>OY743183.1:10000000-11200000 GCA_963555705.1 Ligustrum vulgare | reverse complement strand
GCTCGTTCTGGTATTAACTGAAAAACTCCTGAAATTTCGACTATACTCTTGATTTGTGTTTGCTGGTGACTTTATTTTAAAGATCTGAGTTTATGGGGGTTTTCTGACTTTCTTTGGATTTTCTTGCAGCATCTACAAAGAGGACTCATGATTGGGTTTCAAGCAGCAGCAATAACGGTGGAGTTGCCGCAGGAGAACAAATTCTCCGACAGACTTCGACTTCTCCGGCGAGACAAGGTCTTGCTTCAACCTCCTCGCCATCGCCAGTGACGCCAATGTCCCCTTCTTCGTCCAATGTTTCAATTAGAAAAAAGCTTGTTAGTCTTTAAATCATCACTATATTCTTCAACTTTTTTAAGAACTTCTATGTTATTTACAATAGTTCTACGTTTTGTTGAGCAGAAACTTGGTAACAATAATGGGCAGAAGCTAAAGCCACCGAAGGCATCATCAAAATCCAGTTCGAATCCCGAGGATCTAGAGTTTGAAATTGCTGAGGTGTTATCCGGGTTAAAGGCACACTCACAAGGCCCTACTTCCAGGAAAGAGGATTCCAGGGACGTCAACAGATCAAGCATCGACGGTAAATCGCAAGTTTCCTCTCCGATCTCTAATTCTTCATCGGCTAATAATCCGTTTTTGCCTCCGACTTCTAGCCCCCTCTCAGTTGTCGGTCAGTTCTCCAATTGAGTTTATTAGTTGGTGTATAAAAATAAGCTTAATTGCTGAAAAAGTTCTGTTTCCTTCACTCTTTTTTAGCTCCAAAGAGAAAGAGACCGCGACAAGTATTGGAGAATCCGAACTATGTTGCTCGTAGCAGTCCTAGTTCTACAGATCAGAAGCCAAAGAGCGAGACTTCCTCTCCCAATATGGAGAAAATTCCGGCATCTGCGGCTGAAAATGGGTATGATATGAGCAATTTGGTAAGTTCTCAAGGAGTAGCCATGCAGCCACAGCCACCGGAGTCTATACTGCCTGAGGCCGTGGTGGTGGTGGTGGTGGGATCGGAATCCAAACCGGTGGCTGAAGAATTAAAGGAGAGCAGAGATTCCGCGACCAAGGAGGAGGTGAGCTCACCAGAGAAGAAGGAATATCCTGTAAGGTTAGAGGGTAATAATCCTGAGGATTTGACAGCGACAGCTTCATTTTCTTCTCCAGGGATTAAATTGTAAGTTTCCATAGATTTTTTTTTTTTTTTACTTTTTAGCGAGAGGCTTTTTAATGGGGTCGATAATGATTTGTCTTGGTGTTGTGAAATCCAGGAATTCAATGCTCTCTGCTGTTGAAAATCCGAGGGAACCAAAGTTCGAAATAGATCTAATGGTAAGAACATCGATCTGGTAGATCGAATTGTATGCTTATGCTTTATTCACTTTTTTGGTTAATTGAATTAGTTCTTGTGAACCCATTTCAGGCTCCTCCTCCACAAGTTAAGTCATCATCAGAAGATTTGAGGGTGGATCAGAAACCAGTTCCGTCAAGTGTTGATGCAGTGAGTGAGAAGGAAGAAGAGAAAGTGAACGGTCGGAAAGACGATTCTATGAATATGGGAGTCGAAGATAAGAAAGGTAAAGAGACAGCTGCTGAAGAAGATAAGACAATTGAGATCAAGGGGCAGCTTGATTTGGAAAAGCCTGATAGAGATCGAAATGCTGTAACAGTTACCAAATTGAATCAGCAATTACCAACTAAAGTTACCAGAGAAGAACCACAAGCTGAAAAATATGGTAGGTCGGGAGCTCAACGATCTAAAATTGATATTTTCTTCATATTCCCCCCTCCCTGATTTTGATGGATTCTTGATTTTTGTTTTAGGTCAATCCACGAGTTCTTTGACTTTGCCAGCGTCCATGGCTAGTTGGCCTGGTGAGCTTCCTCAAATGGGGTATGGCTGGATTCGATCATTGCTTAATACTGTTCATCAATTAGATTTATGGTTTAAGTGCTGGGTTTTAGCCTAAACAAGTCCTGTTTACACCAGCAGATATATGGCACCATTACAAGGAATTGTATCAATGGATGGAAATGCAGTTACTCCAACACCAATTCAGGTAATACAGATAATCAATTTTCTATTTAGCCCCTGTTTGGCGGCTATTAAAATCAAATTTCAGTCCAAGTCAGTCAACAAATTAATTAACAGCACATTTGATAGGGCCCACAACTTTTAACCACACTTGATCAACTTATCAAAATCTGCTGAGTTTAATCCCCGCCAAACAGGGGCTTAGTTAATTTTGCTCATCTTCTTTTGCCATGGTGGATATTTGAGCTTGAATATTTTCCTTTTTTGACATGGTTGGCGTGAATTTTTCAGCCATTGTTCTCTCAGCCCCGGCCAAAAAGGTGTGCAACTCATTGCTACATTGCTCAGAATATCCACATCATCCAGCAATTGGCGAAGATGAATCCCTTTTGGCCTGGCTCTGCCCCGTTGTTTGGAACAAAACCTTACAATCTTAATGTTGTGCCTTCTGCTGATCTGCTCGGAAACATGGCCGTTGGAGGTGTAAATAATGCCCCCGATAAGAGGCAGGGTCCTGCTAATATCCCCAGTCACAGTGGGAAAGAGAAAGGTTCTCAACCTCCTAGTACATCCGATTCTGCTCAGAGGAAGCAGCAGATTTTACTGCAGCAAGCTTTACCTCCAGTGGCACCCAATAATTTACTGGTATAGTGCTCTCTTCCCGATTTCGCTTCCATTTACGTTCATTATTATTTCCTGGTACATGTGAAATATTTTGTTGAATGTAATTTCTTGTCCAGGGACCGACTTTTATCTTTCCGTTGAATCAGCAACAGGCGGTTCCCTCTGCTCGACCTACTACTGCTAAGCCTCCAACCACCATGGGTAGTGTAGCTTCATCTAACATCTCTAGTTCTGTAGTGGCTAATGCTTCTGCCAAGGCTGGTGGAGCACCTACTGCAATGAGCTTCAACTACCCGAACATGCCTCCCAATGAAACCCAATACTTGGCTATCTTGCAAAACAATGCGTACCCTTTTCCGATACCAGCCATGGGGGGCCCAACAAATTATCGAGGACCACCTTCTCAGGCGATGCCAATGTTTAATGGCTCTTTCTATTCTTCTCAGATGATCCATCCATCACAAATTCAGCTCCAGCAGCCACCGGCTGCTCTGACTCATCAATTGAAATCTCATCAAAATGCGAGCAGTTCCTCATCTTCCCAGAAGCATGTACAGAGCCAGCAGCATTCGAGGGCTCAAGGCAACAGTGCCAATGGTGGGAGTGGGAGCGAAAACTTGCAAAGTTTTTCGACACAAAGGTCCCAACCTTCTCAACTACCACAACAGTCACAGAATCACCATATAAATCCTCCTCGGGCACGCCACCTTGAGAACGAGATATGCGGTGAAGATAGTCCATCGACTGCTGATAGCCGAGGCGCTCGAGCATCAATGAATATTTATGGTCAGAACTTTTCTGTGCGAATTCACCCACAGAATTTTGCAATGATGACTCCTCCGGCTGCTTTTACTGGCACTGCCACCAGCGGAAGTGGGAACCAGGGTGAGAAGAAGCAACCACCACCAGCACAGCAGCAGGGACTAAAGACCGGAGTAGATTCACAGTCGATCCAAAATTTCCCCATGTCATTTGGTCTGATAAATGGTACTACCGCTGGTCCAGTTATCGATATGACTTCTATGTCACAAAATCGTGCAATCTTCCAGAGTTTTCAGGACACTCGACAAAACATGCAGACGATGGCAGCTGCTGCTACTGCACAAAAGAAGAATTTTCGAATTTCTGAGGATGGTAAATCTGGAGTTGGTGATTCCTCTGCGACTGACGATGAAAGGAAAGGTTTGGCTGGGAAGAGTGAGGCAGGTGTTGGGCAGTCTATTGTGTTTACGAGAACTGATTTACCCGATGCATCTGTTTCATCCCGATCCTCTCGCCCTGCAACTAGCAACAATTTGGGCTCCATGAATCCGAATGCTCACATACAAGCTCAACTTCAACAGCAGCTGCAACATCAGAAGCAGCAGCAGCAATTGTCCGCAAATTTGGGTGTTCGGAGTAAAGCACCGTCGACCACTAGTGGTAACATCTATTCTGAGCACTTGAATTCATCTTCATCCATAGTTGCCAAGTTTCCGAATACGGTATCCGGTTACCCACAAAACTTTGTCCAAAACAGCAACTTCAGCAATCCTGCTCAGTCTCCCCAGTGGAGAAGTTCTGTAAGAACATCGTCCTCGCAAGCTCCATCATCTTTGGTGTCTTCTACAACATCATCTATCCAAAATCTTTCTCAGCAGCAGTCTCGAACTCAACAAACACAGACACAGATATCTTTTGGGGGAAATCAGAAACCGTCTGCTGTTTCACAAGTGCAACCCCCTCCAAGTAATAACAATCAGGGACCATCTTCTCCCATGATGGTTGGCTCACCAACAACCTCGTCCATCTCTAAAGGACCAAGTGGAAGCCCGAGAAATACGGGTGCTTCCACAAGCAGCAAAGCAGGACAGGCTTCTTCATTGTCAACTCAATCGGCAAAAAACTCGCAAGCAGTCCCGAGCCAGAAGTCTCCATCAATTCTTGGAAACCCACACGTGATTACCTCTTCGAGCAGTGGAACAAAACCTCAATTGCCACAACAGCAGCAGTTACCAAAGAATATGCAGCAAACGCAGTTGTTCTTTTCAAATCCTTATTCCCAAGCTCAATCTCCGCACTCCACCAGTATGAGTTCCACCACTTCAGGCTCCAGTGGGTACTATATGCAGCAGAGAAGACGATCACAGCAACACCAGCAGCCAAGCCAGCATCCACCAGGCACTCCGGTAACATCTTCAGCTGCAATGTTGTCTTTGTGCCCCCCGGCTACACTTGCTAGTACGGGCACTAATGATCCTGCTAAAGCAATTGCTGCAGCGACATGCAATGTGAATGTGAAAGGCGGTGGTTTACCAGCTGAAGGCCTTATCCATCCTGCGCAATTTGCTGCACAGTCGGGAAATCTCTTACCACGCTTCACTTATGTTCCTGCTGCAGTTCCCGTGAAACCCGCAGAGCAGAAACAACCTGCTGGTTAGTGTTTAACATTTCCTTTTTAATCAAATTATGCTTTACATTATTGCAGCCCCATTGTAGGTGAAAAAGGATTAAGTGTTTCTAAAGATTTAGGGGGGGAAAAAAAAGGGGACTGTAAATTCATGAAGTTGTTTACGATTTCTTGACCAGGAAATGATAATTTGCACCCATGGTAGCCTGAGAAGAAATGAAAGATGATGCTGTCAATTTTGCACCACCACGGTGAGACTCTGCCATGGCAAACATCATCATCGAATGAGCAAACCACAATTTTGAAAGCAGCACAAGATAAGACAAGCCAAGTGATGGTGCTCCAAAAAGTTTTCTTGAATTTGATATGCTTTCCCTCAAGAATGTGTATCGACTCAACATCTTTTTCAAGGGAACTGGAGCTAATCTTGTCTTGATTCGTAAACCTACAAATTGACTGATTGGTTTTTGATTACAAGAGACTGGTTGTGGCAATGTTTTGTATGTTGTGTTCAAGTAGAAAGAAGTTTTGAAAATATTCCAGTCTGTAGGTGGTAGTGGATGGTTCTTTTGTGAAAAAACAGTCATCTTTTGGACATATATGTATGTAGAAGAGGGTGCATATGTGTACGTCTGTGGCACATATTAAGATTAGTAGCTGTAGCCCTCTCAATTCATTTTTTATTAATTGGCCTACTGCTAGTTAGATCATTCATAAATGTTTCTTTTTTTTTTTGGTTCTTGGTCCCATACTCGAATTATTGGTGGTGCAAATGCCTTTGGCTGGGTCCACAAAACAAGTGCAGTGGTGAGCCCCTGGCTCGCAAGAAAACCGGGTTTCACTCGGTTTTCTAAGCTCGATCCATTTGACAGCAAGTGTTGTCCATTTTCTTGATTGTGCTCTTTTGTCGTTTTATTCAACAACAGCACAAATTTTATGGGCATAGCTTGAATGAAAAAATTTGTGTTTTGACAAAGGCAGATTTTTGTTTTTTTATATATATCGTTTTCGAGATACCTAATGGATTTCTCTGCGGGACCCAGCCTAAATTGGCAGGGCATTTGATTTTTGGGTCAGCCAGAGCCTGTTTTATGGTTGGTGGCGGCCGGTAAGTCAGCGGTGGTGATTGGGCCACGAATCACGTCTGAATGTGGAGTCTTTATTATTATTATTATTACCTTCTTTTTTTAGTTAAAGGTAAATTAGGTTTATACTTTGTGGCCACCTCTCCTGGCATCTCTTGCAAACGTGTACCGTCTAAGTTTGTTCTTAACCAAGTCCGAGCTTTACCCATTTTTGGGAATGATTAAAATTTGATTTTAATTTAAGTAAAAAATTAACAATTAATTTCAATAACATATACGGAGTGTTAGGTAGTTTGAGCCGTCGTTTATTTTTTGAATTTTTGGTCTTTTCTAAGTAGATTGAAAATTGAAGAGAAAAAATGTGTGATTAAAAAGTAGTTGGAGAAATTGTGTTGTTTATAAATTATTAATCATTGCGTAAAAGAATGGTGAAATTTACAAATTTTTAACTGCACATTTAATCAGCTTTTATTAAAATCTACTAAAAATCTGATTTTAATATCTACCAAACAAGGACTTAGATTATGTCAAACATGGTTTTAAAAGATATATTATTATTATTATTATTATTTATTTATTTATTTATTTTTGCAATTATCAAAATCCACGTCGTTAATAGGTAAACGCACGTTTGGCTTATCTATATATATATAATAATAATAGAATAACCGTCACCATTTTACGTACATAATTTTCCACCCATTTTCACATACCACTTTAGTAAATTTCTTATTTTTACAATTTATCTTAATACATGAATTAGGAAATTTTAATTAATGAATGTAATAAATGATTTAAGAATTTGTGAAATTTTTTTTTTATAAAAAGTCAAATTATAGATTTTTTTTTCTTTTAATAATTATTGCATTATTCTGAAGTCGAAAAATTTGTATTTCATATTATTTTATTTTGTTACATTCATTTAAATATAGAACTGCGTATAAGTTTGTCACATTTAAGTTTACCAAATTGCAACATTTAATTTAAGTTTGAGCATTTTTTTTTTAAAAAATGTTTGGTAAATTTTGTTCGTAATGTATTTGTTTTTTTACATATAATGAAATGAAATATTTGTTTAATATATTTAAATATCAATTATTGCATTAAGATAATTAGTACAAATTCTTATATATTATACGGGAAGCCAATAAATTAATTCTGTAAATGTCTATTAACCTATTTATTTCATTTTACGATTTGAAAGTTGTAAACATTTCAACTTTTAGAAATAAAAAAACTGTAAGCTCAACTTCAGTCATCAAATCAAAATTTGTAAAGTATAGAATAACTCACATATTCATATCTTACTTCACCTAAACAAATAAAGAAAATTAGAGAATGAACAATTGTTAAAAGAAATATGCAAGTCACTATTTTATGTTTTACTTTTTTTTTTTTTTTAGTATTTTTCATTATATATAAGTGCACAATTTATGTCGAGTGCTCTACTTTTACAATTTATTCAATAAATAATTGTCAATTATATTGTACGGGTGTGATTACTAATATTTATTAATACACTGAAATCAATTATTATTAATTTATTATTACAGGAGAACGTTACAACTATTATAAATACATTCATTTATTTGTCTAGTTTGAGCCCTATTTTTTTACAATAATAATAATAATAATATAAGAAGAAGAAGAAGAAGAAGTTTTGTAATAGATATTTTTTCTAATACGTGGTTTAGTAGGAATTTATTTGACTTACGTGTAAAATTATCTTATTAAAAAAAATAAATGGTTGAAAAGAAAAATAAATGGAGTAAATTCATAGGTTTTGTGAAGCAACAATGACTTATCAAGTTAATTATTTGGTTGATTATCTATTTTCTAAAATCTATCATGAATTAATTGATATATTATGTAATTCTTGTTTAGCATACGCGTTTGGTAGATCATTTCTCTACATCTAACTTCTTACTTTTTAGAGCATATTTTATAATCTGAAATTTTAATTTAAATTGGTTAAAACATATTTTTCATTTGTGCATTTTTGAGTGATCGATAACTTACGATCCCCTTATCTATCAAGAAATTAGTTACTTAAAAGCTCACTAAATCAGCACTTTCTGAACTCGTTACTTTCTTTACCTAAGTACTTTGAAACAAAACTTAATGAATTTTGCTTTTCTTCATAAAAAAAAAAGCTTTTGAAACCCGGCCCGTGAACGGTGTCAACAAGCTTTGACTTTGCTTTAGCCAAGTCCCAACACAGAAAGTGAAAATGCATGTGCATTTTTAGACATTCAAATCGTTATTTCAAATGTCACCATTTTTTTCCTCTAAAAAGCACGCTTTTTCCTTGTGGAGCCGGAATATTTGAAAAAGAGAAGATAAAACAATTAATCTAAACTCCAAATCTTACTTTCCTCGTAACATTTTCGATGCTACCTTTTAATTTAGGTAGTATTGTTATTTATCATGATTAGGGATTGATCTTTACTCTACGTGACACATATTCATTAAAAATTGAGGAAGTGCTTTGTGCATGTGCACTTCCTCAATTTTCAATTAAAATGTGTCAACTGAGTAAATATCAATCTCTATTTATGATAAATAATTTTATTCTACTTTAGATATCCTGCTAAAATGACGATGTAGTAGATGTGACAATCTTTTTTTCTTTTATCTCTGTTTGTCATTGATATATTTTTGAAATATATCTAATTTTATTTTAGGATAGACAAATACTATGAAAGCTGTCTGAATGTTAGATTTCAATGATGTGGGTCCCACAGTAGTGGGCTGTTTCTGTAAGATTTTGATGTCAACAGAAGACCCCCCACAATCCATGATAGAATTTAGGCTTGTTGTTGAATTTTTACTGGCCAATCTGCTGACCATCAACAATTTTGATGGTTAGCCGAGAGTCGTGATTACACTCACCTTCGTTCATTAATCACCTTATGATTTCGGAATCTTGGCAACGTATGCACACCGTTCGGCAATTTTTTTATTTTTTATTTTTAAATAATTATTCAATTTTTCAAACAACTTTTTAATTACATATATTTTCTTTATCTAATTTTTAACCACACATTTTACCGTTAAAAATTCAAATAAGTCAAATAAGCAAAAAAAAAAAAAAAAAAAAGTCAAATAAATAGGTTGCCGAACAATTCTTAATCACCTATATTTTCTTTCTCTAATTTTTAACCACACATTTTATCTTTAAAAATTCAAATAAGCAAATAATAATAATAATAATAAAAAAGTCAAATAAATAGGTTGCCGGACAATCCGATAATTGTTGATCTTGAAGACATAGCATCATGGTCGATTTGACTCTTTGATGTGTCCCCACTAAGTTTTGATTTTTAGCATAACTACATATCGTTTTTGTACCTTTGAAATCGATTGGCAATTCCTTTCGATTCTCAATAACATAAACTATCACATGATTATGACTTAATGAGTTTGATAGAAACTACTTTCATCAAACAAAGGAACTATCTTGAAAGAGAGTTTTCTTTTGTTAAAGTTTTATATGCTATATATATTGTCTTTTTTTATACTCAACGAATATTTAATATAAGTATGTTTCGAATGTAGTATCAGACCAAGCCTGCATAACTCGATGACTTTTGACACTTCATTTAACGAGTGCAATAATAAATACAACATAATTTCTATTGTACTAGTTAGTTATTGAGTATTCAGTGTTAGCATGACATTAACAGTGGGAGATTCAAGAATTTAGTTTAGTGGGTGCGAGATAATGTAAATGGGTGAATCGGTCAAAAAATAGGTTTAAATTTTGGAAAAAAAAGAGAAGGACCAAAAAAAAAAGGGAGTCCAGCGGTTGTGACTGCACCCGGTTATGCCTTAGTAGGTTAACCTAGATGATGTATGCAATATGAGGATGATAGAAAAGCTCAATCGTGCTTAAAATATATTTCATTTCATGTGCTAGGTCATATCTATTACGAAATAATATATTATGTGTAATCTTTTATTTGGTTTCCTTGTATTTATTTCTTACTTTCCTTGTATTGCTCTTCAAGCATTTACCTGTATATATACACTTTGTAAAGTGATTAACACGATTGATTCAATTTTCCAATATTTCATTCTTCCCTTTATGGTATCAGAGCCGCAACCTCATTTGAGCTTTGGATCTTGGCCACCAACTCGGCCAGTGTCGACATCATACTAGAAGATGCCACACCTCCCTGCTTCAGTATACCACCACCAAACAATGATGCGAACCCCTTCGATGCGTTGACCGAAAATTCCCACAACAATTTTAATACCAACCCAAGAAAGCTAAAGTGGTAAATAAATGGATAAACACCTTAACCCAAGTTTAAATCTAACCCAAAATTCAAGGATTAACAAACTCTAGCCCAATGGAGAGATTAAAACAAATTTCAAGGTGGCGAAAATCAACAACAAACACAAGAATAATAATACTCAAGCAAAGTTGATTAAATTTCAAGAAGATAACAAGATCAAAGAGGTTTAACCTTACCTCAAGAAGGGGGTCTTCAAGACCTAGCTCTCAAGAGCAATTTTCTTAACATCCAAAGTTATTCTTTACAAATGAAGAGAAATGTGAATAAAAGGTAAAAAATGGGTAAAATGTGCAATTTCGGTATTTACAAGAAAAACCCCGTTTTTTGAAAACCGGAGTGTTTCGGTCGATCACAGGGTCGACCGAAAGTGGACTTTCGGTCGACCGCCACTCATTCGAAAGTGACTGAGGCTGGAACAAAATTCCTCTGCAGAAGTTCGGTCGACCGGAAGAAAGTTCGGTCGACCGAAAGTGGCTGAAACTCCAATTTTGGCTCCAACTTGATTCTTGGCTTCTTTTCTTGATTTATTCACGTTGTTTATCCTCGAATCTTGAACCTCTTCAACTTCGGATCTCGTCATGGGTCCCACGGGCACGTGCATTGAGGTTTGACTATCCCGATTCTCATCATCCCCTCCCTCTTGAAAAGGATTCGACCTCGAATCTTGCTTGAATGCACTGTCGTGAAACTCCTTAAACTTTGATCTTGCAACATTGTGTACCACAGGTTCATGCAATGAAGTTGGATCTTCGCGATTCTCATCATCTCCTCCTTCTCGAAAGAGATTCGACCACGAATCGGCACCTACAATAAAAATAGAAAATTCAGACACAATAAATGTAATTGAAATTTCATACTCACCGTGCAAAATCAATTTGTAGACGTTGCCAAGAGTTTGAGATGCGCCAACACCACAGAGTAGTAGTTTGGATTTTATTTGATCGGAGGGTCGCTCCTTCCACGAATGGGAACACATCCTGCCGATTGGATCAAACGGAATATGTTTCCCACCATGGTTGGCATCGGAAGCACATTGCATTCCAATTCCCCTAAATGGAAGCTCGAGCCTCCTGCAAAGGGGCTTAACCAAAGGTGCATTCTCGTGCCCACCTAAACCAACTCTTTCTTCGATAAACATGTGCATAAAGTTCAACAGAGTTAATAGGTTAAAGTCACAAGAAATTTTAAGTGGAGAAAACTTGCTATTATGATGAGCAATTAAATCGCAAGCAAATTTAACAACCACAAAATTAGCACCAACTTCGTGCAAATGCACGACCTTCTGAAAGAAAAGATTAGCTAGGTTGATGACCTTGTTGGTTTCATAGCATGCAATCAAACGTGACATTTTAATTCTTCTACCAACAATCACAAAAATATTAGCTATGTTGATGACCTTGTTGGTTTCGTTATATGCAATCAAATGCGACGTTTTAATACTCCTACCAACAATCACAAAAATAGCATCATTTTCTTTCTTTATTCCAAGTAAACCCACTATAAAATTCATAGAAATAGCAGTACAAGGTTTACTCAGGATGGGCAAATATGCATGGAATTCTTGGGGCAAAAACTTGAGTTTAGCCAGTTTGCAAGTTCGGCATTTACTACAAGTGCAAACATGTTCAACACCAAGCTTCAAAGTAGGCCAATAAGATTGATCGCATAATACCCCTAAGACCCCGTTGATTTTAAATCGCCCCATCAAACGACTATCATGTGCCTCTCCCATTAGCAATTTGCACATGGCACATTTAAAAAGAAACAATCCAATTTTCCAAAACAAATAATTATCATGCCCATAGAATTCATCCAAATATCGCTCACAACATGATTAATAAATGTTTAATAAATCTGGATTATTAACATGCATGTCCTTAACATGTTCAAAATAAAATGAGGGGGCATCAAGAAATGTTAGAAGTGAAGTCCTATTATCACCAAGACATCTCAATAAATTTCTCCCATGGACTCCCCTAGCTAGCAATTTCTTTAGAGAGCCAATATGCAAGTTAAGCATATTTTCACAAGATAAGGATTCAACATACCCATGAAATGTACTATATGCAACATTTTCACAAAAGGATTTGGTACTTGTGCAATTTGGTACATGCAAAAAGTTGCATTTACAAATTAAGCACTCATCATGACAATGAATCTTACCACATGTTACATTTTCACAAGTCAACAACACACTTGTCAAATCTACATCAAAATCATACAACCCTCTAATATATTCAAGACACAATAACCTTGCATTCAAAGAAATGTTAGGAGCATACCTCCTAGATGTTGCATTGGTTATCCCATTTTCTTTACATCGGTTGTACTCGTTGTTGTATGAAAATGTTTCCATAAATTTCTTCCATAAGGCATGCTTTTGGAGTTCTTTGTTGCCTTGATAAGTTGGCCTCACAATTTCCTGCAACAAAGACATGACAAAACTAGGGAGGGCATTGTTAGAATATTTAAGAGTAAAGAACATTTCGGGGTGATCTTTTCTCTCAATTTTCTTGGTGGCACTCATCACTTCCTCACCTATTTCTGAGGTAGAATCCTCAACATTCGGTTCTTCTCTCACCTCTCCTTTTTCTGGAGTCGTGGCTCCAACCCTTATTGTCTCTCCTTTTTCTAGGGACGTGGCCCCAACTCTCATGCTCTCATTTTTGTTTTCTTTCTTCTTCTTCTCTTCTTCTTCATTTTCTTTTTCTCATTTTCTTCCTCAAATTCCTTCTTGAGCTTTATTCGGTCTTTGCATACTTCTTCCGCGCTCAAAGATATGATCACAACCTTTTTTCCATCCATTTGGAAGCTACATCGATTCTTCCTCTTGTCATGTGTCACACCCCTATCACTTTGCCAAGGTCTCCCCAAAATTATGTGAGTAGTGTACATGGGAACTACATCACATATCAATTGGTCACAATAGGATCCAATGTTGAAGGCAAGAAGAACTTGTTCACTCACTCTCACTCCCCCATTGTCACCCAACCTTTGCAATACATAGGGATTAGGATGCTTCATAACCGGTAACCCCAATTTCTCCACCCTACTAGTACTCACCAAATTCATGTCACTCTCCCCATCTATAATGAGACTACATGCCCTATCCCCCACAAGGCATCTAGTGTAGAAAGTATTTTCTCCATGTGTTTTCCTCTCATTATCATGGTCCAAAAATTTTGGTAGCCTAGTATTCATCTCCTCCACTACTTCTCTACTTCCACTACCGTCCCTCCTAAGGAATGATGAAGTCTTCATTTGCACACTATCAATATTTTCATCAACTCCATTCCTATCTACCCACTCTCTTCTTCCTCTACCCATTCTCCATTCTTCACCAACTTCCCCTTCATTATCATCCCTCCTATGGACTGATGGACTCTTCATTTTTGCTATATCAATATTACCATCAATTCCATCTCCACTCCTATCTACCCATTCTCTTCGTCTTCTACCCATTCTCCCATCTCCTTCAACTTCTCCTTCATTATCATCCCTCCTAATTTTCCTATTCAAACTCCAATTTTGTTTTCTAACTCCATCCCTATACACTACGTCCCCAAGATTATCCCTCACCCTTCTTCTACTACACATCATTTCTTCACCTCCCCTATTTGATGTACTCTCCCCTCTTGTTCCTAAATTTTCCAACTCACCCCTACTTTTCTCCATTTGTCTAGCCATGGTGGTTGAAAGATTTTTCAACAAGTACTTCAAATCTTGAGTTTGAGAATTGGAAATGGACATGGTGTGCAAGTGTGAAAGTGTTCTCACAAGAAAATATTTCTCTCATGTTTCACTCAAATTTGGCTTTTACCCTCTATTGAGCTCACCACTCTTGCCTTTTTCCACTCAAAATCTCCTTTCTCAAGTTCTCCAAGGAAGGTAATCAACTAAACCACAAAGTATAATTCTTGTGGAGTTAAAGAAATCACCAACAAGGAAGAAGGAATTTAGAACAAATAGACACAAATAGCAAGTAGAATTTATGTGCTTGCTAAACTCAAAATGAACAATAATTATGTGGGATAGGATGCTAGGAACACAATTTAGCAATGGGATTGACAAACCACAAATAATAGACAATGCATAAATGTAGAACTATAAGCATAAAGAGTGTAAATTTTGAATGAGGCAATTTATCAAACACCTTGTACTCAATCTTTGAATGACCTTGAATGTGGATATATGAAAACTCCCAACAACTCAAATTGTGGTAAGGAATGAATGATCAACAATTACCCAATGTATGGAGCAAGTAATATATGGGATACAAGGTTGATAACACAATCTCAATAATGGGAATTGGATAGCCCTAAGTAATTAGCAATATATGGGTATCGAACAATAAAGCACTAAGGGAGTATTTTTCTTTGGGACAATTTATCAAACACTTTGAATACACAATTTGGAAAGTGTAGGTTTTGTAGTGAATGAATATGGAATTCCCCCAACAAACTCACAATAAATCTACCCAATACATAGAATCAACAATACACATGGGCATATAAATTTTCCCCAATTTTTTTCAATTTTCGTTTTTTTTTTTTTTTTTTTTGCAAATTTTTTTTTTTTGAATAACAACAACAATAATGTAAATGATAGGTTTACCAAATTAGAGTCAAGCTCTTATACCAAATGATGCGAACCCCTTCGGTGCGTTGATCGAAAATTCCCACAACAATTTTAATACCAACCCAAGAAAGCTAAAGTGGTAAATAAATGGATAAACACCTTAACCCAAGTTTAAATATAACCCAAAATTCAAGGATTAACAAACCCTAGCCCAATGGAGAGATTAAAACAAATTCCAAGGTGGCGGAAATCAACAACAAATACAAGAATAATAATACTCAAGCAAAGTTGATTAAATTCCAAGAAGATAACAAGATCAAAGAAGTTTAACCTTACCTCAAGAAGGGGGTCTTCAAGACCTAGCTCTCAAGAGCAATTTTCTTAACATCCAAAGTTATTCTTTACAAATGAAGAGAAATGTGAATAAAAGGTAAAAAATGGGTAAAATGTGCACTTTCGGTATTTACAAGAAAAACCTCGTTTTTTGAAAACCGGAGTGTTTCGGTCGACCGACTGGTCGACCGAAAATAGTTCGGTCGATCACAGGGTCGACCGAAAGTGGACTTTCGGTCGACCGCCACTCATCCGAAAGTGACTGAGGCTGGAACAAAATTTCTCTGCAGAAGTTCGGTCGACCGGAAGAAAGTTCGGTCGACCGAAAGTGGCTGAAACTCCAATTTTGGCTCCAACTTGATTCTTGGCTTCTTTTCTTGATTTATTCACGTTGTTTAGCCTCGAATCTTGAACCTCTTCAACTTCGGATATCGTCATGGGTTCCACGGGCACGTGCATTGAGGTTTGACTTTCCCGATTCTCATCACATCCCACCTCCAAGTTCTAGCATCCCACGGCCAAGCATCCCATAACCAAACTACTCCATTCCTCCAGGACTCTAGCCGACTTCTCCACATGGCAGCACCCTTTCCCCATCCTCTTGTCCCCTCCCATATATTCCACTGCTCACAGAATGCAATATCAACCTTTGCCCTATGAGTTCGCACAACCAATTGTCACCAACTCTCAGTCGCAACTTCCGATAAAGCTCACTTCCACCAATTTATCGACATTTATCGACATGGTACATACAAATCCATAGCCTTCTCATCAGTTCCGACATTCTCGAATTTGTGGATGGCTCAATCCAATGTCCTACTGCTACAATCCAGACCCCTGCTGGACAAATTCCAAACCCAACATTCTCTCGTTGGATAAGGCAACACAAACTTCTATTGAACGCCCTTGTCAGTTCAATCTCACCGAACCATGTGCCTTTCATTGCTGCCTCTAGATCCTCTCATGAAGCTTGGCAAACCATTCTCAACACCTATGCAAAACCATCTCGTGGCAGGATTATGAATCTCAAAAGATAACTCGGGTCGCTTCCAAAGGGTAATCTCTATCACCGAATATATGCAAGGTGTCAAAAGCATCATTGACAGCCTCTCTCTCATGGGGGCCACTGTTGACTCCGACAAGCTAATCCTCCACATTCTGGGTAGTCTTGGCCCAGATTACAGCGGCCTATGTGATGCAATTCGAGCTCGGGAAAGTTCCATCTCCTTTGATGAGCTTCATGAAAAGCTCGTTAGTCGCGAATCCCAACTGCAATATGATAATAAGCCCTCTCACTTCTCCCCCATTACAGCAAATAATACCTCCAAACACCACAACAATCGTCCATCTGAAAACAAATTCTCCAAACCCAACTCTCGAGGTAACCAAAGCAAAAGGCCCAACCATATCTTGGTTATTTCCAACTGTGTGGCCATCAGGGATACACTTCCAAACGGTGTTCTTCCTTCAGCTATAGTCCTTGGCAAAATACATCCCACCCAAACTCCTCCAATACTAGCAACTACTATCCCAACTCTTCCCCCTCGGCAGTTCCATCTTCCAACCGCCCTCAGCCCTCGGCTTATGCTGCTCATCCATCTCAAGCATCCTCATCTGCTTGGCTTTGGATTCAGGGGCCTCACATCACATTACCAGTGACCCCCACAATCTCTCCATCCACTCGGATTATCTTGGTCCCGATGATGTGCACATAGGCGATGACTCAGGTCTATCTATTTCTCACATTGGCACTGCCACATTACACTCTCCTGCTCGTAATTTTAATCTATCTGATGTATTATGTGTTCCCCGCATATCTAGCAACCTAATTTCTATCAATAAGTTTTGCTCCAATAATAACACATCCATTGAATTTTCAACATCTCATTTCTCGTGAAGGACTTGCAAACCGGGGCTCCGCTCATCCGAGGGCCAACTAAAGACGGGACGTATTCTTGGCCAAAGGCGTCGACTTCAGCCCCATTAACAGCTTTCTCAGTCACCAGCGCTACTCTTCCCACCTGGCACCATCGCCTTGGCCACCCTTCATCCAAGATTTTGTCTCATCTTTTACACTCAAATCAGTTAGATGATACGTCACCTCAATCCACTTTTACTTGTGATGCTTGCAACAGCAACAAAAGTCATAAGCTTCCATTTGCTAGTTCGAGTCTTTTTAGTCAGTCCCCTTTAGATTTACTTTATTCGATGTATGGCCATCTCCTATTACTTCAATAAACAATTACAAGTATTATGTTATATTTGTTGATCACTATACCAAATATCTATAGCTTTATCCCTTGTACAAAAAATTGTATGTTAAGAACAAATTTATTAAGTTTAAAAGTTTGGTGGGAAACTACTTCAACACCAAAATAAAACGCCTTTACTCTGATAATGGTGGGGAATACATTGCTCTCTATTATTTCCTTGCCTTGCATGGGATCAGTCATCTTACCACTCCCCCTCATACACCTAAACATAATGGGTACTCTGAGCGTCGACACTGTCATGTTGTGGAAACAGGGCTCAGTTTACTTCATCATGCCTCCATGCCCCTCTCTTATTGGCCCTATGCCTTCACTACCACAACCTATCTAATAAATCGTATGCCTAAGATCAACCTTAATCTTTCATCCTCCTTTGAGAGGTTGTTTGGTCATTCCCCTAACCTTGAGCAGTTACGTAATTTCAGCTACCTGTGTTATCCTTGGCTCAAACCTTACAACACTCATAAGCTCAAACCAAAGTCTCGAGCATGTGTGTTCTTAGGTTACTCACCCTCTCAAAGTGCCTATCTCTGTTTAGACAAATCCACCAACAAAATTTTCACCTCTCGACACATCACCTTCGTCGAAACCTGCTTCCCCTTCTCTTGTTCATCAAGTGGGCAATCCCCCACTGAAGCTAGTCCTTTATTTCTTCCCCTCTCCCTTCCCAGTGCTAGTAATGGGTCTGCCACGACTTCACCTGGTCCCCAAGAATGTCCTGTTGCAGCTGCCCAATGATGTGTTGACTCTCCTCTGCCCTAGGTTCGTCACTCAGACTCACACAATTTCCCATCCTCGTCATCTCCCTCCTAGTTTAATGAAACAGTACTTGAACCATCTTCCCCCCATCTACCTATTTCACCTACCTCTCTTCCCTCAGTCTTGGATTCCACCCCCAACCTATTCTCCCTCCTACAGCATCCTCACATACCCCCCTCCCTAAGTTCTACTGATTCCCCCGCCCTCTATGAAAACACGTTCACAAAGCAATATTTTAAAACCCAATCCCAAGTAATGTCTGACATCCTCCTCATCTCCTCATACTCTTGAACCCACATCAGTCTCCCAAGCTATGCACGATCCTCTATGGTGCCAAGCCATGTACAATGAGTTTGATGCTCTTCTTCACTATGGCACTTGGTCCCTTGTTCCTTCATCTCATGCTCAAAATGTTGTGGGTTGCAAATGAGTTCTTATTATCAAACGAAAACCCGATGGTTCGGTTGATAAATATAAGGCATGCCTTGTGGCTAAGGGGTTTCACCAACGCCCTGGCCTTGATTTCTCCGAAACTTTCAGTCTCGTTGTTAAACCAACAACTGTTCGTTTGGTCTTCACCATCACAGTTACCTCTGGATGGCCCCTCCACCAACTTGATATCAACAATGCGTTCTTACATGGAACCTTGACTGAGGATGTTTTCATGGTTCAACCACCGGACTTTATTCATACTCAGTTTCCAGATTATGTGTGTCACTTGCATAAGTCCCTCTACGGACTGAAACAATCGCCACGCGCCTGGTTCTCGGCTCTAAAATCCTTTCTTGTCTCTTTTGGGTTTACCAACTCTCGAACTGACACATATCTTTTTATATATCAACACCGCGGGGTTGTTCTCTATCTCCTTGTTTATGTGGATGATATCATCCTAACAGGCAATAATCCTTCCTCTCTTTCTACATTCATCTCTACCATATCTAATACCTTTTCTGTCAAGGATCTTGGTTCCCTATCTTACTTTCTTGGTATAGAAGTAATTCAAACCTCTCATGGATTATTTTTATCCCAACAAAAGTACATTCATGATATTCTCAACAAAGCCCATCTTGCCTCTGCCAAACCCATATGCAGTCCCATGTCTCCATCCAGTATCCCATCCCTCCATGAACTAATGGCTCTATCTTCCCCCTCTGAGTATCGTTCTATCATCAGTGCTCTCCAGTATTTATAACTCACACGGCCTGATATATCCTTCACTGTGAATAAGTTATCTCAATTCATGCACAGACCGACTAGTGTTCATTGGACTTCTGTTAAGCGCCTCTTGCGCTATCTTCTCGACACTATTGACTATGGTTTATTCCTTTCTAAGTCCTCTCCTCTTAACTTGCATGCGTTCTCCGACGCCGACTGGGGTGGTGACATTGTTGATCGTACCTCCACTAGCGCCTTCGTCATTTTCTTGGGATCCAACCTCATCTCATGGAGCTCCAAGAAGCAGTCTAATGTTGCTAGGTCTTCCATCGAAGTGGAATATCGCTCTGTTGCCTCTACCTCAGTTGAAATGTCTTGGGTTCAATCTCTCCTAACTGAACTTGTCATCCAACTCTCAGCTGTCCCTGTTATCTACTGTGACAATATTTGTACTACATATCTCTGTGCTAATCCAGTGTTTCATTAGATATGTGCTAATCCAGTGTTTCATTCACAAATGAAACATATAGCCATCGACTACCATTTTGTGCACGAGAAGGTCCAATCTGGGTCGTTAAGAATTGCTCATGTATCATCTGTAGATCAACTTGCGAACTGTCTTACAAAACCACTTCCAGGAACACGGCTGAGTACTGTGAGATCCAAAATTGGAGTTCATCCGCCCTCCATTTTGAGGGGGGCTTATTAGGAAATAATATATTCTGTGCAATCTTTTATTTGGTTTCCTTGTATCTATTTCTTACCTTCCTTGTATTGTTTACTTGTTCTTCAAGCATTTACATGTATATATACACTTTGTAAGGTGATTAACAAGATTGATTCAGTTTTCCAATATTCCGTTCTTCCCTTTAATATCGTACCTACACGACTCAGTAATTTATCATTATTAATAATTAAACAATCAAGTTGCATACAACCAATAACCATTAATAAGAAATCATCTAACCATAAACCAATTACCAATCCCGTCTTGAGAATTGTATTATATATATTGTTTTAAGCTTTCTTGTCCAATTTTCTTACGCCTGCATTATTAATTAATTTATTTTAAGCAAGATTATTTTAAAATAAATTGTCATCAGTGGAATCTGATGGTTATCTACTCCACGTGGACACTCTTTTCAATGCATAATTAAAAACTATTAAATTAGTGGCAAAATAAGGTATTAAAAAGTTAGGAAAAAGACAAAACAATGCTATACAAATAAAAGAAAAAAATGAATTAATTATTGATTTGAAGAGGGGAGCCTAAGTAGATATAACTTCCCATTTGTTATGGCTTGATCCTTTTATGACAGTTATTGGGGGTACAGACCCCCTTCTATATTTTTCGACTTCAAGAAAGGCGATACTATCCTCGGTTGGCCTATGCTCGCATTATTAATAATTTCTTTTATTTAATAAGTATATTCAGCCTTAAGAAGAAAAAAAAAAACACACACACACATATATATATATATATATATATGAAATTATGATTTAATAAGTATATTCAGCCTTAAGAAAAAAAAATATATATATATATATATACACACACACATATAGGCGCAGACCATAGAGAATTTTGATTGCTATTATACCTTTTTTGGCACGTATGCTTGCATTAAACGGTCAAAAGTTGACCGTCTTTTCGTCACACCTACTCATCTTTTAGGACACCGCTATTTCTTGAAGTCAGTAAGAGTCGAAACTATCTACCCCTATTTAAAGGACACTGCTATTTCTTGAAGTCAGTGAGAGTCGAAACTAACCACTCCTATTTAAATCAGCATTAACTGCAGTCCATTCATCTAATCGAGTGTTTCTGTAGAACCAACTTCTCTTACGTAGCGTTCGATATATACATTTTCCACAGAAATAAGTATTTTTCACCCAATTCACCTTTGATCCGTTTGATTATTTTTTGTTGCATTGAATTGGTTTTCCAATTTGTTTCAATTTTAGCACTTCTTATTTTGTAGGAAAGCGTTTTCCTAGGAGGATTGAGAAAAGATCTTCCACCTTTATTAACTATAAAATGTCAATTGCACTTTCAGTTATAAACACACAAATTCACTGAATTTATTTTTCATAAAAAAATAAGTTCTTGATAATTCAATTCTTGAAACTTATTTTCTTTCGATCCAAATTTCATGTTTGCATTCAAACAGACGCTTAAGGATAATTGGACATGGACCAAACTATAACCAATTACAGAAATGCAGAAGAGCATTCAACAGAACTTCACTGCACTGTGATGTGGTGGGGTTGGCCAGGGGAGTGCATAACAACAACGAGCATAAGCAAAATGTTTTACAATAGAATACCTAAGAATATTATTGAAGTTTCAGATCTTGTTTTCATTGTTAACAATGGCCAGTAAGTCCCCCCCCCCCCCCCCCCCCCAAACTAAAAATGCCTCCCTACCCTAGGATTATCGAATCGATGATTTAGCAAATTCTCCGTTTATCACCGTACAAGTTTCCAGAGGGACATCAATGGCAACTAATATAGCTATCACTTCAGAATTAGAATTCCTCGAATTCTAGACATAATAAAATCGAAAAGAAAATGACAGAGAGAGAGCAGCAGTACATCTAGTTGAATGATCAGTCATAGGAATGCTTCTAGGAATGCTTCTCCGAAGCAGCCAATTCCTTTTCTTGCTGTTCTTTTGCATACCTTTGTGCAGTTGCATTCACAATCTTGACAAAGAAGTTCATTAGCATGAACCACACCACAGTATTCCAAATGAAAGCAAGCGAGAAATCCCATTTCTTAGCCTGATGGAGCAAGTAAATTAGGAAAGCTCAGGAAGAAAGAAGATAAAGAGAATGCCGCAGGGCTAAGCAAGAAATGAGAGTACCTTGACATTTAAAAGAACACGAGGTTTGGTGGCCATGTACTTGTCTTTCATGGAATGAAGCTTGGCAACAATGTTGGGTAGGATAGAGGCAAAACCAGGTACAAAGCTAAGCACCCATAATAATTCATTTTCCACCCAATCAAGAAGTTGATTGTTGCACACGGAAATGATGAACAGCGTCTGCCAATTATCATTAAATGAGCATCCTTTTTACTAAGGTTTAATGAAAATTAAACATAACTCTAAACTCAAGCCAATTCAAACTCGGTAGGACATTTATAAACCTGTATGTGAGTCTTGATGATTGCTTTCCCTATCATTGTTGCCAGAAAGAACTCCCAAAAAGGAATTCCAAATTGGCCACACATTATGCCCGCAAGATCAAATAAAGGATTTGGTACCTACAAAAAATTTCTGTTAGCTAACGGTACAATTGAGGATAAGAACACGTGCAACGAAACACTTGCACACCCCCTCCCCCACTCCCGCTCCTATATGCAATGATGTAATTCTAAATTCTGAAATACATTGGTATCAACATGACATCAAACCAGCGCAAATATCAAATAACATATAAAAATTGAGAGCTATGTGACTAAACATTAAAAAAGAAGGGTGCAAGTGTAAAACTAACCGAAGCAAGAACTAGAATAGTGAAGAAGTTCAGATATTGAGAATGTGACAGAAACCAGCGCTTGATTTGGGTTAGCCGAGTAGCTATAAATCCGTTATGTTCTGTTGATGAAACATCCAATTCTTCCATGGCATCCAATTTCCCACCAGGTGAACTTGCTGTAAAAAGAAAAGGATACATGTAAGGTCTTCCGAAGTAAACCATTAAGTAGAAAAGGGAGACAATTTCAATGTAAGGGTACTAAGTGGACAGAACTCGCCTTCTAATCCAAACAATTTAAATCATCCTAAGAAAACCCTCTCCCTTTGCAATTCCAATGTAAATTTCCACTAAATCCTATTGCTACAAGAGAATTTTGCTTGAAGACAGAAATATAAACACCCCGTTCACATTTGCAATGTAATTTTCCACTAAACCTAAAAAAAGCTTGCTTGAAGACAGAGCTATAATCATCTAATCAAAGTTCATACCTGCTCTTGAAATGAAGTATGGGGGAAGTTCTCCAAGTGCAGTCCCAAGGCCCCACAAGATTGCCTCTAACTGGACCTGGGGCAATATGGCACTCAATGGAATACGTGTACCATGTGAAGATGAAAATAGTGGAGGCCCAAATTCTGCACAATCCTTTCCAAGCCATGACGGCCCTCTTTTTAATTGAATTGTATCATATGGAGCACTTTTAATGTCCACTCGACCACACTGCATTGCTTTAATAGTGAATAAGGCAATATGAGGTCCCAGATAGAGAACAAAAGTATGTAATCCAGATCCTGTACGAAGTAGAACACCAAAACGAGTGTAAAGAGTTGTCAGAAAAGATGCTTCATGAGACAGCAGGGAAGGCTTTTATACAGTAAAATTTTCAAATATATATATAGAATTAAGCTGTTTGCCTTAGTCAAGACTTGCACCTTAATATGCACACATCAGGACATAAAGACTTTGGGCAACAGAGAAGCATTTACCCTTATTTGGTGCTATTTACCAGCCTCAAGTTTTTGAGCTGGTTTTTCACAGCCCATAACGTTTTTTCTTTTTGGTTTTAAACAAAGTTTAATCTTGTAAATCAATTAGAAAAAATGGAGAGTAGAGAGAGAATACGAGAGAAAAGCCCATGCTTTAGCACTCTACTCCTAGAACTGCAGCCCTCTCCAAGTTAAGCTGCACTTTATGTTGGAAGACAACCTGTGAGAGAAGGCTTGTGACATGTCTTCACTCTTACGTTTCTCCTATATACTCTTACTGTTGTCTCCCTGTTTTTGTTTTCTTTCGTCCAGCTTTTCTATTTTATTTTAAAGTTTAAAAATTGCACATGAATTTAACTTGAAGTTCATATTACTTTCTTGAACAATAAAGCTCAACACAAAAAAAGGTCATATACAAGAAGAAACTAAGCCTTGTTTCACCAAACTTGGGCAGCGTACACAAATCCTTTTCCGCCACTCCATTTTGCTTACTGCTACATCTACAGGAAAATCAAAGAAACTAGGTCCTTTGCAATTACGACATGTCAATATGTCATGTTAGTTTTGGTTTATATCTCCATCTTCTAACTTGTTCTGCTGAGATAATATCATTATTATGGATTAGAACTTAAAAGTCTAATAATCCACACCCAATCACCTAACTCGTCATTTCTTATTGTATCCTCTATAGGCGATCCGAACAGATAATGACCACATATCAATCTTAACATGCTCAATTCACCTACTTGAATGGTAGTTTTCTTCCATGTTATCTGTCACTTTAGCGCTTCAATAACTTTTGGGAGACTAAGTCAGATTCTTATGGCAAACAAGGTAAAGTTCACAGGTGTGCTAAGGCATTAACTTTCCAGAAGTTTATGCTTGGACATTTTGAAGCTAAACATATGTACTTTACAATTTGATTGAGGAGTCACATGATCACGCAATAATCCATATAGATATATTTCTAGATAACATACCACTATATCCATAAATATTTGGGTCAATGACTCAATACTACATACCAAGGCCAATGGAAGATGCAACACCAAGAGCCACCCACCATAATCCAAAGTGTATGTATCGCAGAACTTCCTCCACATGCTGCATAAAAAGAGAATGCTTTTTATCAACAACAATCCAAGATGAGACAATTGCTGAACAAGAATGAGTGTCATACGTTATTATATATAGTAGCAAAAACATTAACAGTTGAAAACCTAATTCGCCTAAAATAGAGCTATAAATATCTGAATTTGAATAAACACAGAGAACAGCATAGCATCACTGATACAGACACGGTCGTGCCATATAAACAATAAGGGACTACTGAAAGTAGTTAAGAGACCGAGATTCCAATTTAATGAAAAAATATGCCACAATACATTCAGTGGAACTGCACGTTTTGGCCAATATAGACCACCAAGTTTATTACCTTCTCGTGAGGACCATCAGTTGTCACAAGTAGTACACCAGCAATCACAATCATAGTACACAGAAGCATAAGCCATCCAGCATGGGACAAAAAATACGCCACTGATAGTCTAAGATACTGTATGATGGCAAGAATGAAAAGTTTCAGCGTTTGGATAGGATGCGTTGTAAGAGTCAAATTTTCTAATTCTTGCTGATGCTTCCAATGGAGTCCTGCAAAAGTAGAAAATTTTCAATTCATAGTTATTTATATTCCAGGGTGTACAAAGGGAACTGAGAACATGGCATCTCGTTCAACCCAAATACACTGCAGCAGGACTGCATCTGAGAAATTTTTTCTTAGGAGGGTTATACAATATTTTGCTGAACATTGCGTGTGTGTGTTTGTGTGTTTGGGGGGGGGGGGGGGGACGACTATTTTGCTTGTTGACTTGGTACTTGCTCATTGCTTCTTCATTGTGAGTTATAGTTCCTTCATATAGCACTAATTTTTTCTCCTAAAAAATCTAAATAACGCTCAATTCTCGAGGGGTTATTTTGTATTATAAGAAATTACTTGACATTCATTCTTTCTATTTAAAGTGTTATCAATAACCAATTTTATTTTCTTTCCTTCTTTTTGTGTTTTTTTTAAAGATTGTCAGCTAGAAGTAAGATCTACGATTTGTTGATGGATAATGATAGACGTGTGAAACTAAAGCTAGTATACAATAACTGGATTTCACAATTCTATGAAGATGAAACCATAAATTATCTTGATTCCCTGCATATGAGAAATTGCATTCATCTACAAACATTTGACTGCCATGTCCGAATACTGCACCTTCTCTCTCTCCGACGCCCATTTGCAAACACAAGAAACAGTCATTTTAGAATTCTAACCCGATTCTTATGGCAATGGTTTTAAATTTTAACTTTTTTATTTTCTTTTAGAATATATGGTCATGTATGCTAAAGTGAAATGATATGTATGCTGATTATTAACTCGAGTATAAACAAAATATAAAATTATAGCTTGTACTTTCCCCATCCTCCACCGGTCAATCATATGTAAGACTTTCATATTTATTACATCCTAAGAAGAAAGAATACATTCAAACCATGAAATTTCCAATGCACGTCCTAGTGTCCCATGCCAAGTACTGAGACCCATATTGGAAATCCTCAAAAAATGAAAGTGTCCAATTCATAAATGAAAACAAAGTGTCCGGGGGGAAAACTGGTACGAAGATCCAGCAATATAGTTTTCTTATATTTATCCACGCAAGGGAAAATTAGGATATTATATTATGTTTTCCAACTTAAACTCTTCGGGTGGAGCTCAAACCAACATAACCTTTTTGCCTGTCTAGATATAAAGTAGAGCATAAACATTATTGCATTGCGTGACTTGCGTCAATGTTAGCTGCAACAATATAATGACCAGTATTTTAACTTCTCTCTTCTTTAATAGTATATCCGGTGCTATCTAATCCTCCCTGCTAAACGTGCTTATTAAGAGAATAACATGCACTAGTGTAGCCCTACGACAATTTAACTTCAGCATAATCCTTGCCATGATTCAACAATTGAGAAACATTTCTTAATTGCTTTTACCTTCTTGCCATCCCAAATCCAAAACTTACAAAACACTGGCTTAACATAAGAAATTGTGCCAAACATATCATCTCTTCGTGCTTCTCTCCGCATGAGAGGCAGTGGTGGACCCATGCTTAGCCGAGTGCAGGCATATGCCTGCACTCAAATTCTGTTCAGCCCTTTTTTTTTTTTTTTTTGAAATAGACCAATTTTTTTTTTTTTTTTTATGTCAGCCCTTTAAACTTTGAAGCCTATTTAATCTAAAAGAACAATTGAAATGGACCAAATAATTGACTCAATTTTAATTTAATTAAATTTGTAATTTACACTCAATTCTCACTCAAAGTTCCAAACATGAAATGTGAAAGCTGAAATTCAAAATCGTGATTATATCACCTCCGCAGCCCCAGGCCTAAGGCTTTGGCCCTATTTGTTCAAAAAAAATATTTCGGGACAGACCCCCGGAAGGTCCACCTCCGCCTTCACTGAACAAAAATCCGGGATCCGCCCCTGATGAGAGGCATTAGAATCTATCTTGGATCAGGTGCCTGAGCATATTCAAAACTTCAACAGCTTCTTCCTGAAACGTGTTTAGTTCTCCGAATGTACATATCATGCTAAAATTTTGAAATTGTTACGATCCCATGGCTCAGAAGCATGCAGTCAATGATACTGCTACTATCTCATCATTCAAGAGGCATTTATATACCAAAATTCAGATCTGCTATTACCTTATAATTACAATCCATGTGGCTCAACCAAAACAGCACTTCACTCCTCGGGTTTTGTCAATTAACATTCCAAAATATACTTACTTAAAACAACAACTATCCAACCAAAAGAGATACTCTGCTGAACTGGCCTCGTATATAAAGTCTCAACATATAGAATAAACACCCGAATGCAGCATAAACACAAACCTGAAGATACATCTCAGCGTTTCTTTTTCTGAATCCTCGAGACCAAAAATGGAAGCATATTAATGATAATGCCAATATTGATTGAATTGCTTATAATTCATGAATAAGTTTTTATAGAGTCAAACTCTATGAGTACAATTACTCAATTAATCAGGACCCTTTCGCCCTCTTCAGCACCACATTCTCCTCATCTGGATTAGAGCTAAAACTAACCCCTAAAAAAATATCACAAAGAATGCATATAACACTACCACTAAAATCACGAATTACCCAAATAATCAAGACCCATTTGTCCACTTCAGCACCTTCACTATAAAATCCAACAAATCGCGTAAGCTAATCCAGAAAATATAACAATGATAACATGCAAAAAAACCAGATTGATAACAAGCACCTAAACACACCAAGACATAAAGGGAAAAAAAATAGAAAATGAAAACCGTTTTCTTTTCAACCAGGTAGTGAAAAATAAAATCCAAATAAAAAACTGAATCCTCAACATAGAAAAATGAAATAGTAAAATAAAACTTGCCTGAGATCGACATGTCTCTGTCTTCCGAACACGAGGACGAATTCTCGTTAGAAATTGATTTATTCTTGTAGCCCATCTTTTTCACAGGCTTTCGAATGCCATCTGAGACAATCTAACCCTTTGTGGTGTATATATGAACGATGTAACTATGTAGATACGACTGCTGTGTTGGATTAGATGGGGGGAATTATGTGAATTAGGAGTCAATTAATGAATGAAAAATTGGTAATTTTGTGAGAGATCTGGGCCCGATGTGAGGAATGATAACTCCGATTAGGTTTCCTCTTCTATCCCTCTGAGTCTGCACCTGCTTTTATGAACCAAAATCTGGAAAAGTTGAAATTGCTTGTAAATGGTCGGTGCCATGAAAACTAACACTTGAAAAAAAAAAATTATTTTTCTTTTTTTTTAAAAAAAAAATCAAGAATTGAACTAGTGCCTATAGTGAGCATATTTTATGGCATATAATCGATCCAATGAGAAGCACTATAAGAAGTCAAATCGTGAGAAGCAAGAAAATACTATATTTTGAATACTAGGAATATAGTAACAAGAGTCACATCTTACTTCGCATAATAGATCTAAAATGTCCCTAACAATATTTGAAAAATGCCCAAATAGAGCATTCTTAACTAGACTTTTTGTATAATAAGGGCAACACCGCAAGCAACGTGTAGGAGAGAGGGTCCGTGATTTTGGGCAAAAAGAAGTTCATAGTGAAGAGCTTCAAATTCAGCACTTTCAACTTAGAAAGTGCCAAAAACTCGCGTAGAGAATGTACCCTATCACGAATTCACGATTCCCTTGTCATCTTGATTAACTCCACCAATACCAATATAACCATCTGAGGATTGGATTGCAGCATCTGTGCTAAGGCGAAGGCCTTGCTATTTTGAGATATCACCCTTCCAAAAGGCACAAGACTTCGATATTGCATCATGCTTCTTATGGTTAGTAGCCTTTTTTGCCCCAATGTTGGCTTTTGTTGATAGGCACTTTGAAGGGTCATAGCCGAGTTGAAGACAGATTAGGCTCTCGAGTAATATCATCACGAATAATGCGATTCATGTCATTCCATATGGCCCACAAAAGGATGCAAATAGAGGAAAAGTCCGTAGTACAACAGTTGGAGAAAACTTCAGGGAGAAATAAAGCCATATGATGAAAAGCAAATGATTTAATGAAGCTCCAAATAAGAATTAAACTGATACATGACCAACTATTTAATTTTAATCATACTTAATAAAATACTCAAATCGAAATATTATTTGTATTCAAAAAATATTAATTCCAAGAGAACAGTAATTTACAATTGTAAAAACAATAAAATTATGTAGAAAGTTTAACAAAACAACTTGTCGCGATCCACGATATAGAAAATGTGTAATTTCTCAAAAAATAAAGTAATTTATAATCTCAATATTATCTAAATGTATTTAGATACGACATTAATCTACACGAATTCAAAATAATAATTAAAATGATATGGGATCAACTATTATTTAATTTTAATTTTAATTACACTAAATAATATACTTAAATTGAAATATTATTTGTACTCAAAAAATATTTAATAATATAAAATATGAATATGAATTCCAAGAAAACAATAATTTATAAAAATAAAAATAATTTATGTAGAAAGTTTAACAAAACAACTCTTATTTTTTCATAGTATAGAAAACATATAATGTTTCATAAAATTAAAATAAGTTTACAATCTTAATATTATCTACACAGATTTCAATATGACATTAATGTACACGAACTCAAAAGTCAATTACATTAATCAACACACATTTAAATACAATAATTAATAATATAGATATTTTTATTTTTATTTCCAGAAATGGAAAGCTAATTTGGACAGGAAACTATGTGCGTAAAATGGTGACGATTATTCTATTATTATATAGAATATAGATATAGATACTCGACTTAGGATTCTTTGGTAAACCAAATAAACTGATTTATAAATCAGTTTATAAACTACATAATTTTTCAAATCATTTTTTAATCACGCACATTTTCTTTCTCCAACGTTCAACCACTACATTTTATATCAAAAATATAGATAAATCAATTTATAAATCACACTATTCTTTAACGCAATCATTATAATTTATAAATAATACAATTTTAAAAATCACTTTTTAATAATATACATCTTCTCTCCACATTTTAACCACAATTTTTATTACCTCAAAAATATGAATAAACCAATTTATAATTGTTACAATATTATCGAAGAAGTCTTATATTTAAAATTGTTTCAAAAAAAGAAAAAAAAAATTGCTTAAAGAACTAGTATGGAAAAAAACTTAAAAAGTTGACAAAAAGTAGAGGTATGAAGAACTAATTTAAGCCTCCATTCTGCAACTTGACCGACATAATTTTTAGTGCTATTTGTGTTTTCTATGTAAAATTTTTAATTAAAAAGTGATTTTGAGAAATATGCGTGTTTAAAAGGTGGTATTGAAAATTGTGTTGATTATAATTAGGTGTTATGACAAACTTTCCGAACGGATGCTTAGCTAGGTATTTTATGAGACTCATTATTTTTATCAACTTTTCAATCACATAGTTAGTAATTTTTGTTAAAATCAATAATTTATCAAAACTTTCAACAAACAACCCCTAACACTTAATTACTGCTTACTTTGTAAGCAATTTTGGATTTTTAATAATTTTAGAATAAAGTATTTAGAATATTTTCTTCTCATTTGATTTTGATATCTATATTACTAAAACGTGCGCACAGTGTGCGTACTGTGAGCGCCTCTCGCGCGTCGCTTTGGCGAAAAGCGAGAAAAACGCATTTCTGAAAATTTTTATCTAAAAAGCGAGCGAGCGCGCGCTTAAGCGCGCCCGATGCGCGCAGCTGCCTTTTTTTTTTTTTCTTGTTCAAGTATGGGTAAAATTTAAATCAAATATTTAGGAATTGAAAAACGCTTTTTAATGCTTACTCCCGCTTAAACTTCAAAAACTTGACTCTTGAACTCAACTCTTCGTCACGTTTCACGTTTTTTAGAACACTGGATACACGACTAATTTGGATTAAAGGTCATATTATATATGGATGTCATGTGTTAGAATTATGGTTGACTACTACTTCTGCCATTGTGTTGATATTTTATGTTCTACTAATATTTCCCATCTTGTAAATGACTCATTTCTATTTCAAAATTTCAATCAATGGAATAATTAATCAACTTGTATCATGAAACAATTTAAATAAATGACTTCAGAATAATAGTGAATTTCTGCATTTCACTGATTTTGTGCAAATCATCTATACCTTCAAATTTTTTGCTTTTTCACCCTCAAGTTCGCATTTCTTGTGAAAAACATCACTGTCGTCTATTTTCATTAAAAAATCTGTCTGTTGACCCATAAATCACCCATTAACAAATTTAATGGAGGGAAAAAAGGTTTATTCAATTATCACTTTATTTAAAATTGATCAAAAAATTTAAGAAAATAATAAAAATAAAAGACAAAATTTTTATCTTCTTTCTACCTCCGCCCAAGCAAATCGCCACCACAACTCCAACACAAGCCCTACCCACAGTCGTCAGTGCCTCCCATTAACATCGAAGTCCCACCTCCACCTCCACCTCCACCTCCAGCATTATTGGACCTGCTGCCTTAACCATCGATCATTTTCAGCTCCGGGGCACTGGATCAAAATCTATTGAATAGACTTTCACTTTCCTACTTTGGAACACCCATCATCACGAGAGCCCCACTAGCCACTTGCACTTAGTATTAACTCTTCTTCACCCTCCAATGTCAACAAAGTCATCCTTTTCAAGTCCTACGATTTACAGGTTGGGTCTCTACATCCTCCCCAACTTCGACTCATTCTCTTCCACCTGTCGCCAACTCTAGGCCAGCACCTAAAAATGACACTTCAGATGACATCACAACTATCGAAGCACCTAGGAGTTCGATAGACACTTCATTCTCAACCAAACCAATTTTAAAAGGCTTGTTAGAATATGCTTTTCTCTCCGAGTTAGAGTTAGACCTAGAAAATGCATCAAAATCACTTATTCAAAATTTGTGTAAATTATGTTACGATAGTGTTTACATTGTTTCTTCCCTTGAAGTCACTGATAGATTTGTTGAATTTTCAACATTTTTGAATTTTGAGTTTATGTATTTTGAAAAAGGTGTAGCCCACACCTTAGGGGCCCCACCTGCCTTGCCTTAGGTTATGATGGAGGAGGTAAATCGCAGAATATGCCTCAAAGAGTGCAAGGTGAGAGGCTTGCCTTTTAACTTCACTTATGAAGGGCTTCATCCATTTTTCCGAATTTGACCCCTCACTACGGCAGCTGCAAGTTAGGCTGAAGACTTTCCACCTCCTCCTTTCACCACTTGGAGATGTACCCTTGTGTGTTTTGAATCTCAGAGTGTTCAACATTGTTTGGATAATTCTTGTTGGTTGTTTTCAAGGGCAGACCTACATATGGACAATGTGGGTCAAATGCCCTAGTAAAAGTCCAAGTAAAAAAAAGAAGAAAAAAAGGAGTAAAGTAGAATGAAAAATGGATTAGGCCTAGTAGCAATTTAATGATTGTATATTTGTATATATCGAGAAAGATATACTTGATAGAATTAATAATGATATAATTATACGTCATTTTTCAAGTATGAAAATACGTAGGGAATAAGTGTAATGGTGAATCAAAATATTTTGATGATGTATATTGGATTTTCGATGTATTGTTATTTATGACTATCCTTATATTAGATTTGGTACTCAATATGTCGATTTCAATCTTCTTGATTAAAAAAATAATAATAATTGGGGGTTCTTCCCCCAAACCCCTAGAATGAGGTCCACCCCTCAATCCCCTATTTTTTGCCATAGCAATACATACTTCCTGGTTCCGAAACTAACGGTTTTTTCTTAGGATGTACTTTACCATTGGAGGTGTTAAATTGAGTTCATGGCATCATGCATAGAGATTGTCATAATTTAAATCATATTAATGTGTTTATGGAACTTATAGATGTGATGGAGGTAGGGCTCCATGTTGATGGGTGGCGTTGGCGGTTGTGGGTAGGGCTTGGGTTGGAGGTGGCGGGGGTGGGGGTGGCGATAGGCTTGGGTGGAGGTAGAAGAGAAGGTACAAATTTTGTCTTTTATTTTTATTTTTATTCTTTTCTTAATTTTTTTGATCAATTTTAAATAAAGTGATAATTGAATATTGGTCTTCATTAAATTGGTTAATGGGCGATTTACGGGTCAAAAGACGGATTTTTTAAACGAAAATAGATGGCATGAATGTTTTTTCACAAGAAAATGCAAACTTAAGTGTGAAAATGCCAAAAATTTGAAGGTATGGATGATTTGTACAAAACTAGTGAAAGGTATGACATTTTGTGCCAATTACCTTTTTTATGTATATGGAAACGATCACTTACGCAATGTGAGTAGGTGTTAATATGCCCACTGTGGATGTGATGCTGATATTGTCCAATATTTTAAAATTTTTGGACATGTGTCAGCATCATACTCACGATGGGTACAATAACACTTACTCATTGTGGTTATGTGATCGAGACTGTTTATGTATATACATGTTATTCTAAATCTATTCACATTGAAATTTTAAAGAATTACTATTCTCATCCACATAACATTTCAATATTATTCTTATTGAATTCATTCATTTAAATACTAATAGTAGTAATCACGTCATTTACACGTTTGTATAAGTTGAATGATATGTATAATAATGTTTTTAAAGTACTAATACTGTTTTTTAAAGTAGTAGAGTTAATTAATATTATTAAAAGAGAAATTAAAATTGTAAACTGAATGCAATTTTTAATAAATTAGCCTCTGTTTGGTCTGTTTGGTAAAATAATTTTGTTTATAGATTAAGAATTTGATAGTTTCGAAATAAAATATGTGATTTAAAATTAGTTTGAAAAAAAATGTGTGATTAAAAAATAACTTAGAGAAATGTGTTGAATTTACCAAACACATAATTAATGTTTTAAAACATTAATCAAGTGTTTTTAAAACATTAAATAGTGCACGTTGAACACATGGTACGTTATTTAAGTTGTATAATCTACACCACTTCTAAAAGTGGCTTAAAGTGAGAAACTGTTTTAGACGTTTCTACCCTCATAATTTTTTTATAATTTCATATTTACCCTAAATGTTAATTAATAAATAATTATTTTAATATTATTTTTCTTTCATTTTATCAACATTTTTGGGCGTTTCTACCCTTACAACTTTTTTTATAATTTCATATTTACCATTAACGTTAATTAATGAATAAATATTTTTTTATTTTTTTTTAATTTTATCAACAATGTCATTAATTTCAATACATTTACAATTTACTCTATACTTTCTCATTAAAAATCTTTCAAATAAAGCCTTAAAATTTCAATTTTTCATTTTTTTTCCTTTGATTTATTTCAAATTATTATTTTTCTCACAAAACACAAATACAATTATATTATACACTATCATAAAGGAAATCTATATCTATATCTATATCTATACAACTTCTAAAAGTGGCTTAAAGTGAAAAACTTTTTTGAACGTTCTACCCTCGTAACTTTTTCATAATTTCATATTTACCCTTAATGTTAATCATTGAAGAATTATTTTAGTATTATTTTTCTTTCATTGTATTAACAATGTCATTAATTTCAAAATACTAATAATCTAAATTATTTACTTTCTTATTAAAAGTCTTTCAAATAAAGTCTAAAACTTTCAATATTATTTTTCGTTGACTTATTTCAAATTATTATTTATTCTCACTAAACACAAATATAATTATATTAATACACTATCATAAAGGAAATGGTGAAAAAGCCCCGTTATAATTTTTTTATGAAATCGAAATTCTCCTTCTTAGTTAAATATTAATATATTTTCATTATTAAGGAAGTTGTGAGAAATATGAATAATATATTTTTGAATTATATTTTTTATATTCTATTATTTTTTTTTCCATTTGTCAAGGGCTAATGACTAAATTTAATTAACTTATTATTTATAACATTAGTGTAAAGAATGCTATAATGAAGTGTTATAAAAAGTTTAGATGGCGTTCTGTTTGTATTTTATTTTGTATTTTTATTTCGAAAATGTTTTTTGTTTCCTATTTTCATTTTTGTTTTCAAATTTGCTGAAAACGTGTTTGGTTTGTCATTTCTGAAAACTATTTTTGAAAATGAAAAGCTGGAAAACACGTTCTGTTTGAAATTTTGCAGAATACTACTTAAACTATTTTTAATTAATTTGCTTGCAGAATACTACTAATTCAAACTCAAATTTCATTTCACAATACACTGAAAACATGGTTACATGCAACACACTAATGTGAGCATTAAGAGTTTATATTAACACAGCTTGGTCAGGTTCGGAATTTGAAAAAAAACTCTACTTCTATTAAAATTCAGAAAATGCAAATTCTTTCAAAACCACCAGAGTCCATTTATCAGTGCATTTTTTGAAATATAATAACAAGAATTCTCACTTAATTTTTTTTTTATTTTTAATATTGATATTGAATTCAATAAAAATTTATTTAAATTTAGTTCCAAATTAGGATAATTCTCAAAAAAAAAAAAAAAATTTATTTAGGCTTAGTTCCAAGTTAGGAAAATTCTAAAAAAAGTAATAAAAAAATAAAAACTTTATATTAAGCTTAGTTCTAAGTTAAGATAATTCTTTAAAAAAAAAAATCATAAAATGCGATTTCCGCGTTTTGGACATTTTTTGTCGAAGTACACACAAAACGCCCAAAACAAGGTTTTGGACGTTTTGCGTTTTGTGTACAAATTATTTATTTATTTTTTTTTTTCAAATTGTGTTTTCGAAAATGGTAAAAAGAACGCGTTTTTAACATTTTCAAAAATAAAAACAGAAAACGACCTCAAAACAGCAAAGAGAACAGGGGCTTAATTTCTTATAGTGATAGCCCATTATAAATTCAAAAGAGATTAAAAGTTTAGGTGGCGTTCTGTTTGTATTTTATTTTGTATTTTCATTTTCGAAAATGTTTTGTGTTTTTATTTTTGTTTTCAAATTTGCTAAAAACGCGTTTGGTTTGTCATTTCTGAAAACTGTTTTTGAAAATGAAAAACTGAAAAACACGTTCTGTTTGAAAATTTGCAAAACACTATTTAAACTATTTTTAATTAATTTGCTTGCAGAATACTACTAACTCCAACTCAAATTTCCTTTCACAATACACTAAAAATATGGTTACATGCAACACCTAATGTGAGTATTAAGAATCTATATTAATACAGCTTGGTCAGGTTCGGGACTTGAGAAAACTCTACTTCTATTAAAATCCAGAAAATGCAAGTTCTTTCAAAATCACCAGAGTCCATTTATCATTGTATTTTTTGAAATATAACAACAAGAATTCTCATTTAATTTTTTTTTTGTAATGTTGATATTGAATTCAATAAAACTTTATTTAAACTAAGTTCCAAGTTAGGATAATTCTAAAAAAAAAAAAAAAAAATCTTTATTTAGGCTTAGTTCCAAGTTAGGATAATTCAAAAAAAAATAAAAAAAATAAAAACTTTATATTAAGCTTAGTTCTAAGTTAAGATAAAAAAAAAATTCCCAAAACGCATTTTCCGCTTTTTGGACATTTTTTGTCGAAATACACACAAAACGCCCAAAACGATGTTTCAGGCGTTTTCCGTTTTGTGTACAATTTTTTTTTGTTTTCCAAAATGCGTTTTCGAAAATGGTAAAGAGAACGCGTTTTTAACGTTTTCGAAAATAAAAACAGAAAACGACCTCAAAACAACAAAGAGAACATGGGCTTAACTTCATATTTTGCTTAACTTTTTAGAGACATCATTTCTCTCAAATTTGATTTTTTACTAAATTGAATGGTTTTGTCCACAAATTAAAGTATAAATCATATGTTTCTGTGAAATCTGATCGAATATGGTGAAAAGTGAAGTATAAAAATTTCTAATATCTGTACATATTCTATTGAAACATATATGTACATATAGAAGTTTCAAAACTTATTTTGAATTTTTATTAATGAAGATGTGATATTTCTCATTATACTTGTATATCTTTATTTTAATAATTTTTTATATTAAACAAATATGTTGTCTTTTTAATACTTATAAGTTACCAGATTCTTGCTACACTATTTTGGGACACAATTGAAAATTTCACTCAGACGCTTCAGAAAGGGAAAATATATTGACTTTATCATATAAAAACTAGACCAATATTAATTACACTTTTCCAAATGTGCATGCTGAAATTGAAATCAACTTCACGATAAACAACAAAATTGATGAGATCTCACCAAAATTATCAAATTTGTGCATTGTTAAATTCTTACAAGTCCCAAACTTTGTTATAAAGAAAAAATACTTGGTATTAAATTTTGATTGACATTTTTTTTTATAATATTTCAAATGTTATATAAATAAAATCTATAATTTATTCCCAAATATTATCAACGTTGTTCTCAATTTGAAGATCATATTTGCTTTTATCAAATAAGTGATCAGTCTCAGAAACTTTGTTTAAATGTTAAAAATTATTCGATTTTGTTAATTCTATTTGTCTTGTATTTTTTGTTAATTTTCTTGAGAAAAAGTCGAAATTTTTACCAATCATAAATTTTAGGAATTACTTCATATGAACAATTAATGTGTAAAGCACGTTTAGATATCTAGTATGAATAAAAATAACTTTGAAGAAAAAACAATTTCACGTAGTGTTCAACTTTCTCTCTTTCCTTTTTGTTTCCCTTTTGCTTTATTTAATGCACATGTAAAACGAAAGTGTCAACGACAAATGAAGTGCTATAGAAATTATTTGATGGATTAAATTTTTATTCTTGAATGGTGGCCCAAATTGTACAGACCATAAGAATAATTTTTATTTAAGAATTTCAAGAGTGGATCAAATCAAATAATATGCTAGGCATTATTCATCTTTTGTTTTGCTTTTCATCCTTTTTCTGGTCTTGATAGTATAATTTATAATTATTTTCCACGGTAAACAATGAACTTTCACATTGGATTGAAAATTTAAATTCATACTTATACTACAAGAATCGTGATCTTGCATACTCATTTCACCGTTCAGAATTAGAGACTCTTCTTCCATTCTATCGAGACCAATCAATTCATAAAAAGAAAAATAGACACTAAAGAATACGTAAAATTTATAGAAGTTCGCTTCGATGTGAGATTATATCACCTCTCGTTGTTACAATAATTCATTACGATGAAAGATATTTACAATAGAAAAATCGCACATCTCTCTTCTCTAACGTCTCTTTCCATTTTTTATGATAGTATAATACAAAAGTCTAAGGACAATTCTTTATTTATAAGAAATATTAGGGAAAAATCGATTATTATAAATATCCTAATCCCTTAATAGAACTCTAGAAGAACACAAATTTCTAAACGTATTTTGGTAATAATTAGGGAAGTAGCAATTGTTAGGATCCATAGTAATTAGGATTCACAATTTATCATTCACTTCTATCTTTTTACTATTTCGAGACTAAGTGCGTAGTAAATAGTAATCGTCATGCATGTTTGGATTCAATTGTTGATGTCCCGAATAATTTTCGAGATTGAAATGTGAATATCATGCTTAACTTATTTTCCACTGACGAATAGTGAGGTTACAATTATTATAACTGGCAGATGACATTTAAAGCATACATGTCACGTTTAATAATGAGATATTATCAATTATAGGAAAGACATGATAAATAGTTGTCTAGTATATAATCAAATTCCTTCAATCAAATCTATATATGAAACTAGACAAACATAAGATAATTGACATGTTGAAAATTGAAAAAATAAAATACTTACATCAATAATAATAATTAGTCAAATATATATATGGTAGTGGATCTATAAAACTTGTCACCAGGGCTGGCTCTATGCGAATGTTAAAAGTGTGTCCTTGTTCATTAGTTATAAAGATGACTATAAAAAAAAATAACACTAATTATATATGAAATAGTCACATAAAAAAAAATAACTGTTTTTCTAACATTTTTTTTTCATGTAATAAAGATAATGTACAACTAAAAAACTAAATTTATGCTTGATAACACCTTAAAAAAAAAAAAAAAAACTTGTATTTTCTGAAGAAAATATTATCCAAATCACTAATATTTACAAATCATATGAGTTGACATTAAACCATAAAAAAATGACAGAAAACACCTCAAGGCTCAAACATGCAATAAATCATTTAAATTTAGTTTTTCTTGCATTTATTTAGAGCAAAATCACTAAAAAAAATTTGGATATAAAGTACGTCTATTCAATCTTTCTTGTGGCATCCAATGAATTCAACTTCTTAGAAGAAAATTAACATCATCCAATTATTTATTGTATTACTTCATTCCAATAATGCTTCACTTTTTAAATTTATTCTTGAATGTGTTTATATATTGTTTTATTTCTCTCAAATTTAGCACACTCAAATCTAGCACATAAATCATCAATCCAAGTACTCATATTGTTGTTGATATGCTAGATTATAGATGCTTGTGTCCTAACAATAAAAAAACAAATATACTTTATAAGTTATAATATTTTTTTTCATTCAATTAAAAGATGGAATGCGCAACTTCCAAATTATTTTTATAAAATTCAATGAAAGATATTTTATACAATTATACTTGTTATCAACTGTCTTAAGCAATAAGAAAATCTCTTTTATAAAACATCAAGAAATATTAGACAAGTGAATAGAGAAAATTATCGAGAACTTGGAAAAAATTAGAAAGTAGTTGAAAGTTGATTTAATGATTTGTGTGTTCACTTTTGTTGAAGTGAAGAAAATGACGAAGCTGCGAGAATTTTTAAATTTGAAGAGTGAAGACTAAAGTTAAATATAGGGTTAAGTTTGAGTTATTTGAGTTAATGAGCCATGGGTGCAAATTTTATTATTTAAAAGATGGTCCAGTAGTATAAATTACTTTTGTTTTAAAAAAAAAAATTAATATAACATACTTTATTTTTCTTTTTTTGTGCCCCAAAAAATCATAGAGTCACGTTCGTCGCACCTCTCGTATAATTTTAGGGCCGCCTTTGCTTGTCACAAACCTACCTACTACCCATATTTTGTGCGTTTTCATACTTTCATGTGTGAAAAAGTAAATTAGTTTTCAATTTTGAAAACGAATAAGCTCGTCTTCAATATTTACATAATTGATTTTTAGAAACGGAATATATTATCGTCCTTAAATTGTCGTGCAACACTCATGAAAATGAAAAAATCTTCTATATATAATCTTCCTTAAATTGTCGTGCAACCCTCATTAAAATGAAAAAATCTTCTAGTATCCCTGCTATACCGCCCCCTCACAATGATGGGGCAAGAACTCTTGCTCTACAAAAATTAACATTATTATTATCGAGTACAAATGAGTAAAAAATTTTAAAAAAAATATATTTTAAAATTAAAATAGTTAAATTTTGATCTATTTGTCACGGAAAATAATGTCAATCAAATAACAAAATTATGAAAATCTCCCACTCTTCACCTAAAAAATTAATCTAATCAAATACTTCTAATTGACATTTTTCAGGAAAATAATTTTCAGGCAAATCAATTCCTAAAAAATATTTTCTTACCATCTATTTTCCATCTTTTCAATCAAACAAAGCCTAAAATTATAAAACTTCAAATCATAAAATAGGAGCATTAACAATAAATTGAAACGCACCAAGTTGCACAAAATTAATCCAGTGCTAGCGAAGGACACACACTATGGTGCCCTCCAAGGCACAAGAAATGGGACTCGCATATTGGTGGGTCTCAATTCTTGTGTCTTGAAGAGCACCATAGTATGTGTCCTTCGCTGACATTAGAACTGGTTGCACAAAATATGTGGACACATCAAATTAAATGAAAACATTTATTTTAAAATATTAAAATAATGAACGGGTATAAATCAAGTCTAGTTACTTTGTGGCCCCACATTGAACATTATTTCAAAGTTCAAACAATTAACATGGACAGGTTCATAAAGTTTAACGCTAGTAAATTGACCGATTAGCCCATGCAAATATGTGAACTGACCAAGCGGCGTGTTCGACTAGTCTAAAATGATGTGTTTGATCGAATTAAATCTCTTGTAACACCGTGATTCGATCTGATTCAATTATTATTATTACATTAAAAACTTGAAAAGCTAGAAATAAAGAAAAATAAATATGAACATGTTAAAGTCGGTTCACTTCAAAATATTTAATTTATATTTCTTTCAACTACTTTCGAATTTCCATTTGACTCTTTACTTTTTATAATTCGATTCATATTTCTAATTTTAAAATACCGGGTATTTTAATTACGACTAAGCAAGTGTTTGGTAAATGATTTAATAATTGATTTATAAATCATATAATTTTTTAAATTACTTTTTAACACACATTTTCTCTCTACAATTTTTAATCACACATTTTACTTCAAAATCATAAATAAATCAGTTTATAAACCGTTACAGTGTTATTAAATAGAGGCTAACACACCAATTAAAGAATATAAACGAAGAAGCCCTTTTCTATAAAAAAAACAAATCTTTAAAAGTTCATTCTACCTCCTTTTACGTTTTTTTTTTTTTTTTTATGAGCCTTTTTTTCATTTTTTTTTTTCCCATTACTTTATTCACATCTTTTCATTTAATTTGTTAGGGATTTTTCCATTGGAAGCAAGACAAGTATAGTGCTGATTTGAACTTGGAAATAAGGATAGTTAAGTTAGGATTAACTTATAAATCAAATTTAAACATCATGTTTGTAACGATGTATTACATTTGAAAAGAAACTATTGAATTACGAAAGAAAAGTACATTACAAAATTCGTCAATTTTTATAATAATTTGCTCAAGTTAGATTTTTTAGGTGCTGTCAATATGTCATACATTGCAAATCTTAAAAGTCGCGAGGTTAGTTTGGTATAACTTTTTTTTAATAAATAAAGAATGTGATGTTTTCGAAGTAAAATATTTAATTTTAAAAAAAAATATATTATTTATCAACAAGTTTGCAAATACATGACTGTATGTTAAATTGAAGACGATGAACAAAGATGTCACGGAATATTATTTTGTAATTATCTAGAAAAAAAAAAAACTAATTTTAATTGTTATAATGTGTTATGCATCACGACTTTAAAGTGAAGTCAATGTGTCGTGCCTAAGTCTAATGGAAAATTATTCTCACTACATAAATATGATTATTCAATTTTTTTTCCTAAAATACTCATCAATTCAAGATATATATTGGCCCTGCCAAATTGACTACATAATAAAAAGACTTCAACCAATTCTATTTTCATTAAGTGTTTGATAGAGATCAAAAACAAATTTTTAATATATTTTAGTAAAATATGATGAAATACATGATTCAAAAATTGTGGATACATATCATGAAATATAGTTAAAATTAATTATTAACTAATTAACTTAAATTTAATTCTAAATTTTAATTTGTATTGAAGAGGGTTAAATATAAAACTTGTTAAATGCATCCCGATTCTACCGTGTATGGTATGCTGAATAAGACAACAACGTACATTTTATTTTTTATTATATAAAGACTCATCTATAACAGTAAACGGTCCAACAAAAGGGAATGAAATATTTTATAATAATAAAGAGATTAAAGAATAAAAAATAAAAATTGAAGTCAACATATAGTCCACAACTCCACATTATAAGTTCTTGATTTCTTTTTTGTACTTACTTTTCCCTAGAAAATAAATTTGAAGTCTTTCTTTAGTATTATTATTGTTAATGACTTCTTCTTCCTTTTTTTTTTTTTTTTTAATAAGTTTGTGTTATAATCACATGAGTTAGTGTAATTAATTAGAAATTATCAAACATTTTAGTTCACATATTTATTATATGCATGTATGACTTGGTATTCGTGTATTGTTTTTTCTCGGGACAAATATTTATTTTTATATCTGTTATTATTATATGTTGTCCCTCTACTTGTTAATTTTTATCCATTATATGTCAACTTCATGTCAATTTTTATCCATTATATGTTGTCCCCTACTTGTTAATGCATTACCAACCATGTTTTATTTGTTCTAGTGTGACAAAACATGTTTACATCTTTATTTTTCTGATATTCACACTTTCTCAACTTTTCGAACACTCGTCAGCATTAATCTTTGTAAATAAATAACTTTTTATTATCAACTTCTGACACCCTTAAAGTTTAACGTCGTATTATTTAAATCATTTCACACTATTTCACTTCATCAAGATGTCCAATAATCTTGGTGACAGGAAAGAAGTTATCTTAAATCATGTTTGTAAAGTATTTAGCATGTGTTCGGATCAGATTATAATTTGGTTTTGAGTTTTTTCACGGAGTTCGAAGTAGATGTAGGGTTAAAAATTGGAGAGAAAAAAGATGTATGGTTAAAAAATTTGTATTGAAAATTGAAGCGATTATTAAAAAAAAAAAAAACTCATATTACCGAACGGAGGCTTTGAAGCGATTTTGTTTATAAATAGAAATTAATGATGAATAATAAGTGAACAGTAATTACGATTCACTCAAATTATGTAAATGAAAAGTGACTTGTATTTTCATTTTTCACAAACATGAGTCGAAAATTTCCCTTTTTCTTAGAAGGAAGTAAAAAGAAACCCACATACAACATGCCAACCAAGGCGAGCAAATATTTGTTTCCAAAAAATTGCTACTTGTATCAACAAAATGTACAAACATTTTTACAGAGATGTGATGTGACCCTTGAGCCTCGATTTGATAAACTTGTTAAACAATACATTTCTCAAATTATTTTTTAACCACACTCATCTTTCAAATAATTTTTTAACATATTTTATCTCAAAAACATCATAATTTTTATTTACACTTTGTTCTTTAACACAATTCTCACACAATTTATAAATCAATTTATAAATACAAACTTCAAAACAATTTTTTTATTACACACATTTTTGTTCTCCACTTTTTAAGTACATATTTTATCTTAAAAATATAAATGAACAAATTTATAATTTTTTTTCAAATTGCCGAACAGACTGTTATAAACAGGCAAACAGCTCTATTTGGTAAGATTTTTTTTATTTATAAATAAAGAACATGGTATTTCAGTAATAAAACATATACTTTTAAAAAGTAAATTTGAAAAATGTGAATAAAAAATAATTTGAGAAATAATTTCTACAGAACATAAATGCAAGCATCTTCCCAATCCAAAACCAAAACCCCACTTTTTTCTTTGTGTGCAAGCAAGATTGGAACAGTGAAGTGGAATCAGTTCCTTCCACGATTAAAGTCAGTCAACTATAAATTTCCTTATGATCCAATAGATTCCTCTATATAAAGTTAAGTTCTGCTTATGTGTAGACTTGTGACTTGTGAGTGTAAACGAAGTCAAGAATCTAGATAACAAAATTACAGATAGAACCAGGTGAAGTGTAGCATTTTATTCCATTTCTTTCCTTTTCTGTTTACTTGAACATGATTCTTACATACATATATATATATATATATATATATATTTTTTTTTTTTTTTCCAATGGGGATTTCTCCACAGTGTTCGTGACCTGAGATGATTGGGAAATTACTAGAAACGGTGTGTGGAAAGAATCCAGACGATCCCACGAATACCGATAATGGAAAGAAGATTAAAGGCAGTGTAGTATTGATGAAAAAGAATTTTATAGACTCGATTGATTGTTGGGCTTCGTTTCTTGATCGAGTTTACGAGTTCTTTGGTAAAGGTGTTTCACTGCAGCTCATCAGTGCTGTTCATGGTGACCCTGGTACCTCTTCTTCTTCTTCCTCTTCCCCCTTTTCGTCTGTAAATTTTCTTCAAGTTTACCTGATGAATAATAGTCAAGAATTGTGAATCTTAGAGAATTTTCGAATTTTCTGTAATAACCCATTATAATTTGATTATTCAAGATAACGTATTTTGGAATAATAATTTTTTAAAGAAATTATGGTTAAAAAATTAGGAGAGAAAAATATATTGGGGAATGTGTGATTGTTAGAGGGAGAAAAATGTATTAAATTATGGTGAGGCTCAAACAAGGGCTAGATAATGTACTGAAAGTGATCATAACAGAATTGGTCTGTTGCCCAACTGAGCAGCTTATGTTGCCCGATAGCCAATGTACACATGACATATGGCACACATACATTGGTTGTCCGGCATGATAGGTCATTTCCGGTGACCATAAATCAAGAACATACATATGAAGTAATGGACTATTGAATATGACTCCAGCACTTAATCTTTTACCTTATCAAATTTATGGGTTCAATAATATAGGGAATGGATCAAGAGGGAAACTGGGAAAACCAGCATTCTTGGAGAATTGGATCACGAAGCTCACTTCACTGGAGGCTGAGCATGAGGTCACATTCGACGTTACATTCGACTGGGATGAGTCTATAGGAGTTCCTGGTGCTTTCATTATTAGAAACCATCACCATAGCCAGTTTTACATCAAGACAGTCACCTTAGAAGATGTTCCTGGACACGGCCCGCTTCATTTTGTTTGCAATTCTTGGGTTTATCCTGTACATCGTTACAAGTACGAACGTGTCTTCTTCTCAAACAAGGTACGTCTAGCATCGACTGAAAAATGAACAAAAAATCAATAGAAATCAAGGAAGTTAAAGAAAAATAATATAATTCCTTTAGATCATTCAAGAAAGGATTATGACAGCAAAAAAGCACTTGTCCAGTATCTTGAAAGCACCCCATAGTCTCAGACTCTCAATAGTCACAGAACTATTCTATCTTGTGACTTGTAAGAAATAACCTTCAATCAATTAATCAGAAAATGAAAGATGATCTATTGTTCATTGTGAGATTGACTAGACAAATATCAGCGGCTCTGATAATCTTGTATCATCAGACATACCTGCCATGTGATACACCAGAACCACTGCGCCCATATAGGGAAGAAGAGCTCATCAATCTTCGTGGCAACCGGTCGGGCGAGCTCAAAAAATGGGACAGAGTATATGACTATGCACTCTACAATGACCTGGGAAGTCCTGAAAAGAGATCAGACCTTGCACGCCCTGTGCTTGGTGGATCAGAAAATCCATACCCACGTAGAGGAAGAACGGGCCGTCGACCAAATAAAAAAGGTTAAGAAAAACAAACTTCCATTGAGGTATCATGTTATGCATTTCACTTGAAAAACTATTTCTACTCATACTATTTCTGCAATTGAATTTACAGATCGTGAGTCAGAAAGCCGATTGCCTCTCCTAGGTATTAACATCTACGTTCCACGAGATGAGCGTTTCAGCCAAGTGAAGCTCTCAGATTTCTTAGCTTACGCCCTTAAATCCGTGGGTCAGGTTTTGCGTCCAGAGATAAAATCCATGTTTGACAAAACAATTGACGAGTTCGATACATTCCAAGATGTTCTTAACCTGTATGAAGGTGGGATTAAGCTACCTGATAGCCACTGTGTTACTAAACTTAGTCAATGCATCTCGTGGGAGTTTCCCAAAGAACTTCTTCGTTCAGATGGCGAGGTAGGATTCCTAAAATTCCCTGTGCCTGATGTTATCAAAGGTAAATAACATATTTTACAATTAGATGATGCATTATAAAGTTGAACAAAATGATCATGAGCCCTTTTCTGGGATATTTCCAGAGGATAAGACTGCATGGAGAACAGACATGGAGTTTGGACGAGAAATGCTAGCTGGATTGAATCCTGTTGTTATTCGACGCCTAGAGGTGAAAAAAACTTTAGCGTTCCTGATTTATCTATCAAATATTTCAGTTTTCTGATGCAAAATATTTATTAATTTTGTATCAGGAGTTTCCTCCAACTAGTAAGCTAGACCCTGAAACATATGGCAATCAAACTAGTTCATTCACAAGGGAGCACATTGAGAGAAACATGAATGGGCTTACAATATATGAGGTACTTACTCAATTTTACACATAAATTAAGATTCACGCCAAGTTATCGACCTCTTTACTTGTTATATGCAAGAACAGGCAATAGAGCAGAATAAGCTGTTCATACTAGATCATCATGACACACTTATTCCATACCTTGAACGGATTAACAAGGACACAAATACAAAGACATACGCTAGTCGAACTCTCCTTTTACTACAAGATGATGGGACATTGAAGCCGCTGGGAATTGAATTGAGCCTACCGAATTTCCAGAATAATAAAGAACATCGAGTAATCACTCCCGCTGAGCATGGTATCGAAGGTTCGATTTGGCAGCTGGCTAAAGCTTATGCTGTTGTAAATGATTCAGGATATCATCAACTGATCAGCCATTGGTACACTTACAAAAGAAAAATGTTGAATTCAGTTCTTCTATATGAAAATTTTTTTGGGACATAAAAATGAGAGATGTCAAGGTGGCGCATCAGCATAGAGGTGGTCCCATGCTTCATCACATGGGCACCTTTTCATCATCCAACCAAGAGGCGCCACATCGATAATGTCTCATTTTCATATCCCAGAAAAATATTTGCATAGAATTTATAGAATTTTTGAGTTGAATTAATAGTAATGGTAGAAGTTCAGCACATATGTAAATAACTACCTCATCTCTGTGACTGCAGGTTGAACACCCATGCAGTTATAGAGCCGTTTGTAATTGCAACAAACCGACAATTGAGCGTGCTTCACCCAATATACAAGCTTCTTCACCCCCATTTTCGAGATACGATGTACATAAATGCTTTGGCTCGACAAATCCTCATAAATGCAGGTGGGATACTCGAGAGAACGGTCTACCCAGGAAGATATTCGATGGAAATGTCTTCTTTCATCTATAAGAACTGGAACTTCACTGAGCAGGCACTCCCTGCAGATCTTCTCAAAAGGTCAGCCAAAATGCTTTAAAATCACTTAACTGTTGAAATATCTCATCTAAAAGCTTAAGCCATTTCAGAACAATTTTTTTCGCGGTTAACTTTTGATCCAATGCAGAGGAATGGCAGTTCCTGATCCAAGCCAGCCCAATGGCCTAAGACTCCTTATAGAAGATTATCCTTACGCGGTCGATGGGCTTGAAATTTGGTCGGCAATTAAAGATTGGGTTGAAGAGTACTGCTCATTCTATTACCCCTCAGACGACGTCGTTCAAGGTGATGCTGAACTCCAATCCTGGTGGAAGGAGCTTCGAGAAGAGGGCCATGGCGACTTAAAAGACAAACTATGGTGGCCTAAGATGCAGACAGGAAATGATCTCATTGAGACATGCACAATCATCATTTGGGTGGCTACTGCTCTTCATGCAGCAGTAAATTTTGGACAATATCCTTATGCTGGCTACCTACCGAATCGACCAACTATGAGCCGTAGATTGTTGCCTAAACAAGGCACTCCCGAGTATGTCGAGCTCGAGTCAAACCTTGATCTGGCCATTCTGAAAACAATTACAGCCCAATTCCAAACCCTTCTCGGCATTTCTATAATAGAAATACTATCCCAGCATTCCACAGATGAGATTTATCTAGGACAGAGAGATACACCCGAGTGGACATCAGATACTACACCAAAACAGGCATTTATGCGGTTTAGAGCCAAACTGGTGAATATCGAACAAAGGATCGCATCGAGGAACACAAACAAGAGATTAAAAAATCGAGTCGGGCCTGTGAATGTTCCTTACACGTTGTTATATCCGAATACCTCGGATTACAGTAGAAATGGTGGACTTACTGGCAAGGGAGTCCCCAACAGCATTTCAATATGAAATCTTGTGAAATAGAGTAGACGATTCAGGGTCGATCCTGAACATAGGCGAGCAAGGCGGTCGTATAGGGCCCCGACCAGAAAAGGCCTCAAAATCGAAAAATTAAACAGAGTGTTTTCCATAGGTATATTCTAAAAGTATAATAAAGATAACAAATTTAACTTAGCATAGTTGATAAAATAGATGGACATAATTTGTGTTTATATTATAGGTCATTGGTTCGATTTTTCATGCTAGTTGATTTGTTTTTCTTTAAAAACAAAACTTTTACTTGACTCAAGGTCCCCGATGAATTTTGGAGCTAGAGGTCTACTTAGTGCCCCTTAAGATTCAGGGTCGGCCTTGAGAAGATTTTTCTTGATCCCTTAACAAGCAGAAGATTGATGATAAAATAAAGTTCAGGGACTAATATAAATTATTATAAACAATCCCATCATGACAATATTGATTGCCTTTGTAAAGGATCATAAGCAATCCTCCCTCGTGTCATTTTCCTAGTCCACTAAAATTCATCAACGGATCAACCTTTACGTACCGCTCCATTCTTGCCATCGCAGAGGGCTGGAGGCGGCACTGGCCACGAATGACAGAGAGAAGTAGGCTCCAATGGGTTTAATCCCACTAGAATTGAATCCTAACACTCTATATCAGGGGGGATTTAGAGTTAATTGTTCCAATAATAACTCTTTTTTTTTAACCGTGTCCCAATAATAACTTATGTCTATATTTTCGACCGATAAAGTTTAAAGTGTCGAGTTTTGATCGTTAAACTTTGATCAGTTAATTATTTCAATAATCACTGAATTATGTCTACGTTTTCGACTAGTTACTAAAATTTTAAATGTGAGTTTTAGTCATCAAACTTATAAGTTTATTGTAGAGATGGCAAAAAAACCCGCCCCTAATGGGGCGAAAAAAATCCGCCCGGCGGGGCGGGTATGGGGTGATTTCCCCCGACCCGGGTGGGTCGCGGGTTTGGGTTTGGTTGTCCCGACTCGAACCCGCCTCGATTAAATATATTAATAAAAAATAATAAGGAAAAAAAATAAAAAAATACCGAAAAAATAAAAAAAAAATTAAATGGGGCGGGTAGGTTGACCCGCCCCGCCCCGAAATTCGCGGGTCGCGGGGTGGGTTTAGAAATAAAAAATTCTCGCGGGGCGGGGCAGGGCACGGGTTGGGGGGACCCGCCCCGTTACAATCACTAGTTAATTGTCACACTAATTATTGAATTTATGTATATATCTTCGACAAGTTACTGAAGTCTAAAGTGCCAAATTTTGATCACTAAACTTATCAAAATATTTGACGTTAGTCATTAACTTAACTTTCATAACAGAATTAATGACGTGACAGACGGATGTGCACTTGGAGTCACGTCACATTTAATGACTAATCACGACACACTAAATCGCAACGTAAGAAATTTTTAAAATCGTCTTCAATTAGTTACTAAGCTTAAAATGTCTTCAATTGTTCGCCAAACTTTAAGGTGGTTGAGTTGGGTCATTAAACTTATAAAAATGATACGATTGGCATGAAAATTTATAAAGACTTCTAAATTATCAGTTGCATACAACAAATCGAAAGTCGAATATATGTTATTAAAAGTTTAATGATCAATTGAAAACTTTTTTAAAAACTCCTTATTTGTCAATTTGGTGGGTCATATTTCGTCGATTAAAGGTGACGTGGCTCCACGTGCATATCCGTCTGCCACGCCAATTACTCCGTTACGAAATTTAGGGTCATGAACTAACTTCCAACATTTTGATAAGTGTAGTAACTAAAACTCAACACTTTATATTTTAGTATTTAGTCGAAGATATAAACATAAATTCAGTGATTATTGAGACAATTAACTCATAAGTTGAGTGATCATAACTCCACACTTAAACTTTAGTAATCAGTTGAAGCCATAGACATACATTTAATGACTAAAACTCGACACTTCAAACTTCAATGGTCAATAAGAGACATAGATATAAGTTCAATGAGACAATTAACTTGGAATTCTATGTCATCACATGAGGCTCTATTGAGAATTCACTTAATCATCCACACCAGAATTTAAAATAACTTCGATTCCCAAATGAGGATCTACTTTGTATTTAGATAAAAATCCTGATAAGGACATTACCTCTTGGATGTTCTGGCAAACTTATTTGAGGTTCTTGAATTTCCAATCTTCTTGCATATCATGGTTGTTCAATTGTCCAGCCTCAAAAGGTGATCCAAACGAAAGAACAAGAATGCGAGATCAGAGTTTCACAATTCTAGGGCTAGCAAGATAATAAAGAATTTTTGTAAAATTTCAAAACCTCAATTGCATATTAATAGATGTTAAAGTGTACTGGACCCATGACTTAAACTTGACTCAATCCATGTGATTTAATTAATCTAATTAATTAATTCGAGCATATTAATTAAGCAACTTAATTAATTGATTATACAAATGTCAAACATTTGCTGATTGATTAATTTTAATTACATTCTTTTAGTTCTTCCATTGTGTGTGGCCCTTTATGTTCCTGATCACAATGTCGAATTACGTGAATTATCATTTTGATCTAATTAAGATAAGATTAATTAAAATGCTCTTTTTAACTAATCATTTATTCTTCTAAATTAATTAATTCACATTTGTTGTTCTAGATTAACATCTAGTAATGTGTTAAGGGCAATGTCACGTGATGTGACAAAATTAAACTATAGTCGTTTATCATGAAACTATAACCATTTCGTCAACATGATCTGGTCAATTACTAGATATAGAGTGTCAATTTCGATTATTGATCACATCTTTTATTTCGCTCTTAAGTCAATAAATGTCGAAATTATTTTCGACTTACGAATTTACAATGGTCAAGGATTTCGATATCGACTTAACCAAATAAAATTATATAAGAGTGACGAATCCTATATTGGCCATTCAGTCATTCACAACTCATTCCAACCACGTATTTTCAAAAAGAGAATATCTCCTACTATCATTACAATTCTTGAAACTTAACCTATTCACCCAACTTGTAGTAGGGTTCAACTCTCCATCGGCCGTCACTCCACTCTTATCTCAAGCACAACTTTAAACATAAACATAAACATAAACATAATAATAATAATAATAATATTCAGATTAACCTTATTTCATGTACAAGCTGTTAGAAAATTGTATATCCTGAGAAAAATCACTATACTCACCAAGATTTGCACTATAACGGCTTTGAATAAAAGATGATTATAAACAATTATAAAATGAGGCCTTTCTCTATTCATTAAAAACAAAGGGAAAAAATAAATAAATAAAAGATGATCAAATATCAATTAATCAGAATATATATATTCTTCTAAATTAGTTAATTTACATTAGTTCTTTATATATCTAGTAATGAGTTAAGGGCAATCTCACGTGGTGTGAAAAAATCAAACTCATTCATTTATCATTAAACTATAATCATTTCGTCGACCTGATCCGGTCGATTACGAGATTAGTGTCAATTTCGATTTTGATCATGTCTTTTAAAATTGCTTTAGTCTTCTTTTTGCCCAAGCTTTTGGTAACTGTGATATTCTTATCATCTGGTAATGGTAATGACGATGTAGATTACTAGTTGCTTTTTGTAATGTTTTTATGGTTGCATTGAATGTATTTTTATGTGTAAATATTGTATATGCATAGGTGAATTGCGTTTGAAGCAGTGAATCTGTTGGTTTTATGTAACGATTCGAAAACTTTAACGTTCTTTATCATCCCTTATGACGTAATAAAATTATTTTATAATGATTTTGAAATGAAAAAAAAAAGAAAAACATGTTTAAACTAAAGCGATACAAAAATATTAAATAAAAAAAAGTTACAACAAAAACGAATTTTTATGCCTATCTTTCATGGCCTCATTTGATCACTCTCGGCCTCATTTGATTACATGTCTTGTATGTATGGGCAAGTTCTCGGAGTGAACTTCGAGTATGAAAACGGTTGTCATTTCGACTAATGGATAGCTCTCGATAAATTTTTAAAGTTAAGACGGCAAAAACGATTATACCAAAAACTGTTTTAAGTGACTAACTTATGAGATCCAAGAAAGTCAAACCTCGACACACGTGTCGGTGGGACCCATGACGAGATCCAATGCCAAGGAGGTTCAAGATTCTAGGCTAAATAAAGTAATTAAGTCAAGAAAAGAAATCAAGAATCAAGTTGGGGCTGAAGTTATGAAGATGGTTGAGAAATTTGAACTCAGCCAACTTCGGTCGACCGAAAGTCTGCAGAAATTCTTGATCCATCCTCAATCGCGTTCAACTGGGCATTGTTCGACCGAAAGGGACATTTCGGTCGACCATGTGTTCAACCGAAATGTTTCGGTCGACCGTATCGATTGATCGAAACACATTGAATTAAAAAAAAAAAAGGTTTTTTGTGCAATTTTCCAAAGATCATTTCTTGCCCCAATTTTTGTACTATAAATATCCAACACCCCCAAACCCTAACATCAACTTTGGATGTTCATGGTGAATGGTTTTGTGAGACTCCTTTTAGGTGAAGGTAAATCCTTGTTACTCTTGTAATCTACTTTGAATTTCTTCAACTAAATCTAGAGTATTATTATTATTCTTGTATTTGTTGTTGATTTTCTCACCTTGAAATTTGTTTAATCTTTATCCATTGAGCTTGGTTCCTTTTAGGTGAAGGTAAATCCTTGTTACTCTTGTAATCTACTTTGAATTTCTTCAACTAAATCTAGAGTATTATTATTCTTGTATTTGTTGTTGATTTTTGTCACCTTGAAATTTGTTTAATCTTTATCCATTGATCTTGGTTCTTTAATCAATGAATTTTGGGTAGATAAACTTGGGTTAAGGTGTTGTTATCATTTATTTTACCATTTTAGCTTTCTTGGGAAGATATTAAATTGTTGTGAGAATTTTTGGTCCAAACACCAAATGTGTTTACATCACTTGGTATCAGAGCTTGGCTCTAAATTGGTAAACCTATCTTTACATTCTTGTTGTTGTTGGAAGAAAAAAAACGAAAATTAGAAGAAAAAAATTGGAAAAAATCATATGCCCATGAATATTGCTTGATTCCTACACATTAGGTATTATTGATCACTAATTCCTTGTCACATTTGAGTTTTTAGGGGATTTTCATCTATCCACAATATACACATTTAAGGCCATTTTAAAGATTGAGTACAAAGTGTTTGATAAATTGCCTCAAATGGATAGGGTATGGGGCGGGTTTTGAGTATAGCAAATAAAGAAATTTCACTTGCTATTGTGTCTACTTTGCTTCTAAATTTTCCTTGTTGTTTGTGATTTCTTTGATTTCACAATAATTAATTTTCTCGATTTAGTTGATTACCTTCTTTGGAGAGTTTGAGAAAGGAGACTTTGAGTGAAAAAATGCAAGAATGGTGAGCTCATTATCGAGTAAAAGCCTAATTTGAGTGAAACACGAGTGAAAATATTTTGTGAGGACACTACCACACTTGCACAACATGTCCAAATTCAATATTCAAAGTGGGCAAATTTTCAATGCTCAAACTCAAGACTTGAAGGAGATGTTGCAAAATCTTTCAACCACCATGACTAGGCAAATGGAGAAAATTGGGGGAAGGTTGGAAATGTTAGGAACAAGAGGGGAGAGTACATCAACTAGTAGTGATGGAGAAATGAGGGATGATAGGAAAAGAGTGAGGGATAAATTTGGGAACATAATGTACAGAGATGGGAGTAGTGAACAAAATGAGAGGATAGAAAGGAAAAATGGAAGAGAAGTTAGATGTTAATGTTGGGATGTTTTGGGTAATAAAGGGGACGGTGAGAGAAATTGGAGAATGGGTAGAAGAGGAGGAGAATTGGTTGATAGGAGCGGAGATAGGATGGATGAGAATATTGATATTAAGAAAATGAAAATTCCATCATCTCATGAGAGGAGTGATAGTGAGAAGGGAGAGTTGAGGATGAATGTTAGGCTACCAATATCTTTGACCCATACTAACGAGAGGGATAAGCATGAAGGAAATACCTTCTACACTAGGTGCCTTGTGGGGGGATAGGGCATGTAGTCTCATTGTAGATGGGGAGAATGACACTAACTTAGTGAGTGCTAGTAGAGTTGAAAAGTTGAGATTATCGGTAGTGATGCATCCTTATCCTTATTTGTTACAAAGGTTTGGTGACTATGGAGAAGTGAGAATAAGTGAAGAAATTCTTCTTACCTTCAACATTGGAACCTATAGTGACCAAGTGTTATGTGATGTAGTTCCCATGCACACTACTCACATGATTTTGGGGAGATCTTGACAAAGTGATAGGAATGTGAAACATTATACAAAGAAGAACCGGTACAGTTTCCAATTTAATGGAAAAAATGTTGTGCTCCTATCTTTAAGTCCAGAAGAGGTACCCAAGGACCAAATGAAGCTCAAGAAGGAGTTTGAGGAAGAAAAAGAAAATTTAATTGAGAAAACTGATGAAGACAAGAGTGAGAAGAAAAATGAAAATGAGAGAGTTGGGGCCACAACCCTAGAAAAATGTGAGAAAATGAAGGGTGGAGCCACGACTCTAGAAAAGGAGATGCGAGAGAAGAACTGAGAGTTGAGGTTTCTACCTCAAAAAAAAGAGAGGGAATGAAGAGAGCCACCAAAGAAATTGAGAGAAGAGATCCCACAAAAATGTTATTTGCTCTTGAGTACTCTAACAATTCCCTCTCTAGTTTGGTTACTTCTTTGTTGCAGGAAATTGTCCGACCGACTTATCAAAGTAATAAGGAACTCCAAAAGTATGTCATGTGGAGGAAATTTATGGAAACATTTTTCTACAACAACAAGTACAATCAAGGTAAATAAAATGTGATAACAATGCAATATCGAGAAGGTATGCTCCTAACATTTCATTGAATGCAAGGTTATTATGTTTTGAATATGTTAGAGGATTGTATGCAAGTGTAATTTTGACTTGTGAAAATGTAGCATGTGGTAAAGATCATTGGCATGAGGATTGCTTAATTTGTAAATCCAAGTTTTTGTATGTGCCTAAGTACCAATCATTTTATTTTGAATATGTTAAGGGCGTGTATACTAATAACCCAATGTTGTTTAACATTTATGCATCATGTGGCGAGTGTGATTTTTATGAATTCTATGAACATGGTGATTATTTGTTTGGGGAAATTGGATTGTTTGCTCTTAAATATTTCATGCGAGAGTTGCTAGTGAGAGATGCTCATGTTGGGCGTTTGATAGGACAAGTTGGAAATAGGGGGCCTTAGTGATATTAAGTGATAATTCTCATTTGCCTAAAATGGAAGTTAATGTTGCTCATGTTTATACTTGTAGTAGACACATCACTTGCACAGGGGCTAACTCTAAGTTCTTGCCCCCAAGAATTCTATGCATTATTGTCCATCCTGAGCAAATCTTGAATTAATAATTCTTTGAATTTTATGTTGGGTTTGCTTAGATCAAAGGAAGAAAATGACCTAAAGAACAAGAAATATTCTACAATTTTTTTTTAAAATTTCTTGCAAAGGAATTCTTCATCCTAGTATTAAATTTTTTCCAGCTTGAAGTTTCTTGTAACTTTAACCTACTAAGTCCTTTGAACCTTATGCATTTGTCTATTTACGAAAGAGTTAGTTTAGGTGGGCACAAGAATGAAAATTTGATTAAGCCCCTGAGTGAGCAGAGTGAGCTTCAATTTGTGGAGTATGGTGAAAAATGTACTTCCAACCCAAACCAAGATCGAATGTGAGTTGTATTTAACCCGGGTAGTTGGATGTGATTCCTTTGGAGGAAAGAACGGGTTCCAAATCAAATAAAATCCAAATTGCTACCCCGCGATGATGGCTCATTTCAAGCTCATGGCAAGGCCAAAGACAACGCCTACAAATTGATCTTACCCGGTAAGTAAAAAATTTCAGTTACAATTTTTGTGCCTGATTTTTCTATTTTTATTGTAGGTGTCGATTCGTGGTCAAATCCTTATCGAGATGGAGGGGATGATGAGAATCGAGAAAATCCAACTTCATTGCAAGAAACCTGTGGTCCATAATGCAAGATCAAAGGTCAAGGGATCTCATGACAATACAGTCAAGCAAGATTTGAGGTAGAATCCTTTTTAAGAGGACTGGATGATGATATCCGAGAAAGTCAAATCTCGACGCACGTGCCGGTAGGACCCACGACGAGACCCGATGCCAAGGAATTTCAAGATTCAAGGCTAAACAAAGTAATTAAGTCAAGAAAAGAAGCCAAGAATCAAGTTGGGGCCGAAGTTATGAAGTTGGTTGAGAAATTTGAACTCAGCCAACTTCTGTCGATCGAAAGTCTGCAGGAATTCTTGGTCCAGCCTCTGTCGCGTTCAACTGAGCACTGTTCGACCGAAAGGGACATTTTGGTTGACAATGTGTTCGACCTAAATGTTTCGGTCGAATGTATCGATAAACCGAAACATACTGAATTAAAAAAAAAAAAAAAAAGGATTTTTTGTGCAATTTTCCAATGATCATTTCTTGCCCCAATTTTTGTACTATAAATATCCAACACCCCAAACCCTAACATCAACTTTGGATGTTCATAGTGAATGGTCTTTCGAGACTCCTTTTGGGTGAAAGTAAATCCTTGTTACTCTTGTAATCTTCTTAGAATTTCTTCAACTAAATCTAGAGTATTATTATTCTTGTATTTGTTGTTGATTAGTCACCTTGAAATTTGTTTAATCTTTATCCATTGAACTTGGTTCTTTAATCAATGAATTTTGGGTAGGATAAACTTGGGTTAAGGTGTTTTTATCACTTATTTTACCATTTTAGCTTTCTTGGGAAGATATTAAGTTGTTGGAATTTTTGATCTAAACACCAAAGGGGTTCGCATCACTAATTTTGGAAGGCTATAACTTTCTCCTCGATTATTCGTTTCTTGTGCCGTAAATTGCACATTAAAGTACTCCACGAGTTCTTCGAAATGGTACCAAGAACTCGAGATTTTGACATCGTTTGGTATCTCAAATAGGAGCTCAAAAAGGGCCCTGCATTTTGAGTTTTTGTAATGTCCCACGGATGAGGTGGACTATAGGTTTGCCACCATCGCCTTGTAGCTATAAACCACACAATTTTCTAAACCACTTTTTAGCCACACATTTTTCTTTCTACAATTTTCAACCACTACTTTTTACCTCAAAATTATAAATAAACCAGTTTATAAACCAAACAATGTTACCAAATGGGTAACTTGGAAAATTTATATAGTACACGCAAGACTTTATTTCTTAGGATATGTCCATATTTTTGTATAAATACCATTAATATGAAAGGAATTTACATACCAATTAGTCAAGGAAAAATCGTTAGAGAAATAAAGTTCTTCTTCCAAAATCCTAGATTTGAAATTATGTTTAAGTTAGGCTTAAAGACATGTTAATTTAATAACATGTTCTTTATGTCCTAAATGGAATCATGCTCGATCAAATATAGTAAAACTCTTGAGAAAATCTCAGAAACCAGTATTGGAGATGCTAAATCTACTGCAAGTATCGATACATGAAGCTTGATGAACATGTATCGATACATGTTCATGGCATATCAATACATCCTGAAGCAGAATTTAGAAAACCTCGTTTTAGATACTTTTGGATCTAGGAGAGTGGAATATGTTTAATTGTTTACTTGAATCACGTGATCTCATTGTGATTTCATATTTAATATGATATTGTTAATACTATTGTGATCTTATTATAAGCTCAATATTATTATTATCGTAATGTTATCTTGATCTTGTTAAAAGTAATTATGTAATCTTGTTATAAGCATTCTTGTTTAATATATGAGTATCCTTATTAACGTTATCTTGATATCCATATGTTTAACATAAAGAAGATTATTAACTATGTTATTATCACTATCTTGATATCAATATCATACTTCTAAAAGATGAATATCATGTATCGATACATTGAATAATTCAAACGGTTTATGTCCTCATTTTATGTATCGATACATGGTGATGGCAATGGGACGGGTATGGGCCGGAGACCTCATTCCCATTCTCATCCCCATCCCCGTTACATGCGGGGTGGGGCGGGGTTTAAAAATTCTCCGTTTAAATCCTCGTTATTATTATTATTTTTATAAACCTTTAAAAAAATAAAATAAAAATAAACTTTATTATCCTATACCTTTAAGTTAGTAATCTAGGTTGGAATAATCCAATTTGATTTAAAAGAATATGTAATTTTTTAAAATGTATTGAGTTTTTAAATTTTTACAATATTTTAATTTTTAAATTATAAACGGGGTGGGGACCTCATTCATGCACCTGTCCCTGTCCCCGTCCCATCCTATAACGAGGATAAAATCATTACCATCCCCGGCCTATTCGGTGTGGGTCCCCTCAAGGATCGGGTCTCATAGGGGAAAATTTCATCTCTATCGATACATAATACACTGATCAGTACTATATTGATATTTAAAAGAATCCTTGTTCTTGTTTTCGTGATCTTAGACTTGTTAATATAATGAAGATGATAATCTAGTCTTGACAGATAATAATATGTTATCTACTTGTTCAAAGACACAATACATGATTATATGAATTTGACATAACTTGGACATTACCTGGATCTTGTATATATATATATATATATATATATATATATATATAAGAATTAACTTGTTTATGTGTAACTCCTGAACATATAAATTCGTCTTTACTTAACTTGGCTAGACTAGATTTGTACTTGATTACGTGATGCTACATCGTAATATGTGTCCATTACGCATTGCATTAAAAGGATATTCCTATCTTTAATATGCATTGCATAGAAAGGAATTTCTTGGTATTATAGTCACTCTATCCCACTTGTCTTGATATACGTGCCACGAAATCGAGAAATTAGATCATAATGTGGTTACGCTTGTTAATGAATTTTAAGGATCTCGACTCCCTGCTTGAAACCCGTGGTATAAAAATCATGTTTGTAAAAGAACTCGTGGAATAAACTCCACGCTTGATCTCAAGGTTACATTCCCTACTTGTGCTCGCTTGGGATAGTAGTTGATTTGTAATATGAAACCCATTAAAAGTCATGCTTTCTTGAAAATACATACAATTGCATAACTCTTGAATATATGAATTTAACTTGATTGGAATATATGAAGTTGGCTCTATTTGATTAATATACAAATGCATATGAACTTAAATATATTATCTTGACCCGACTTGAATATATGTCTTGCCTCGACTTGTCTTGATTATATGAATTGAGTATAGAAATTAATTTTTTTAAACATGTAAGACCTATTTTTCCGTTGATCTTAAGTTTGACTTGACTAGAATATTTGAATTTGACTTGATTTAAATATATTGGAATTGACTTGACTGAACTGGATATAACTTGAAATACATATAATCTAAATTAACTTGACTTGTGATTGGAATTGATTTGGATATATGGTTTGACATGAATATAGAACTCGACTTGAACTTGACACAACGTGAATATATGGTTTAATAAGTAAAGCTTGCACGAATCTTGAATATGTAAGATTGACTTGTCTACATGCAATAGCACATGTGCACCATACTTCATTCACTGGGCAAGTGTATGCTCATTTCAGGATATCTAATATTTCAAGTAATAATAGAAATGTAAAAGGAATTGGTGCGGATCTTCAGACAGCGAGACAGATAGTGTTGCGCTAGGTTACGACGTATAAGTGGTGGACTTACTAAATGAGGTCTTCTGTTTAAACTGCCAAGCCGCTATTTTATTTAAATATTTTATCCTTTAGTTGAATGAATTTTATTATAAAATTAAGTGATTTTGACATCTCAGTTAAGTGACGTTGCTTACGTCACTGACTTGTGAAAAGAAAGATAAAAGTATTTTCGCAAATTACTGTGTGCCACGTGTTGGCATAGAAAATCTAAAATAAATGAAAAATCTGGGTGTGCGTGACATTTTACCTAATCCTAAAGGGTATTCTGCGCAAAACTTATGAAAGATATGGATTTTTTCGCAAAGAAAAATATAAGTTAGGGATGAATTTCACACTAGTTAATGAAAGTTAAGGATGTGAATAACAAGAAGAGGTATAAGGTAGGGATGTATTTTGCACATTCCATGAAAGGTTGGGATGATTTTCACAAACAAAAAATTTTAAACAGCAAGGTTCATTCATCTACTTCACATGAACTCACTGCACTAGTATTGGAATTACAGCGACTCTTGGATAGACCAGATCTCATGAACACGTGATAATTCTAAGTACTTAAAATCTGCCTCTACAACCTAAATTCCACCATACCCACCCATGTATAAAAAACCAAAATCCAATTTCTAGCTCTTATTATTTGCATTTCCCCATAAATTCAAAAAAAAAAAAAAAAAATATCTACACTTTCATTCCTATGACTAGGCTCACTACTATCTCCATGGATATAGTAATCAACCTATACAGTGAGCTCATATGGGAGAAATCACATTGGCGGAAAAATGAATTATAGGTATGGATTTCCCCTCAACATTTGTATTTCCTTAGACACGACAGTTTTCTTTTTTTATTTTTTAAATTTTGGGTTCCAAATTTGCCCTCAACTAAAAATACAATTGAGTTTTAATTACACGTGATAATGGCTAAAGTTAACAGAAACAGGCGACAAAGACGAGTTTGGCAAAGAATTGAGAAGGTAAGGGTGAATTTGTCAAAAAATGAAACATATGGACGAATTACGCAAGAAGTGTGAAAGCTAAGGATCAATTGCGCCAATTACCCAATATTATTGCAAGAAACTCAAAGGTTATGGATCATTTGTGCTATTTACACGTTCTTAATGGTGAGAACTAACTGAATCTAACGGGAGAACTATTTGCGCAACGTTTGGTGATTCTGAAGATATAAATGCTAAAATCTAAACGTGTGGACTATTTTCGCAAGAAAGCCAAAAGTTGTGGACCATTTGTACTATTTACCCCCAGTGACTTATCATTTTGATTTCAATTGACTTGTTTGGATTGGATTGTCAAATCCTATTCCAGATTTTTGATATCAAATTCTACTCAAGAATCTCGAAGAGATATAATTAAATATGTAACTTATACAAAAGTATAGTTTTGCTACCAACAATCAGTTTAATATTAAAAGTATTTTTTTTAATTGATAATCAAACAGTCAACTGCTTTTTATTATCAGCATTAAAAAAAAAAAAAAAAACTCTATTAATAAAAGCCCTACTACAAAAATCTCTACTCGCAACTGCTATGTCAAACGAGTCCTAAATATGAGAATGATGGATCTCTCTTTTAATCCCATGAAGAAGGTAAGATTACCCCTAGTTTGTGGAATTTGTGAAACTGTAAAACAATGTTTTTATTTATATAATTTTATGTAAATACGTGATTTGTCAAAATAATCTTCCTATATATAAAAGATTCAAAATCTCAATTGACAGTATTCATTCAATTTCAATAAAATACTATTCATCCAATTTAACTATTCATCCAATTAAGATTAAATAATATTCATCCAATTGCAAGTAAACACCATTCATCCAATTAAAATTAAATATTATTCATACAATTTAGGCACTATTTATGGCAATATTCATCCAATTGCAATTAAATACTACTCATCCAATTTAGACATTATTCATCCAATTAAACATTATATGCGTACAACAATTTGATACACTATTATTCATCAAATTGCAATCAAACACTATTAATCAAATATGGGCATTATTCCAATTGCAATTAAACACTATTCATCCAATTTAGGTATAATTGCAATTAAATACTATTAATCTAATTTAGACATTATTCATTTAATTAAACACTATGCTAGCAACAATTGGATGCACTATTTATCCAAGTAAACACTATGCGGGCAACAATTAGATTTAATGCACTATTCGATCACCTATCTAAAGATTACATTGGACATCTTTATGGAGACCTTCTCATGTTCCTATTTTTATCGTTTTGTGTTACTTATTTTTTTCGTTAAGTTAATTATGAGAGTTCAAATAAAGTCGTAATATCAATATCTTAATATTAATGTGAAACTTTCGCACAATACTTTGTTACATTATTTTCGAAGTAGTAAATTGTAGCAAAAATTTTAATCATTTAAAATGATTCATTAGCATTGTATTTCATCTTTCATTAATTTTTTCTTTCGTTTTCCTTTTTTTCTTGTCCCAAATTATAGGTTATTTTCCTTATTGAGATTATATTAATATCTTAATTTTTTAATATACCCATATTTAATATGCATTGTTATCAACAAATATGAACTTCTTATTATTTAATGTAGGGGTATAGTAGGTAAAATGTAAGCAAATTTATAATTCCAACATATAACAATTATGTTTTCTTAATCCGTGTAAAAATATAAATGAGTCTATCTTTATAGAACATGGAGAGTATCAAACAAGAAATCATTATTTGAAACTTCTCTGATAAGAAAATACTGGCAATATGCATGCAACGCACGTACTAAAACTAGTAATAATAAAATTATGTATAACCTAATTTGTGAAAAGAGAAACCAAGTCCTGTTCGATTTTATTAAAAATTAGATTTTTAATAAATTTTGATAAAGTTGGATAAAATATATTGTTGAATAATTTAGTTGATAAAAATTGATAATATAATAAAATGTGCAATTAAAAGTGAATTTAAATAAAGGTAAATTTTCGCAAATGGGACCAAACGGGAGCTAAAGAAATATTGGTTCAGCCTAATATTCTGTTCCCACTCTAACAACTGGAAATGACAATTAACAATCGAATGTATGGCTTATTTAAGTGACACGACAAAAATATATGATTTAAAATGAAGAAAGCATTCCATTAATTTAATTAAATGATGCTGTGGCATATTATATTTCCTTTGAGAAAATAATCAATTATGATTTCAAAACTTATAAAGTTATATACATATACTTCAATATAAGAGGCCAAATTGATTGTGCCTATCCTAATCTGATCCCCACTCGGGGAACATCCAAAAAAATTATCATATCCTAATCACATTCACATGTAAAAAATACAACACCTCGTGACAAGCATGGAATCAAGTTATATATCCAAATGAAAGTTCTCGAATATCAACTATTTAATAGTAACATTACGCCCCTTTCCGACCCATTTCTTGAAAATCAAATTTATTCAACACTTAATCTCAATTATCAATCTTAATTAAATCTACCATTTTTTACTTTTCAAACATTTTTAACCACACATTACTATTCCTAAAAAAAAATGGGGCCAAAACATGAACTATCTAACATTCAAACGGTCTCTTTATCCTCCCATTTTCAACTTTTCGGAAAGTCCAAACCCAATCTTTTGGGTCTAGAGCATAGTTAGGTCCCTCAGCAACAAGAACTCCAGAAGTGGTGCTTCAGTGTCAATATAGGTGTTACTTAGTTATAGCAACGAGACGGATTTGAATTAGGTACTCAGGACCCGCACCCCGCGAATTTTTTTTTCTTTTCAAACCTACCTTGTGAATTTCGGGGTTGTGTGCCGACCCGTTTAGTTTTTTCTATTTTATTTATTTTTTCTACTTTTTTTTTCATATATATATTCTTTATAATAATACTTCGGGTGGGTTTGGGGTGCGGCGGCCAAAACCCACCCTACCCAGTGACTTGCTCCGATCGCTCAACCCCATTTTGTACCCACGTCTCCGATCTGCGAGACAAGTTTTTTTTCCTCCATTCGAGTTGTGTATCTGTCTAGTTTGAAACAGATCAAGTTTTTTTTGTCCTCTCTAGTATCACTACGTAATATGCTCAATGGAATAGAAATAAGTAACTATTTACTTGTACCTCTCATTTAGTGATAATTAGTATCATCTGGACTGATATCTTAACACCAATAATACTAAATAAAATTTAGCCCTTATTTTGTAATATTAAAATTTTGGATTCTAATCAAATTTAAAGTCAACATTTAATATTAATCACACTTTTTATGGAATTTTTAACTTTTTAACCTCACAATGCATCAACTTTATTAAAATTTGCTAAAAATCTGATTTTTATCCATGTCATGGGCTTAGTTAATTTAAAAATATTGATAAACAAATAATACTATTTTGCACAAGAAAAATGTTATTTTACTACCCGAATTTTGACACACTAGGTGCCACTCCCCTCACATGAGATGTGTGGGGGTCACTCTCATAATGAGCAACCTCACCCCATGTGAGGGGCATGACACCGGTATGAAACTGAATGTGGTAAAATATCATTTCTCTTTGGACAAACCTATGTGGCATGCAAGTGACATTACATTTTGAAAGTGACACATTTTCCTGTTTTTTATGTTATGTATCAATATACTTGAATGATGTCTAAGCCCCCGGTAAAGAGTTTTTATTATTATTATTATTATTAATTGTTTCAATTTTTAATATAATTTTTTAATCACATATTTTTTCACTCTTCAATTTTTAACTCTTTATTCACCTCGAGATTTGGGATAATCAGTAATTATAATCATTGGGCTAGCCTCTGAACAAAACTGTTGCTTAATACTAATCGTGCTAAATAACATTACTCTCGAAAAGTAGACACATAAAACGGAATCTTTCTTTCAAAGATGCATTACTGGAGCAGTTAATTTATTTATTTGCAAACGCAATGGACATAACATACAATCACATCCACATTGATGAAGATCATACAATAATTTACCCATACAGACGATATGCACAACTGTACATTATTACATCGAAGAACTTGGCTAAGCACCAACAGTTGTGGGTGATAGAATGGAATCCATTTCATTTTTGGTGTGGCTAATCCTTTGATCATCATCTTCACTAAACCATATTTCTGGGATTACTTGGATTAAATTCATGATTGATTCCAATGCATAATCTGCTTCGTTGCTCTTGATTGCTTTCCCAACCTTCAAAATTGTGAATATTATCAATTAGAGTCGATTGATAAAAGAAGTCGAGACAATACGAGTATATCTTGGAGTAAATGAAAAAAGTAGAACTTGTATATGAAACAATTAAGTTTGAAAACAATTTGATGTCCAAAGTAGAAAGAACAAGCTCACCTTGTTGATAATGTACATCCATATATTATGCAAGTAAACAACTAATTTTAGCACAATTTAAGACAATAAATTGAACGAAATTGTGAAAATGAATCTATAATTTGGTAACACATTTGACGTCGACTGTGAAGACGAACAACCTATACTCATGAATTAAGAAAAATATTGTGGGTCTTAACAAGTCATCATATGTAAAATATGGGTCTTGAAAAAAGGTGTATCACACACCCTGAAGGCCAGAACCGACCACGCCCAAGGCTGGTTCGCGATTGTAAATTCAGGTTATGCCTCTCAGGGACCAGGGTGGAGGGATTGAGTAAGTATGAGCAATTCTCAATAACTCCCGCTTTTCACAATGAGCAAATTTAATATTTCAGGATTCGAACCCTGCACCCGGACGCTCTGAGCACTTACCAACCCCCCATTTGCCACTGAGAGATATGCCCTGGGGGCGTAAAATATGAGTCTTGAACTGTTATGAACTGTTGTTGTAGTTGTATCACGTGTAAATGTATGTTTTGGACCGTTATTGCATGTCCATCACGTGTAAAATTTGAATATTTGATCGTTCTGGTTTGTTATCGCACGTTGATCACATGTAAAATGTGAGATTTTGAACGTTAAGTACACGTTCATTACTAGTGATGGCAATGGTATGGGTATGGGTCGGGGACCTCATCCCCATCCTCATCCTCGTTACATGCGGGGCGGGGTCCCCGTTATTATTATTATTATTTTTTATCAACCTTTTTTGTTAAAAAAAAAATCTAAAACTTATTATCTCGTACCTTTAAGTTAGTAATCTAAGTTCGAATCAATAAATTTGGTTTAAAAGAATATATAATTTTTCAAAATGTATTGAATTTTTAAAATTTTACCAATTTTTAATTTCTTAAATTATAGACGGGGCGGGGATGGGGCGGGGGCCTCAATCCCATCCCTGTCCCCATCCCCGTAACGGGGATAAAATCACTACCATCCCCGCCCCATTCGGGATGGATCCCCGCGGGGAACGGGTCTTGCGGGGAAAATTGCCATCTCTATTCATTACGAGTGAAATATGAATATTTGATCGTTATGAACTATTGTTGCAACAGACCTTTTATGGTGCTCTCAAAACTTCTCACCTACAATGTGGCTGATGGAGAGTGACTGTCTGGTGGGGCCTGCCCATTCGACACCCTCAATAGGGGATAAGACTTGTCCATGACAGGCACCATCAGGTGGCTTGGACAACATATAATGTTTGTTTGATATTGTTTAAAAATAGTTTTTTTGAAATGAATAGTGATTTTTAAGAAAATGAACGATTGAGATTTGATTGAAAAGTCAAATATTGTGGGCTTGACTTTTAATGAATGGTTAAAATTAAATAATCTAGAAAAAATAGAAAAATTTAAAGAATATCAAACAAAAACATAATTTCCCGTTGTTGCAAATACTTGTAAAATGGGGTGTAGGACCACTATGGGCTCGGCAGCACGTAATCACGTATAAATATTTTACGCGTGGCAAAGTAAAAGCGGGACAATAAAATTTTGACTCACCAGAACTGTCCGGAGCTCGACAGCCTTCCCAGCAGCAACATTTTTCACATTGTCATCCAAAAACAACTGGGGAAAAAAAATCATTAAAGCAAATCAAAATATCAAATCAAAATCGTCCATCAATTATCTTATGGGAAAGCAATGATTATAAGCAACGCAAGCATGGGCTATGTTTGTTGTACCCCGCCGTACCGCGGGGTACCGCCCCCTCACAATAGGGGGCGGTGGGGCCCCTTTTGAGGGCCCCATGCCCCCTCTTGTGAGGGGGCGGTACCCCCGCGGTACGGCGGGGTACAACAAGTATTTTTCACGCAAGCATACCGTGCGCCGTGGATCAACACCTGCAACATCAATTGCAATCTTCATGGCCTCCATTGAAGGCTTCAACGTCACCGGAGTAGTTGATTTCGATAGATTTGGATTCATTGACTCGAAACAAATGATTTGCTCGAAACAGTCTTTGATTCCGAGACGATCCAATGCTTTCATCGCGTGTATTCTATCAGAATTCGTAAATATCTGCAATTTTTTTGATTTTCTTAAATTATATAAATAAATTATAATTGCGTACGTGTTTATGTAATTATGTAAAATTTGATGATTGTCTGCGCATCTTACAATTTTCCTTTGTTTAATGGTTTGTAGGAGGTTTCGCAATCTAGCGTCTGGTTTGATCAAATCATACGGCAGTCTTCCGTGCACGACACTGTTGAGAAGAAAAGGTCGAAAATGTGAATTTGGATTCTCCATCCAAAATTTTTACAAAAATTTTTCAAACTCAATCTCAATCATCAATCTTTAGCCAAATTCATAATTTTTTTTACATTTTCAAATCAATCCAAACCACACATCCATCAAAATACACAAAAAATCAAAAAAAAAAAAAAAAAAATTCATGGACCAAACGGCTCTTAAGAAGAACGAAGAATTTATTTTGGATTATTTGAAAAAGGAGTTTCTTCTACCTGTGATAATCGTCAGCATCAACGTCATAGCCTAATGACTGCCAAAAGAAGCAATTAAAATAAAATTCATCAATTAAACATATTAAGCTCGGATTGTATTAAAACTGGAGGAATTGCTGATCAATTACCCTAAGACCAACAAGGGAGCTTCCGTAAACTTTGAAGAGCTCTGCTCGAAGAGTTGGAGCTTGCGATTTTGGAAATCCGAATCTCTCGACTAGAAAATCTATGAATCATCAAAACAGGAAAAAAAAAATAAGAATAAAAATCAATTGTTGGGAAGCCTTTTTTTTAAAATAGAAAATGGATTTAAATGTCTATACGAAAAATACCGTCAATGTTTCTTTTAAGCGCTTGACCAATTCCAGTTTTGGATGAATACAAGGTGTCGTCCAGATCTGCGTTCATTCAGAAAAAGAAGAAAAAAAATGAACAAAATCAAATTTAAAAAAAAAAAAAAAAACTCTGTTTTTATCTATTAAAGTAAAATCTGACTTGTCAATGTATAACGATTACGGTGATTGAGTTTTTAACATGAAAGAAATTTCATTAGTATCAATTTTTTTAATTTTTTAAAAAGTAATAAACTCAGATGAAGAATCATTCCGTTTAATCTTTAAACGAGCCCGTGGAGCTGGAGCAGCCGAATTTCAAGAGCAATTCCTTACCAAAGATGATACAATCGAATGGTGAAGAGGCGGAATGAATGCAAGAAGAATCCATGAATGCAAAATGGGAGAGAAGAAACAGTTTAGAGAGGATTTTTAAGGGATTTGATCAAATGGAAGACGGCCTTTGACCATTTGGGAATGACAGATATTTATAGGATGAGCAGTCAGGTTGGGATGATGATAGCTGAGTCAGATGACTCAGATGAAAAAAACGAGTGCGGGGTGACAACCAAGTGAATTGTACGATAATGCCAGGATTTTGGCACGCGATAGTAAGTTCTTTTTAACGTCTTTTTGCTCTTCCACCGACCGCTTGGTATCAGGCTCGAACCTGCCTCGATGATGATGAACCCTTACTTCAGGACCCACTAGCTTATGGGCCTTTTTTTTTTTTTTTTTCTTTAAAAAAATTTTTTCGGGGGCCCGTAAAGCCCAGGACCTATATCTCGAAAAACAACTGTTTGTTTTAGGTCTACAAAATCACAGGTACGACTCTACTTGGTATAATCAGTGTTTGACACCATCACGTGAAACTCTTTTTTTTTTTTTTTAACTGTAGTAATTTATTTATTTATACAATAAAATATTCTATATGTACATTTTTTTTTTTTTTCAAATTTTAATCACACATTTTACTAAAAATCACTATTTAAAATTATTTTTCCCAAATAATGGGTGTCAAACAAGGGCATTTTTTAAGCACTTTTTTTTTTTCAAAAATCATTTACATCCACTCATTCTTGCATAAAATAATATTTACACAAACTCCAAATATTTCATTATTTTCTAATCGCCAATTCTCTTAAAATTCACTATTGCAAAATATATATTTTTCAAAAAATGAGGCTCAAACATGGACTAGCCCTGTTCGGCAGCTTTAAAGGAGGAATTGAAGTTATTTAATTGATTTATTTGTGTTTTCAGGTAAGATGTGAGATTAAAAATTAGATAGAGAAAATATGAATGATTAAAAAGTAGTATAAAAAATTGTGTAAATTAAATTTTGTGTTTTTTCTTGTATATTCCAAATTACGGGACTAATCCCACACGGGACCCACGAGATATCCACGTGTGGGATCAGTTTTTAATTATTTATTTTGTTTTCGTTTATTTTTTTTTCGTTCTCCGTTTTTTTTGTTTTTGTTTTAATTTTTTTTAATTAAACCTCCTAGTCGATTAAAATTAAATATGTGTATTTGATTTTACTAAATTGGTTGTGGTTTGATCATTATGTTAATTTTAAAAAAAAAAAATTATTTCATTTTACGGAATCACAAATACTGAATTACATGATTTAACAAACAAAATTTCACGTTAATTGAGACAAGCTTACATTACAACATTGTAAGGATTTAAGGCTCAGAATCAAACCACAAAGAACAAGATCAAACATTAACAACAAAGAATCAAAACACTTTATTCAGAAAAACCGTAAAGTTACAGAACCATAAATCAAAACCCAGAAATATACATATAACTTCCTGAAACAAAACTCGTATAACAAAACCACAAAGATCAACTGAGTTTCAGAATACTCTGACAAAACTCACAAAAAAATTGTATACTGATTATTACAAAATCAGCATCTAACACTATCACTTAGGATATACATACAAGATCTAAGAATTTCAGGAAGAAATCACAAAGTACAGACAGAGGCGATTAAAATCGCTTTTTGAGAGAGAGAGAGAGTTAGGGTTTGAATCTGAGAAGAAAGGTCTGGATCAAAAGTGAGTATGCCGAACGTCTCCTTTGCTTTTTCTTTACAAATGGACAAAACAAATCAATCAGAACAGATCCAACGGCTTGTATTAAGGCGGTGGAAGTTAATGGATCAAGAAACCGGGTCACAGCATTGGGCTCAAGCAAGAATTAAAGATTGGGCTGCACAGATGGATTTAAGACTTGGGCTAAATTTCGGTCCATATCCATAATTAGTTCGATTGCTCAAACAATCCCCACCTTAATTGAACTGGTTTCCATTTATCTGAAAAACATAGCAAACAAGTATCAAAGTTCAACCAAATTTAAAAAACTCAATGCATCTTTAAATTTGTTAATAGGAATGATCTTTGTTCCTGCATCTGCAGGATTAACCTGTGTTGGTATTTTAACAAGTTTTACAATACCTTTATCAATAATGTCCCTAATGAAATGAAATTTAACATCAATATGTTTTGACCTATTGTGAAAAACAGGATTTTTACACAGATGTAATGCACTCATGCTATCAGTACAGATTTCAACTTCAGACTCAGTAATGCAATCAATTTCAGATAATAAACCCTTTAACCACAAACATTCCTTAACAGCATCTGTAGTAGCTATATATTCTGCTTCAGTTGATGATAAAGTAACAAGTTTTTGAAGCTGAGATTTCCAGCTGATATAGGAAGAGTTTAAGGTAAAGAAATAAGAGGATGTTGATTTCCTGTTATCAACATTTCCAGAAAAATCTGAATCAACAAAACCTTTAAATTTAAAATCATTTTTGGTTTTTGAAAACACTAGACTAAGTCTAGCAGAACCTTTCAAATATTTCAAAAGAAATCTCATAGCTTCCCAGTGCAATTCACCAGGATTGCTCATAAATTTACTTAAAACACTTACTGCAAATGCTATATCAGGTCTGGTGCAGACCATTAAATACATGACAGATCCAACAACATTTGAATATGGCACATTTTTCATTTTAAGCAATTCATCATCAGACTTAGGACAATGCTCAACAGACACTTTAAAATGTGCAGGCAGAGGTAAAGATACAGGTTTGGATTCAGATAAGCAAAATCTATTTAAGACCTTTTCTATGTAATGTTTCTGGTTTAAAAACAATTTCCCAGATTGTCTATTCCTAAAAATATCCATGCCAAGTATTATTTTAGCATTTCCTATATCTTTCATTTCAAATTCAGAATGCAGTTTATCTTTAAGAACATTTATATCATGCATATTTGGTCCAACAATAAGCATATCATCCACATACAGAAGCAAGTAAATGAAATCAGTTTTGCCAAGTTTAAAATAAAAACAGGAATCATATTTACTTTTCTGAAAATTTAAGCTTTGGATATAAGAATCAAATCTCTTATACCACTGCCTAGGAGCTTTTTTTAAGCCATACAGAGATTTTTTCAGCAAACAGACCAAATCAGAATTTCTGCCCTTTTCAAATCATTTAGGTTGATGCATATAAATTGTTTCATCTAAGTAACCATAAAGAAAAGCAGTTTTAACATCCATTTGCTCAAGTTCTAAATCAAATTGTGCAACCAAAGCAAATAGAATTCTGATGGAAGTATATTTTACAACAGGTGAAAATATTTCATTAAAATCAATTCCCTCCTTTTGAGAAAAACCCTTGGCTACAAGTCTAGCCTTGTACCTAGGTTTCGTGTTTTTATATTCACTTTCTTTCAATTTAAAAATCTATTTACAGTCAATTATCCTTTTATTTACAAGTCTATTGACTAAAATCCAATTACCATTCTTTAAAGTGAGTCCATTTCATCTTGCATTGCTGCAAGCCAAAGTTTGAAATCCTTAGAAGACACAGCTTCTTCAAAGGATTGAGGTTCAAGTAAAATAGGATTAGAATATGTAAAAGCAGACACAAAATCAGGATCCTCAAACCTAGGAGGAGGTTTAATATCTCTTCTAGGTCTATCCCTAGCCAATTGATAATTTTCAAGATTAGTTTCAACTTCAGGGATATCATCAGATTGTGGTTCAGTACCTGCAGGTTCATGTTCAGGTTCAGGAATGACATTTGGAGACTGTGGGGGTTGCTCCACCTGAAACCGAGTATTGGGCAGGCCATTCTCATCACCTAAATGGTCTGCACTCAGCTCAGAGGTAATAAAATCTTTTTCTTTAACAGGATCAGTCAATTTTTCATTTTTGCAAGGAAAATCATTTTCATTAAAGACCACTGACCTACTCAAAATGACCCTGTAACCTCCTTGTTCCATGACCCATAGCCTATAGCCCTTGACTCCTTCTCCATAACCAAGAAAAACACATTTTAAAGACCTGGAGTCAAGTTTAGTTTCAGAATGATGTGAGTAGGCAGCACAACCAAAAACTTTTAATTTTGAAAATTCAGGAAGATAATTATTCCAGATTTGATCTGGAATCTTAAAATCAATAGCACTACAGGGAGAAAGATTTATTAAATAGGATGCAGTTTTGACTGCTTCACCCCAAAAAATTTTAGGCAAATTTGAATCAAGTAGGAGACACCTAGTTCTTTCAAGAAGTGTCCTATTCATTCTTTCAGCAACCCCATTTTGCTGTGGACTGTAGGCAACAATCCTATGCCTAAGAATAACTTAGGTGCTACAAAAAGAATCAAACTCTTGATTACAAAATTCTAAACCATTATCAGTTCTAATAGTTTTGACTCTTTTTCCTTTCAAATTTTGAACTAAGGTGATCCAGTTTTTGAAAACAGACACAGTAGCATCCTTAGTTTTTAACAAATGCACTCAGGTTTTCCTAGAAAAGTCATCTACAATAAGAAGAAAATATCTGAAACCTGAAACTGAACCCACAGGAGCAGGACCCCACAAATCAGCATGCACATATTCAAGCACATCAAAAGATTTATGAACACCTTTACCAAATGAACTTCTTTTTTGTTTGCCTAACACACATTTTTCATAGAAGTCAAGTTTATGCAACACATCATTACCAAATACACCTTTGGTCTCAAGTAGCTTAAGTCCTTTTTGACCTATGTGTCCTAATTTTTTATGCCATAATTCAGTTTTATTCAAGTCAGACATAGCATTAAAAGACATAGCATAAACATGCAAGGCATTCAACATATAGATACCATTAATTTTGGGAGTACTCATAATCAAGCATTTATTTTTGAAAATACTCAAAAAATCATTTTGCATTCTGATCTCAAAAGATTCAGAATCTAAAACTCCAAGTGAAATCAAGTTCCTTTTCAAATCAGGAACATATCTAGTTTTATTCAAAATAAGAGTTTTGTTATTTTCAAGATGTAACAAAACCTTTCCAATACCTTTCACATCACAAGAAATATTATTGCCTAGTTTCACAGAATCAAAACAATCATTACTGAAATCAGCAAACATATCATTTTCAGGACACATGTGAAAGGTGCAGCTAGAATCTAAAATCCATTCATTCTTATTATCTGACTCAGTAGTGACATAAACCACCCCATTATTATTATTATCTTGCACTGCAGCCTCAGTCTGATTACTGATACACTGTTCATTTTTCCTTTTAAAGCAGTATTTAATATGATGTCCAGGTTGGCCACAATAAAAACAAATTCTAGGTGGTTTATCTATATTAGCAGTACCAGCATTATTATCCTGAGGTCTAAAATTGTTCTGGTTTCTGAAATTATTATAATTTTTAGCACTAATATCTTGATTTCTGAAACCAGACTGACTCCTAAAGTTACTGTCTCTAGGTCTATTGAAGTTGCCCTTATTTTGAAAATTTCCTTTCACAGGCTTGTTATTCCAATCCCTATTATTGCTAGAAGTATTCCAATTTTTATTGAAATTTGTTTCAGCCTTGTTCAGCCTAGGAGAGTTCTTCTTCCTAGAGGTACCTATCACATTATAGGCTTCCTTAGGATTATTTTTAAACTCTAACTCTTTATTCTTAAGGGATGTATGGACTATTTTAGTGGTCAACTTCTGCCCCCATACTCTAAAGCATTCCTCAAATCTTTAAACTTATCCCCCATAGCATTTAATAAACAAACAACCTTTTGTTCATCAGTAAGTTTTTCATCACAATTTAACAGACTTTGTGTGATTTTAGTAAACCTACTCATGTTTTCTTCTACATCCTTAGATGGATCAAATTTAAAAGAGAAATATTGTTTCCAAAGAAAACACTTATCAGGCAAGGACACAGTATCATAAAGTTCTTCCAACCTATCCCACAGTTCCATTGTAGTTTTAGTCTTGCCTACTTGTCTAATGACATTATCAGATAAGTGTAAAAATAAAGTGCTCCAAGCAGTTTCATCCATTTCAAGTTGTTTGTCCTGAGGGGTATCAAGTGGCCAGGATTTATCAATTGCCTTAGCACATTTCATTTGAAGTAGTAAAGCTCGCATTTTTTGGCTCCAGAGGTTGAAATCCCCTTTGCCATTCCATATTTCAACATCTACCTTTACAGTATAGGATTGCAGTAATTGAATAATATCACCTGATTGCAGAATTATATTAAGCTATAGCAGCTTCCACAATGAGTCAGAATCCCAGAAGTCCAGGGTCACAAAGTACCAAAATTAATTGTTCACCACAAAGAATTAATCCACAAAGAAATATCACCAAGTATCCACCACGAAGAATCAACCACCAAGAGTTAATGTATGATCTATGTATGACCAGAATATTTTATAGAAAATATTCTGTGTCTCAAGATCCTCTGAAATATAGACTCAGAAATAAGATCCAGATACACAAAAAATTTCAGAAATCCTAATTTAAAATTAGTTTCAAAAAAAAAAAAAAAAACAAAATCACCGAGGTTTTAAAAGATTTTATATAAAAAAACCTTTTAAAAATAATTTTGAATCTGAAAGATTTTAAACAAAATTTTCAGAAATCAAAAGATATACTATTAGGGTTCGAAAAATAGTCTTAAGAAAATAAAATTTCTTAAAAAAAAAATTAAACGGTTCAAAAAACCCTAAAATTGTTTGAAGAAATCAAATCCGTTTCCAGAAACCCTAAATTCCCAAAAAAGAAATTCTGGATCTTACCAGATCTGAGTCAAATCCATCGATTTTTCAAAGAATCCTAAGGCTCTGATACCACTGTAAGGATTTAAGGCTCAGAATCAAACCACAAAGAACAAGATCAAACATTAACCACAAAGAATCAAAACACTTTATTCAGAAAAATCGTAAAGTTACAGAACCATAAATCAAAACCCAGAAATATACATATAACTTCCTGAAACAAAACTCGTATAACAAAACCACAAAGATCAACTGAGTTTCAGAATACTCTGACAAAACTCACAAAAAAATTGTATACTGATTATTACAAAATCAGCATCTAACACTATCACTTAGGATATACATACAAGATCTAAGAATTTCAGGAAGAAATCACAAAGTACAGACAGAGGCGATTAAAATCGCTTTTTGAGAGAGAGAGAGTTAGGGTTTGAATCTGAGAAGAAAGGTCTGGATCAGAAGTGAGTATGCCGAACGTCTCCTTTGCTTTTTCTTTACAAATGGACGACACAGATCAATCAGAACAGATCCAACGGCTTGTATAAAGGCGGTGGAAGTTAATGGATCAAGAAACCGGGTTACAGCATTGGGCTCAAGCAAGAATTAAAGATTGGGCTGCACAGATGGATTTAAGACTTGGGCTAAATTCTAGTCCATATCCATAATTAGTTTGATTGCTCAAACAAACATTGCGAAAATAAATTAATACAACTAAATTTCAATGATTCATTCCCATGATCCGTATACATCATAGTCGGAAAAGTTGGGAGGTTGGTAGGCATCGGTCTGACCGAGGTTATAGGTTTTGCCTCAAATGTTCTGTGAATAGGATTGTGTATGGTATGCTCCTGCCTCTTCTAATTCCCGTGAGTAGAGATGGGGACGATAGGCATTGTTTTTTGCTGACAGGGCGTCTGAACATTTTCGCTTGTCAAGTCCAGGTCTACTACAGATTCCGCATACTCAGTTTGCTTGTTTCATTGATTTTTCTTTTAAGGACTTTATTCGTTTTCCACTGCCCTTGGCTCTAACAGATTCTGGATCCCTGCCCGAAATATCCCCATGTGTGACTTTGCATTTACCCTTAGTTGATGATGGGGTTACTCTCTCTGTCACAAGTAAATCATTTACTCCAATTTTCATGTCTCTTAACCCGTTAAGCACGTAATTTGTAGAGATTTGAGATAGCGATGCATCGTTAAATAGATTGATCGATTATGCCCACATTGCTCCAAGACGCGAGGAAATTGACATTTGTTTGTTGGACGAGGGTGGTGCGCTGAAAACTGGACTCGATTTTGTGTCATTTGTCCACCTGCGAATAATACAAAATGGAGGCAACTTGTAAATGTTTTTGTGCATGAGATACCTCAATATATGGCGGCACGAGATGCCTTCATACGAGAATAGCAAACATTCGCAGTAGGCGAAGTCATCCCCTTTGTCGTAAGAAACTGTCCTTCGTTGACCATGGTCATCCCCCTCTGACTGGCGTTCGACCTCATGTCTCTTTACACCACTCCAATGTGTAACATGACGTATCCCGTACAATGTGCTTTGAGAAAGCTCCTCCTGAAATAGGAAAAAATTTTGTTTCGTGTACACCTTAGACATCTGCTCTTCCATCATGAAGTGTATCCTCAACCGAGGACATTGACTCGAATTAATGTGGTCTTCATATTGTTCCTCGTGTCTCTGGTGCGCAATAGCACTGTCAAACCTTGTTATAAAATCTATCAAGGTGTGATGCCTATTCACGTTCCGCTTTATAAAGGAATGGCGCGCCTCGACACGTTGGCTGCTCGACATCCCACAAGAAAAATATGGTTTCATGTATGCCGGTACCCAATGCAGCCGGGTCTCGTACATATTCTGCAGCCATTCGTGGTTGTCCAAAGCAGTGCTACTCATTAATGTCTCTCATCTGTTTTCGAACTCCTCCACAGTTTCTGACTGATGGATTATGTTCATTAGGATACCCTTGTGCATTGCATACAATACTGGTCCCAATTTTTCAGAAAGCATAGAAAGTGACATCATCTTGTGAACTAAGAGGGTGGTTGTGTTACTCATAAAAAGATGTGACACCCCATGTGTCTGCACTTAAACGCTTCATCATCAACATCTGTGTCTTACACTCTGTTCTTGCGTGCGATCGATTTCTCTCCCCGGTCCTTGGTTGTTGGTGCTTTTTGTCATTCTGCCATCGAAGATCGGTCTTCCCTTGTTTTGCACAAGTAAATTTCTTCTACCAAACCTTGCCAGTGTCCTTTCTCTTCTTACTACTGTGATTACGCACGCTAAATCCGCCTGCTTTAGCATACGTATTGTAGAATTCGAATGCTTCATCAAAAGAAGAGAATCTTTGTCCTCCTCGCGGAAGTAGATCAGGAGTTACTTGTGGGACAAACACGTCACTTTCGCTCTCCATTTACTTGCCGAATGATGGAATAAAAATGAAGAAAAAATAATTTTATTGCAAAAGTAGAGAGTATGGAAGTAATTTAGTGTTGAAATTTTGTGGAGAAATAATTGCATTGCAAAAGTGGAGAGTGTGGAAGTAATTTGGTATTGAAATTTTGTGAAAAATTTGAACATATATATAGTGTACAAAAAAAAAATAGCTGTTGGAGGAAAAAAAATTTAAAAAAAATTAAAGTGACAGCAACGGTCACATGTGCGTTTCTTTTTTTTTTTTTAAATAAAAATAAAACTAAATAGCAAATAAGAGCCTCCCACGTGGATATCCCGTGAGGTAACCGTGGGAGATCATTTCCCTTCCAAATTAAATCAACTGGCTAAACAGAGATTTTTTTCAACTCATAGCTACCAGGACCATTCATATGACTAGTTCGTCGATTTATTAAGTACAATCAATCTGGTTTGAAAGACATGTCTTTTCAAATTTTCTTTTCGACAATGCACATCTTTGTCATGTTCAAGCCACTGTTTGGTTGCTGTGTTTGGAAATAAAATCAGTTTTTTTTTCACGATTTTTTAGGTAGATGGATGGTTAAAAAGTAAAGAGAGAAAATATGTATGATTAGAGATTGATTTGAAAAATTGTGTAATTTAAAAATTTATTTATAAACCAATTTTTGAAAATATCCGAACAGAGACCAAATAACCAGTCAAGATAATTTTAGGCATTTGATATGAAGGATTATCCATGAAAAATATTTTTCATTTTTCAACTTTTGCACTGTTTGATTGTCTAAATTTTTAATAGAATTCGTTTTCCGACTTTTCTCGAAATCTATTATTTTCCTTGATTTTAAAGAATTGATTTTCTTGGCACTTGGGTGGGAATTGATTTTTCATCTTAGGTGAAAAATCATTTTCGTCTCGTTTGATCATTTTTGTTATTGATAGTTGACTTTTTTTTTTCTAGAAATTAATATTATTATTATCAGGTACAAATGTATGAAAAATATAAAAATAAATTGATTAAAATAGCAAAATTTTACTTTATTTTTCATGAATAATAATGTCAATTAAACAACAAAACTTGAAATTTTTCTCTACTTTTTTCATCTAGAAAATTAAAACAATCAAACATATTAAATTTCTAATTCCCAAAAATTCAATTCCATAAAATTCATTTTTCTCTAACCCAAATTTCATTCTCACAATCAAACCCTTAGTGAATCACACGTTCTCTACATTAAAAGTACCACTTCGCACACCACTCCCATCAACTTTATCTTGACATACCATTAGAGTCGATTATGTTCTGTCCATGTAAGGGATCGTTCGACAATCAATTAAAATGTCAAATTAATATACTAAAAGAAAAAAAAGATAATAATTTTAATTTACACAATTTTTCAAATCACTTTTTAATCATTCATATTTTCTCTCTCCAATTACACAATTTCTCAAACCAATTTTTAACCTCACATTTTACTTAGAAAATACAAATAAATCAACAAAATAATTTAAATTTCTTACCTTAGTCGCCGAACACAGCCTAAATGATTGAGAAAAAAAATTATAATGGCATAAATAAGTACAAAAGTCAATAACAAGTCAATAGGATTGATATGTTCCCCTTATACCGTTATATTATGATGATTTAGAGAGTTGAAGTGGAGAAAAATAAATTACTGTCCCATTGTTTAGTCGGGGTATATCTTATTTACCATATAAGTTCGTCTAGTATAGCATGAAATTTCTATTTAAAAGCACATCTTTTTCAATAGGTAATTTTAAGCCGATCAAACAATATCTATATTGAAAAAATAGAAGATATTAATACATAGTAAAACATGTACATGACTAAATTTGTAAGTTAAATTATGTTATTCCTATCCAATATTTAATTATTTCCTCAAAACACGTTAATGTGTAAATGTTAATATTTTTGAAGAATCATTATCTTTACTTGATGTCACGTTAGAATAACTTTCGAGTGTTATGTGTTGGGAATTTCACATAAATTCTCTCTATAATTAAATTCAAATGAATTTTGATGTTCAAGAAATAATTGAGTCAACAAGAATTTAAAATAATAAAGCAAAATTTACAGACCATCAAAATTTTTTACTATATAATAAATTGTTACAATTATATAGAATTTGCACTCACCTAACCCCCAAGTATTGTAAAAAAAATAACTAAATTTTACAACATCTATCAATTTCTACTTCTTTGTACAACTCACAAATAACTCAAGATGCTAGACTATATTTTTCTCACAGAACTCTCTAGTCAATGTACTCTACAACAAAAGAGATCAACGCGTATTTATAGAGAATATATGCAGCGCACTTCTCCTAAAATTTACGACTGGCATCTTCAATTCGGATTGGGAGTTTTTTTTCTTGGTTAACTGCTCTACTTGCAATAATAGTTGTCCTTGATTGTTCCACTAGGAAACAAATCTGAAAATCTATAGAGGAAAGTACTAATAGGAACTAATTACCTCAATTCAATTAGGACACGTCAATCATCAATTGGAAAAAGTCACAATTCAACTCCAGAGTTTCAATCTTATTCTATATCCGATATTGATAAAAAAATAAAAAAAAATAAAACTTTCTCTAATTACAATTTAAGTCCTTCAATTTTTGACAGTTTGAGGCAATTACCCAACAATTTATGAGCAGTTTTTTTTTTTTTTTTTGAAGTGATTTTTTTTGGGGAAAGTTATTCCAACAAAATGTACAATCATTAATTAAAATTTTAAAAAGAAAATGAGTTCACTTTAGCCCAAACCAGGCCCCATGAACATAGCTTTATTTGCCCACAAACAAAGCACTTGTGAGGTGCGTTTGATTCGTAAAGATGGAAAAAAAAAATGTTTTCTATGTAAGTTGAAAAATAAAACATTTTCCATGAATTCGAAAAAAAAAAAAAAATACTCAAAGTGATTGTATCATAGAAAATGACTTTCATTTTAAACTGCAACCAAACAACAAAAGAAGAAGAAAAATTAAGAATTCTCGAACGTGTCATTTTTTATTGAAATTATTGTTATAAAACACACCCTTATTGTAAAAAACTTGAAAAATATGTATGAAATTCCTATAGATTTTCAAGGTATACATTATCTTATATATTTATTGATATTGAATAATCAAAATAATATTAAAATAGAAAACACAATGCTTAGACTTAATCGAGGCATGCCTAAGTAAGGCTTGAGTTTTGACCTCTACGTCTTGTCATGACTTACGCTTCTTAAATTATTGATATCTTCGCATGAATACGCCTAAAAAAAAAAATCCTCTTGTTAATGAGGAGAACAAAATATATTATATCAAGTTTTTGTTTGGCACCCCAAATACTTTGATCTTGAGTAAATTTGCTTGTATATAAAATATTAAAATAAATAAATTTTTATTTACGATAGTTATTTAGCTATTGATGAAATTTATTTTGAACGTGGTACAGCCTATATAATGTACAGTTATAGTTTAAATAAAAATATAATTAAATTTCATTTCAATTCAATTATTTTTTATTGTTATCCTTATCCCTATTCCTATCTAATAAAAGAGTATCCATTTATGACACTATTCATAAGCCTTTTAGCCGAACATGTGTTTGGAGCCCTTTTTGAAGCTGTGAAGCCGTTTCTTGGAATTGGCTTTGAACTGTTTAAAAAAATAAAATAAAACCAGACAGTCACCTGTTTCACTCCCATACTCAGATGTCTTCTCTATTTTTTGCATGTAGTGTTGGATTTGAGTGAAGGGCAAGGTGATTACACCAATTTCTTTTTTCTTCCTTCTCTTTTTCATCTCTAAAAAATGGAGTGATTGACATTTTTTCTCTGTAGAAACTCTAGAAGAATCAGCTCTCGATTCCAACTCCATTTTTTTGGCCAAAACAGGTAAATTTCCAATGTGGTGTTGGTATGTTTTCCATTTATTTTAATTTTTTTCGATTTCTCAACGTTGTCTCCTCTTTTTTCGTTGTTTCTAGAAGAAACGTCGATATCGGAGCTTAAGATCACCAGTTATCTTGTTTGAAAGTGTAATAGGTATGATTTAGACGATGCGATCTGAGGTCTTTTGTAGAACAGATAAAGATTTGAACGTCGTGTGAAAATAAAACCCACCTATGCTTCTTGCAGATTTTTAATTTTTTGAAATGTTGAAGACTGAAAATTAAAGCAAGAAAGGCTGCCCACTGAATAGAGCTTACTGATAATCTGAAAATTGAAAATTTTGAACAAGATATGCAATTGGGTCAGTAAGTTTTATTTTACTTAATTTCTTTTGTTTGGGATTTCTCACTTGTGGAATCTAGAAAATGAGAATTTTATTGGTTTGAAAGTTTGATTATCCTTAGAGATTTTAACACAGAGCTAATATATAAATCAATGTCCAAATCTCTCCTTCCAAAAGAGAAGTATCACAGTAGAGGTAACTCTACCTCTGGATCATTTCAAGCTCAACCTATTCCATTATTTTTTATGATAAATGATGGCGATCAGATGTATTTTTGTTTCAGATATTTGTGATATTTGTGTACAGGGTTTGAATTTTATTAGAGTGGGATATGTTCTTATTAAAATTGTTAAGTTTAGTTGATTAGGACAATCATAAAGGCTTTTATTTTGATTTTAGCATTATGTGAGTTTCAAAGTATTATTTGTTTAAACAGAATTTACATAGCACTTTCACACTTTTGTCACTTTCTCCTCTCCAAAAGATAAGGGATAATTAGAAATTATTATTGCTGGTCTGTTTTTAATTCATTTGAAGGCTAAATAACCTACATTTGAGTTTGTGTAAGCTTTCCCCCAAAACAATACAACAATTGCAATGAGTAAAAATATTGTAGCTCATACTGTTTAAATTAGTTAATTTTTCTATAAATACAAGTAAACACATTGCCTTACATAATCTTACTGCATCTGTCATTATTGCCATCTTTCTTTCCTTTTTGAACTATTAACCATATAGATTTACACTTACTACATTGCACTGTCCATAATGAGTTTGACATGTATTATGCACAAATAGGTGTTATTAATTTTTTTTTAAAAAAACCAAATTTTACGTTTTAGATTAAATTTTAACAAGATATTTACGGAATATTCTTTGTCACAAATATAATTACTGTATTGGTTTCTCTATTTGCCCCCTTTTTTATTTGAGATTCAAAGTTTACCTGATATAGCTATTGAGTATTAGCTTCCAGCCATCCACTCTTAGTGTTGTTTAGTACCCGTTATTCAAAATCTTATTTTGAACCACACATTCTATAATAAAATAATATGCACATAAACCCAAAAAAATTTCTTACTTTTTAACCACACATTCTCAAAAATTTATTATTACAAAATGCATTATTTGAGAATAATGAGTATCAAAATCGTTCTTAGTTTCATAATATATATAAAAAAACATACAACCTTCACATCTAGATATTGGATACATAAGTATCATAAGTTCTAACTTCTTTTTATCAGACATTTCGGGTGTGCTCTATATTCTGTTGACATTTAGACTCTTGAACTACAAATTGTGTTTTGGATGAAATATTGATCTAATTGTTATCAGATATTTTATTGCCTTGATATTTTGCATTTTGTTACCTCCATGTTGTTAACAACCAAACTGTGTCAATTTGTCCATTTTAGTTTTGAGAATAATTTAGATCATGCTGTGTCGCTGATGTATTTTTTTTTCATGTGTATGTATAGGGACAAACGACAATGACCAAAGTTCTAATAGACTAACAAACTCGACCCTTCATCACCATTCTACCATGTGAGTATTTTTTTTACCTCATGCCAAATGCTCTTTTTACATCAATTTAATCCAATCTCAAAGTAGTGTCTTATTTTAATATCGCTTTCTGATTTTTTAGGTGGTTATTCTCCTCTGTTGTTCAACCGATAGGATTGTTTATAATCTGAATAAATAATTGATGTGTAATTCTTTTTACAAATTAGATTATATTGAATCTCATAATTGAATATAAGACAATCTTATTGAATCTCATAATTGAAGATAAGACAATCTTTTTGGCTAGGATCGGTCATATGTTCTCAGTAAAGTAATTTAGAAATGTAATTTTATTTTTGACCTTCTATTTGGAATGCAATTACTGTCTCAACTGGGATAAAAAATTTCAGTTGTACAATTTATTATTAATCTCTTAGCTGTATAAATTTCTGAATTCTTTGTTGTAAAATCTAGCTTTCTTTTTTCTTTTTCTTTTTTTCCATTTTCTCATTTAGGAAAAGGTATATTTGAGCACATATTAAGTCGACTTTGTTTTCGACTAACATGTGTTAAGATTTGAGAATCTTTACAGCTTATTTTAACTTCTCATAGTTTGGACGTCATTTCTTTGCATTTTTCATGACCATTAATTAATAAGCCTCCGTTTGGTTTATAAACGATTTATTTATGATTTTGAAATAAAAAGAAGTGATTGAAAATTAGAGAGAAAAAATATGTCTGTTTAAAAAGTGATTTGAGAAATTTTGTAATTTAAATTTTTTTTTTATTTTTACCGAACACTTGCTAATTTAAACTTTTACATATCCAGGATGTATGTATATTGTGCACAAAGAAGTGCCCCATTTTTTGGCTGCTAAACTACTTTAAGGTTTGATTATTTTAATTTGGTCGTAAATAACTACTACAACGTTATTATTATTCCTACGTATATGTACTTAGATGCGTAACAAAAATAGCAACAGAAGGATGCTGATATTTGGGTTTAGTTTAAATTCATCTATTTTTTGAGAATTTTTAAATATTTCATAGGTTTATTTATCCAAAATGTTTGAGCCTTGAGTTAGAAAGTCAATATTTTTTTTAATTCATTCTTGTTTATTTTATGAGGTAAAAATCATCTACAGTTCGTGATTATTCTTTTGCTGAACTTTTTCAGTGCATTAATTTTTATGTCGATTTGGTCGAATTTTTATTAAATTCTCTGTTCTCCTTGACATTTGATGTTTCAATTTCAGGCATCCCGTTCATTTGCAAATCCTCAAGTTTTTTTTTCATAAATCTTGAATTGTTCTTGTTAACTTTGACAATATGATACAAATCTCACGTCCACCCCCACTCTCACCAAAAAAATCAGGTAAATTAATTTATTAGGATCCCATATTCTGACAATCAAATAGTTTTTTCTAAATCATTGTTAATGTGTCTCCATTATTTTCTTTCGGTTTCAAAAAGCTTTAATGGGTTATCTTCCGGGGTAGTATGATTGAATATATTTGAATCTGTTTTATATGATTTTTGGTTTTTTGGGAAAAATTATTGTTCTTTAGCTTTTGTGGGAAAAATAAATTTTAATTCTGGAGATAAGATGAGTGTAACAAAATCTCACGATTGACAACCTTGCAAAAAGAGACTTTTGATTTAGAAGCTATTAAAGTCAGGATGAAAGCAGATAAAACAAGAAAATATTTTCAGCCCCTCTTCAATGTTGTAGGTTACTTCCACAAAATTGGTGTTTTTTTTTGTCGGACTATCATGTTGGCATAATGTTTTTTTCATAGCTTTTGTGCATTGCATCATGGTTTAATCCATATTACACACTTTTTTGAGTAAAGATATGGTACAAGTTCGTTATGTATTTCTAAAATTACACATTTCTATAAATTTAATTATATTTTAATACTTTTTACTTTTTAGTCATTCCATTCCAATCCAATCATTTAACATGATATCGAACTATGTACTTTTATTCTCAAATAATTAATCAACCTTTTAACATGACATTGTCACACGCTATTACATACTTAACTAAAATACAACACGTGCATCGCACATGTGTCAAAGTAGTTGGTCCTTATAAGAGTGAGTGAAGAGATTAATGAAAGCAAATTATTCTTATTATTTAAACATCTTTTAAACTCGTCCAAGCTAGCTTTATCGTATTTTCAATGTTTATAATAACTTGTAAGACGATCAAACTATAATTTTATTCAGTATTCGTAGTGTTCATATTTTTACCTACTTTAAAATTAAAGTAAACGTTCTTTGAGTCAACGTTCACGATTGAATAAAAATAAGAAAGGAAATACATAATTAAATTTATAATTTATAAATCAATTTATAAATTACACAATTTTTCAAACTACTTTTCAATAACACATATTGTCTCTCTAAAATTTTCCACAACTACTTTTATTTCAAAATCATTAATAAATCAATTTATTAACCAAACGTATTACCAAACAAAGGTTTAATTTACTACACCAAACGTGTTTTTAATGTGATAATGTTATTATTTAATATTTATTGAAGAATCATTACCTTTACTTTGTCGTGTCATCTCAGGATAACCTTCACATGGATAAAGGGAACACAAATTATATGTCATTTTTTTATTGATATTAAAGTTAGATTTTGACATGAGTGAATGGAAAATGTGGTTAAAAATTTATGGACTATATGAAATAAATTAAATATATTATCACTACAAATTTTACTTAATACATCACGTTATATTACTATCATTAATAAAATATATAATTTTTATAAATGCACCACATTATAAAATGTGTACACCACAACTAAATTACATCCCCTCCTTCCTTAGCCCACCCCTATCACCATTCTTTCATGCCCCAAGGACACATCTCTCAGTGATAAAGGAGAGGGATGGAAAAGTGCTCAACACAGTCGGGTGCAGGATTCGAATCCTGAAATAATGAATTTGTACTCTGTAGCAAGCGGGAGTTATGACTTACCACACTTTCACCCTGACTCTGGGAAGCATAATTTGCGATTTACCTCCTTAACCAATAACTTAGGGCATGAGCGATTATGGTCCTCAAGGTGTAGGCTACACCTTTTTTTATTAATCCATTTTTTCATCATTTAATAAAGACTAGTATTTTCACCCGTGTGATACACGGGAATATGTTCGTAATAGTAATTTCGATAAAAAATTATGATAATATGTTAATTATACAATCTTATCAGATAAAAACTTAATACAATAACATTTTAATATAAAATATTATCGAATTCAAAACTTTAAAAAAGACAAAACAATCAAAATAGGAAATGCAACATCTACAAAACTAATTAAAATTAGGAAATCCTAATCTTTATGGGATTTTTCTTTTTTCTTTTAAAAATTATTTTTATTTATTATTTGTTTGTTTGTTTGTTTGTTTCACTTTTTTCTTCTAAATAAGTTATTTTTAACTTATTTTTTTATATGTTAAATTATTATTTTGAAATACAATATAATATAATAAATAAAATTAACAATCATAAATCTATATTTGTTTCTTTATTTCTAAAGTAACTTTTTTTTAGAAAATTTTGTGATGTTTGAAACAATTATTAAATTTTTAATTAAAATTGGTTCCACCCCGGTTTGGCCTAATTCAACCTTCGATCCTTGATATATTGCCTTTTTCGGATCAAACCAATTTTAGGTTTTCTGAATACTAAGTGTTATATAACTTAAATGATATAATTTAAAATGAATGAGATATTAAGGAAAAGTAAAATATATATAATAAACTTTTACATTTGATCTTTGTGACTTTTTACGGACAAAGTGTATAACTTACTCTCATTTGTTATCTTGTATTAAACTTCTCGTTAATTGTCATTGTATATGACGCAATCAAAGTATATTTTTAATAACAATGCCAAAAAAAAAAAAAAAAATTAGTTAATTTAATTTCGAACAAAATATATTTTAACTTTTGATGAAGTTCATTTTTTAATGTATTGCTTAGATATGATTTTATAATTTTATAGAATTTTTAATAGTGTTTTCCAAATTAAAACATTGTCATTGCACAAAAAAAAATAAAAAAATAAAAAAATCGATAATAATATAAATGAACACTGTATTTCAAAAAAAATAAATATATATAAAATATTCAATCAAGTATGAAATTATTCGATCTAAAAGAATATTATATTTAATCAAGTATGAAATTATTTGATTTGGAAGAAAATTTCTGGATTAGTCATATAGTTTTTTTTTTCTATATAATCTAATTGAAAACTTATAATAAAGAATGTTCTTAAGTTCTTTAAACTAATTTTTTTTCTTTAAACTAAAATATTTTCGGGTTATTTTAATGTTTTTCAACACATTTTATAATATAATTTTATATATTGCTGGAAATAATTCAATATTACTTTACCAAATTAGTTACGTTATGATTAAGTAGAATATTTTTTTATAAATTTAATAAAATTTCTAAATTACGGATTTTAAATACATTTTTATAACAATCGAAAATTAACTATTTATTTTTTAAATTAGATTTATGATGTTTTTGATGTAAATTTTTCACCTTTTTCACCAAAAAAAAGAAAAAAAAAAGAATGAAGTATCTCTATTTAACAATTAAAAACAATTTTTTTTTAAAGAAAAATAAAAAAAATAATTTCAAATTGTCCTTATTTTTTTTATTGGATCGAAGCATCTCTGTTTGACAAAATGTTTTTAAACAACACATTTTTAAACAACTTTTTAATAACACTATTTTTCTCTCAATTTTTCAACCACTAATTTTTACCTTGAAAACATTATATTCTTTATTTTTTAAAAAAATAAATAAAGTTTAACTACCACAAAAGTGTAATTCAAATTTACAATTATTACACTTTGAAGTTTGTATTGTTCAATCATTACATTTTAAAATGGTTCCAATTCTCATTGTACTTTAACGGGTCTTTCTTTCTTTTTATTTATTTATTTTGCAAAAACTATCCAAATTTAGCAAGTAATTTTAGCCAGAAAAGTGTGTGTATTTTTTGTGATGGCTACTTTTTTTTTTATATATATATATAGATAGATATGTCGTTTTCCTCACAACTTTGTTTTTTTAAGCCTGAGGCTTCTGGTGGGGTGCCGTTCTTTCATCCGAGTTTGTTTTATTGAAACAAGTTCCTTCATATTATAGAGATTAATTAATAAAAGTTTGTCCTTTTCTTTTGTGTTTGTTGCATTCCAGCTTCAGTGTGAACATCTTCTACAGTTTTCGGCAGACTAACTGCATCAAAGGGGAAAAATTTACCCCCACCACTAGGGAATAAATGTTCATGCTGAATATTCATCACGCGAATGGGATTTGATGAAAACATTGCACGATAAAAAGTTAAAACCATGCTTTTATTATTCTGCAAATAAAAATCACAGGACTAACAATTGACCAGTAGCAAAGCCAAAAAGTTCGTTTTTCAGAAAATCTCAATTTCTGTGAGATTTGACGAACCCTAAGAATAATCAAACTTGGTATTGAAAACCCTAAATTATTATTTTTTTTTTTTATTACAAAACCCTAAAAATTTCGTTTTCAAATCATTGTACTAACTTTAATTTTAGTTAATTTGATATTGGAAGAAATTTTTTTTAATAATCTTAATCTATATTATATATTAAAGCAGAACAGCCGTCAAAATTTTTCCCGCCCATTTTCAGTTTCCATTTTTGGAATTTTTTTTTTTTTTTTCAATTGAATTTCCGGAATTGGAAAATGAGTTGTTAACAATTAATGAGACATTTAATGTGGGAAAGTGTGTAATGCATTGTAAATAGACACTTGACTACATGTATTGAATGCTAATAATTTGTCTACTCTATATATATATATATATATATATATATATATATATATATATATATATATATATATATATATTTCCTGTAATTTTTATGGATCCTATAAGAAATAATTGTTGACATAACATTTATTTATATTCCAATTCATTCACTTCACTCATTAATCCATTCAAATTTGTAATTGTTTTAACACCGATGAATCATTTCATTGTACGTGTTTCATATTTTGAAAATCAAGCTAATTATATTTAGGTAACAATATTCATACAACACATTTTTTTAAATTTACACCATAATTTAATTGCAAAATAGATCTTCGGTATTTGTTTAGTTTTGCTTTTATATTCTCAACTTTTTTTAATCGCATTGTTATTTATAACATTCAATTAATTAATAAATTTTATTTCTAATCACAAATTTTATTCAAATATTCTGCTAATTTGCATTGAAAGGATGTGCAATATTTTTTTTAACTTTTGTATTAATTATTTATTTTGATTATTTAAAAATATGAGAGATAAATAAGTGTTTTTCGCCAACAAAACAAATATATTGAATGAAAATCGTCTCAAAAGACAAGATGTGAAAATTAATAAAGAGTTGATGATAAAAAAATTACAAAAAATTTTAATATAACTATTATAATTTGAAATAGTTTTATTGTTTGTTCTTTTTTGTTTAGTTGAAAATATTAGTGACAAGTAAGTTTGTTTGCATTAATATTCATCATTAATTGCTTTATAAAAAATAAATTTTATAAAGAAATTAATACATTTGGAAAACTACACATTAACTTTGAAAAACAAAAATAACTTTACTTTTTCGTACATTATTTGTGCATTAATTAGATTAGTATTTTATTAAACTTTAATATTTGTTCTTTTTTGTTTAGTTAAAAATATTAGTGACAAATAAGTTTGTTTTTACTTCTTAATAGATTTTTTTTTCTAGAAAACGGGTAATTTTTTTTTTTTTTTAAAAAAACGGTGACTATTCATTTTTTTTTTAATTATTTGAATTAAACTTGCTAAATCAACGTAAGAGGTACTGATGATAATTAATAATTTATTGAAACTAAAACTAATTATTATGTCATCACATTAATAAAATTTGAATGGTATTATGGAAATCATTTTACGTAGTGAAATTAATTACTATGTTATGGATGACGTGTTGACTGTATTTGGCCCCTGTTGGAGACCCATTATTTGGAATAATGTTGTTTGAAATAGTAAAATTTTTGGAGATGTGTAGTTAAAAATTGGAGAATATTTTTGAACTTATGTGTAGATTATTTTATTGGTATATATTGTGTGGTTGAAAATGAGTTTTTAAAATATGAGATTTAAAAATAATAGGTACCAAATAGGGGCTTGATGATGCGTTTAGTACAATGGGAAATGAAATTGAAATTATTAAGAATGTTCATTTTAATACTTAACAACGCTACTCCAAACAATGTGCAAATATATGTTATTTTCGATAAAAAAAATAATATCAAATTTTTTTTTTGAACAACAACTTCAATTTTTTTTTTTAATTTTTTTAATGAAAAAATGTGGAAAAATTAATAATTATTTACTACTTAAATATATAAATTGATTTTTATTACTCAAAGAAGCTATTATAATTTGAAGTAGTTTTATTGTTTGTAAAATTTTATTAATTATTTTAATATATTATTTTTTATGCATTTTGTATACGGGAGAAATCTTATATTAATCTTATTATTATTATTATTATTATTATTATTATTATTATTATTATTATTATTATTATTATAGGATAGTTGGCCCATGTTTTCCCGCCTAAACTGCTCTCCATTTTTTTTTCTCACGGTCAAATTGTGGCAGTTATTTGTCTGACTTATGATGATGAGGATCAGTGCATTGGTACTGACAAATTGTTTAATCTTTTTTTTTATCTAACTTTGTTTAATCAATTATATCTATATTATATATTAAAGTAGAACAGCCGTCAAAATTTTTCCCGCCCATTTTCAGTTTCTATTTTTTGGAATTTTTTTTTTTTTTTTTCAATTGAATTTCCGGAATTGGAAAATGAGTTGTTGACAATTAATGAGACATTTAATGTGGAAAAGTGTGTAATGCATTGTAAATAAGCACTTGACTACATGTATTGAATGTTAATAATTTGTCTACTCTCTCTCTCTCTCTCTCTCTCTCTCTCTCTCTCTCTCTCTCTCTCTCTCTCTATATATATATATATATATATATATATATATATATATATATATATATATATATATATATATATATATATATATTTCCTGTAATTTTTATGGATCATACAAGAAATAATTGTTGACATAACATTTATTTATATTCCAATTCATTCACTTCACTCATTAATCCATCCAAATTTGTAATTGTTTTAACACCGATGAATCATTTCATTGTACGTGTTTTTCATATTTTGAAAATCAAGCTAATTATATTTAGGTAACAATATTTATACAACACATTTTTTTAAATTTACACCATAGTTTAATTGCAAGATAGATCTTCGGTGTTTGTTTAGTTTTGCTTTTATATCCTTAACTTTTTTTAATCGCATTGTTATTTATAACATTCAATTAATTAATAAATTTTATTTCTAATCACAAATTCTATTCAAATATTCTGCTAATTTGCATTGAAAGGATGTGCAATATTTTTTTTAACTTTTGTATTAATTATTTATTTTGATTATTTAAAAATACGAGAGATAAATAAGTGTTTTTCGCCAACTAAACAAATATATTGAATGAAAATCGTCTCAAAGACAAGATGTGAAAATTAATAAAGAGTTGATGATAAAAAAATTACAAAAATTTTTAATATAACTATTATAATTTGAAATAGTTTTATTGTTTGTTCTTTTTTGTTTAGTTAAAAATATTAGTGACAAGTAAGTTTGTTTGCATTAATATTCATCATTAATTGCTTTATAAAAAATAAATTTTATAAAGAAATTAATACATTTGAAAAACTACACATTAACTTTGAAAAACAAAAATAGCTTTACTTTTTCGTGCATTATTTGTGCATTAATTAGATTAGTATTTTATTAAACTTTAATATTTGTTCTTTTTTGTTTAGTTAAAAATATTAGTGACAAATAAGTTTGTTTTTACTTCTTAATAGATTTTTTTTTTCTAGAAAACGGGTAATTTTTTTTTTTTTTTAAGAAAACGGTGACTATTCATTTTTTTTTAATTATTTGAATTAAACTTGCTAAATCAACGTAAGAGGTACTGATGATAATTAATAATTTATTGAAACTAAAACTAATTATTATGTCATCACATTAATAAAATTTGAATGGTATTATGGAAATCATTTTACGTAGTGAAATTAATTACTATGTTATGGATGACGTGTTGACTGTATTTGGCCCCTGTTGGAGACCCATTATTTGGAATAATGTTGTTTGAAATAGTAAATTTTTTGGAGATGTGTAGTTAAAAATTAGAGAATATTTTTGAACTTATGTGTAGATTATTTTATTGGTATATTGTGTGGTTGAAAATAAGTTTTTAAAAAATGAGATTTAAAAATAATAGGTACCAAATAGGGGCTTGATGTTGCGTTTATTGCAATGGGAAATGAAATTGAAATTATTAAGGATGTTCATTTTAATACTTAACAACGCTACTCCAAACAATGTGCAAATATCTGTTATTTTCTATAAAAAAATAATATCAATTTTTTTTGAACAACAACTTCAATTTTTTTTTTTTTTAATTTTATTTTTGTGAAAAAATGTGGAAAACTTAATAATCATTTACTACTTAAATATATAAATTGATTTTTATTACTCAAAGAAGCTATTATAATTTGAAATAGTTTTATTGTTTGTAAAATTTTATTAATTATCTTAATATATTATTTTTTATGCTTTTTGTGTACGGGAGAAATCTTATTATTATTATTATTATTATTATTATTATTATTATTATTATTATTATTATTATTATTATTATTATTATTATTATTATTATTATAATAACAGGATAGTTGGCCCATGTTTTCCAACCTAAACTGCTCTACATTTTTTATTTTTTTTTTGCCTTCCTCACGGTCAAATTGTAGCAGTTATTTGTCTGACTTATGATGATGAGGATCAGTGCATTGATACTGACAAATTGTTTAATCTTTTTTTTTTATCTAACTTTTTTTAATCAATTCTATAATGCATTGATTCATTAATTGGATCATTTTCATATGGATTTCAAGGACAAATTATGTAACATTCAAGAATGGAAAAAAAAAAAAAAACCTTTCCGTTTGAGAAATAGAAATTTTATTTATTTTAATTTTTTTATCATTATTATATTTTGACATTACTAAAAATATCTACAAAAATATTATTTGTAACGTTGAACAACATTAACACAAGAAATAAAAAAATATTGTTATTTTCAAAAAATAAATTTAATTCACGTGTAATTCTTTTTCATGTATTGATTGATATTCTGCACAATTAAATTGGAAAATTTTAATATTCTAAATTTTAAGGATCCTAAATTTTGAAAGAAGTGTTTTGTAATTTACATTGAATTTTGCTATTGAAACTTTTATGTTTCTTCATATTCTTTCTCATAAAATATGAATTTAATTGTTTTCGTTGTGTATTTCTCACATTTTCATTAATTAATAATTATAAATTTTTTTTTTCCCGTGCAACGCACGGGTGCGAATACTAGTATATATAATAACAACATAGCCGTCACATAAATCCGCACATAGTTTCCCGCCATTTTTACCTGCTATTTTAGGAAACTTTATAATTTTATTAATTATTTTAATAATTGAATTAGAAAACTTCAATTAATGCAAAATTAATTATAGGTAACATATAATAAATGACTTATTGATTTGTAAAAAATTAAAAATCTATAAATAGATCAAATTGTATATTATTTTATTCTTTTGATAATTATTGTAATATTTTGAAGTAAAAAAATATGCAATATGGGTGTCAAATTCAAGATCTTAACGAGAAGTTTAATACAAGCTAACAAATGGAAACAAACTCTAAATATATCATTCGTAAAATTGTCTCAAATAATAAAGGTAAAAGCTTAATTTATACTTTTTACTTTTTCCAATATCCAATCTTTTTAATTTATCTCATTTAAATCATAAAATGATATCTATTTTTTCTTACATAACTTCAATTTGACATAAATGATTAATTTCATATATTTTTTCTTATCAAATTAAAAGAAATAATAGATATCCAATATTTCTAAGTAAATTCAATTAAAATATTTTAATTTCTACAACTTTAGATTTCGATAAATTTTTTGGTAATTTTGAAATTAATTTTATAAATTTACTCATTTTGTTCATTTATCTATTTTTTAATTTTATAAATTTAAAAGAATATCAATTTGTAAAATATATACTACAGACTTTAACAATTAATTCATTGAGTTCTATAGAAAATAAAAATATAAGGTTTTATCAAACCTATTCTATTTAAAAATAAAAATATGTTTAATACATTTATTTAACAGACACAAAAAATAGTTATTGTGTGTGTGTGTGTGTGTAACATGACCATTTTTAATACTTGGTGAAAAATAAAATGTTACGTTGTATTTGAATCATTGAATAGGAGTAAGTTTGATATTGATATTGATATAGACTATAGAAATAGTTTTAAATGTGTAATTGAAAGTGAAAGAAGGTAGTATAAAAATAAAATAATTTTATGATCAATCAATTGAGTGGTTGAAAATTGATTTTCTTTTTTTAAAATGTGTGGTTAAAAAGTAGAATGTGCAATTGTGAAAAATTAGTTTTTAAATAATATGTGGTTGTGAATAAATATTAAAAAAATTATTTTTGAATAATCAATTCTATATAAATAATTAAACTAAGAAAATTAGAGAATGAACAATTAACTTTTAAAAAAAATGCAATTCATAACTTTTTTTTTTTTTTCTTTTTTGTATATTGAATACGCAATTATACATTAAAGTAAGAAATCTTATATGAAAAAATGAAATTACAAATTATTCACAATTTGTGCATGCAAGTTATTATTATTATTTTTTTTATTGTGTTGTTTTTATCCGACATTGTATTTTTACAACTTATTCAATAAATAATTTTGAATTATATATTCCATGCATCGCACGGGTGCGACTACTGGTATATATAATAATAGTATAGCAGCCAAAAAAACCCCACCCATAGTTTCCCGCCATTTTTCCCTGCTATTTTAGGAAACTTTGTAATTTTATTAATTATTTTAATAATTGACTTATTGATTGTAATAAATTAAAAATATATAAAAATATCAAATTGTATATTATTTTTATTCTTTTGATAATTATTGTAATATTTTGAAGTCAAAAAATATGCAATATAGGTGTCAAATTCATGATCTTAACGAGAAGTTCAATACAAGTTAACAAATGAGAGCAAACTATAAATATATCATTCTTAAAATTGCCTCAAATAATAAATGTAAAAGTTTTACTTATAGTTTTTACTTTTTCCAATATCCAATCTTTTTAATTTATCTCATCTAAGTCATAAAATGATATTTATCATTTTCTTACCTAACTTCAATTTGACATAAATGATTAATTTCAAATATTTTTTCTTATCAAATTAAAAGAAATAATGATATCCGATCGTTCTATGTAAATTCAATTGAATCATTTTAATTTCTACAACTTCAGGTTTCGATAAACTCTTTGGTAATTTTGAAATTAATTTTATTAATTTACTCATTTTGTTCATTTATCTATTTTTTAATTTTTATAAATTTAAAATAACATCAATTTGTAAAATATATACTACAGATTTTAACAATTAATTCATTGAATTCTATAGAAAATAAAAATATAAGGTTTTATCAAACTTATTCTATTTAAAAATAAAATATAGTCCATACATTTATTTAACATGCACAAAAAATAGTTTTGTGTGTGTGTGGATAACATTACTATTTTCAATACTTGGTGAAAAATAAAATGTCACATTGCATTTGAAACCATTGAACATGATTAAGTTTGATATAAATTATAGAAATGGTTTTAAATGTGTGATTGAAAGTGAAAGAAGGTAGTATAAAAAATAAAATAATTGTCAAATCAATTAATTGAGTGGTTAAAAATTGATTTTCTTTTTTTAGAATGTGTGGTTAAAAAGTAGTATGTACAATTGTGAAAAATTAGTTTTAAAATAATATGTGGTTGTGAATGAACATTAAAAAAAATTATTTTTGAATAATCAATTCTATATGAATAAATAAATTAAGGAAACTAGATAATGAACATTTAACTGTTAAAAAAATGCAATTCATAACTTTTCTTTTCTTTTCTTTTTTTGATATTTTGATTGTATATTGAATATACAATTTATGCATTAAAATAAGAAATCTTATATGGAGAAATGAAATTACAAATTATTCACAATTTGTGTATGCAAGTTATTATTTTTTTTTTTTATTGTACTATTTTTATCGGACATTGTATTTTTACAACTTATTCAATAAATATTATTTATTCCGTGTATCGCACGGGTGCGATTACTAGTAATAATAAGAAGAAGAAGAAGAAGAAGAAGAAGAGCAAGATGATTTAGAAAAATAAATAAAGTTTAACTACCACAAAAGTGTAATTCAAATTTACAATTATTACACTTTGAAGTTTGTATTGTTCAATCATTACATTTTAAAATGGTTCCAATTCTCATTGTACTTTAATGGGTCTTTCTTTCTTTTTATTTAATTATTTTGCAAAAACTTTCCAAATTTAGCAAGTAATTTTAGGCAGAAAAGTGTGTGTATTTTTTGTGATGGCTACTTTATTTTTATATATAGATAGATATGTAGTTTTCCTCACAACTTTGTTTTTTTAAGCTTGAGGCTTCTGATGGGTGCCGTTCTTTCATCCGAGTTTGTTTTATTGAAACAAGTTCCTTCATATTATAGAGATTAATTAATAAAAGTTTGTCTTTTTCTTTTGTGTTTGTTGCATTCCAGCTTCAGTGTGAACATCTTCTACAGTTTTCGGCAGACTAACTGCATCAAAGGGGAAAAATTTACCCCCACCACTAGGGAATAAATGTTCATGCTGAATATTCATCACGCAAATGGGATTTGATGAAAACATTGCACGATATAAAGTTAAAACCATGCTTTTATTATTCTGCAAATAAAAATCACAGCACTAACAATTGACCAGTAGTAAAGCCAAAAAGTTCGTTTTTCAGAAAATCTCAATTTCTGTGAGAGATTTGACGAACCCTAAGAATAATCAAACTTGGTATTGAAAACCCTAAATTATTATTATTATTTTTTTATTACAAAACCCTAAAAATTTCGTTTTCAAGTCATTGTACTAACATCAATTTTAGTTAATTTGATATTGGAAGACAAAATTTTTAATAATAATAATAATAATAAGAAGAAGAAGAAGAAGAGCAAGATGATTTAGAAAAATAAATATAGAGAAGGTGAAGACTATTTGTGTAGCGACCAAGAAATTTTAAGTTTTTTTTTTAAAAAATAATTGTTGTTACAACTCTCCAAATTTTAAAGATCATTATTTAAGAACTATCGCACTCGTTTAGCTATTTACAAGTGAAATTAAATTTATTTTAATCCGAGTCCAATTCCAAATTTATTAAAAATATCTCCATTTTCCTTATTAAATTATTTTAAGTCCAAATATGTAATTCAATTTTATCTCAAAATTTATTTTCAGTCCAAAATATATCAATTTTAAATACATTGCCTAATTGAAATTAGTCTAATTTTTAGTTAATTATCCTAAACTAATCATACCTCACTAATCCACCAAATTTGCCCCCACACGTTTTCTTTTCCTTTCCACTAAGAAAATCATCATTTTGTTTCAACACTTTACACCCTTTTCACTTCATTCTCCAACCACTACGCATCTCCAACTAATACAAAGAATAAAGTTCCTATATTTTTCCCCTTTTCATCAAGTTAAATCATCTTCCCCCAGCTTCACTCACGGCACAATTAACAAACCTCAGGTTTGATTCCATCATCTGCAAATCAAACCATCACCAAATTGAGTTCACAAATTAAGCCAAGACACCACAATAACTAACCAACTCAATGCCAATTCAACAACAAGCAACCAAACTTCAATCCCCAATTTGCAATCAACCAACATCGATCGAACCACAGTCCAACTACCACTGCCAATAAACCATCACCACCAACCCCCATGACTGCCCAGCCACAACCGTCACCTGAAAACTCCAAACCGCCACCTGCAGCATCATCATCGTCATCATCATCATCGTCATCATCATCATCATCATCATCGGCCAACCCTAAGTTCACCGCAAGCAACCACGAACCCACCGTCATCACGTCTACGATCGGACACTACTGCTCAACACCAAATCTCCATCAATCAACCTCAATTCATAACCCAGATTACAACCCAAACCAAGAACAAAACAAGAGAACTCATTTCTTACCTTGGTCTGCCACTTCGACCGCTTAATCACCGAAAATCCCAAATTCCAAGCCTCGATTTTTCACACCCAAACTATACCTTCCGTGCCTTTCTAACCACTGACGTCGCCGCCCTCTAATGGCGGTGTCGCCGGACTTAAAGTGCCGATGAGGATGCTGGCAGTTCCTCTACAGATCGGATCCTCCTTGTCTTATCCTCTATTTTGGTTCTGTGGTGAGAGAGAGAGAGAGAGAGAGAGAGAGAGAGAGAGAGAGAGAGAGAGAGAGAGTGTGGAATCGAATCAGAGAGTGAATGTTGAGAGAGAGAGAGAGAGAGAGAGAAGTGATCTTAATATTATATTTTCAAGATTTACACTTTAGTCCCCATAAGTATCAAACTCATTTTATTTCAGTCCCTGTAGATTAAATTCATTTGATTTTAAGCCCAAGTTTTATAAGTATTCATTTTAGTCCCTCAACTTTCAAAAGTATTCATTTTAGTTCCTCAATTTTCAAATCATAAATTTCAATCCCAAAAGTTTTAGCCTTTACCAAATCAGTTCCAAGGTTTCAGTTATTCATAATTGAGTCCCTGTAGACTTGAAATATTTCTAATCAATCTTAAATTTCAAAAGTTATCATTTACGCCCACATATTTTAAAGTCTTTTAATTTTGTCCATATTGATTTAAAAATGATATATATATATATTTATAAATCCCAAGTTTTAAAATAATCATTTCAGTCCTAAAGTTCAAAGTCATTTAAATCAGTTTTAAAGTATTGAATTGGACTTATTATTTTAAGTTATGCTAGACGAGACGTACGGAGATTTGAAAGATTGAAGGCATTCCCGCTCAACCACACTCGTTAAGTTTAAGGTAGACTCGCCCCCACTAATTGATTTATATTATAATTGCATGTGTTATGTAGATTTACGTGATTATATGCTTAATTGCATAAGACAAGAGTATTTCTTATGAGATAAGACAAGAGCATCTCTTATGAGATCAGAAGAGAAATTTATGTTATGCATGTCATAACTTATATGCGTTAGCGCATAAGACAAGAGTATGTTCATTTGCATTCACTATATGATGCTTATGATTAAGAAGAGAATGTCATTGTATTATTTGCATAATTACGTGTTCAATTATCTTGTAAATTAATTATTGGCAATGAGTCTACTAAGTATTTCTTTTGAAATGCTCACTCCGTTTTTAACAACATTTGCAGAGATCGGAAGCGGTGGTGAATGATGGGCAATGATTTCAAACATTTATTTTTAAATTATTTTGAAAGTTGAGATTTTTGGAACTTGTTTATTTATCTGACTTTTGGAATTTTATGAAATGTTTCTCAAGTGAATTTATTTAAATGTGAGTTCCGTTGAAATATTTCAAATGAATGTGATGTTTGGATTTTCTTAAAAATTCATTTATTTCCACAATATTTGTTAAGTATATATTTTAAAGAGAGATGAAGTAGCGTCCCGGGTTTCACGGAACTCGGGGCGTTACAATTTGAATATTGTGGTGTACATAAAAATTACTGAGAGACATTAAAAGGTTGTTGATGTAATTTTATTTATGTTTATTTTAAAGATAAAAAAACTATTTAAAATAGTGGTGTAGGAAATAATTTTTGTGGTGACAATATAGCCACCCCATAAAATATGTGTTTGAAATTAATTCTTGACTTTGAGTTAGTAAGGATGGACGTGATTTGATTTGGTTCTGGTTCCAAAAGAACCACATAGAACCATGAACCGATATTTTTTTTCTAATGGAATCAATTGATTGTTATAAAGATATGAAACCAAACAGTTTGGTTCTGGTATGGTTTGATTTGGTTTGGTTTGATTCTAGGGCATTACTTGAATTTTTAAATAATGAATGCAAATTAAACTTGTTTATATCAGTTTCTTCATTCGAATCCATTTACATCATTACCAAATAGAAAATAAGATTTTTAGTTAACAAAATAAAAGTTTAGAAAAAGTAATATGTTATTCCAAATCGAACAAAAATAAACCCGCCGAAGGATGCTCGATGACTTGTCGAAACTTAGATAATCGAACATGAATGTCATTTAGACTTATGGTTAGAGGTTACGATGAATATTTGACTCTTCCCAATCTGTCGTGACGTCGTGTAAGTTATGAATGAAATTTGCAATTTGGATTTGGGTTAACTTCTAAGATTTGACGAGTTGGACCGGTGTTTACTTTTTGAACTTTGGGTATTAACTTAAGTTATACATTTGATCTGTTGGACTTACAAATCAACACAGGAGCTAGTAGAGTCATAGACTATTTTAAATGAACTAATTATTAAAAAAAAAAAAAAGGGCTAAAAATTGGGCTTGGCCTTTGGTTCTTGGTTCTAGAACTAGAACCGGAACCAAAACCAAAATCAAATGGTTCTTTATGCTAAGAACAAAACCTTTGATTTTTTTTTTTGGTAGAACCAAACTGAATCACTCGATTTGTTTTGGTTTGGTTTAGTCTTTTCACGAAAAGCCATGTAAAACATCAAAACATGGAATAAAAATCAACTTAAAAATCTTTCCAATGGTCATCTCGGAGAACCATGCGATCGCATGGTTATACATCATGCGATCATATGGCTTTAAGTTAAACAAAATATATTACAAAGATATGTTACGTGTGATCGCATGAATTAATACCATGCGATTGCATGGTAAAAAATTTGACCCATTTTTTCCATTCCATTTTCACCTTTTCATCAATTATTGTATATCATGATTCATTTAGAAAACTCATCCAACATCAATCTCTCTCTCTCTCTCTCTCTCTCTCTCTCTCTGGGGACAAAGATTGCAGCTAGCAGAGATGGCATCGCATCCTCCTAAATCTGCATCTCTTAACCTGTTCCAGATATTAGTTATTTCTTTCAGATTAAAGGTGTCAATTTGAAAATTAGATCTAGTAGTCGCCTAGTGATGAATTAGAATCATTCGGTCTTTTCATGGTTTAGTCTTTTCACAAAAAGCATGTACAACATCAAAAGGGGCAAGAAAAATCAACTTAAAAATCTGTCCAACGGTCATCTCGAACAGCCATGCGACGCATGGTTATGTAGGAAAATAGTTGTCAAATTTGATTGACGGAAGAACAAACAATAAATTGGAATAAAATAATATAAATATTGATGAAAACCATAAATGTAATTTCGAGCAAAATCTGAAACCGAGGCCTGTGCGAGCCAAATTTCCTTAAAACATATCGCTCCCTCACCAATCTGTGCTTGATGTTTGTTCGAGCGTCTACATCTCAAGATACTATGGAGGTCAAATTGTTAAGGCAACACAAAATTACCACTCTGGTAAACTAAACTTATGTATTAACAATCACCCAAAAGACAAAATAAAACATGGACAAAATATAGAACAAAATGTGTATTTACAAAAAAATAATGACTTTCATGTTGTTGTACAATAGTGGAGGAGTGGAGGTATATATAGCCTAAATTGAAAATGAAAAAAACAAAGAGTTACGGGAGTTATATGTGTTTCAATGTGGTCATTTACTCCTAATTAACAACAATAATTTTACGAGTTTCTAGTTTAAAGGTGACAAAAACGTGGACCACGAGAAGTTCCTATTGAACTTCAATTTCTCATTCACATTTTTCTAACAGGTAATACATAAATCATTGTATACCATGATTCATTTAGAAACTCTCTCTCTCTCTCTCTCTCTCTGTGTGTGTGTGTGTGTGTGTGCGCGGGCGCGCAGGGACAAAGATTGCAGCTACGGAGATGGCGTCGCTCTTCCGATATCGACCACTCGAACTCGGCCAACCACGGCTCCATTTCTATATCTACTAGATCATGCAGAATCTTGAAGCCTACCAAATCTGCATCTCTTAACATGTTCTAGTTACTCTCTCCGTCCCAATTATATAGGTTGTATTTCCTTTTTTGTTCCTTCCAATTATATAGACTTGTTTTTTCATTGGGAAGTATTTATTTTATTTGTTTACCAATATACCTCAATTTATTACTTCCAATATAATAGTTTTGATATTAAATAAGGGTAAGTGAGAAATTTTCTTTACAAAAGTTACTTTTTCAATGATATTAAATATGTTTTATCAATATGTGTGAAAAATCAAACAAGCATATATAATTGGAACGGAGGGAGTATCAGTTATTTCTTACAGATTAAAGATGCCAATCTGAAAATTAGATCTAGTAGTCGCCCAGTGATGAATTAGAATCATTCAACTGGTTGTGAGTTTCGGTTCTTGGTGGCGGCTGTTTGAGGAGTTTTATTGGGGGTAACAGATACGATTTGTGATATGGTCGGAAAATAAGTTGTGACTGATTAGTTTTATTATTTGTGACATATTACGTTTATGATTTGTGATCGAGAGAGAAATTGTGACCTGTAAAAATTTTTATTTGACCGAGAAATAAATCATGACCAATTAATTTGATAATTTTTTACAGGGAAATGATTGTGATATATAGAATTTGTGATTTGTGACATATAATTTTTTTTTATATTTGTAACTAAGAAATAAATTGTGACCTATAAAGTTTGTGACTGAGAAATAAGTCGTGATCGATTAATTTGAAAATTTGTGATAAAGAAATAAATTGTTATCAATACAAAATTTGTAATGTGATTGCGATTACAAAATTGTATGCCAGTGTGACTTTAGCATATCTAATTGAGAGGCAGCTTGATAGATGTCGCATAGGCCATTAGGCTTATTTAAATAAATAATCCAACCAGGCTAGCCAGACTACTCTTCAACTTTGGTCAGACTTGGTTTCGCTCTTCCCTTTTACCCTATCCCCCCCGCGGAGCCTTAGCCCTTGTCAGACTTGGTTTTGTCTCCCTTTTTCTTATTCCCTGGTCTTTAACCTATTTTCTCGGTTTCACAAATAGGTACTAAGAAAAAGCTCATATGCGACGTCTATCTTCTTTATACGTCTCCTGAGAAAACCTAGCCTTATGGCAGCCATCATAGAGAGTTATCTCCGTGACTACACCTTCCTCGACTTTGTCAACCGCACGCTCATTCTGAGCAATCTCTTTCGATTCCGCAGATCTTGTTCTTCCAGGCACTTAGTATGTACCTTAGAAGCCCTATCAAGTAAAGGAGCACCACTTCACGGTCGCAAATAAGTAAGTTATGGACGATATTCTTATTTATGGATAGAAAGGAGCTAATAAAATATAGTGTAAATTACACCTATCCCTATTTTTAAAGAATCAAATTCAAAAATAAGTTCAAACCTATATTTCTTCAAATTTCAGGTGTAAATAAAATTTTAATAATTAATTAATATTATTATAAAATTAAATCAATTACCTAAAGTACACCCCTCCTCTCCAAACCCTAATTCAATCATAATTCGAATTCTTTCTCTCTCTCTACCTCTCTTCTCTTATTTCACGGTTCCACCACTCACTCACTCACGGTTCCACCCTACTCTCTCGCCCGGAACACACAACCAAAATCGGCGCACTACATGTGATCGCAGCAGGGTGGCTCGACAGTGGACACAGCTGCACGACGGTGACTTCAGCAGATTTACGTTTGCAAAGTCCTAACTAGCCGGATATGAAACTCCTCGACACAGGCGATTTTGAGGTATGAAAAGGTGCGGAGCATCGATCGAGCAGCAGCTCTGCACATCGATCGAGCAGAGGCGTCGCTGCTGTGTGTGGTTGATGGTTTTCGACGTCTAGAGATGGTTTGTGATTTTTGATTTTGAGATGATTTGGGGTTTTCTGTTGGTGGCGACGACGTAGGAGGCCGCGCCGGTGACTGGGGCGGAGGAGGTGGGGGATATTCAGGATACCTTGGTAATGGTGGACGGTAGTGGTGAGGTTGCTGGTTTTTGGCATTTTGAGAAGGTTTGCGTTTTTTTTTTATTTTTGAGATGGCCAGGAGTTATCTGGTGGCGGTGACTGCATAGGAGGTCGTGTCGGTGGCTGGGCGGCGGAGATGGACGAATTTTTAACACACTGTGATTGTGGTGGTAATGAGACCGCGGAGACATCGGTGGTGATGGTTGATGTTGAACAGATAAAGGTGACCTAATAATTTTAAAATTTAAAATAATTGTGACCTAATAATTTAACAAATTATGACCCAGAATTTGACATTTTGTGACTTAATATTTTGATAATTTGTGATTGTGACCTGGAAGTAATTTTTTATTTGTGACCTAAAAGATTATTCTGACATCTAAAAAAATTGTGACTTAATAATTTATAAGTTGTGACCTAAAATAAATTAAAATTGTGATCTGAAAATAAGTTCGTGACTTTAAAAAACTTGACTTGTGACTTAAAATAAATTTGTAACCTAATAATTTGTCTTTTGTGACCTGCAATTATACAATATTGTGACCTTAATATATATATTTATTAAAATATTTTTATTTCTTTAATTTAATTAATTAATTCTAATTATAGCCTGAATTTTGAAATTATACAAGTTTCACCTTATTTTTGAAATTTGTATTTTAAAACACCTTATTTATGTATTTTTCCCTAAAATATATTTAATTATCTATTTTATTAATTATCGCCTTATTTTCAAATAGTTTGTTAAGTTTGAAAAATGATTTTTAAAACTTTACAATTGGATCATTTGTCATAGTTACATGGGCTTAACTGGGCTTGTGTCCTCATTAACAATCTGAGGCTACGTGATCGTGCCTTGGGACATTTCGGCCCGACCATCGCCATTTTCTGGTTGAATAATAAAATACATTTACAAAATCTTAATCTTAATCTTATCTTAATTTCTTAATTATTATAGATTTATTTATATATAAAAGTAGAAATGCCGTCGTCAAAATACACACATAGTTTCCCACCAAAAAATTTCTAAATTTGTAAATTTTTTAATAAAAAATAGTATTAAATATTTTAGCAATTATTATTTTCCATGTGTCATTAATTGTATTGGCATCCGTGCTATGCTATTAATAACATCAAAAATATTATTTTTTCAATTTTTTATTATTCTTTTAATAATTATTGTCTAAATTTGGAAATTTTTGACTAAAAAATAGTATATTAAATATTTTAGCAATTATTATTTTACGTGTGTCATTAATTGCATTGGTATCCCTGTTGTGCTATTAATAACATCAAAATGTTATTTTTCAATTTTATTATTATTCTTTTAATAATTATTTTATTATTTTGAAATCAAAAAATATGTAATATGAGTGTCAAATTAAATATTACAATGAGAAGTTTAATGCAAGCTAACAAGTGAAAGAAGTCTTATCTTAATTATATATAAAAGTAAAATATCCGTCATCAAAATACACACATAGTTTTTCGTCAAGAAAACATTCTAAATTTGAAATTTTTTTGATAAAAAATAGTATATTAAACAATTCCGCTATTCGTACAGGATCACATACTGATACCTATACAGATGAACAGCTGGGGCTGACGTGGATGAATTTTGAGTGAAGGAACCGGACAACAGAAGTTGAAATAAATTTCCTCTCCTTTTCATCTGTTCAACCATCTTTACACGCATCTACTACCAGAATCACAGCCCCCAGGGCACATCTTCAAGTGGCAAAAGGGATTGGTGGTAAGTGCTCAGCGCAGCTGTGTGCTTGGTTCGATTCCCCGCAAGGTGGAATTGACCTTGTGGCAAGCGAGAGTTATTGAGCGTTTCTCATGCTTACCATAAGCTCTTCCACCTTGGCTCCTTGGAGGCATAACCTGGATTTACCTTCCCGAACCAATGATCTTGGACTTGGTCGGTTCGACCCCTAAGGGTGTGGGCTACACTTTTTTTTTTTTTTACTACCAGAATCACACACACTCTCTCACTCTCACTCTCTCTCTCTCTCTCTCTCTTTCGTTCACTTCATCTTGCGGGGTTGGAAATATCTCTCTCTCTTTAGTTCACTTCAAGATTCAAGTAGCTTCCTTCAAATTTCTGGGCTCGAAATCGTGCACTTCAGGATCCATTAATCTGACATTCCTCACGACAATGGACGAGTGCTGAAGATTCCGGCCTACAAGCAGATCTGAAAGTGTAACTTCTTCCCTAAGGTATGCACCTGTGAAAATGAAAAATAAAACCCGTTAATCTACGGTTTTAGTTTCTTAGTTATAATTTCTTGACGGAATTTCTAAAAGTGTTGCGGAAATCTGCGGTTGATTATCGTAAAAGTGGTGTTTTTTTTTTTTTAAAAAAACCTTAAGTGCTTCAACTGCAGATAATCAACACTTTTCAAAATTTGCGGTTGATTATCGTAAAAATTTTAACGGAATATCACAACCGAGAAAGCATAGTTATGAGGCGAATTTGTGAATGTAACTGTAAAATTTTGGTGCGAAAATTCACAACCGGGAAAGCAAAGTTATGATTTTGGGGCGGTTGATTAATCCTAAAAAATTTTGTGGTGTATAATTTGTGAATGTAATCGCAGAAGAAGAACTCATAAACAAAAGAAAGTATAACCGGGAAAGCAAAGTTATCAGGCCAATATTTTCAGCACTCCAACCTACTCCTTTACCCTAGATATTCTCCAAAATTCAGCCTCTACTTCATTGACTTTCATCACATTGTATTTATTGAGTTTTTGTTTGGATATTGGGTTTGTGAATGTAATTGAACTACTTGAAACTGAAATGTTATTTTGATATACATAACAGCAAACACAATGGAAAATCGTAACATGAATGTGTGTTGGGGTTGTAGAGCCACAGATCACTACATATGGGATTGCCCTGCGCGTCAGGTTTGCCATATATGTGGAAACGGTTTTGTGACATTGATGAAAGTTTTCCATGTCAAAGAAAGCATGGGGAGGCTCTTCTATGGCTGCACTGTGAGGGCATGTAGGTTCTTCGATTGGGATGCTGCTCGAAAGCCAAAGCAGGAGCATCCTAAGGCAGAAGCGAAAGATGAAGGCCAAAGTAGTGGTCACTCTGTAACGGCTCGAGTTCTAAATACCCGGTTCGCCACGTCATTTTCTGGTCTAAATTTTAAAATAATATTCTAGCGGAAGAAATTTCTGAAATCCATTTTTGGAAATATTAAATTAACTGTAATGGTCGATAAAATTCGAGAACATTTAGGAAATAATTCAAAATGACTAATCGAGCCATTAATAATACAAAACATTCGGCAATGCCATAATTCTTCAAATAATTGAAATCTCAAAAATAGCCAAAGTTCAGAAATATGGATCATCAAAATAAGATTCTCAATTATTTAACGACTATTGCCACTATCATCCATCATTGGTCACCTTCTCCGAAATCTGCAAATGTTATTAAAAATAGACATGAGCATTTCATAGAAATACTCAGTACACTCATCGCCAATTAATTAATCTACAATATAATTGAACACATAAATGCAGACTCTTTAGAAATCATAGGGTGTGAATTGCTCTTCTTGTGCATTAAAGCACATGGCTTCTCTTTGAAAAATCATAGGCCCTTTAAAATCATCGGGTGTGGGTTGCTCTTTCTTCTCATGCATATAAGACACATAAGTTATGCATAACATCATCATTTATCTTGCAAGATATTCTCTTCTTCCTTTCTCATGCATAAATCAAGTAAGTTATGACAAGCATAACAACATAATTATTTCCGAAGAAATACATTCTCGTCTCTTTTCATAAAATTGACTTTCACATAAGTCACATAACATACACATTCGCATGCAATCATAATTTAAATCAATTAATAGGGGCGAGTCTACCTTAAACTTGATGAGTGCAAAGTTGACCGGGAAACGACATCAATTCTTTAATTTTCCGTACGCTTCGTCTAGCCAATTAGAAGATTAAGTCGAATTAGTCTTTTGAAATTTATAGTTAAAATGATAAATTACAATTTAGGGATTGAAATCGCTGATTTTGAAAGTTGGAGGACTAAAATGAATATTTTGAAAGTTGAGGGACTAAAATGAATACTTTTCAAACTTGAGGGACTAAGATGTAAATTTTTAAAAGTTGGGTCGAAGCTCAAAATGAATATTAAATTTTGTGGATCGAAATGATCGATTTTAAAAATGACGGGGCTGATTAAAATCGTTTAAAACTTAAGGGCTGAAATTATAAGTTTTTAAAGCTATAGGGGCTGATTTGAAACAATTTAAAACTTCAGGGACCAAGCTGCAATTTCTAAAAGTCAAAAATATAAAAAATCAGATTCTTTCTCCCTCTACCCATTTCCACTTCCGGTCTGCAGAGAAGAGAGGGAGAAGGCGGAGATGCGACTTGAGGTAAACTGGTCTTCCAGCCGGCGGGTTGCCGGCGCAGGGTGCGGCCAACGACGGCGAATGCAAGGTTAAGGTTTTGGGGCTGATTGGGTGCGAGAACCGATGCGAAGTCGCAACCTGATTCGCGATTTTTCGGCGAGGGAACCGGCGGTTGAGGTAGTTCTTGGGCTTCTAGTGCTATGGGTGGTTTCAAATAGCTAACATGAAAAGTAGGATGTACTTTGAATCTTTCCGGCATATCCAACCTGTAAGCAACTTTTCCAACACGTTTCACAATTTCAAACGGCCCATCATATCTTGGAACCAATCCTCGATGCACCACACTGCTCGAGATCTTCTTCCAAATTTGAGGTGTTAGGTTCTTCTCTTCTTGGTTTCGATTTTCGATTTTGGCTTATTTGGTGAGGGCAGTGGAGGTGGTTGGTTCGAAAATGGGTGGTGAGGGTGATGAGTTGGTGGCGGTTGTGGTTGTGGTTTGGGCGTGGTGATGATGGTGGTGATGATGATGGTGTCTGCGTGTGGTGGTTTGGTGGATGGCGGACGGTGGCTGGGGTTGCGGCCTTGACTACTGGGGTGTCAAGACATGGTGATTTCCGGCGGTGAAGGTGCAGGTGCTGAAAATGTTGGTTGGTTGTGAACTGAACTGGAATTGGTGGTGGTTGCACGGTGGTGGAGATGTCGTGGTGATGATGATGATGGTGATGATTGGTGTTTGGGTTGTAAGGTTGAAGTTGGAGGAGGTGGCTGGGCAGTGGGGGGTTTGGCCGTGGTGATGATGATGGTGGTTGTGTTGAGGGAGAATGTATAGGGAGTGTGAGGATGAATTATGAAGTTGGTGGAGTATGGGTTGGTTGGTGTTGTATAATGGAGTGGGTGGAAGTGATGAGGTTCGAAGCGCGGAAGAAACGCCGAAAAGTTCCGAACCCAGGTTGTGGATGGACGGTGGAATCATGACCCGATATTCACGACACGATGGCTCGACGATGCGGAATAAAGAACCACGACTTTCGAAACGCCACAAGGATTTGTCCGATTTCCCTGATTAGTTTCTGGTTTTGAACGCCACAAATATTCTCAATAAATATTTGATAAGTTCGGTATTTGAACGCCACAAGAAATATTCTTGATAAGTTCGAAAACATAGGAATCCACCTATAAATTTTATTGAATCCTCAATAAAAACTGTTTATATCAAAATCAAGTCTCAAGTCTGAATTACAATGAATGGAAAAAACGTATAAATAAGCAAAATAACCTAACCGCTAATTTACTCAAAATAGAATTCTAATTAAACTAGAATACTAAATTAGGAAAATAACCTAAAAACCAAAATGGAAACAAAATAATTAAAAATCCTATAATTTGTTATAAAAATTAGGCAATAGTTAGGCAAAATTAGGTAAAATTAGGTGAATTCCATATTACCATTATGCCCCTGTAAAATTTATATATTACGATTATGCCATTGTCTCCTCCTATAAATAGGGGCATATATTCATTATGAAATATTAAGAATAAGAAATTCTCTCTGATTCTCTCTATATTCTCTATTGTTTTACAACACGTTATCAGCACGAGTCTCTAGCCAATTGAGTAATAACGGGAGTATGCTCTACAGTTGCATCTAAATGATGAACCTCTGTATCAGAAACCTGATTATTACTAATCAATGTTTCATTTTCTCTCGAACTGAAAAGAATGATTCCGGTCAATCCAGATATCCGATCGGCGATCAGCCACCGCCATCAGAACAAATTTGTCAAGGAGAAGCCTCGCCTGTAATTTGGAGATAATCCGACGGCTGAAACAGAAGATATCGACCGGAGAAGAAAAGTTGAAAAAATCGAAATTTTCAAAGCAAATTCACGTCAAACCATAAATCCAAATGACGATCGGACAACAGATCCATGACGACGGCGACGGGACGATACTCCGGCACCGGCGCATGTCGACGGCTCCGGCACCGGCGCGTCGGCGCGTGAAGCCCACGCGCAGACGTCAAATCGGCGCGTGGAGGCGCGTGGATGGGATTCCGGCGATGACGTCAACAGGAAGTTTGTTCATTTCGATGTTCTTGATTTTTCTATGGTCTTACTTTTCTGTTTGGTGCAGTTTTGGACATTTTCCGGTAGTCGAACGTGGCGGCGTCGTAAAAACTATTTTTACGGAAATTCCGGCGAGATTTTGAACTTCGGACCAAAAGTAAGTTTGTTCTAAATTAAATTTCAAACCTATTGACGGTTTCGATTTATCCATATGATCAATATATTAAAATATGGACGATTTTGCTCTTAATGTTACGATAAAATATATTAATCGTGATTTAACGAAATTGATTAATCATTATTAATGATATGATGATAAGTGTTAATAAAATATATATTCTAAATTATTTAACACTACTATGTAATCAATGCGATAAATTAAAAGATTTAAAAGTAACATAATAGTTGCCATACCGTGATGGATTGAGTTTTATGGACTGGATTTATACCTTAACTGGAGATGACTCATTATCATAACGGATTGGACTATTATGAATACCTTGACTGGATTTGAAGATACGACTCGCTCACTCATGAAAGGTAATTATTTCATTATGTTGTTGCCACCTACATGGTTGGTTCTACCACCTACATGGTTGGCTTTATCAGTTTAAGTATTTCATTATGTCGATTCCGCCTATATGGCCGGTTTAGCAATTGAATATATAGAATACTTTACATATATTCATATTTTATATTATTTCAGAAACACCTCAGTTGTTGGTTAATTCTAACATATTAGAGGATGTTGTCAACATATATACGTGATGATATTATTATTATATACATGGTGATATTATTGTTATTTGATACTTCATCAAATGATACCAGAAGTTATCATTACCAAAAAGTTGGTAAATGTTGATAAAAATATTTCATCCAATGGTACCAGAAGTTACCAATATCTGAATTTGAATGGGTGGATGAAAATTATTCAACAAGAGAATGTTGATGTATGATAAGATAATATCACATGATAGCTTGGATATGGCTAATGTGAAAATAATCTCATCAGTATTATGAGATGAATATTAGATGATAAAGTGTCTGGAAATGTTCTTGCACGAGCACTTATGTATTCCAGAAGAAGTGTATATTTACTCCAGAAGAAGTAAAAATTATCATCTAAACATACTGAAATGATATTATTATTATTGCTCCTGAAGAAGCATAAACTAGTCATACATGCAAAACGCAAAAGGGAGAAACATTTATGATCCTCAAAATGAGAGATGTGTTTCGGGAGTAGCCGTATCCTACCACCTCTGACCTTTTGAGGAAATAAAGAAAAATGTGTGTTTCAAGAGTAAGAAATACTCCATACTCTACCACCTTAAATCTTTGAGGTACACAAGATTAAACATTAACAAAATCCTAGAAATTTATGGTGTGTCTCAAGAGTGAGAATACTCCGTACTCTACCACCACCTATTCTAGGGTTCACAAAGATAGATTTACATTAACCGGACTCCATTTTCGCTTGATTCCCCTTCCTTGCGACCAATCTATCTTAACTCCTACTGGATCTTTTATTGGAATATATGATTGTAACTTATCCAGCAGTTCCTCGATAGTAGGAGCAGAAATAAGGATTCTCCTAGAAAATGGAGAGATGAATCCCTGTTCCACAGCATAATCAAGAAATGTTAGCAAACCATCAAAGAAATTGTTTACATTTAAAAGCCCAATAGGCTTAGTATGGAGATCTAGTTGAACCCATGAGGTAATATTAAAAATTTCTTCTAAAGTACCAAAACCTCCAGGCAGAGCTATAAAGGCATCAGAACCATATAGCATGCAAGTTATGCGTTCATGGATAGATAAGGTTTGTACTTCATGCCCTCGTGTTTTGCCTGCTATATCAGCTAAAGGAGTAGGTATAACACCTATCACTCTTGCTTTCTCTGCTAGAGCAGATTGTGAAACACAACCCATCAATCCACTGCTACCTCCTCCATACACGAGAGTGATACCTTTCTCTCCCAACTTCTTTCCTAAATCCACGGCTGCTTCTAGATACCCAAAACCTTTTCCGACTTTTGATCCACAAAATACGCAGATAGTTTTAATCTGTCGAAGTTTTGATCCTTCCATCTTTGAAAGAAAAGAAGAAAAAACTTACGAGAAAATGGTATTTTGGGATGCATAAACTGTGAAAATCATTGGCTTTTAAACTTGAAAAACTTCACTATTTACTACTCATATTTCGAAAAAGTAAAGATTTACTTTTGATAAAATCACCCGACTCACCTTTCGGTGATTTAATATATTTAACCAGCCTTTATCAAAACTCGTGAAAGAAAACAGAAAAATATTTTATATGTGCATATATATCAAATGATTTACCTTGTATTAATGCTGTATAGCCAAAACATCATTGTTTATAACAGCCTGACAAACAAGATCTTTTGCTATTATATTTTTGAGACTATAACGCTCTTTATTGCTGATGAATTTAGCCCATAAAGATAGTAGCTCACGCTGCACATACCCACTAGGGTGCGTCTCAAGAGTCAATCGGATATCATCCAATGACTCCTTACTCAGCCCACCCTTAATAAAATCTATCTTATCATCTCGATTTATAGATGAATACCCTATTGACTTACAACGGGTATCACATGTCCATCGAGCACATTTGTAGCAACTATTTAATCTTTTTGCTCTTCGCTTCTTTGCAAAAGTACTCTTACCTAAGCCAGGTTTGTGCTTAGGAAATGAATCTGGTAATTCACCAGCTAATCGAACTTTCGCTTCGATCAACCAACGAACATCTTCTGGGATGCCATGATCCATCAGCAACCTCAATCTTTCAAGCCTAATTCGATAAATTTTTCTCAAATCATTTACTGGAAGATTGGAATAATATTTGCGAATATTTGAAAGTATGATATCCATTTTTGATGAATCTAGCCTTCTTCCCAAATCATCTATTTAAATGCATTATTCAACGCGTGAAAGAGCGATGGCTCCGCGTGTCAGTGATATCGATTCCATCAAGAAATAATGGAATAAATTATTGAAAATGTGAGATAATGCGTCATTACCTTTTTCGATATAAGGGAAGATTTGGCGACAAGATTGAGATCATGAGATATTTCCTTGGATATTGTACCTGATTTTTCCGGTATAAAAGTAATAAAGGTATGCTGATTTGAACTGTACAGAAATACGTACTGATGAAATGAATAATGTATTGAACCAGAAGTTCATACATATGTACAAGTGAAATATCTTGTTGAACCAGAAGTTCTATAATGATTGGTTAGATTCCAATTCAATAATGAGATTTATTGAGAATGAATAATGGCATTCATTAAAGAACCAGAAGATTGTTATCATTGCTGCTTGTTCTCAAAAGCAAATTAATTATCTCACTAAGAATATGAATGACTGATTATTTGCTCAAGTAATGATATTACGAGCAAAGTGATAAATGCTAGCATGAATATATCTTAAAGTCATTAATGATTTTACGAATTAGTTGAGATAATATAATATTATATTGCTAATGGTTTAGCAGATTAAAAGCCTCAAGTTATTTGCTATGAGAACAATTTGATTATGCAGCAATATTCTACATATAAACATGTCAATACGATGAAATAATGATTTGCTTGTGAAACTTTATGATTTTTAAGAAGTGCGATATCTATATACACTCCAACAATACGCACTTGATATATGATTGTATGACATGTGTTGCGGCATTTTAGCCGATTGATATAATATAAGATTTGTGAATATTATGGGGAAAACACGCTTAAAGCGTAATTATGCCTGAAGCATAATGAGAATCGATTCCAAAAATAAATATCTCTTGAATGATTGAGATGATCCCTTTGAGGCTGAATACTCATAGTGAGTATAAGGGACATAGTTAAAAGAGATTCAGGTACCTGATGATAGAACATATACATAGATCTCTCTATGTTATATTGAGTTGAAATGTAATCGATAAATAAGTCGACTACATACAACCCTCTTATGAAAATGAGGTTGATGAAATTATAATACTTTGGCCAAGTATATAACCCCAATGTAGGGATTATTATTCAAGGACCAGAAGTCCAAATGCTTAAATGTGTAAAGCCAGTAATTATATGTACAAATGAAAAATATTTCACAGTCGTAGATGACGACTTGTTGCGCGCAAGATTTTTCATTGAACTGGCATGACATATGGTGGATGTGACTATAATCTAAATCACTAGCTTGAGCTCTTTGATATACCAATGAGTGAGATCAAAAAGTGTGATTCTCATCTCGGTATTTTGAGGGTATTCTTTGATGTACCAGTTGATCGCGGTACGTTGGGATTTCAAGTAAAATGATTGTAGATTATATGTCAAAATTGATATCTATTTCAATGATTGATTATGCTCCTGCAAATTAGAAATTGCAGTTTATAAAGTGCAAGAACATACATGTATAAATCATTGAAAGATTCAATATGCCCAGATTAGTATCACTATAGGATGATACAAATGACCTCATAATATAATATGTTGAAATTGAAATTGGAGTGTACTATTATTATATTTGAATATTTGGACATGCAATTGATTTTCAATATGCAAAATTATATTATCCACCGGAAATTGATTATTCACCAGAAGTGAATATGAAAATGAATATTTAATTATTCATCAGATGTGAGGTTTTTCCCACAGGGTTTTCCTAGTAAGGTTTTTAATGAGACAACAGTTGAGGTGTATTGATGAAAACTAATGAGAATAATGTACTCTTTTTCCCTTCGCTGAGGTTTTGTCCTACAGGGTTTTCCTAACAAAGGTTTTTGAGGCATCATCATAGCTATCAACAAGCTATAATTCAGCAACACATTGTTATACTGGAATGATATTATAGCGATCCAGAATTTTTATGCAATAAATAATTATTTTAATATTTAGAAAATCGTGTCGCTACTATTTCATTTATTATTTTGAAGTCAACGCCGCGACGGATTCGTCTAGCCAAGTCAAGAAATATCGAATTTGTTCGATTTTAAATTAAAAATCCGAATTTCTAAAATTATATTATTTTAATTATTTATTCAAAATATTATTTTCAAAATGTATTTTTCAGTCAAAAATATATCTGTTTTAAAAGCGTTTCTTGATCAAAGATAGTTAAATTTTTAGTTGATTTCATCCCCACGTTTTCTCCTCCTTTCTTTTCTCTTTACACCAAATCCATATCATATTAAACCAAATTATAATTATTCCATTCAATGATTTTATTCTCCACTATTCCCCACTAACTCCACCACCCGTATGCATTCATTATGTTGCAAGAACATAATGATTATATTCTCCATTATCATCCCAACACATGATCACAAACACAATATATTCACCTCCATATACAGCTATCAACTTAGCACTCATCACAATCACCACCGAGCATCACCAAATTTATACAAACATCACCATAGAACCATTTCAGAATCAGCAATCATCATCAATTTGCTGCCAAAACCAAGCCCTCAATTCATCACCAAAATTTACCAACAACTGAATCAGTCATCACCTCCAAGAATTGAAACCAGTCCACCATTTTCAACATCACAAGAAAGTCACTACACTATCACTGCCTCGTTTCAGATTTCAACCAAGATCAATCAACAATCCCAGCCATTATCATAATTCTGATATCAAGCAACCACCGTCACTGCTGAATCACCCTCACCCCATTTCAATTTGCAACCAACACGGACAATTCACCACCACCGAATCAAACAGCAACCATCATCCACCAACGCTGCTATTGTCAATACCAATCCGCCCCTTTCACCATCAGAATCACCACCAATTCAGAAATTAAACCCAATTACTGCAACCGTTCAAAACCTTCACCGAATTAAACACCATCACCGCCTCTACAAACATCACCACCATTTCAAATCATCATCCCCAAACCGTCACTGATTTCCATCACTTCACCAAACGACCCAACAACTGCCTCTCACAAATCAAAAACCCAAAACAAGAAATAAGTGAACTCAGTTACTTACCTCACCTCAGACCACCTATTCGCCGGAAGATCGCGATCTAAACCGCGACCTTGAAGCCTCGGTTTCGCACATCAAAACACTCAAAACACCACAGAGACTCAATCCTAAACCCAAGTACTTACCTTAGCTGCAGATCGTTGTTCCGCCGGAATTATCACCGGATGTCGCAGCTAAGATCAATTTTCAAAATAATCTCGATTCAACCCTAATTTTCGTCTGAATTTTCTGAGACAGCGAAGAATGAGAGAGAGTGAGTGAGAGAATGGTAAGAGAGAGAGGGGAAAGATCTGATATATTGATTTTCAAAATTTGCACTTTGGTCCCTACGTTTTCTGAATGATTTAAATCAGTCCCTACAGCTTTGAAAAGTTTATTTCAGCCCTTATAAAGTTTTAATGTTATTTCAAATCAGCCCCTCAAGTTTTAAAAAGGTTTTATTCAGTCCTTTTAGCTTCAAACTTATCAATTCAGTCCCTGCTGATTTACTTTATTTTAAGCTCAAGTTTCAAAAGTATTCATTTTAATCCCTCAACTTTCAAAAGTATTCATTTTAGTCCCTCAACTTTCAAAACATCAATTTTAGTCCTCAAATTATAATTTATCATTTTGAACTATATATTCGATATACTAAAGTGACTTATTGGCTAAGACGAAGCGTACGGAGAATTTAAAGAAATTGAAGTCATTCCCGCTCAACTTTGCACTCGTCGGATTTGAGGTAGACTCGCACTTATTAATTGATTTAAATTATGATTTCATATGAATGTCATGTGACTTGTGAAAGTCAATTTTTAAGAAAAACAAGTATGTTTTTATGAAAGGTAAATATACCTTATGTTGTTATGAAAAGTAAGTATGTTTTTATGAAAAGAAAATATACTTTATGTTTTTACGAAAAGTAAGTATACCCTATGCTTCACGAAAATGTTTTTTTGGATCATTGCTATGAAATCAATCTAACAAGATTGTTTTGGGTCCCATATGATAAGTTATGATATGTTAAGGGGACCGGAGTTTTAGTAGCGCTACACATAAGAATTCTTGCCACCTAAGTTCGGTAACATTCTTGTGTCTCCTATGTTTATGAGGATTTGCCACGAAGTTCGGTAAAATTCCTATCTTTCCATATGTTTATGAGGATTTACCACCTAAGTTCGGTAAAATTCCTGTCGCATATGTTTATGAGGATTTCGATCCTATCTTATGTTATGATGCAATTGATCCCTATGAATTTCAGAAAAATTATGCTTGGTATACTTACTACATAAGAATTCTTGCCACCTAAGTTCGGTAAAATTCTTATGTTTATGAGGATTTCGATATTATCCTATGTTATGATGAAAACTTACTGTTATTATGATTTTACTGCATAAGAATTCTTGCCACCTAAGTTCGGTAAAGTTCTTGTGTCTTCTTATGTTTATGAGGATTTCAATCCTATCTTATGTTATGCTTTCAAAAGAAATTATGCTTGGCATAATTAAAATGTTTTATAAGTATATGGTTTTCAAAGAACTGTTTTCAAAGAGATGTTTTCAAAGAGCATATGATTTGCAAAATATGTCCCGTGCTGTAATGCACAATATGAGTTTTATCAAGAGCAGTTTTATAAAGAAGCTCTATCAATGCCCGTTTTATAAAGAGCCGGGATTTATGTGTTTAATCATCTTATAAATTAAATTAATTTGCGATGAGTCTACTGAGTATTTCCCCCATGAAATACTCACCCTACTTTTTAACAGTTTTGCAGATTTCGGAGACGGTGGCGAGCGATGAATGATGGTGGCAATAATCGTTGAACGGTTGAAAGTTTGACGTTAATGATTTCCGTATTTTCCAAACAATCGAATAATTTATAGAAGTTCAATTATTTGAGAAATTATGATATTGGCAATTTCTTTACAATATTAATGGTTCGATTTACTATTTCAAATGGTTTCATAAATGTTTTCAATTTTAGCGGCCATTACAGTTTATTTAATGTTGCCAAAAATGAATTTCAATTATTTCTTCCGCAAAAATATTATTCGAAAAATTTAGACAGAAAATGACGTAGTGAATCGGGTATACGGAACTCGGGGCGCTACAAGTTGGTATCAGAGCTAGTCTGCGTTTCTGTAGACTGGAAAAAATTTCAAAAAAAAAAAAAAAAAAAAAAAAAAAAAAAAAAAATTCAAGAAATATTTTCCATTATAAAATTTTATTGATGAAGATTGCCACTGCCATCATTCGTTCCACCAACTCCGAGGTAAAGAAGTTTATAATATTTAAAGTTATTTCAGTATTTCGAATACTCATTTTACTAATTTATGAGAAAGAATGAAGAGTATTTCGGATACTTATGATTTATGAGAAATAAGAATGTATTTCTTCGAAAATAATGATGTTGTTATGCTTTGTCATAACTTATATGCTTTAATGTATGATTATGAGAAATTTTTTTTAAAACGAGTGTTGAGCATAATGGGAATAATATGATTTTATTGAGAATTAAGTAATGGATATTATGTTGAGTTAATTTATTATGCCTCTATGTTGAAGAGAAATTTATTATGAAGTTTGGCTTTGTGAATAAATTTTGGGAATATGATTTATGGCATATATTTATAAGTATGTGTAACTTTTGAGCCAATTAAGGTATGGAAGGAAGTAATATTGTGATATTGAAAAATATGATTTGAAATTTCTATGTTGAGGAATTATGAATTAAATTATGGGATATTTTGATGATATTGAAGTGTTGGAATCGTTTTCAATATTTTTAGATCGTTGTGATCAAATGTGGAGTTAATTATTATTGTGAGTTATGAAGTATGCTTATGGTTTGGATAAGTCCAAATTACAAGGGAGACTCTATCCAGAATTTTATCATTTGGAATTAAGAGCATAATATGATAAGCATCCACTAAAGGAATTAAGGTTAGACATGCAAGATCATTTACATCACAAACGAGATTTAGTAGATGATAGCAGAGATTTTATTATTTTCTCATAAGGAGAACACACAAAAGCATAAGAGAAAAACATGGAAAGATCCTCAGAATGAGAGATGTGTTTCCGGAGTAGCCGTATCCTACCACCTCTGATCTTTTGAGGAAATAAAGAAACCTTCAAAGAGGTGTGTTTCGAGAGTAAGAATACTCCGTAATCTACCACCTGGAATCTTTGAAGTACACACAAGATTTAAACATTAAGGAAATCCTAGTAAATGGAGGGGTGTCTCGAGAGTGAGAATACTCCGTACTCTACCCCCACCTATTCTAAGATTCAAAGAGTTAAATTTACATTAACCGGACTCCATTTTCGCTTGATTCCCCTTCCTTGCGACCAATCTATTTTAACTCCTGCTGGATCTTGTATTGAGATATATGACTGCAGCTTATCCAGTAGTTCATCAATAGTAGGAGCAGAAATAAGAAGCCTTCTGGAAAATGGAGAGATGAATCCCTGTTCCACAGCATAATCAAGAAAGGTTAACAAACCATCAAAGAAATTGTTAACATTCAGAAGCCCAATAGGCTTAGTATGGAGATCTAGTTGAGCCCACGAGGTAATGTTAAAGATTTCTTCTAAGGTACCAAAACCTCCGGGCAGGGCTATAAAGGCATCAGAACCATATAGCATACAAGTTATGCGTTCATGGATGGATAAGGTTTGAACTTCATGCCCTCGTGTTTTGCCTGCAACATCTACCAAAGGGACAGGTATGACACCGATTACTTTTGATTTCTCTGCAAGAGCAGATTGGGAAACACAACCCATTAGACCACTGCTACCACCCCCATATACAAGAGTGATACCTTTTTCCCCCAGTTTCTTTCCAAGATCTACAGCCGCTTCTAGATAACCGAAGCCTTTCCCTACTTTTGATCCACAAAATACACAAATAGTTTTGATCTGTCGAAGTTTTGGTGCTTCCATCTTTGATAGTAAAGAAGGGAAAACTTACGAAGAAGATGTGATTTTGGGATGCCTGAACTATGAAATATGTTTGACTATTTAAAGCCGGAAAAATTTACTGTTTTTGATTGATTCTGAAAAAGTAAAGATTTACTTTTGACAAAATCAGCCCACTTTTGAATATTTTTATCGTATCGAGGCTGTCATCTTTCGGCGATTAAATATTTATTTCCAGCTTTATCAAACCTCGAGAAAGGAAAATATATTTTATTTCCAAAACGCGTGAAAGAAAGCAGCAAAATATTTTAAAAAGATTTACCTTATATCATTGCTGAACTGCCAGAAGCCTCATTTTGTAAAACAGACTGGCAAACAGGATCTTTCGATATTATATTTTGGAGACTATAACGATTTTTGTCCTCGTTAAACTGAGCGTATAAGGAGAGAAGTTCACGTTGTACATAACCACTTGGGTGCGTCTCAAGAGTCAGTCGAATATCATCCAAAGACTCCTTACTCAGTCCACCCTTTATGAATTCGATTTTATCATCCCGATTAGTAGAAGAATATCCTACTGATTTGCAACGTGTATTACAGTTCCAACGAGCACATTTGTAGCAACCACCCAGTCTTTTTGCTCTTCGTTTCTTTGCGAACGTGCTTTTGCCTAAACCAGGCATATGTTTTGGAAATGTTGATGGTAATTCACCAGATAGTCGAACCTTTGCTTCTATCAACCAGCGAACATCTTCTGGAATATCATGAGCCATTAGCAACCTCAATCTTTCGAGCCTTATTCTATAGATCTTTCTTAGATCATTCATAGGAAGACTGGAATAATACTTGCGAATGTTAGAAAGAATGATATCCATTGTTTGATGATTCAACCTCTTCTCAGCATGAACTATTTAAAAGCGCAAAGGATCTGAGTGAATCCGCGTGATGTTGTGACCAGCAAGAAAGCGCAGGATTATTTTAATGAAAAGAGGAGACAAGAAGTAATGCGCTGTTAATTATATTGATAAAGGAGATTTGATTGGAGATTTGGAATATTTTCTTGGATTATGGGTACTGATATTTTGTTTTAATAATGATAATCTTGGTATAGTGTGATGATACGTGGAAAGTAAAATGAGTACCGTATTGAATCAGAATTCATACGTATATACAAGTGAAAGAAATACTTTGCAGGAAATGTGGTGACATTTAAGTATAGAATCTTAGTTTTGGGAGATATTTGTTTACTGAATTTTGGGTTACAAATATTGGAAAGATTTGTTGAAATTTTAGAGATATATACGAATATTTGAGGTCACATGATACGATGATAAGTGACTAGTTACATGAATACTACAAGATATGATGAAATTTTTACATACGATTGGGAATTGTTTTGATTATTTTGAGAATATTCGATGATAAGAAGAAGAGATTCTGATTAAGTATTCAGAAATTATAAGATTAAGTAAGTTTAATTTCGAGGACGAAATTATTTTAAGGAGGTAAGATTATAGCGATCCAGAATTTTTATGCAATAAATAATTATTTTAATATTTAGAAAATCGTGTCGCTACTATTTCATTTATTATTTTGAAGTCAACGCCGCGACGGATTCGTCTAGCCAAGTCAAGAAATATCGAATTTGTTCGATTTTAAATTAAAAATCCGAATTTCTAAAATTATATTATTTTAATTATTTATTCAAAATATTATTTTCAAAATGTATTTTCAGTCAAAAATATATCTGTTTTAAAAGCGTTTCTTGATCAAAGATAGTTAAATTTTTAGTTGATTTCATCCCCACGTTTTCTCCTCCTTTCTTTTCTCTTTACACCAAATCCATATCATATTAAACCAAATTATAATTATTCCATTCAATGATTTTATTCTCCACTATTCCCCACTAACTCCACCACCCGTATGCATTCATTATGTTGCAAGAACATAATGATTATATTCTCCATTATCATCCCAACACATGATCACAAACACAATATATTCACCTCCATATACAGCTATCAACTTAGCACTCATCACAATCACCACCGAGCATCACCAAATTTATACAAACATCACCATAGAACCATTTCAGAATCAGCAATCATCATCAATTTGCTGCCAAAACCAAGCCCTCAATTCATCACCAAAATTTACCAACAACTGAATCAGTCATCACCTCCAAGAATTGAAACCAGTCCACCATTTTCAACATCACAAGAAAGTCACTACACTATCACTGCCTCGTTTCAGATTTCAACCAAGATCAATCAACAATCCCAGCCATTATCATAATTCTGATATCAAGCAACCACCGTCACTGCTGAATCACCCTCACCCCATTTCAATTTGCAACCAACACGGACAATTCACCACCACCGAATCAAACAGCAACCATCATCCACCAACGCTGCTATTGTCAATACCAATCCGCCCCTTTCACCATCAGAATCACCACCAATTCAGAAATTAAACCCAATTACTGCAACCGTTCAAAACCTTCACCGAATTAAACACCATCACCGCCTCTACAAACATCACCACCATTTCAAATCATCATCCCCAAACCGTCACTGATTTCCATCACTTCACCAAACGACCCAACAACTGCCTCTCACAAATCAAAAACCCAAAACAAGAAATAAGTGAACTCAGTTACTTACCTCACCCCAGACCACCTATTCGCCGGAAGATCGCGATCTAAACCGCGACCTTGAAGCCTCGGTTTCGCACATCAAAACACTCAAAACACCACAGAGACTCAATCCTAAACCCAAGTACTTACCTTAGCTGCAGATCGTTGTTCCGCCGGAATTATCACCGGATGTCGCAGCTAAGATCAATTTTCAAAATAATCTCGATTCAACCCTAATTTTCGTCTGAATTTTCTGAGACAGCGAAGAATGAGAGAGAGTGAGTGAGAGAATGGTAAGAGAGAGAGGGGAAAGATCTGATATATTGATTTTCAAAATTTGCACTTTGGTCCCTACGTTTTCTGAATGATTTAAATCAGTCCCTACAGCTTTGAAAAGTTTATTTCAGCCCTTATAAAGTTTTAATGTTATTTCAAATCAGCCCCTCAAGTTTTAAAAAGGTTTTATTCAGTCCTTTTAGCTTCAAACTTATCAATTCAGTCCCTGCTGATTTACTTTATTTTAAGCTCAAGTTTCAAAAGTATTCATTTTAATCCCTCAACTTTCAAAAGTATTCATTTTAGTCCCTCAACTTTCAAAACATCAATTTTAGTCCTCAAATTATAATTTATCATTTTGAACTATATATTCGATATACTAAAGTGACTTATTGGCTAAGACGAAGCGTACGGAGAATTTAAAGAAATTGAAGTCATTCCCGCTCAACTTTGCACTCGTCGGATTTGAGGTAGACTCGCACTTATTAATTGATTTAAATTATGATTTCATATGAATGTCATGTGACTTGTGAAAGTCAATTTTTAAGAAAAACAAGTATGTTTTTATGAAAGGTAAATATACCTTATGTTGTTATGAAAAGTAAGTATGTTTTTATGAAAAGAAAATATACTTTATGTTTTTACGAAAAGTAAGTATACCCTATGCTTCACGAAAATGTTTTTTTGGATCATTGCTATGAAATCAATCTAACAAGATTGTTTTGGGTCCCATATGATAAGTTATGATATGTTAAGGGGACCGGAGTTTTAGTAGCGCTACACATAAGAATTCTTGCCACCTAAGTTCGGTAACATTCTTGTGTCTCCTATGTTTATGAGGATTTGCCACGAAGTTCGGTAAAATTCCTATCTTTCCATATGTTTATGAGGATTTACCACCTAAGTTCGGTAAAATTCCTGTCGCATATGTTTATGAGGATTTCGATCCTATCTTATGTTATGATGCAATTGATCCCTATGAATTTCAGAAAAATTATGCTTGGTATACTTACTACATAAGAATTCTTGCCACCTAAGTTCGGTAAAATTCTTATGTTTATGAGGATTTCGATATTATCCTATGTTATGATGAAAACTTACTGTTATTATGATTTTACTGCATAAGAATTCTTGCCACCTAAGTTCGGTAAAGTTCTTGTGTCTTCTTATGTTTATGAGGATTTCAATCCTATCTTATGTTATGCTTTCAAAAGAAATTATGCTTGGCATAATTAAAATGTTTTATAAGTATATGGTTTTCAAAGAACTGTTTTCAAAGAGATGTTTTCAAAGAGCATATGATTTGCAAAATATGTCCCGTGCTGTAATGCACAATATGAGTTTTATCAAGAGCAGTTTTATAAAGAAGCTCTATCAATGCCCGTTTTATAAAGAGCCGGGATTTATGTGTTTAATCATCTTATAAATTAAATTAATTTGCGATGAGTCTACTGAGTATTTCCCCCATGAAATACTCACCCTACTTTTTAACAGTTTTGCAGATTTCGGAGACGGTGGCGAGCGATGAATGATGGTGGCAATAATCGTTGAACGGTTGAAAGTTTGACGTTAATGATTTCCGTATTTTCCAAACAATCGAATAATTTATAGAAGTTCAATTATTTGAGAAATTATGATATTGGCAATTTCTTTACAATATTAATGGTTCGATTTACTATTTCAAATGGTTTCATAAATGTTTTCAATTTTAGCGGCCATTACAGTTTATTTAATGTTGCCAAAAATGAATTTCAATTATTTCTTCCGCAAAAATATTATTCGAAAAATTTAGACAGAAAATGACGTAGTGAATCGGGTATACGGAACTCGGGGCGCTACAGATATCAACAAATGAAGAAAATCATACACATCTTATAAAGAATGCTACACACAAGAAGATTTTCATATATATTCCAGAAGAAAGATGATATCAATGTTTGAGAAGTTCATGAATCCTCAATTGCACACTTCAGGGGGAGAAACAGCTGTACTCTTTTTCCTTGGTTCAGATTTTATCCCACTGAGTTTTACTGACAAGGTTTTAATGAGGCAGCACTTCAGAACTTCAAGATTCAGTACATGATTTGTTGGAATGTCAGACTCAATGATTCACTATGGCCAACATCAGGGGGAGTAACTGTACTTTTTTTCCTTCGCTCAAGTTTTTTCCCACTGGGTTTTCTTAGCAAGGTTTTAACGAGGCAGACAATTGAGCAAGCGAGTAATATTTCATTCAAGGGGGAGTGTTATAAAAATTAGGCAATAGTTAGGCAAAATTAGGTAAAATTAGGTGAATTCCATATTACCATTATGCCCCTATAAAATTTATATATTACGATTATGTCATTGTCCCCTCCTATAAATAGGGGCCTATATTCATTATGAAATATTAAGAATAAGAAATTCTCTCTGATTCTCTCTATATTCTCTATTGTTTTACAACATAATTATGGAAATATAGTAAATTTCCGTCTGCATCATTGATTTGCCAATTTGAAGCCCCAAACGATGGAATTTGGCCCTAAAATCAATGGGCTCAAGGGCTTTAGCCCATGAGTTTTGCTTAGTGGCCCATTTCTACTTGAAAAAAACATATTATCCATCCAATTCCGACATGGTTGACTGGACTGCACTTTTATTTTGGCTTGAATATTTAATTTTCTGTCAATCCTGCTATGGCTCCGATTGTCGCGGGTCCAGAACACATCAGGAAGTATGGGGATGGATGTGATTGATGGATGGGGTTTGGTAGTGTGAAAATCAAGACAAGCATTGCACGTAGTTCGAGGTAAATTCGCACGCGGATTCAACTGGGTCGGAAAAATGAAACTGATAAAATGAGATGGATGAAATTTTGAAATTTAAAATGATTTTGAGAATAATAATTTAAATAAATAATTAAAGTAATAAAATTTTGGAAATTCGGAATTTAATTTAAAATTGAATTGACTCGATATTTCTCGACTTGGCTAGACGAACGCGTCGCGAAGTTAACGTAAAAATGGGTGAGATCGCAGCGACACGCTTTTCGAAACTTAGAAATAATTATTAAATTGCGTAAAAATTCTCGGTCGCTACAATCTTACCCCCTTAAAATAATTTCGTCCTCGAAATTAAACTTACTTGATCTATTCTTCTGGATACTTGACTAGGATTTCATCTTCATTTCCTCAAGTAGCCTCATCATTATTGTGTCTACTCCACTGGACTTTGACTAAAGGAATATCTTTATTTCTTAAGACATGGACTTTTCTTCTCTACTATGCACATAGGTGCCTCTTCATTAGTCAAATCTTTCTGAACTGCAAGAGACTGATAATTCACCACATGACTAGGATTATGAACATACTTTCTCAAATAAGGAAACATGAAAGACATTGTGAACAACTGCAAGTTCTGGTGCCGAAGTCAAACAATAAGTCACATTACCCACTCTCTCTAGTATTGCAAATGGTCTGATGAAACGAGGCCTTAATTTCCCTTTCTTGCCAAAACGAAAAGTACCCTTCATAGGAGTTACTTTCAAGAACACTTTCTCTCTAATCTCAAACATTAAGTCTCTTCTTTGACCAGCATAACTTTTCTATATGTCTTGGCCAGCCTTAATTCGTAATCTGATCTTCTCGCTAGCCTATACTGTTTTCTCAATTAATTCTGAACTCAAAATTTTCCTCTCGCCAACTTCATCCCAAAAGATTGGCGATCGACAGCTTCACCCATACAGTACTTCGTACGGTGACATATCAACGGTAGCCCGAAAACTGTTTGTTGTAGGCAAACTCTACTAATGGAAGATGTGTCTCTCAATTACCATTCAAGTCTAGCATACAGGCTCTAAGCATATCTTCCTGCGTCTGAATAGTGCGTTCGGACTGCCCGTCTGTCAGGGGATGGTAGGTAGTACTAAGATTTAATTTAGTACCCATTGCCACATGTAAACTCTTCCAAATCTCAAGGGAAAATTCTCGGATCTCCATCTGAAAAAATGGACACTATCAATACATGAAATCGGACAACCTCTCTAAAATATATCTGTACCTCATACGAAGCTATACGAAAAGACGCTTGATAGCTATTGTGTAGAACTGAATCAATCATCCGACATTATTCAACTTATTAACTCCTTCATTAACTTTCTATTTCCAACCTTTCAAGGATCTATACTGATATCGAATCCACGATATAAATATCAATCATTCCAATGCTTAAACTAAAAATTAAGAAGATTGATCAAGAATAAAACCTTATAATCCCAAACATAGAAACGCGGTATCAATTCCAAAACATTGAGTACAAAACCCAAACTTGGCAGAATCCTTCTGAAAGGATATACAAACGCAATCATTTCTAAACTCTACTGAAATTTCATTTTCAAAATTGAAGAAATTCAAACTTAAATCTTTTAGTCCATACTTCTAAATCATGCATCAAGTACCTGGTACACATTCATTCTAGCTGAGGACTAATGTACAAACTTAAAGTATCATCATAAGAATCAGATATGATATTCTCAACTTAAGAAACCTCACTAACTACCAAATCTGAAGTTCAAGATTCAACTTTCCCTGTTCTCCCAAAACTTCAATTCATGTCATACTTTGGACAATACTCTGATTACGTCTATCACCAATGGATAAGACTTCTGCGAACCATATAGGATTTCTCATCAAGTTTACTTAACCCAAAGATACAATCACATCATAAGTAAAAGTCACACAACTGATCATCTCAGGTTTTCCATTATTGTAGCCAAAATATTTTACTCACATCAAAAGTACAACCGATGATAAGTAATCGAAACTGCATAACCAAAACTTAAATAAATCCATATATCTTATGACTCAAAATGAAGATTCTCAATCGTAGGTAATATTTCACTATAATGCAACAAACCATCAAAATGAGATCAATTGACTCAATATATTCACACAATCCTTCACGGGATAACCATAACATCCATTAACCGTCTAGTCACCATATCTTGTAATAATCATGTAACATATCACTTATGATCGTATCATATGACCTCAAATAATCATTTCAATCCCTCTAAGATTACAATATAATAACCATCATATCTATCACGTGAACCTTATACGTCAATATGCTCACTAAGATTACATATCAATCTCTCAAACTAAATAAATCTTGGATTCTGCCATATGTCACTCTTTCTGCACACTGCTCCATAATAAGTCATCATTGTGAAATTTTATTCCCATTTTCCACAAATTCTATCCACGAGGACAAATACATAAAATTTCACTTCTTATTTTCGAACTAAGATACCATCAGTAAAAATTTCCAAAATTTCAAGGTATGATCTCATCGTAAACTTTCCTCCAATCAGATGCATTACTTCTGCAATACTTGTACAAATTTAGGACCTGATAAAAAATTCTTTCATCAATTTCATCAAACAATTTCTCTCATGATCTTCTAATATCATAATGAAAACTTAATGTACATCAGTGAATCATTCACTGATCACGAGGCAATCCCGATTCTTTTCCATGACTGAAACTCATCTTTCTTCGAATTCCACTTAGAACCAAATATAGCATAACTTATTCATGAATGGTCGATTTATTCCATAATCTCAATATATCATCACCTTCAGTTCTCACCATAAGAGTAATCGCATTATTCCTTATAATTACCTCTTGTACTTTTTATATTCAAACGACCTTATGACCATCATCATTATTTCACATAATTCCAAACATTCAATCACATGTCTCCAATTTCTCACCATAAAATATTTTCAATACTTCTCTTTCATGATAACTGACTTTCTTAATAATCATATTGCATGTAAATAACCAAATCTTTAACACATCATCTATCAAATCAACTTCCAAAATAAATCAACAGTATTATCGCATACCATCATAGTTTATAATAGTCTCCAATATGAGTGCTCATTTCCAACTAATAATCAATTCGTTCCCAAGAATAATTAAGATCCTTCCCAATATTGCAATAATATTTGTCATCGCTATCTCTCAAAATATAACTTGACATTTCCCAATGTATGCATCAATTCATCACATAACTTCATGTATACCTTGATATCCCAATAGTTGTATACATCATCTTGTTTTTTGAAATTGTGAAACAAGGAGAGCATTTCAATGTAACTATACCCATTACCAAAAATGATTATACTTCGAATAAGCCAAGATTTCTCAAGAGTCATTATCCCTTTTTATCATTTACTAAATCTTGTTTTGTGGTGTAAATGAACTTGCAAGTCAAACCTCAATTCCCTTAGTGGGTTGTTTTACCATACCATGCTCTTAACTCAAAATGATAAAATTCTGGGCAGAGTCTCCCTTGTAATTTGGACTTATCCAACCCGTAGGTATACTTCATAACCAACAATAACAACTTGTAGTTATACTCCACGTCTGACCACAACGATTTAATTATTGACAACAATTCCAACAAACTTCAATTCCATCAAAATATCCCAGAAATCAATTCATAATTCCTCAACATAACAATTTCTAATCATAGTTTCCAATATCCCAATATCACTTCCTTCAATACATTAATTGGCTCAAATGCCAACTCATTGTCATACTTATAAAATATGTGATACAAATCAAAATCCCAAAATTTCTTAGTTGCAAGACCAAACAACATTATAAATTTCTCTCAAAATAGAGGAATAATTCACTTACTCAAACACAATATCAATTCTTAATTCCCAATAATTTAGAATCAAAACTTTAAATCTCAAATTTCATAATTCTTCTCATAAAAGTCTCAATAAAATCATATTACTTACACTTTCATCATCTCATCAAAATCTCATAAAACTGGCTTGCTATTTCTCGTCGATTTACTGAAAATGTTGACAACAAGTGACTAATGAATTCTCGCAACAGTTGCTCTAAAATCACTAGGCATTGCCTCATAACGCGACACAATAGTCGATATGTGGTCACATATCTTTACATGAGGTGTCAGTCTAAACGATAGATATTTCGAAAATATTTTCTAATCCTTTCTATTGACTCTTCGTAAATTGTGTCATGTCTAAAATCAATTATGCAAAGTCCAGCTAAGGTTCATCATTTCTAAGTTCGAGGACAAAAATTATTATAAAATCATTCTTAAATCATATTATTCCCATTATGCTCAACACTCGTTCTCTTTCTTTTCTTTCTGATTCGGATAAAATTTCTCGTTATACTTCGAAACTCATTTTTTTCTTTCTTTCTTATTCGGATACAATCTCTTTCTCTTCTCTTCATTCTTTCTCATAAATCATTAAATAAGTATCCGAAATAATGAAATAACGTTAAACATCATAAACTTCTTTACCTCAGAGTTGGTGGGACGAGTGATGACAGCGGTTATCTTCATCAATAATAATTAAATAGTGTAAAATGTTTCTTGAAATTTCTTTTTGAAAATTTGCCAGTCTACAGAAATGCAACCTGGCTCTGATACCAAGCTGTAACGCCCCGAGTTCTAAATCCCCGGTTCGCCACGTCATTTTCTGGTCTAAATTTTAAAATAATATTCTAGGGGAAGAAATTTCTGAAATCCATTTTTGGAAATATTAAATTAACTGTAATGGTCGATAAAATTCGAGAACATTTAGGAAATAATTCAAAATGACTAATCGAGTCATTAATAATACAAAACATTCGGCAATGCCATAATTCTTCAAATAATTGAAAATCTCAAAAATAGCCAAAGTTCAGAAATATGGATCATCAAAATAAGATTCTCAATTATTTAACGACTATTGCCACTATCATCCATCATTGGTCACCTTCTCCGAAATCTGCAAATGTTGTTAAAAATAGACATGAGCATTTCATAGAAATACTCAGTAGACTCATCGCCAATTAATTAATCTGCAATATAATTGAACACATAAATGCATGCTCTTTAGAAATCATAGGGTGTGGGTTGCTCTTCTCGTGCATTAAAGCACATGACTTCTTTTGAAAATTCATAGGCTCTTTAGAAATCATAGGGTGTTGGTTGCTCTTCTTGTGCATTAAAGCACATGATTTCTCTTTGAAAAATCATAGGCCCTTTAAAATCATCGGGTGTGGGTTGCTCTTTCTTCTCGTGCACATAAGGCACATAAGTTATGCATAACATCATCATTTATCTTGCAAGATATTCTCTTCTTTCTTTCTCATGCATAAAGCAAGTAAGTTATGACAAGCATAACAACATAATTATTTCCGAAGAAATACATTCTCGTCTCTTTACATAAAATTAACTTTCACATAAGTCACATAACATACACATTCGCATGCAATCATAATTTAAATCAATTAATAGGGGCGAGTCTACCTTAAACTTGACGAGTGCAAAGTTGAGCTGGAAACGACTTCAATTCTTTAATTCTCCGTACGCTTCGTCTAGCCAATTAGAAGATTAAGTCGAATTAGTCTTTTGAAATTTATAGTTAAAATAATAAATTACAATTTAGGGACTAAAATCGTTGATTTTGAAAGTTGGAGGACTAAAATGAATATTTTGAAAGTTGAGGGATTAAAATGAACAATTTTCAAACTTGAGGGACTAAGATGTAAATTTTTAAATGTTGGGTCGAAGCTCAAAATGAATATTAAATTGTGTGGATCGAAATGATCGATTTTAAAAATGACGGGGCTGATTAAAATCATTTAAAACTTAAGGGCTGAAATTATAAGTTTTTAAAGCTATATGGGCTGATTTAAAACTTCAGGGCCCAAGCTGCAATTTCTAAAAGTCAAAAATATAAAAAATCAGATTCCTTCTCCCTCTACCCATTTCCACTTCCGGTCTGCAGAGAAGAGAGGGAGAAGGCGGAGATGCGACTTGAGGTAAACCGTTCTTCCAGCCGACGGGTCGCCGGCGCAGGGTGCGGCCAACGACGGCGAATGCAAGGTTAAGGTTTTGGGGCTGATTGGGTGCGAGAACCGACGCGAAGTCGCGACCTGATTCGCGATTTTTCGACGAGGGAACCGGAGGTTTAGGTAGGTCTTGGGCTTCTAGTGCTATGGGTTCTTCTCTTCTTGGTTTCGATTTTCGATTTTGGCTTATTTGGTGAGGGCAGTGGAGGTGGTTGGTTCGAAAATGGGTGGTGAGGGTGATGAGTTGGTGGCGGTTGTGGTTGTGGTTGTGGTTTGGGCATGGTGATGATGGTGGTGATGATGATGGTGTCTGCGTGTGGTGGTTTGGTGGATGGCGGACGGTGGTTGGGGTCGCAGCCTTGACTACTGGGGTGTCAAGAAAGGGTGATTTCCGGCGGTGAAGGTGCAGGTGCTGAAAATGTTGGTTGGTTGTGAACTGAACTGGAATTGGTGGTGGTTGCACGGTGGTGGAGATGCCGTGGTGATGATGATGATGGTGATGATTGGTGTTTGGGTTGTAAGGTTGAAGTTGGAGGAGGTGGCTGGGCAGTGGGGGGTTTGGCCGTGGTGATGATGATGGTGGTTGTGTTGAGGGAGAATGTATAGGGAGTGTGAGGATGAATTATGAAGTTGGTGGAGTATGGGTTGGTTGGTGTTGTATAATGGAGTGGTGGAAGTATGGGGATGGATGTGATTGATGGATGGGGTTTGGTAGTGTGAAAATCAAGACAAGCATTGCACGTAGTTCGAGGTAAATTCGCACGCGGATTCAACTGGGTCGGAAGAATGAAACTGATAAAAAGAGATAGATGAAATTTTGAAATTTAAAATGATTTTTAGAATAATAATTTAAATAAATAATTAAAGTAATAAAATTTTGGAAATTCGGAATTTAATTTAAAATTGAATTGACTCGATATTTCTCGACTTGGCTAGACGAACGCGTCGCGACGTTAACGTAAAAATGAGTGAGATCGCAGCGGCACGCTTTTCGAAACTTTGAAATAATTATTAAATTGCGTAAAAATTCTCGGTCGCTACACACTCATCCATCAAGGCTTCCAGTAGTAAATCAGAAATGGAAGACTTGTCTCGAATTTTCAACACTGCAGCTGTAATCTCAGAAGAGAAAAATGTGGAGGTGTCTCTTACCGCAACATTTCACAAGCTTAAACTGTAGGCAGTCGAATCTGGAGATGTAGTAGTAGTTTTAAGTTGGGGAAAGCAATGTTTTGTATTTGATGTTTACCCCCATGAATTAGGACAATGGTTTCCTATTATGTATGTTATGTTTAACCCTTGAGGTATAAATGTTGTTATGATTAATGTTGGTGTAATGACATTTGAAGGTCATGTCTTATTCTCTAAAATAGGTGAATTGAACACATTAAATGCTCAAAATGCTAGATTCCTGCCACTGCTTAAAAGTATAAACTTGATGCAAGATTTTACTGTGAACTCAACATAGGTACTAATCTGGGAGCTAAAGAATATAATAAATGCAAGACAATTGTTGCAGATGTTTATAGAAAAAGAAGTAAAAATAGTCATATTTCTTACACAATAATAGTTTCTTACAAAATAGGTAGAATTCACAATTGCTTACAAAAGGACGTTTTTTTACAGAAGTCCGCATCTGGAATGTACTAATTCCCTACAAAATGAAAGTATATACAATGTCAAATCTATCATTGAAGCTAAGGAGGTGTCTCTATTGTTATATTCATCCATTCGGTAGGCACCATGTCGACGCCATAGGAGTTAGTCCAATCATGCAAAGATGACAATGTATTTTGCATGGGTCCCTGCGGTTCTTGCAATTTTTTTGCCGATGAAGCAACTTGTTCCAAAGGACATTACAAAAAAATGAACTTCACATATTAGGAACACTATATCAAAACAAAACAAGAAAAAATAAATAACTGCAAGATAAAATGAATAACCTTTGATTTCTTGTTGTTTCTTTTGAAAGCTCCTTTGATGCGTAATTTTTTGGGTGCCTCCTTGCGTCGCGTACATTTTGGATCATTGATAATGGTGATCAATATCACCAAACTGATAGTTGATTTGTGGAGTAGGCATCACATTTGTCCCAGGCCTTGATGTACTTCTGATAAGTTTTTGTATCCACCCAACAACGTATCGACTATGTGCTTCATCATCCACAACAAGGTCTGCAGCTTGGGAAAATAGTGCACACATTTCATCATATCTTAGCTGACTTGGCGTGCTTGTTAAACCATTGTAGTTCAAGGTGACCCTAGAGTGGGCTCGAGGAACATCTCTCCTCCATCTCCTCAAAATGTAACTCTCTAGAAGTTACTCCTATCCGAATAAGCACAACGATTGAATGTCTGCAAACTATACCTCTGAACTCGAAAAAATGACAGCTACAAACAACATTAGTAGCATCTTTTTGGAAAGATACCCTGAATAGTTTCTCCTTCAAATAATCATTTACCACAACATTCTCCCGCACGCCATATAAGTTCTCCAAGCTTCCCTCGGTGGTAGATACAACCTCACAACACATCATCTTAGCAGTGAACTCCTGTTGGAACTTCTTGAATTTTGTTAAAGTGTACACAGATTGAAATTGTTTCTCTAAATCATACATAGTTACACATGGAATCATTTGAGAAAAAGACTTGAACTCAGCACAGAAATCCTTTTCCACCTTAGACCTCAAGGCACGCTCGTACTGCTCTACAAACTGTTTGAGAGATGTTTTCGAATGAACAAATCCATTAAAAATGCATTCATGCTCTCACTCCTTTGAGTTGTTGACATACTCGCCCAAAAACTAGTTCATAGGAAGCAAGGAACCCACCGAGCTCTATTCTCGTAAAGACTACTTAATCAATCATTCTCATGAAGATCAAATATTTCAATCATCATCCTCCAACCATCTTCAAACTCAGTGATGCTTTGAGAATCATATACCACATCATCGACAACAGCCAAAATAGAACCTTGTCAACATGGTACCCAAATTTCTCAGGGTGCTTCTTCAAAATATGCCACATACACCATCAATGCTTTATATTTGGAAACACTATCTCAATTGCATTCTGCATAGCCCGATCCTGATCTGTAATAATGCCACCTGGAGCGACATTAAACATGTATTCAAGCCAAGTCCTGAAAAGCCAAACAAATGACCCAGTGTCCTCACTCGAAATTAAGCCACATTCGAGTAGAGTTGATTGTCCATGATGATTGACCCCTACAAAAGGAGCAAATGGCATGTCATACTTGTTAGTTAACTACGTTGTGTCGAAAGTCACAACGTCACCAAACTCCTTTTACGCCACTCTACTCCTATTGTCTGCCCAAAATACATGTCGGAGTCGTGATTCCTCGTCTAAATCCATGCTAAAATAGAAGCCATTATGATTGCATCTTCGAAAAATATGTCTGGATAGCAGCATCATCCCCTTCTCCAAGTCTTAGCTTTCTCACTTTCTCAATGTAGTTTCGACAGTCCTTTCTACGCAACGCAACCTCTCATACCCTCATGCTTCAACAACCGCCTAGTTAAAACTTTTATGCAACGGAATTCCGGCCACATCATTCACTTCAAGCCTTCGCTTCACAGCTGGAATTAGTTCTCGATTACACCTGAACAATCTGGATTTCGAAGGGCTAGTTCTATGATTATGCTCTAGCTGAACATAATTAATTCTCCATTTCCCACATATTTCTAAAGACGTAGTAATCCTCGCTCTACAACCTGTTTGGATGGTAGGATGTGGCTTCAAGTACTTGGTTGTGGTACTAGGTCGACTGCTTTCTCGACCACAGGTATATGTCACGTACCTAAGAGTTCCTTCCTCATCCTTCTTTGAATTTCGTCTTCTAATTGGAAACCCAACTTTTCGGGAGTACTTTTTGTAAAAATCAAATAGGGCTTTTTCATTGTCGAACTTCATCCCAACTTTCGGTACCATAATCTCGTTCTCGGTATCATGTTCTCCAAGTTCTTCATGAGCATCTTCTCCATCATCTCGATTTATACATTCCAAACCTTGGTTCATTTTACAAGAGCAATTAAATGTTGGCTATGTCAGCTAATAATACCTTAAAATGAAATCTATTTCAAACACAATATGCCATTCTAGCTTATTAACATTTCAATAACGTGTATTTCGAAACCTCCAAGACATCAAGAATTCCAATGGATGGAAAACTTCCAACTATTTTGAAATTACAAGCAAGACATATTTCAACATGGAAAAACAAAGCTAAATGTGAAAAACTCATACCCAAGATCACGGCTTCACTTCTACTAGTACATAAAATCTTAAAAAAATTGGGCTGCATGAAAGATTACTACCTATGACACTATATATGTTTCTCTCGCCCGAGTATGACGCCATTCCGAACAAAAAGTTCAATCAGACAGTAGCCGGAATGGGGAATCTGTACGGGTTGCTTGACGAAGCCATGTTGGGGTTGGTCGTTGGTCCTCGTTGAAGTAGTATGGCGGTCGGAGGTGGTTACTAGTATGGAAGATGGAGGTCCGGTCGGAGGTGGTTACTAAAATGGCAGACGGAGGTGGTCGTCGCACACGGAGTTGGGTCACACGAAGCTAGGTTTATTTTTTGTCAGATGATAAGTGTGCCCATCAGTGAGGTTGTGATTGCTTGTACAAGAAGGAACTCCATTTTGTCACTATTTTGGGATGTCAATATTTTATCAATAAACTTTCCATGTAGGACTGCCAACATGGCACCTTCTGTATAACTCTATGTAAGTGCAATAGTACAAGTAGCTTTTTACTATATTAAATGTTTTAGAAATTATTATTTTACATATGTCATTAATTGCATTGATATATGTGCTATACTATTAATAACATCAAAATGTTGTTTTTTCTATTTTATTATTATTTTAATAATTATTTTCTAAATTTGAAAATTTTTTGCTAAAAAATAGTATATTCAATATTTTAGCAATCATTATTTTACTTGTGTCATTAATTGCATTGGTATCCGTGCTATGCTATTAATAATATCAAAATGTTATTTTTTTATTATTCTTTTAATAATTATTGTATTATTTTGAAATCGAAAAATATGTAATATGTGTATCAAATTAACAGTGAGAAGTTTAATGCAAGCTAAAAAGTGAGAGCAAATTATAAATATATTATCCGTAAAATCATATAAAAAATTAAAAGTAAAGTTTTATTTTTTATTTTTTCTCAATATCTAATTCATTTTAAATTATATCATTTAAGTCCTATAATATTATCTATAATTAGTTAACTAAATTCATTTTAGTCATAGATAATTAATTTATGTTCTCATTTTTTCTCATCAAATTAAAATAAATAATAACTATACGAATTTTTAAGGCAAATCCAATTCAATTGGGTTAATTTTACAAACTTAAGATTTCTTCAATTCATTTATCATTTTCACATTATTCTTATTTATTTACTGATTCTGTTCATTTTTCATTATAAATTTAAATAACTAAAATATGCAAAAAAATATATTACAGATTTTAAATATTAGTTCATATAATCTCTATTAAACAATTGACCGATCAGTAATTTTTATTAAAATAATAATGTAACAATATGAATAAAGAAATTATCAGTACGAAAAAAGAAGAATCAATTAATGTAACAATATTTATCAAAATTAATGATTATTTTTTTAGAAAAAACACTTAAAATTAATAATTAATGCTTAAAAAATTAAATTATACCAAAAAAGTTTATCTGACACCTTTTTTTGGGAAGAATATGATGAAGAACAATATATGAAAAGAAAAACGTCGATCTTAAGGAGAATGTAAGTTGAGTTTTGCACATTTATTGTATGAGCCTAATTTTGTAGTTGAAAAGTGTTTTTAAAAAGAAAATTTCATTTATTGAACTTTAATTTCAGAAATGGAGTTGATATTTTCACTGTACAATCTCTAAAACACTTAATTCACGGTCTGTTTTCCTGCAAAGAGATAAAACAATTCAACGGTTTACAATTTTATCAAAATATTAAAAAAATAATTATATGTCGTAAAAAATGGTGTAACTTTATTTCTTACTTTTATTAACATATATAGACAAAAAGATTCATTATATATTTTATTTGTATTTTCATTAATAATTTTTTATTGACATAAAATTAAATACGTGTAATTATGTTCAATTAAATGCATCGTATTTAAAAATTAAAAATTATTAATCATGCGAAGGATCTCTTGAGTTGAATTTCAAGTTCGTGCACCACATATCTTGAAGTTAATTTTCACTTTCACGCATCATCAATATTGCTTAGTTTGTTACATTTATTTATATATAGGACCGCATATATTTAATTTGTTACAAATACTTTATTTTATGTAAATTATAATATTTTGAGGGTTATTACTTCTATTCAAATTAGTCAAAAATATTTGGACGAAATTTTTTATTTATTCTATATAATATATGTTTGAAAAATTGCATTATTTAATTTAAATTTGAGCCGTTGTTTAAATATGTTGTCTATAGCAACTTTCCGTATCATACATGTGTGAGCACTACAAACTGTACAAACAATGTATCATTTAAAGAGAATTTCCAAAATTGATGAAAATCGTAATTTATTTATATTTTGAACATTCGTTGACAGTCCGTATCATTAATTAAAGCAACTTATGTGTTCAATTTTTTTTTCTATTTTGTAATGATAATTGTAGTAAAATTATTTCATATTATTATTTCGTGCGACACACATGTGTGATACTAGTAAAAAAAAATATATATATATATTGGAGCCATTTTTTTTATATTTTTTTATTATCAAAAGGTATAAAATCATGTAAATTGCAAAACTCTCTGTCCTCTCTAGGAAGCTCTAGAAATGTGTACGCCAGCACCTTTGTATATTGTTCTTCTTCCCATTCCATCCTCTTCAGAGTTCTAGTACTTCCAAGAGTTCTCTTACTATCTCTCTCTGTCCCACGACAAAACAGTAAGTTTTCACTTATTTTCTTCAGAATCTCATTCTCGGTAAGGAATTTTGTAATCTGCTTCCTTAATTGCAAGGTTTAATTCCCATTTGCTATAATCACGTAATACTTAGTACGTCATAGACAGTGATTTTTCTGGGTTCTTTTACTGGTTTTTTCATAGTAAGTGATTTTTCTGGGTTCTTTGCTGCATTTTTCGCTTTCACGAGATTGACGATTTCTTCCACGTTTTAATATTTACTTTGAAGGGTTTGTTAAAATGAATTAGTTATCTGAATAGGAATTTTACAAGTTTCCTTGATTCTTATTTGGCTCTATATTTATTTATTTTACGTTATACAAATAATCAGCTTTCTTGATTGATAGATAGATTTGCCTCGTTTTTTATCATTACAATTTTTCATTTGCTATAATAATCACTTAATATTTGATACCCATAAGTAATTTGGGTTCTTTTTTCAATTTCCATAATCACTTATTCAGAGGTGATATTAGTCTTTCATTTATATCTAATGAATGTTGAATGTATGGAACAGTACAGAGTAGTTGTTAGAAGGCCCGTGCCGTGCTTTGTTGAATTTTTGAAAATTGAGCTCTGAATGCAATGTTAATTTAGGAAAATTAAGGCAATTGTTAAGATAAATAAATGAGTGGGCGACTGAGAATCAATGACAGTTTTCTGAGTTTGTTTGGAAAATGGAAACCATGGTCTATGAAGAACAAAAACAAAAACTATAGGGTCCATAGTGGATTTATGTAAACGGAAGAGCGAATATATGATAGGGAAAATTAACTGCTGCTTATGTTTGGTAGTGAGGCTTTGTCGCTTTTCATGATATGTTTCTGCGTAGGGTAGCAATCTGTATGTCTGTGTTTGTCAATTTTGTGTTTCTTTTCCTTCTCCGAAGAGGTAGACAGTGTTTAAACTTTAAACTCCTAAGTTATGTAAAAGTATGGAGTATTGATAGCAGATAAAATTAACTTAAACAGTTTTGTTTAACTGTGTCTTATTCTAAATATAGGTGAATTGCAGTATTTGTAAAGAATAAGTCAATTTTCAGGAATGGCAGAACAAGCCTACACTGTGGCATCTGATGGTGAAACTACGGGGGAGGAAAAATCATCATCTCTTGTCCCAGAAATTGCAATTGGTATCGACATTGGCACCTCTCAGTGTAGCGTGGCAGTTTGGAATGGCTCTCAGGTGGAGCTCCTCAGGAACACTCGAAACCAGAAGTTAATGAAATCATATGTGACCTTTAAAGACGAGGTTCCTGCTGGTGGTGTAAGCAATCAACTGGCTCACGAATCTGATATGTTATCTGGTGCTGCCATTTTCAACATGAAACGTCTTATAGGTAGAGTTGACACTGACCCTGTTGTTCATGCTAGCAAAAGCCTCCCATTCCTGGTGCAGACCTTAGATATTGGTGTCAGGCCATTCATTGCTGCTTTAGTGAAGAACGTGTGGAGGTCAACTACTCCTGAAGAAGTTCTTGCAATATTTCTCGTCGAATTAAGAATCATGGCTGAAATGCAGCTTAAACGTCCAATTAGAAATGTTGTCTTGACCATTCCGGTATCATTTAGCCGATTCCAGTTGACCCGAATTGAAAGAGCTTGTGCCATGGCTGGACTTCATGTTCTAAGATTGATGCCCGAACCGACTGCTGTTGCCTTGTTATATGCACAGCAGCAACAGCAACAGCTGAATGTGCAAGAGAATATGGGCAGTGGAAGTGAAAAGATTGCACTCATATTCAATATGGGTGCAGGATTTTGTGACATAGCCATCACTGCCACAGCTGGAGGAGTTTCCCAGATACGGAGTTTGGCCGGAAGTACCTTGGGAGGGGAAGACATACTTCAAAACACAATGTGTCACCTCTTACCTGATATGGATAGTTACTTCGCAAGACATGGGATCGACGAAATAAGGAAAATGGGGTTGCTTCGAGTTGCCACCCAGGATGCGATCCACAAGCTCTCGAACCAACCTAGTGTTGAAATTGATGTTGACTTGGGAAATGGAAGGAAAATATACAAGGTCCTTAACAGGAAGGAATTCGAGGAAGTCAACCAAAATGTGTTTGAAAAATGCGCAAGTCTGATCAACCAATGCTTATCTGACGCAAAGATAGAAGTAGATGATGTAAATGATGTAATTCTTGTTGGTGGTTGCTCAAATATCCCGATGATTCGGGATATTGTTATGGGCATATGTAAGAAAGATGTTTACTCGGGAATGAACCCACTGGAGGCTGCTGTGCGCGGGGCAGCACTGGAAGGTGCAGTGGCTTCTGGAGTGAATGACCCTTTTGGGAGTTTGGACCTGTTAACAATTCAAACAACTCCACTGAGCATTGGAATTCGAGCAGATGGAAACAACTTCGTACCAATTATACCGAAAAATACCACAGTGCCCGCGAGAAAAGACGTGGTCTTCACTACAGTGCATGATAATCAAGCCGAGGCACTAATTATCATCTATGAGGGCGATGAGAAAGCGGTCGAAAAGAACTATCTTTTAGGCTATTTTAAGATAATGGGGATACCTCAAGCTCCAAAAGGTGTGCCGGAGATTAATGTTTGCATGGATATTGATGCTTCAAATTCTCTGAGAGTTTTTGCTGGGGTCATTATGCCAGGGGAGCAGAATCCTTCGGCTCCCTTTATGGAAGTAATGATGCCAACCGTTGATGATGGGCATGGTTGGTGTGCTGAGGCTCTGAACAGAACTTATGGTTCGACTTTGGATTTGGTGACGGTGCAAAAGAAAGTACAACACTGAGATTTACAAATTTACAGCATGTCTTGTAATAAAGTTTTATGAAATTCTGTTTGTGGAGACAAGTAATTATGATTAATAGCTACTAATATTATGCAATCATGTGTGAGGTTAAGTTCTAGTGTTGTACAAGTATTGATGGAATAACCTTGTGTTTGGTCTTCTTGGGGTTAATGTACTTTACTAAGAAACATGTTTAATAAAAAGGTTTCTGCATATTCCCTTTAGACTAGGATCGTCGATGTGTGTTTATGCGAAGCTTGAGCCTCAACATTTTCTGTCTATTTAGTTTGCTTGTGGGATTTATTCATGATAGAAACCACACGGATGATTTCTTCAAAATATATAAAATTTCAAGCTGATCTTTGCATAAAAGGGTAGGATATAGATGAAATTGCTCCGTTGTCAGAAGTGAGCAATGTTATGTTGTCCACCCACCAATGAGAACACTTCAAACACTTGGCGTGTTCTCATTGATGGGTGGGCAACATAACGTTGCCCACTTCTGATAACGGAGCGGAACTGAGGATATAGACTCAACTTACTCTTAAAAAATTGCAAGAATAATTCTCTGGTAGTCAAAAGATGAGTGTAAGTTTTTGGTCTAGACGATGTAATTCCATTGTTAAACGGTGTTGCCAAATTTTAGTTATTTTATTTTATTGATGATTCAGTGTTCAAGTTTCGTCTGACTAATCTGAGTATAGGGCGGCCTTTCCCCTTGTTTAGCCCCTCCATGTGAATTAAAATGCAAATACAACCTATTCATACTTGGAGTAAACATTCGGACAACAAATCTCCTCCCACAAACTCCTTTTATGTTATGTGGACGGGACGGTGCTGCTACATGTTGCCTTCATCCTATGGGAGATAGAGACATTATTGTTATCTGTAATGACATATGACTAATTCTTGTAGTTGTCAATTCTGTGAAAACACGTCTAGTTGAAATATAGCTATCGTGTTGGCTCCAGTGAAAGCCCCACCCCACCAATTCCATACAAGGAACAGTGGCGTTGAATTTCTCCATCCTTTAGAATTTCTTGATGGGGCAGCAAAAGGTAATAATCAGGGAACATAAAAACAAACAGAACATAATATTGATTAGATGCAAGTATATAACTCAATCAAAACATTGGTAAAGAAAATCCAAATGAAAAGATAGTGTTATCTACCAAGGAAAAATACATGTTTATTCATTCTTCCAAGCATACAAGAACAAAGTAAAACCAGGACCTGGCAACTTAGATTCCATGAAATTCTCCGAGCAGCTCGAAGAGAATATGGAAGGATCGGACGACGTTTGGCTCGTCCAAAGATTCTCGGCGGACAAACAAGTTTGAAACATGAAAACTGCATTTCCTAAACCTGGACCAAATAACCAATTATGGACATCCCAAAAGATTTCTACAGGAAGTCCATCAACCAAAATGGTGTAATTCCCCCTAAATTTCCACCTGAGATTCTTCACCTGCATAACTGGTTTCTTATCAACACGAATAACAAGGCAAGCGTCGTCGTTGCCTCCACTTGTATCGCACTCGATTTTCATATCATGAACCTCTCCATTATCACTGAATTGTGCCTTAGTAACATACACTTTCTTTCCAAAAATATGTTCCCTTTTGGAAACAAGTTTTGCATTGGAAAAGGAAGGAATTGATCCACTTTTCTTGAATGCTTCTTTCCTTAGATCCCCAATCACCAAAACCATCTCCATCTTACAAACAATTGCTATGTAATAACCCTCCACAGGCTCTGGCCCAGATCCAAATTTTGCTAAAGAAAGATCCCAAAACGCTTCAAGTTTACATGAGTACACCTCTAAACACTTTGAACCCTTTCTTTTTGTAAACAAAGAAGGCTTCACATCAACTTTGCATAAGCAATTATGATACAGATCTTCAATTTCAATACTAAGGCATTGCCCCATCAAATTCTTGCACCAAATAATGTTAATTAAGTAAGATCTACCTAGCAATTTACATTTGTATATGCAAGTAACCATATTTTGAGAGGCTTTACTCACACCTACACTTGAACAAGAAGCATCTGCAACTTGAACCCCATTTTCACCAAAACAAGATGGAAAATCCCTCATTTTCAACACATTCAAGAAAATCCCAGTTCAAGAATTTAGCAGCACCTTCGCTTGGGCTATTTTGCTGCAAGAATCTGATCTTTTTGTACCCTTTTTTACATCAAGAAATCAAAGTACAAAGTTAAAGAAAAGGGCTGGTGAAAACTTACCAGAAATGAATCAGTTGAAGGTGAAATCAAGAACCCACAGGAAAAAACTCAGATGAAAATTCAAGAAGTTATGTGATCTATCAAGTTTTCTTGTCTTGGGTAATGCAAGAAGTGACCATTGTTTTTAAGGTACAAGGAATCAAAACTGTATAATAGGAAAGGACAAGTGGAGTCCAAGATTAGAGGCAAATTTTGGGGCGGGGAGCGGGGGGTTGTGTGGGAGGATGGGGGGCTGGAAAACAGCAGAATAAAATCCCTCTGTGATTGATTGCCGTTTTTTAACACAATATTATTTCCAAAAAGTTGAAATTTCATTTTCACTTTTCCTGCAAAACAACAGAAAAATAGTCACATGCGAAAGAACTGTAACTGCCTGTATTTTTTGAGGGCTAAACTAAATGGTTCCAAAACTTTGAATTTCTTGCGAAAATGGTATTCAACGTTTAGATATTGACATTTATTCTCTCAAAATTATCAAACGTTGCGAAAATGATTTTTATCGTTAAATTTCGTTAATTTTCACCATTAAAAATGTGTAAATAGTACAAATGATCCATAACATTTGAGTTTCTTGTGATAATAGTCCCTAATATATTAAGGTCATGTTTGACATATTTAGTTTATAACCTCCAAACATTTGACATATTTAGTCTCAACATATTAAGTCTCTATGAATTTGGCGTATTTAATCCCTAACATATTAAGCCTCTATTGGAGATCAATTATTTCAAATAATGTGATTTGTAATTGTAATTTTTTAAAGAATTTGTGATTAAAAAAAATGAATTTATTTGTAGATTCTTTAATTGATGGAATGTAAGGTTGAAAATGAGTTTTAAAAAAAAAAAAGTTTATTTTAAAGTGCACAATAAAAAATTTAACAAAAATTCACCGCATTAACATTTCAACCTATTGGTAAAAAAAAATAAAAAATTATGGAATATAAACAAATAAATACATTGGACATCATTTTAGGAATTGAATAACAAATATGTTTTTATCGGTTCTACTTTCGATTTTCCATTTTGAGAATCGATCGATTTGAAAAGTAAGTTTAAAGAATTTGGGTTAAAAAATAAGATTTTTTTTTTAATTTATGCATAAATTAAAAAAACATTAATAGAATGTGTGGAAGAAAAAGAGTTTTAAAATAATGTAATTTTGAAAATTGATAGTGATTGGTTCTCAAAATTGAAAATCGAATATAGAACTGATAAAAACATATTTGTTATTCAATTCCTAAAATGATGTCCAATATATTTGTTTGTTTATGTTCCATGAATTTATTATTTTTTTTACCAATAAATTGAACAGTTAATAAGGTGAATTTTTATTAAATATTTTATTGTGCACTTTAGAATAAACTTTGTTTTTTTAAAACTCGTTTTCAACCATATGTTCCATCAATTAAAGAATCTACAAATAATTTTTTTTTTTTTTTTTAATTTTTAATCACAAATTCTTCAAAAAATTACAATTACAAATCATATTATTTGAAATAATATGTCTCAAATATGGGTTTAATGTATTAGAGACTAAATACTCCCAACGTATAGGGACCAAATATGTTATGGACTAAATACGACAAACGTTTGGAGGTTACAAACTAAATATGCTTAACATGACTTTAATATGTTATGAACTATTATCGCTAGAAACTCAAAGGTTAGGAACTATTTGTGTTATTTACACATTTTTAACAGTGAAAACTAAGGAAATCTAACGGTATGGACCATTTTCGCAACGTTTGGTGATTCTGAGGGTATAAATATCAAAATCTAAACATTAAGGATCATTTTCGTAAAAAAATTCAAAAATTGTAGACCATTTGTGATGTTTATCCTTTTTTTTGAGAGAATAATAAATTAATTGAAAAGCTTTCCAAATGAAACAAACCAAAATATAAATTAATAAAAAGTATTCCCTGTTATAAATTATTAGAAATTATTAAGAAATTCCTTTGTAGATCTCTACCTAATTTCTTACCTAACTCCCACCTAATTAATATTGTAAAGAATTATTGTGAATGACTTTATCTTCCTATAAATAGAGGCATTCATTGTTGTATTTGACACACCTAATGGAATGAGAATTCTCCTCTTTATTCTCTCCATCTCTTCATCTCTAATTCTTGTTTAGATTTTGATAGTTTTATAACACGTTATCAGCACGAGTCTCTAGCCAATTGAGTAATACGACGGGAGTATGCTCTACAGTTGCATCTAAATGATGAACTTCTGTATCAGAAACCAGATTATTATTAATCAACGTTTCATATTTCAAATCTAGTGTTTTTGGTATTAGAAAATCATTTATACATCATAGATTAGAAAATCAATTCCAAGTCCATAGAAAAAATTGGAGAAATTGTGTAACCCGAAACTTTCAAAGCAAATTCACGCACCGTAACGGATTGGACTATTATGAATACCTTGACTGAAAGATATGATTCACTCACTCATGAAAGGTAATTATTTCATTACGTTGATACCGCCTATATGGTCGGTTTAATTATTTCATTATGTTGATACCGCCTATATGGTCGGTTTAATTATTTCATTATGTTGACATCGCCTATATGGTCGGTTTAATTATTTTATTATGTTGACACCGCCTATATGGTCGGTTTATCAATTGAATACATATAAACACCTCAATTGTTGGTTAATTCTAACATATTAGAGGATTGTTGTCAACATATATACGTGGTGGTATAACCCCAGTATCATTATTGTTAATATATATATATAATATTATTTTTAATATATACTTGGTGGTATAACCCCAGTATTATTATTGTTAATATATATACAATATTATTGTTAATATATACTTGGTGGTATAACCCTAATATTATTATTGTTAATAAAATATTGTTATTTAATACTTCATTAAATGATACCAGAAGTTATCACTACTAAAGATAGATAATATTTCATCAAATGATACCAGAAGTTATCACTACCAAAAAGTTGGTAAATGTTGATAAAAATATTTTATCCAATGGTACCAGAAGTTACCAATATCTGAATTTGAATGGGTGGATGAAAATTATTCAACAAGAGAATGTTGATGTATGATAAAATAATATCACATGATAGCACGGACATAGCTAATGTGAAAATAATCTCATAAGTATTATGAGATGAATATTAGATGATAAGTGTCTGGAAAAGTTCTTGCACGAGCACTTATGTATTCCAGAAGAAGTACATATTTACTCCAGAAGAAGTAAAAATTATCATCTAAATATACTGAAATGATATTATTATTGCTCCTGAATAAGCATAAAACGAGTCATACATGCAAAACGAAAAAGGGGAAAAACATTTATAATCCTCAAAATAAGAGATGTGTTTCGGGAGTAGCCGTATCCTACCACCTCTGACCTTTTGAGGAAATAAAGAAAAAGGTGTGTTTCAAGAGTAAGAAATACTCCATACTCTACCACCTTAAATCTTTGAGGTACACAAGATTAAAACATTGATAAAATCCTAGAAATTTATGGTGTGTCTCAAGAGTAAGAATACTCCGTACTCTACCACCACCTATTCTAGAGTTCACAAAGATAAATTTACATTAACCGGACTCCATTTTCGCTTGATTCCCCTTCCTTGCGACCAATCTATCTTAACTCCTGCTGGATCTTGTATTGAAATATATGATTGCAACTTATCCAGCAGTTCCTCGATAGTAGGAGCAGAAATAAGGATTCTCCTAGAAAATGGAGAGATGAATCCCTGTTCCACAGCATAATCAAGAAATGTTAGTAAACCATCAAAGAAATTGTTTACATTTAAAAGCCCAATAGGCTTAGTATGGAGATCTAGTTGAGCCCATGAGGTAATATTAAAGATTTCTTCTAAAGTACCAAAACCTCCAGGTAGAGCTATGAAGGCATCAGAACCATATAACATGCAAGTTATGCGTTCATGGATAGATAAGGTTTGTACTTCATGCCCTCGTGTTTTGCCTGCGATATCAGCTAAAGGAGTAGGTATAACACCTATCACTCTTGCTTTCTCTACTAGAGCGGATTGTGAAACACAACCCATCAATCCACTGCTACCTCCTCCATACACGAGAGTGATACCTTTCTCTCCCAATTTCTTTCCTAAATCCACGGCTGCTTCTAGATACCCAAAACCTTTTCCCACTTTTGATCCACAAAATACACAGATAGTTTTGATCTGTCGAAGTTTTGATCCTTCCATTTTTGAAAGTAAAGAAGGAAAAACTTACGAGAAAATGTTATTTTGGGATGAATGAACTATGAAAAATGTTTGGCTATTTAAAACCGAAAAACTTCACTATTTCCGCTCGTTTTTTGAAAAAGTGAAGATTTACTTTTGACAAAATCACCCTACTCACCTTTCGGTGATTTAATATTTAAACAGCCTTTATCAAAACTCGTGAAAGGAAACAGCAAAATATTTTATATGTGCATATATATCAAAAGATTTACCTTGTATCAATGCTGAACAGCCAAAACATCATTGTTTATAACAGCCTGGCAAACAGGATCTTTTGCTACTATATTTTTGAGACTATAACGGTTTTTATCCTTGTTAAATTGAGCATATAAGGAAAGGAGTTCACGTTGCACATACCCACTTGGGTGCGTCTCAAGAGTCAATCGGATATCATCCAATGACTCCTTACTCAGTCCACCCTTAATGAAATCGATTTTGTCATCCCGATTTCCAGAAGAATATCCTACTGATTTGCAACGAGTATCACATGTCCAACGAGCACATTTGTAACAACCGTTAAGCCTTTTTGCTCTTCGTTTCTTTGCAAAAGTACTTTTTCCTAAACCAGGCATGTGTTTAGGAAATGTCAATGGCAATTCACCAGCTAATCGAACTTTTGCTTCGATCAACCAGCGAACATCTTCTGGGATACCATGATCCATCAGCAACCTCAATCTTTCGAGCCTAATTCGATAAATTTTTCTCAAATCATTTACTGGAAGATTGGAATAATATTTGCGAATATTTGAAAGTATGATATCCATTTTTGATGGATCTAGCCTTCTTCCCAAATCATCTATTTAAATGCATTATTTAACGCGTAAAAGAGCGGTGGCTCCGCGTGTCAGTAATATAGATTCCATCAAGAAATAATGGAATAAATTATTAAAAAGGTGAGATAATGCGTCATTACCTTTTTCGATATAAGAGAAGATTTGGCGACAAGATTGAGATCATGAGATATTTCCTTGGATATTGTACCTGATTTTTCGGTATAAAAATAATAAAGGCATACTGATTTGAACTGTACATAAATATGTACTGATGAAATGAATACTGTATTGAACCAGAAGTTCATACGTACAAGTAAAATATCTTGCCGAACCAGAAGTTCATACGTACAAGTGAAATATCTTACTGAACTAGAAGTTCATACGTACAAGTGAAATATGTATATAGTATGAACCAGAACCAGAAGTTTAGCAATATTGTATTGAATCAAATATTCATACATCAAAATGAAATAAAACCGTATTGAACCAGAAGTTCTATAATAAACGGGATTAGCTCGAGAAGCTTTATGATTTGTAAAAGTGTGGTATGTATACAATCTACCAAAGCGAGATATATGGTTGAAATTACATCCCTAAAAGGGACGACATGTGCGGCATTTTAGCCAATTGATATAATATAATATTTGGGGAAAACACGCCTGAAGCGTAATTATGCCTGAAGCATAATGACTATCGATTCCAAAAAATAAATATCTCTTGAATGATTGAAATGATCCCTTTGAGGTTAAATACTCATAGTGAGTAAAAGGGACATAGTTAAATGTAAGAGACTCAGGTACCTGATGATAGAACATATATAGAGATCTCTCTATGTTATATTAAAATGGAATCGATAAATAAGTCGACTGCATACCCTCTTATAAAAATGAGGTTGATGAAATTATAATACTTTGGCCAAGTATATAAACCCAATGTAGGGATTATTGTTCAAGGACCTGAAGTCCAAATTGCGACCTGAAGTCTAAATGCTTAAATGTGTAACATGACATATGGTGGATAGACTATAGTCTAAATCACTAGCTTGAGCTCTTTGATATACCAATGAGTGAGATCAAAATGTATGATTCTCATCTCGGTACTTTGAGAGTATTCTTTGATGTACCAGTTGATCGCGGTACGTTGGGATTTCAAGTAAAATGATTGTAGATTATATGTCAAAATTGATATCTATTTCAATGATTGATTATGCTCCTGCAAATTAGAAATTGCAGTTTATAAAGTGCAAGAACATACATGTATAAATCATTGAAAGATTCAATATGCCCAGATTAGTATCACTATAGAATGATACAAATGACTTCATGATATAATATGTTGAAAGTGAAATTGGAGTGTACTATTATTATATTTGAATATTTGGGCATGCAATTGATTTTCAATATGCAAAATTATATTATCCATCAGAAATGAATCCGGAAAATGAATATTCACCAGAAGTGAATTCGGAAAATGAATATTCACCAGAAATGAATCCGGAAAATGAATATTCACCAGAAGTGAATCCGGAAAATGAATATTCACCAGAAGTGAATTCGGAAAATGAATATGTTTAATTATTCACCAGAAGTGAATTCTAGATTTAATTATTCACCAGAAGTGAATATGAAAATGAATATGTTTAATTATTCACCCGAAGTGAATTCTAGATTTAATTATTCACCAGAAGTGAATATGAAAATGAATATGTTTAATTATTCACCAGAAGTGAATTCTAAATTTGATTATTCACCAGAAGTGAAAGATGCAATCAATAAATTAGTACAACATTGCTTAATATAGCATGTTATGACATCATGAGCTATGAACGATTTATATAAAGCTCATCATAAATTATACGATGAAAAGATTCGTGATTGCATCAATATACTTGTGATATTCCATGAAAAGGAATAAATACGCGTTGCACTCTTTTTCCCTTAGCTGAGGTTTTGTCCCACAGGGTTTTCCTAGCAAGGTTTTTAATGAGGCAACAGTTGAGGCGTATTGATGAAAATTAATGAGAATACTGCACTCTTTTTCCCTTCGCTGAGGTTTTGTCCCACAGGGTTTTCCTAGCAAGGTTTTTGAGGCATCATCATAGCTATCAACAAGCTATAATTCAGCAACACATTGTTATACTGGAATGATATCAACAAATGAAGAAAATCATACACATCTTATGAAGAATGTTATGATATCGGCTACACACAGGAAGATTTTCATATATATTCCAGAAGAAAGATGATATCATTATTCAAAAGGTTCATGAATACTTGATTGCACACTTCAGGGGGAGAATCATGCTGTCATGCTGTACTCTTTTTCCTTCGTCCAGGTTTTGTCCCACAGGGTTTTCCTGACAAGGTTTTAACGAGGCAGCGGCTGTACTCTTTTTCCTTCGTTCAGATTTTGTCCCATTGGGTTTTACTGACAAGGTTTTAACGAGGCAGCACTAAAGCACTAAAACACTGAAGCAGCGAAGCACTTCAGATTTCAGTACATGATTTGTACTACTTATCATTGATGTTATTTTGGATATTAGACTCAATGATTAATGATGGCCAACATCAGGGGGAGCAGCTGTACTCTTTTTTCCTTTGCTCAAGTTTTATCCCACTGGGTTTTCTTAGCAAGGTTTTAACGAGGAAGACAATTGAGCAATAAGTCATTCAAGGGGGAGTGTTATAAATTATTAGAAATTATTAAGAAATTCCTTTGTAGATCTCTACCTAATTTCTTACCTAACTCCCACCTAATTAATATTGTAAAGAATTATTGTGAATGACTTTATCTTCCTATAAATAGAGGCATTCATTGTTGTATTTGACACACCTAATGGAATGAGAATTCTCCTCTTTATTCTCTCCATCTCTTCATCTCTAATTCTTGTTTAGATTTTGATAGTTTTATAACATTCCCATAGATTGTCCTATTATAGTGCACGAAAGTCAATTAATTCTGTTAAAATCTTCGACATTAACTTTTTATTATTAATGAACTTATTATTTTAGACAATTAAATATTAACATGATTGCTAAAATATTAAAAAATCTTTAAAGATCGTTAAAGATGCTCTTAGTCTTTTTCGTTGTTTGTTCGTTGCATCAGAAATATTATATATTAAAGATTTGCATTTTATTTACACTAGTATCACATCCGTACAATGCACGAAATTTCTATTCATGATTATGATTAGAATTCATGAAAATATGTTGACTATACAATCATATCAAATCAAAAAATATAGTACAAATAATATTCTATTGCAATATATTTTCGAATTCGAAATTTTAAAAAAGATGACACTAATCAAAATAGGAAAAAATTACCAAACGTCTTAAAATTTGGCGCTTAATTAATTTTTTTTTAATAAATTTGTTTTAATTTTATTTGTATTCATCACCAATTTTCTTTTTAATATATTTTAATTTTTTATTAAGTTTAATTTTTAATGTATTGATTACATGTATTTTATAAAAACTTCATTATATATATACACACGCAGACTCACAAACCCACGTACATATGCATATCTATATCTTTATAATATATAAAAGTAAGGTAGTTCTTAAAAACAATTTTCCGTCCATTTTTCTATTTCTATAAATAGTAAGATCCCATAGATTTAAATAGTGTGAATGCAAAGTCAAATGTGAATGCAAAATCTGGATAAATGTGAACACATTTATTTCATTAAATATATATATAGTCATCAATATAAAAATTGTGATTTAATTATTAATTGTCAAATCATTTGTTATCTTTAATATTAAGAATCATATTTTTTGAAATATATATGTAGTTGAAAAAATACGCTGCTTATAAATAATTTATAGAAAAAGTTATTGAATGAAGACTAATATTGAATAATTAATGTTTTGGTTTCCTTTTAATTAATAATATCAATAGAATGATTAATAATTTTAATCATTCTTAATTTTAATAAATTTTTAAAGATTATAGTGTATAAGATTATTTGTATAATTTCGTGATCTCCAACTTTAATCGGTAGTCGTATCATTATAATTGCGAGATTTTCAAATTATTATTTTGACTATTTGACTTTGATTTTTTGAGAATTATTTTTGTGAAATATTGATTTTTTAGAATGTATAGTTAAAAAGTAATATGAAAATTGTAAATTATAATTTTTTAAAGAATGTGTGATTGAAAATGAATGTTCAGAAAAATTGATTCTTGAAAAATCAATTCCTTATGAGTAAGTAATAAAACCTTATGTCTTGTGGGTTAAACAAAATCAGGATTCATAGATGATTTCTTAGTACATAAAGTTAAATATATTTACGATATACATTCGTTAAAATTTAATCAAAACTAATATTTCATGTTGCTTATTTTGCTACATTTATTTAAATACATGACCACATCTGTTCAATTTGTAATATTAAAGTAAATATGAAATGAAATATTTCTTTAATAAATTTAAATATCAAATATTGTAATAAGATAGTTATTACCAATTCTAATTGTACTATTCGGATAGTGATAAATTATTTGTGATAATCTAAAAATAATATTTTGAAAAGATTAATTACATTAATAATCATTAAAATTGAATAGTTATGCAAATGGTCATTGAAGTTTTTTTTTTTTTTTAATAGTAAGTTATTTAATTTCCTAAGTATTACAATTGTTGCGAATTTTAAAAAATAAAAAAATAAAAAAATAAAAAATAAAAAACTGCCCCTATAATTTACATATAAATTAAAAAAAAAAAATCATACTTTTTAACAGCTCATTGTACCAAATTTTACTGTTACGAACTATATTACTTGAAATAATGAGTCTCAAATAAGTGCTCAAGTATATATATTCTCCACAAAATTATTATTATTAAACTCATTTTGTAGAAAATGAGGACTCAAATAAGGACTAAATATGCTCACAAAAGAAAAACCTAATATATAAAAAGAGAGCACTTCTCAAAAATCGGTATTGACCCATTTTCCTGTCTAAAATATATTTTCTAAAATGATAATTAGTAGTATTAATTTACTATTTATTATTCATTTTGGACAAAATTAAGATTTAAATTAATTCAAATGAATGCAGATTTTTAAATAGCTGCAAGTTTCAGGTTTCGAGGTTTCTTGGTCCTTCTTCCCCTCTTGAAAATTAATTACATTTTTTAAAAATTTGTAAAAATAAAAAAATAAAACTTTGTCAATATCACATAAATATTTTTATTTAAAAATAGAAAATGAAAGATAATGAAATAAGAACGTTTATCAATCTATTTTTCTTTTTCTTTTTTTTTTCATTTTCGTTTCAATAAAATTCTAAGCGTACTTGAAAGATATATCTATTTTTCTGCTTATTATAAATTATATTTAAATGTAATTTCTCTTTTTCATTTGAAGTTTTAAATCAATTTAAATTACAATATTTAAAGAAATTTCTGGAACGATAAACATACAAACCGTAAAAAAAATTAAAAAATAAATAAGGTATGTGCAATGTACATTTGTAATTAATTGTCTTCATTCATTTCTCATTTTTAATTAAATATTCATTTCATATGTTCAAATATAAATTTGATATATGTAGGTAACAAATATCTGTGCATACACTAGTTAAATAATTGATAATGTCTTGCATAGTGCTGAAGATATTTTCTTTTTTTGGAATTCATGAAAATTTGTTGATTTTACTATCATATAAAATAAAAATATAGTACAAACAATATTTTAATTTTTTAAAAAAAGACAACACTAATCAATGTTGGAAAAAAATACACACGCGTCTTAAAATTTGGCGCTTAATTAATTTTTTTGTATTAAAATTGTTTTGATTTTATTTGTATTTATCACCAATTTTCTTTTTAATGTATTTTAATTTTCGATTAAGTTTAATTTTTAATGTCTTGATTACATATATTTTATAAAAATTTCAATATACACACACATTAATGACCAACATTTATTATTAACTTTCATTTAATACCAATTTTTATTTAATACAAATATTTAATACTAACTTTTATTAATTACATTTAATACTGTTTTTACTTTTTTTTTTTTGGCAAAAGTTTTTTGATTTAGAAAGGATTTTGAACTTGAAAGTGTGTGCATAAAAATAATGACAATTACCTTATTATTATATATAGATAGATTGTAAATTAGTTGATGAAGACAAAGAATTATTCACCACTTGCAAAATTTGTGCTTGTTTATTTAAATCACAATAAGTTATATATTCGATATGTTCTCTTTTAATTTTGTCCATATCTATCTATATATAAAAACAAAGTTTTTACCAAAAATAATACACACACACTTTCCCATCAAAATGTACTTGCTAAATTTGGAAAGGTTTTGGTCAAAATACAATAATTAAAACATAAATAAAAAATGATTGCATTTTGGAAAGTGTAGTGATTGCAAATTTGAATTACACTTTTGAGCACTACAAGTATTTGTTCCTAAAAAAAATAAATCGTTTTGAGTACTATTAAATTATATAAAAAATAATGATAGTTAAAAATTTTTGTTTAAAAACAAAGAATATGATGTTTTCGAGGTATAAATTATTAATAGAAAAATGAAGAAAAAAAAGTGTGATTAAAAAATAGTTTAAAAGCGTGTTGTTTAAAAATATTTTGTCAAATAGAGATGCTTCGTTGTTCCATTCCAAAAAAGGACAATTTAATTTAATTTTATTTTTTTAACAAATTTGTTTTTACTTAATATGATGATTTATTTTAATATAACTATTAATCTTATTATGTATCCTAATTTCATTTTATTTTATTTTATTGAAAATGTGAAAAAATTACATCAAAAACATCATAAGTATAATTTAAAAAATAAATAGATAATCCTCTATTGTTATAAAAAAGTAATATATTCAAGATCCGTAATTTAGAAATATTGTTAAATTAATTATAAAAAAAATTTATTCAAAAATATTCTGCTTAATCACAGTGTAACTAATTTAGTAAAGTAACATTAAATTATATATAAAGACATAAAATTATATTATAAAATGTGTTTAAAAACATTTAAATAACCCGAAAATGTTTTAGTTTAAAGAACGAAAAATGTTTTATTTTAAAAAACTTATGAACATTCATTATATTGTGTATTTTTTTTATAAGTTTTCCAATTAGATTATATATATAAAAAAAAAGAATGATTAAATGACTAATCCTTTAAATCGAATAATTTCATACTTGATTGAATATAATTTTCCGTCATATGCAATGACAATTAACAAGAGTTAGAAGTAATTACTCTCGCATGTTTAAATGTATTTGAAAAATTCTTTGTAACTATCAGTATTAAAATTATGTTTAAGCATGTGTAGCGACCAAGAATTTTTACGCGATTAATAATTATTTTAATAGAAAATCGTGTCGCTACTATTTCACCCATTTTTATTAAGTTAACGCCACGACGTATTCGTATAGCCAAGTCAAGAAATAATCGAGATCGTTCGATTTTAAATTAAATTCCGAATTTCTAAAAATATCTCCATTCTCTTGATTTAAAGTATATTAAGTCCAAGTACTTAATTCAATGTTATCCCAATATTTATTTATACAAAAATTATTTTTATTATTGAAATTAAGAAAATATATGCAAGCATGAGAGGTTCCATTATATATAATAATTATGAGAATCTTAATTTAATAAATATGGAAAAGTATATGAATGAATTATATACTCCATTATATGTAATCATGAAGAGCATAATATTTGTATAAATATGGAAAAGTATATGAATGAATTATATACTCCATTATATGTAATCATGAAGAGCATAATATTTGTATAAATATGGAAAAGTATATGAATGAATTATAGACTCCATTATATGTAATCATGAAGAGCATAATATTTGTATAAATATGGAAAAGTATATGAATGGTTGATAAGATTCCATTATATGTAATCATGAAGAGCATAATATTTGTATAAATATGGAAAAGTATATGAATGGTTGATAAGACTCCATTATATGTAATCATGAAGAGCATAATATTTGTATAAATATGGAAAAGTATATGAATGGTTGATAAGACTCCATTATATGTAATCAAGAAGAGCATAATATTTGTATAAATATGGAAAAGTATATGAATGGTGCTTTACTTTAAGAAAAGGATGTGTTAAAATTAATAGAATTGAATGATTATGTTTACAATATGCCAACTTTATACATCTATTTAAACCCATCTCTTTTACACACAACTCTACACATATACACTTATTTCCAATCTCTTGACAAAATCCACAAGTAAGAGAAATTCAAGGTGGTCAAGAAAGTTTTGGTCCATTTACTACTACACTTCATTTTAATCTTTTAAAAGGTAAGTATATCTTATGTTTTTATGAAAAGTAAGTATGTTTTTATGACAAGTAAGTATATCTTATGTTTTTATGAAAAGTAAGTATGTTTTTATGAAAGGTAAATACACCTTATGTTTTTATGAAAAGTAAGTATGTTTTTATGAAAGGTAAATATACCTTATGTTTTTATGAAAAGTAAGTATGTTTTTATGACAAGTAAGTATATCTTATGTTTTTATGAAAAGTAAGTATGTTTTTATGAAAGGTAAATACACCTTATGTTTTTATGAAAAGTAAGTATGTTTTTATGACAAGTAAGTATATCTTATGTTTTTATGAAAAGTAAGTATGTTTTTATGAAAGGTAAATACACCTTATGTTTTTATGAAAAGTAAGTATGTTTTTATGACAAGTAAGTATATCTTATGTTTTTATGAAAAGTAAGTATGTTTTTATGAAAGGTAAATACACCTTATGTTTTTATGAAAAGTAAGTATGTTTTTATGAAAGGTAAATACACCTTATGTTTTTATGAAAAGTAAGTATGTTTTTATGACAAGTAAGTATATCTTATGTTTTTATGAAAAGTAAGTATGTTTTTATGAAAGGTAAATACACCTTATGTTTTTATGAAAAGTAAGTATGTTTTTATGACAAGTAAGTATATCTTATGTTTTTATGAAAAGTAAGTATGTTTTTATGAAAGGTAAATACACCTTATGTTTTTATGAAAAGTAAGTATGTTTTTATGAAAGGTAAATACACCTTATGTTTTTATGAAAAGTAAGTATGTTTTTATGACAAGTAAGTATATCTTATGTTTTTATGAAAATGTTTGGATCATTGCTATGAAATCAATCTCACAAGATTGTTATGGGTTCCATATGATATGTTTATGATTATGCTAAGGGGACCGGAGTTTAGTAGCGCTACACATAAGAATTCTTGCCATTTAAGTTTGGTAAAATTCTTGTGTCTCCCTATGTTTATGAGTATTTCGATCCTATCCTATGTTATGATGAAAATGATCCATATGCTTTCAAAAGAAAATTTATGCTTGGTATACTTACTGAGATTTTATAAATCTCACTCCACGATATTTACCATTTTCAGATAATTGAAGGTTCGAGGCGGTCAACATGGAAGTGGCAAAAGTGGTTAAGATTGATGAGATAATTATGTTGAACTTTATGTAAGAAAATTATGTTCTATTTTTATTCACAAATAAAATTATGGGATTCTAATTATTCTTTTGAATAATTTTACATTTCTATTTAAGTCTCGATAATATGATATGAGTCACTTTTAGTGGCACTCGAATGGTCGAGAATTCGGGTCGTCACAGCATGTGTTCAATAAATTTGCAAAAATGGTTTATAAACCATTTTATAAATCACACAATTTCTCAAATCACTTTCTTAACCATAGACATTATTGTATTATTTTGAAGTCAAAAAATATGTAATATAGACGTCAAATCGAAAATCTCGACAAGAAGTTTAATACAATATAACAATGAGAGAAAACTGTAAAAACATTATCCGTAAATTCGTCCAAAAGATCAAATGTCAAAATTTTAATATATATATTTTTAATTCATTTTAAATTATATTATTTATGTTATATAATACTCCGTGTTCAGAAAACCTGAAATGGTTCGACCTGAAACATACAACAAATCAATGGTCAGAAGTAGGGGTGGACAAAAAAACCGGAATCGAGTAAACCGAACCGAAATCGAACCGAAAAAATCGAAATATTTCGATTATTGAAAAAAAATTCAAAACCGAAACCCATCGGTTCTTAAAATCAAAACCGAAAACCGAAATCAAAACCGATAAAAATATTTTATTTTTTTTGAATTTTTCATTGAATTATACAACAAAATATATTTATGTTCACGCTTTAATGTGTAGGCAATGGGTCAGAGAAGTATAAATTTACTCACAATTTTTCCCTTTGAGAAATGTTGTTTAGATTGGTAGTATTTTAATTAAAAATCCATTACTCACAATATTATCCAAGTAGAACCACACTTTAATGTATAGACACTTAGACAGTGTATGAAATATTGTCTGTTTAATACACTATTATAATATTATTATTTTGTGAAATTTACTTTTAATGAGATTCAAATGCTCTTACTTCCTCGACGTCATATCCTTTTCAAATAAGAATGGTTTTACAGTAAAAAAAGATTTTATCTATCAAGATTCTGAGAGTCACAATCGTGGTAATACATGAATTTGGACTTTAATTTTAATTGAAAACTTTATTTGGTTGTATTTACCTTTAATTTTTACAAACAATTAGATTTTTTTTTGTATTTGCATCAAATTTAACTTTTTTTAGTTGGAACCGAATAAAAATCGAAAAATAACCGAAAATCGAACCGAAACCGAAACCATTCGTTTCTTGTCTTTGAAATAACCGAACCGAAAGTTTCGGTTTGGTTTTGGTTCCTTTAATAACCGAACCGAACCGATAAACGCCCAGCCCTAGTCAGAAGATTGAATCAGGTTGAACCGGGGTCAAATCAATTTTAATTAAAAAAGAAATAATTATTTCAAAGATAAGAAAATTTTCTACAAAAAAATTATTTTACAAATAAAAGATATTTACTCATTTGGAGTAAAATTAAATAAAGAAAAAATATAACAACAATATTCTTTATCAATTCAAAGCAAATATAGATTTATGATTGTTAATTTTATTTATTTATTAAATTTTATTTCAAAATAATTTAATATATCAAAAAAAAAGATAAAAATAACTTATTTAAAAAAAGAAAGTTTAACAAACAAATAAATAGTAAATAAAACTATTTTTTTTAAAGAGACAAACAATTTTAAAAAGAAAAAAAAAATCTTATAAGGATCATAATTTCTTATATTTTATTAGTTTTGTAAATGTTGCATTTCCTATTTTGATTACTTTTTTTTTTAAGTTTTAAATTCGATAATATTTTGTATTAAGATGTTTTTGTACTATATTTTTATTTGACATGATTGTATAGTTAATATATTTTTATAAATTTTGATCGAAATCATTATCACAACTATATTTCCGTGCATCGCACGAGTGAAAATACTAATTTTCATAAAAATTAGCCATGTTTTCCTTGTCTAGCCCATGTTTTATCCCCCATTTTATAAAATTCATTTTTCTTTATATCCATTTTCAATAAAAAAAAATTTATAAACTTTTAATCACATTTCATTAGTTGTTGACGTCAGGATGGATCACAATCTGGGTTTTTTTTTTTTTTTTTTTTTGATAACAGGGTATTTTTAATATTAGGAACCATTGTTCGCTCAAAATAGTGTACCGCAAGCGCACGGGTCGCGTACAAGTAATAAAGTGGACTTTTTGAGTCCGGATTGTCGATCCCACGAGGAATGTTTACTTTAGATTATACAACTTTAATTAATTTAATTCTAACAATAAAAAGAAACACACAATTAAAAGTTTGTTTTGGAAAATACTAAATTAAATAAACTAATTTGAAACCAAATTAAAATACGGAAAATGAAAGATAAAACGTGGTTGGGATTCATGGTTTCATTTAACCGTCGCCTAATTAATTTCTCAACATGCAAATTAACAAATTACTCATTTACAATGTTAGACCCGATTTTCCAAGCTTAGCCAATTACCTCTCTCGAGTGAAATCAACACTAATCAATTGGTCTAACCTACTATATCTCTATGTCGATTAAGGCCCAATCAATTGCATTAACGTTTTGTGAAAATAGCTCAATGGATCATCTAGGGTTTAAGGTATATCTCTATCCTTAACAAGAACCTAGAGCATTTGTTATTTGGTCTAAAATGCATAATATCTCTCGATTATCATACACTTCACAAAACACATATTTGGTGATCAAGCAAACACATGTAATAATCTCAATAACAAACACACATGAAATAAGCATTTAATCAAATAGCAAATATTAAAATTAATCCAAACTAGGTTAAATTCATTCCATAAATCCCAACATTAAATTAGCTAAACATGAGTTTGAGAAATGAAAATGAAAATAACATTAAGCAGTAAAACTAAAAAAACCGGAATTTGAAGATTGTGGAAATTGCATCAAGGTCCTCCAACTATCAAGCTGTTGCATTTCAGTCCATTATCTTCCAGCTTTGTGCAAATCAATCCAGCCATGGCAGCATTCTCCATTGCAATCCAGTACCTCCAGCACCAGCACCAGCAACAGCAACCTTCTCCAGCACCAGCACCAGCATCAGCAACCTTCTCCAGCACCAGCAGCAGCACAGCAATAGCACCAGCAGATTTCCAGCACAACAGATTTCCAGCAGCTCCTTCTCCAGCACCAACAGCTTCCCAGCAACTCCAGCAAATCAGCAACAGCACCAGCAGATTTCCAGCACAGAAACCTCCTTGCAGTCCCTCAGTTTCAGCAAATCAGCACAGCAGAATCAGCAACAACCAATTGGTAGCAACTTCTTCTTCTCCAGCAATCAGCAAATTTCCAGCAGCTCCAACACTGCTTCTCCAGCACCAGCAGTGAGAAATTGTTCTCCAAGATTTATGAAGTAGTTGGAAAGAAAAGAAAAAGAAAAGACAAAGAAAAGAAAAGAAAAGAAAAAAAAGAAAAAGAAAAGAAGAGGAAGAGACTGCGCAGCTCCAGCAGAATGAAGAAGAGGACGTCCAGAATCTGTCCAAAAATCAGGGTTTAATGCCAAAGTTTAGAGAAATTGCACCCTTGGTCCTTGGAGGTTTGAAAGTTGAGCAAAACAATCCCCAAACTCTATTTTTCTCTTAATTGATGTGTCCAAGCACAAAAATATGTGGAAAAGTGAGAAAACAGATTTTAAAATGTTTCCAAGCCCCTCAACTTTTATTTTGCAGCCCAAGTCCTCAACATTTAGCACTTGTGCACTTTGGTCCCCAACTTCATCTTTTTGTATGGGATTGATCAATTTTCACTCAAATTCATAAATTAAGCAATCATTTTGCTTTCTCTTGTGGTTTTATCCTTGAATTTGAGTAGTAGACCTTGATCCTCAACTTTTTGGGATGTTACAATTGAGTCCTCAAACTTTTGTTTTCTTTCAATTTGGTCCTTGAACATCGAAATTGCTCTTCTTTTAGCTCAATTGCTCTCCAATCTTGTTTATTTTCTTTCCAATTGAGTTTGTACCTAATTGTACAAGATAAACACAATTTATAAGTAGATATTTGCTCAATTTGTCAATTAAAGTGCTAATTTAAAGGCAAAATAAGTGTGTAGAACACACTTATCACACCCCCAAACTTGAGCTTTTGCTCGTCTCGAGCAAAATCATCTACTAGTGCAATCAAGTAACGTGAAATATAGATCAACAATGTTAGATAACTTGCAAATTACTCATGAGTGCAAAATTGTATAATCAATTCAAATGTGTAATTCCAAATAATGCTACCAAAAAGAAGTTCAGCTTATCCGATGTTCGATCGGTGTGTGTGTGCAAAGTCACTTTCAATTGTCAATTTAGTTTCGAGAATGTTGATGAGTAAAGAGGTATCAAGTCAAAACTACCCACCGTTAGTGGTCAATTCTTTTCTTTCCCACTCGTGACATTCATCCCCCAATAAATATTTTTCTTTCCTCTCCCGGGATGCAATTCTAGAGGGTACTCTCAAATCACTCTTTTCTTTTTCCACTCTAGTTTGGGTGTGTTTTACCGACAATCTCGACAACCTAGAAATGCGGTGACTCTCCACTAATGAGTGCTTTGACATTCAAATTTATACCAAGCAATTCAAACCCACTATTCATCTAAGCCCTTATGCAAGTACAAATGCATGATTTTAACAACTAACATGATGCTTGCTCGTGACTTCCCCACTCCCTTAAGCTTTCTAATTGACCCATGTAGCGAGCTTTAGGTCGGCAACTCCCCGATTTTTTAGATCAAAGGGTACCAGGTTTCAAAATACCCCTACGGACTTATTAACTCGAGTCAAAAAGGCTACGAAGTGGGGTAGACTTATTAAGCGAATGCAATGATAATGTGCTTTTTTTTTTTTTTTTCAAGTGTGTGTGTGATGTGAGTAACCTACTCATTAAGCTTTCTAATTGACCCATGTAGCGAGCTTTCGGCCGATGACTCCCAAGTTTTAAACTTAAGGCACCAAGTTTCAAGATACTCCTACGGGCTTAATTACTCGAGTCAAAAAGGCTTTGAGATAGGGCAATGCAATGCAAAAAATTAAAATGGGCTTAGAACTTTAGCATACGGTCATTACTTAGCTTATACTTGGTGAAATACACTCCACACAAAATTTATTTCCAACATGCATGGAATCACCACACGTCTAGGCCGTCTCCTTTACCGAGTTGACCACCCCCAAACTTGTCTTACAATAGGATCAAGAGATTTAGAGTTTTGGGAGACATTTGATAGGTTGATAAAAATTAACAATACAAGCTCACAACCTAATCCTTCTACTCCATTAACCTCTTCACCCTTCAACAATTCCCAAACTTCACCAACAATCAATCATGACTATTGTGCTCAAGATAATTATGATCTTGCATGGATAAGCATTTTGTAAGAGTAGACACAAGTAGCATATTGGTCATAAATCATGAATCAATAACAATTTTAAACATCTAAGTAATCCTGGCCACGGCAAGGCTATCTAACATGTCAATACACAATAGGAAATCACCCCCAAACTTGAAATGCACATTGTCCTCAATGTGTAAAATAGAATCAAAGTAAGAGGAAAGAAGTTACTAGACATCCCAAGAAGTGGTGGGGTACTCATAATTAGTCTTGGGCATGTGAAACTCTCATTGCAATCACCAACAATCCACTCCCAAACTTGTGTTGAAACCTCCAATCAATTGAGCACCAATTTCTCCAATGAGGCCTTTCATCGAACACCTTGTGAGCATCCTATGAAAACACAAGAAAAGAGTAGATATTAAGTGGTGAATGACCCAAAGATTTAAATCACATTCAACATCTCAATTCTAACTCATAAATCCAATGTAATTTGCTCATCCACACCAATATTAAATCACCCTTGAAGATAAAAGACAATATGAACCAAGTGATTTAAAAATGAGTTTTAAGCAAATTTTGACTTTGAAAGTTTGATATGAGTATATGTTAGAATTAAATGAGAATGCATTAGAGCTATTTCACACTACCCAACTTGAGGAAAATAAATATAGAAGATAGAGACTTGGCCCAACCACTTATTTGCAAGAAAGTAAATAAAATGCAAGAAGGTAAATAATATGCAAAAAATAAAAATAAAGCAAGTAAATGATAGAGAATGGGTTGCCTCCCATTAAGCGCTTATTTTAAAGTCATTAGCTCGACTCTCCGCATAAGCACTTCATGGCACTCTAAATGAAGCTTTTGATGTCCTGCCCATTGTGCTTATTTTAACTTTGCTCCACTCTTCATTTGTTCGAAATACTTGCACTTTGCCATTTCCAAAGTCATGGGACTTGCCTACTTCATCCAATTCAAACTCAACAATGTAGACTTGCTCCTCCTCAAGTGGCTTAATCACAAATTCTATTATTGGACAATTAATGAAGTTGAGAGAATTTGATTTGATCTCTTCCTCGTTAATTGCCACTTCTCCAAGTGATTCTTTTGTGATTAAATTATCGTTCTCTTCAAGCTCATCTCCATTTGTTGATGTCTCATCGGATTTAATGACCGATCCAAAGTTTGAATCCATGGGCAACGGCAAGTTTTTCCTATTAATCTCCAAGAGTGGATTATACCCCCACATTTGAAATCCTTCCCAATACATGTAATCTCCCACAAGCATATCATCCTCATCCAAATTGGAAAGCTTATTGTAATACTTTGCAAGTACCTTCTCATTCAATAATGGAGGACCATCTCCTACAAGAGTGATGTCCTCATCCCACTTATCCGGTACACAATCTCCCACGAGCATGTAACTCGTATCCAATGTATCAATTGCTTGTTTCCGACATTTCAAATATCGTCTAAACCCAATAAGCTTCGACGTAATCAAACTATTGCCCGAAAACAAACATTGTCCATTACAATGCATCATGTAACAAATTTCACAACTTGAATATTCTTCAAGCATGCATTCATCACCCATGTTGAGATTGTTCATTGCAATTGCCTTCCTACTTTACCAATATTAGAGTCAAATATGCATAGAAAGAAAAACAAACACAAGAGAGATTAGAATTGTGGTGGTTAACCAAAGATGACAAAATAAAACATAAAACAAAAATAATTACAAATTGTTAAAACTAAGATTAACTAAAGTAATAATCAAAGTAAAAACATTCCCCGGCAACGGCGCCAAAAACTTGTTCGCTCAAAATAGTGTACCGCAAGCGCACGGGTCGCGTACAAGTAATAAAGTGGACTTTTTGAGTCCGGATTGTCGATCCCACGAGGAATGTTTACTTTAGATTATACAACTTTAATTAATTTAATTCTAACAATAAAAAGAAACACACAATTAAAAGTTTGTTTTGGAAAATACTAAATTAAATAAACTAATTTGAAACCAAATTAAAATACGGAAAATGAAAGATAAAACGTGGTTGGGATTCATGGTTTCATTTAACCGTCGCCTAATTAATTTCTCAACATGCAAATTAACAAATTACTCATTTACAATGTTAGACCCGATTTTCCAAGCTTAGCCAATTACCTCTCTCGAGTGAAATCAACACTAATCAATTGGTCTAACCTACTATATCTCTATGTCGATTAAGGCCCAATCAATTGCATTAACGTTTTGTGAAAATAGCTCAATGGATCATCTAGGGTTTAAGGTATATCTCTATCCTTAACAAGAACCTAGAGCATTTGTTATTTGGTCTAAAATGCATAATATCTCTCGATTATCATACACTTCACAAAACACATATTTGGTGATCAAGCAAACACATGTAATAATCTCAATAACAAACACACATGAAATAAGCATTTAATCAAATAGCAAATATTAAAATTAATCCAAACTAGGTTAAATTCATTCCATAAATCCCAACATTAAATTAGCTAAACATGAGTTTGAGAAATGAAAATGAAAATAACATTAAGCAGTAAAACTAAAAAAACCGGAATTTGAAGATTGTGGAAATTGCATCAAGGTCCTCCAACTATCAAGCTGTTGCATTTCAGTCCATTATCTTCCAGCTTTGTGCAAATCAATCCAGCCATGGCAGCATTCTCCATTGCAATCCAGTACCTCCAGCACCAGCACCAGCAACAGCAACCTTCTCCAGCACCAGCACCAGCATCAGCAACCTTCTCCAGCACCAGCAGCAGCACAGCAATAGCACCAGCAGATTTCCAGCACAACAGATTTCCAGCAGCTCCTTCTCCAGCACCAACAGCTTCCCAGCAACTCCAGCAAATCAGCAACAGCACCAGCAGATTTCCAGCACAGAAACCTCCTTGCAGTCCCTCAGTTTCAGCAAATCAGCACAGCAGAATCAGCAACAACCAATTGGTAGCAACTTCTTCTTCTCCAGCAATCAGCAAATTTCCAGCAGCTCCAACACTGCTTCTCCAGCACCAGCAGTGAGAAATTGTTCTCCAAGATTTATGAAGTAGTTGGAAAGAAAAGAAAAAGAAAAGACAAAGAAAAGAAAAGAAAAGAAAAAAAAGAAAAAGAAAAGAAGAGGAAGAGACTGCGCAGCTCCAGCAGAATGAAGAAGAGGACGTCCAGAATCTGTCCAAAAATCAGGGTTTAATGCCAAAGTTTAGAGAAATTGCACCCTTGGTCCTTGGAGGTTTGAAAGTTGAGCAAAACAATCCCCAAACTCTATTTTTCTCTTAATTGATGTGTCCAAGCACAAAAATATGTGGAAAAGTGAGAAAACAGATTTTAAAATGTTTCCAAGCCCCTCAACTTTTATTTTGCAGCCCAAGTCCTCAACATTTAGCACTTGTGCACTTTGGTCCCCAACTTCATCTTTTTGTATGGGATTGATCAATTTTCACTCAAATTCATAAATTAAGCAATCATTTTGCTTTCTCTTGTGGTTTTATCCTTGAATTTGAGTAGTAGACCTTGATCCTCAACTTTTTGGGATGTTACAATTGAGTCCTCAAACTTTTGTTTTCTTTCAATTTGGTCCTTGAACATCGAAATTGCTCTTCTTTTAGCTCAATTGCTCTCCAATCTTGTTTATTTTCTTTCCAATTGAGTTTGTACCTAATTGTACAAGATAAACACAATTTATAAGTAGATATTTGCTCAATTTGTCAATTAAAGTGCTAATTTAAAGGCAAAATAAGTGTGTAGAACACACTTATCAACCATCTTTCACACTTCGAATATTTAGTAAAAGGAATCATTCCAGCCAATATAATTATTAAAACAAATTCCAACTGAATTGTTTCGAGGTTGATTCTACTCATAATATTTTCTGAAAAACCTATAAGCTAACAATGTAAATTATCTTTCCAATACTTAATAGAATTAGAAGAAATTAAATATACATCTACATATTTCAACACTTTCTTAATTCACTACGAATATGCCATCAAATAGTATCTAATATCTAATATAATATTATCCAATTTCGATTGTGATTATGTGTATGACGTCTCAAGAAGGTTTATGTTGCGGACTGTGCACGTAAAGTGTGATCAACAATATATATATAAACCAAAGTCTTATGATTCTTGATGAATGAATATGATAGACTATATAGTACTTACTTGTTTTAAATTGTGGAAGCAAATATGATGCAAATCACGTAACAATTGTAGTTACGCAACCCACAAAATATTGAAATCGATCCAAGAACGCCAAGAAATCACGATTTATGAATCCAATTAAAATTAATTGAACCAAGCAACCAATACAATTACTGGGATATATTGACCTCTTGATCACAAACAATAATAATTCTCACCGAGATTTGAACAAACAAGAAAAACTCGCAAGTTCGAATTTTTCTATCTTCAAACTCAACCACATCTCCGACCTCCACATTTAAATCACCATGTTCATGTACTACCTCATCACTACCAAAATGTGGATCTTCCAATTCAAAGTTCAAAATTTGAACTTCTACCCTAAATTCCAATTTTTCTTCATCAAATTTTGGAGTTTGATCACCTAACTCCACCTTTTCAAGCTCAACTACCTCTTTCAAATTTTTGGTCTCAACCAACTTCTTCATGTTTTCATTCTCTATCCCGTCAACTTTCAATTCATGCATATCCTCATCAATAATTTTAACTTCTTGTTCGTCCACCTCTTTATTACCCAATTCCACATCTGCTACCTTAAATGTTGGATTTTTTTTAACTATTTCTACTTTCAACTCTCCCTCCTTCTTCCCAACATTCATATCCTGAGGCTCTTCTTGCAACTTAACTACATTTTTACCCCTCCGTGCAATCATGTCCTCTTCTAGAAGTCTTAATTGATAATTCAATCTGGATGACGGATTAATCTTTTCCTTCACCTCCTTTTGATCTTCAAGTATTTGCTCTAGTGTTAAACTAGGTAGGGTAATTGATTCTCCATCCTTCACAAATTTGTACCTGTTTCTATTCTTATCATAAAATGTTTTCCTCTCATACCTCCATGGCCTACCCCACAACATATGACAAGACTCTAGAGGCACCACATCACATAATACTTCATCACTATACTTCCCAATGGTGAAATTCACTAAGACTTGCTTGGTCACTTTGAACTCCCCACACTCCTTCAACCATGTCATCCTATAAGGTCTAGGATGTTGTAGTAAATGCAATCCCAATTTTTCAACCATGTTGATACTAGCCAAATTAGAGATGTACTCCCTATCAATAGCCAAACTACACAGCTTATCACCCACACGACATCTAGTCATGAAAGTAGGATTTAGCTCATAATACATCCCTTTACGTGGATTTCAAGAATATTCAAAATAAGAGGATTTAGACATCAAATAACAAGAAGAAATTTTAACTTGGCTCGGAAAGAATATCAAGAAAATTGAAGAAATTCAAGAAAGTGGTTCTTGAATTTTGACTAGAAAGGAAAGAATATCAAGAATTTTAATTTGACTTGGAAGGTAAGGATTTATCAAGAATTTAAGAAAATTCAAGAAAAAAAAATAAAGATATAACCTTGATTTTTGGAGCCTAAGCTCTGATACCAGATGATGAAAACCACGTAGCAATTGTAGCTACGCAACCCACAAATTATTGGAATCGACCCAAGAACGCCAAAGAACCACGATTTAGAGATTGATTCAAATTAATTGAACCAAGCAACCAACACAATCAATAGATATGCTGACCTCTTGATCACAATAAAAGTAAATCTCACCCAAGATTTGAACAAACAAGATTAACTCGCAAGTTCGAATTTTATTCAATGAAGAATAAGAATATGAAAGCAAAATAACCTCTCAATTATATTATCAAAGTTGTGTCCTGAATAATGAAAATTACATCCCTATAAATAGGGTCAAAACTAGGTTTAAGAGTTCTAATTAAACAAGGAAACAACTACCTAAAAATAAGGAAATAAATAAACCCTAAAATTCACGCGTATAGGATTTTACGGCCGTGACTACTATCATTACGGCCGTAACCTTATTTCTGATTCAGTCTTACGGCCGTGACAATATGACTTACGGCCGTAAGTCCAAAATCGTTCAAACTCCAGTTTTAGGCAGTGACTCCCTTACGGCCGTGATACTCAACCTTTACGGCCGTAAGACCTCATGTCTCGCAAAATCAATTTCAGCAGTGAGTTGGTTACGGCCGTGAGGAAATACTTGTTACGGCCGTAACATTGAATTTTAACAATTTTCTTCGACAGCTTGAATGAGGTTGATCCACTCGTCGTCTCGACTAGCTTCCAACATGGAAATTGATTCATTTGATAACACGAACATTGTTTCTTGAACTAACTTGTCCATTGCTTCCTTGGCCCTCTTTGTCTGCAATCGAATCATCGGCCCTCCTTCGATCTTCAACGGATCTTTGTGCGGGCTTGTATCCGTGGTCTGGATTACATCAAAATACAAAATCGAAAATTCGATTCCAAAGTCGAGTATCCACTGTTTCAATTTAATTACCAAGAATCAACTCGAATCGCTATATTATCGATTTTTTTTTTTGAAGAATCAGACCAGAACCTTCTATTCGATTTTGATAAAATTCCTACTCATATTTTTTATTTTATCAAAATCTATTGAAAATGTTATAAAACTATCAAAATCTAAACAAGAATTAGAGATGAAGAGATGGAGAGAATAAAGAGGAGAATTCTCATTCCATTAGGTGTGTGAAATACAACAATGAATGCCTCTATTTATAGGAAGATAAAGTCATTCACAATAATTCTTTACAATATTAATTAGGTGGGAGTTAGGTAAGAAATTAGGTAGAGATCTACAAAGGAATTTCTTAATAATTTCTAATAATTTATAACACTCCCCCTTGAATGACTTATTGCTCAATTGTCTTCCTCGTTAAAACCTTGCTAAGAAAACCCAGTGGGATAAAACTTGAGCAAAGGAAAAAAGAGTACAGCTGCTCCCCCTGATGTTGGCCATCATTAATCATTGAGTCTAATATCCAAAATGACATCAATGATAAGTAGTACAAATCATGTACTGAAATCTGAAGTGCTTCGCTGCTTCAGTGTTTTAGTGCTTTAGTGCTGCCTCGTTAAAACCTTGTCAGTAAAACCCAATGGGACAAAATCTGAACGAAGGAAAAAGAGTACAGCCGCTGCCTCGTTAAAACCTTGTCAGGAAAACCCTGTGGGACAAAACCTGGACGAAGGAAAAAGAGTACAGCATGACAGCATGATTCTCCCCCTGAAGTGTGCAATCAAGTATTCATGAACCTTTTGAATAATGATATCATCTTTATTCTGGAATATATATGAAAATCTTCCTGTGTGTAGCCGATATCATAACATTCTTCATAAGATGTGTATGATTTTCTTCATTTGTTGATATCATTCCAGTATAACAATGTGTTGCTGAATTATAGCTTGTTGATAGCTATGATGATGCCTCAAAAACCTTGCTAGGAAAACCCTGTGGGACAAAACCTCAGCGAAGGGAAAAAGAGTGCAGTATTCTCATTAATTTTCATCAATACGCCTCAACTGTTGCCTCATTAAAAACCTTGCTAGGAAAACCCTGTGGGACAAAACCTCAGCTAAGGGAAAAAGAGTGCAACGCGTATTTATTCCTTTTCATGGAATATCACAAGTATATTGATGCAATCACGAATCTTTTCATCTTATAATTTATGATGAGCTTTATATAAATCGTTCATAGCTCATGATGTCATAACATGCTATATTAAGCAATGTTGTACTAATTTATTGATTGCATCTTTCACTTCTGGTGAATAATCAAATATTGCATCTTTCACTTCGGTGAATAATCAAATATTGCATTTTTCACTTCTGGTGAATAATCAAATTTAGAATTCACTTTTGATGAATAATCAAATCTAGAATTCACTTCTGGTGAATAATAAAATCTAGAATTCACTTCTGGTGAATAATTAAATATATTCATTTTCATATTCACTTCTAGTGAATAATCAATTTCCCAGATGTCATAAATGTTACACTCCAATTTTACTTTCAACATATTATATCATGGAGTCATTTGTATCATTCTATAGTGATACTAATCTGGGCATATTGAATATTTCAATGATTTATACATGTATGTTCTTGCACTTTATAAACTGCAATTTCTAATTTGCAGGAGCATAATCAATCATTGAAATAGATATCAATTTTGACATATAATCTACAATCATTTTACTTGAAATCCCAACGTACCGCGATCAACTGGTACATCAAAGAATACTCCCAAAGTACCGAGATGAGAATCATACATTTTGATCTCACTCATTGGTATATCAAGGAGCTCAAGCTAGTGATTTAGACTATAGTCTATCCACCATATGTCATGCCAGTTCTATGAAAAATTTCGCGCGCAACGAGTCGTCCTTTACGACTGTGAAATATTTTTCATTTGTACATATAATTACTGGTTTTACACATTTAAGCATTTGGACTTCAGGTCCTTGAACAATAATCATTTGGACTTCAGGTCCTTGAACAATAATCCCTACATTGGGGTTATATACTTGGCCAAAGTATTATAATTTCATCAACCTCATTTTCATAAGAGGGTATGCAGTCGACTTATTCATAGATTCCATTTCAATTCATCTCAATATAACATATAGAGATCAAGTACATAAATCTCTTATTAACTATGTCCCTTTTACTCACCAAGAGTATTTAGTCTCAAAGGGATCATTTCAATCATTCAAGAGATATTTATTTTATTTGGAATCGATAGTTATTATGCTTCAGGCATAATTACGCTTCAGGCGTGTTTTCCCCATAATGTTCTCAAACATTATTAATCGGCTAAAATGCCATAACACATGTCATTCTTTTAGAGATATAATCTCAATCATATATCTAAGTGCGCTTTTGGTGGATTGTATACATATCGCACTTTTACAAATCATAAAGCTTCTTGAGCTAATCCCTGTTTGACATAGAATATTGTTGTATGATAAACAATTTCTGTATAAGTTATTCTCATAGAAAATAATTTGAAACCTTTGATAATCTAACCGTTTATTATAGAACTTCTGGTTCAATACGGTTTTATTTCATTTCTATGTATGAATATTTGATTCAAAACAATATCGCTAAACTTCTGGTTCAATACAATGTATATTTCATTTATGAGCTTCTGGTTCATACTATATACATATTTCACTTGTACGTATGAACTTCTGGTTCAATATAATGTATATTTTATTTATGAGCTTCTGGTTCATACTATATACGTAATTCACTTGTACGTATGAACTTCTGGTTCAGCAAGATATTTCACTTATACATATGTATGAACTTCTGGTTCAATACAACATTTATTTCATCAGTACGTATTTCTGTACAGTTTAAATCAGTATACCTTTATTACTTTTAGTATACCGAAAAATCAGGTACAATATCCAAGGAAATATCTCATAATCTCAATCTTGTCGCCAAATCTTCCCTTATATCGAAAAAGGTAATGACACATTATCTCACCTTTTCAATAATTTATTCCATTATTTCTTGATGGAATCCATATCACTGACACGCGGAGCCACCGCTCTTTTACGCGTTGAATAATGCTTTTAAATAGATGACTTGGGAAGAAGGCTAGATCCATCAAAAATGGATATCATACTTTCAAATATTCGCAAATATTATTCCAATCTTCCAGTAAATGATTTGAGAAAAATTTATCGAATTAGGCTCGAAAGATTGAGGTTGCTGATGGATCATGGCATGCCAGAAGATGTTCGCTGGTTGATCGAAGCAAAAGTTCGATTAGCTGGTGAATTACCAGATTCATTTTCTAAGCACAAGCCTGGCTTAGGTAAGAGTACTTTTGCAAAGAAGCGAAGAGCAAAAAGATTAAATAGTTGCTACAAATGTGCTCGATGGACATGTGATACCCGTTGTAAATCAATAGGATATTCATCCATAAATCGAGATGATAAGATAGACTTCATTAAGGGTGGACTGAGTAAGGAGTCATTGGATGATATTCGATTGACTCTTGAGACGCACCCTAGTGGGTATGTGCAGCGTGAGCTACTATCTTTATGGGCTAAATTCATCAGCGATAAAGAGAGATATAGTCTCAAAAATATAATAGCTAAAGATCCTGTTTGCCAGGCTGTTATAAACAATGATGCTTTGGCTATGCAGCATTAATACAAGGTAAATCATTTGATATATATGCACATATAAAATATTTTTCTGTTTCTTTTCACGAGTTTTGATAAAGGCTGGTTAAAAATATTAAATCGCCGAAAGGTGAGTAGGATGATTTTGTCAAAAGTAAATCTTCACTTTTTCGAAAAACGACCAGTAAATAGTGAAGCTTTTCGGTTTTAAATAGCCAAACATTTTTCATAGTTCATGCATCCCAAAATAACATTTTCCCATAAGTTTTTCCTTCTTTACTTTCAAAAATGGAAGGACCAAAATTTCGACAGATCAAAACTATCTGTGTATTTTGTGGATCAAAAGTGGGAAAAGGTTTTGGGTATCTAGAAGCAGCCGTGGATTTAGGAAAGAAATTGGGAGAGAAAGGTATCACTCTCGTGTATGGAGGAGGTAGCAGTGGATTGATGGGTTGTGTTTCACAATCCGCTCTAGTAGAGAAAGCAAGAGTGATAGGTGTTATACCTACTCCTTTAGCTGATATTGCAGGCAAAACACGAGGGCATGAAGTACAAACCTTATCTATTCATGAACGCATAACTTGCATGTTATATGGTTCTGATGCCTTCATAGCCCTACCTGGAGGTTTTGGTACTTTAGAAGAAATCTTTAATATTACTTCATGGGCTCAACTAGATCTCCATACTAAGCCTATAGGGCTTTTAAATGTAAACAATTTCTTTGATGGTTTGCTAACATTTCTTGATTATGCTGTGGAACAGGGATTCATATCTCCATTTTCTAGGAGAATCCTTATTTCTGCTCCTACTATCGAGGAACTGCTGGATAAATTGCAATCATATATTCCAATACAAGATCCAGCAGGAGTAAAGATAGATTGGTCGCAAGGAAGGGGAATCAAGCGAAAATGGAGTCCGGTTAATGTAAATTTATCTTTGTGAACTCTAGAATAGGTGGTGGTAGAGTACGGAGTATTCTCACTCTTGAGACACACCATAAATTTCTAGGATTTTATCAGTGTTTTAATCTTGTGTACCTCAAAGATTTAAGGTGGTAGAGTATGGAGTATTTCTTACTCTTGAGACACACCTTTTTCTTTATTTCCTCAAAATGTCAGAGGTGGTAGGATACGGCTACTCCCGAAACACATCTCTTATTTTGAGGATTATAAATGTTTTTCCCCTTTTTCGTTTTGCATGTATGACTCGTTTTATGCTTATTCAGGAGCAATAATAATATCATTTCAGTATATTTAGATGATAATTTTTACTTCTTCTGGAGTAAATATGTACTTCTTCTGGAATACATAAGTGCTCGTGCAAGAACTTTTCCAGACACTTATCATCTAATATTCATCTCATAATACTGATGAGATTATTTTCACATTAGCTATGTCCGTGCTATCATGTGATATTATTTTATCATACATCAACATTCTCTTGTTGAATAATTTTCATCCACCCATTCAAATTCAGATATTGGTAACTTCTGGTACCATTGGATAAAATATTTTTATCAACATTTACCAACTTTTTGGTAGTGATAACTTCTGGTATCATTTGATGAAATATTATCTATCTTTAGTAGTGATAACTTCTGGTATCATTTAATGAAGTATTAAATAACAATATTTTATTAACAATAATAATACTAGGGTTATACCACCAAGTATATATTAACAATAATATTGTATATATATTAACAATAATAATACTGGGGTTATACCACCAAGTATATATTAAAAATAATATTGTATATATATATTAACAATAATGATACTGGGGTTATACCACCACGTATATATGTTGACAACAATCCTCTAATATGTTAGAATTAACCAACAATTGAGGTGTTTATATGTATTCAATTGATAAACCGACCATATAGGCGGTGTCAACATAATAAAATAATTAAACCGACCATATAGGCGATGTCAACATAATGAAATAATTAAACCGACCATATAGGCGGTATCAACATAATGAAATAATTAAACCGACCATATAGGCGGTATCAACATAATGAAATAATTAAACCGACCATATAGGCGGTATCAACGTAATGAAATAATTACCTTTCATGAGTGAGTGAATCATATCTTTCAGTCAAGGTATTCATAATAGTCCAATCCGTTACGGTGCGTGAATTTGCTTTGAAAGTTTCGGGTTACACAATTTCTCCAATTTTTTTCTATGGACTTGGAATTGATTTTCTAATCTATGATGTATAAATGATTTTCTAATACCAAAAACACTAGATTTGAAATATGAAACGTTGATTAATAATAATCTGGTTTCTGATACAGAAGTTCATCATTTAGATGCAACTGTAGAGCATACTCCCGTCGTATTACTCAATTGGCTAGAGACTCGTGCTGATAACGTGTTATAAAACTATCAAAATCTAAACAAGAATTAGAGATGAAGAGATGGAGAGAATAAAGAGGAGAATTCTCATTCCATTAGGTGTGTGAAATACAACAATGAATGCCTCTATTTATAGGAAGATAAAGTCATTCACAATAATTCTTTACAATATTAATTAGGTGGGAGTTAGGTAAGAAATTAGGTAGAGATCTACAAAGGAATTTCTTAATAATTTCTAATAATTTATAACAGAAAATTAATTCTTAACTAAATCAATTAGGAACTTATTCATTTCACCGGCCTACCTAAATTATCTACTAATCCATCTCTATAGTATATACTACTAGTCCACCCCCGCTTCATCTCGTGTCAGTTCTCCTTCCACTCAATTTCCTATCATTACTCACAACTCTATTTGTATCTTATTTGGTAAAAGAATCTTTTTTATTTATAAATAATACAATTTTTAAAATTATTTTTTAATCATGCACATTTTCTCTATCCAATTTTCAACAATTACTTTTTACCTCAAAATCATAAATAAACAAGTTTATAAATCAAATAATATTACCAAACGAAGACGCATTGATGTAAGTGTAATGTCATCGCTTCATTCATAAAAAAACGTAGAAGGAAACTTTATTATGCAAAACAAACTTCGATGATCACACCTACGTGTTTGTGCACACAAATATTGCAAGACAATACCAAATAGACCATCTCATGGCCATATATATACAAAAATTGAACCCTTCTATATCAAAATATTTGCGACCGCTCCTGATCACACCTACGTGTTTGTATGCCACGTTACCTCGATCATCATATTTTTTCATGTTCTTTGTGGAGATAAAGTATTTTAGTTAGACGACTGATTTTTTTATATCCACTTTTTTTTTAAAAAAAAATAAATAAATAAAAATCGTACGTATTTGTAAGTTATATCACCAAACTGTTAGTACATGTAGAATTTTGAATTTTCTATTAAAATATGGGAGTCAAACTACGTCGATATTCTAAATGAAACAATTTAAAAAATTCAGTGTTAAGTCTGGAACAAATTAAAATTCAGTGACTGAGTGACAATAAGTGCAAAGTTGATGGGTATTTGTGAAATTAAGTAATTCCTTAAAAAAAAAAAAGTGTTGCTTCAAAGAGACAAAATTTAGAGCACACTAAAAGTAAAAAATGTCAATAATAATCAAGCTCTATTCATTTTTGTGATGCTTGTGGGTAACAAAAAGGCCAATGCATGCAGGCAACATAATTATAAGCAAATATTGCCCATAATTGACTTTAGTAAAAAGTTTGATCCAATAAATGATGTCAATTTGCCCATTTTTCTGTTTTTTTTTTTTTAAATTAAAAGAAACAACAAAAAGGCAGGGCGGATCCAGCATAGCTCGAGCCCGTTCGGCCGCTCATACTGGATCGGACCGGATTTTTCAGATTTTTTTTTTAAATTTATATATATATATATATATATATATATATACACACGTTACAGCCTACTGGCAGTAGGTAGCAAGTGCAGGGTTTGCAAATGGGCCATAAAACAAAAAATTGATGTTGGTCCAAAATCTAAGTCTAACCCAATTTATTAAAGGGTATTAACACAAATATCCTTATTTTTGGACCATTTACAAAAATACACTTTTAAAATTTTTAGGAAGTAAAAATACTTTGTAAATCTTGAGTGCTACTTTTTTAATGTTTTTGTCATTTTTTTTTAATAATTTTGTCACTTTTTAAAAAAGGAACATATAATGTCACTTATTTTAAAAAAAATTGATATGTACGTTACTTTCTCAATCAAAAATAAATTAAAATTTTAGAATAAATTAATGTTTTGTTAATTTTATTCAAGATATTGGAATAATTGTGCATTTTTTTATATAAAAAAAAACGGTGACAATATCACTTTTTCTTTTAACAAAAAAAATGATAATTTTTCATTTTTTTTTACTTGAAGGTCAATTTCATTTTTTTTCGATATTCATCATTGGTTAACAAATTACACAAGTCCACAAACATTAATAAACATATTACACAATACTACTTTTTTTTTTCTTTATCACTTTTTTTTTTTAATTCGCCTTCTCTTTTAATTAAAAAGTAATACGGTTTCACTTTTTAGTAAATCAAAGTGACGTTTTGTTACTTTTTGATAATTGAATGTCACTTTTTCAATTTTTAATAAAAAAGTGACACAAGACATAATGTCACTTTTTATCACTTCATCACTTTTTTTTTAATAAAAAAGTGACAAAATGCCACTTTTTTTTAAGAAAAAAATTGACAAAATACTACTTTAAAAAAAAAAATCTACTAAAAAAGTGACATAGAGTGCCACTTTTTAAAAAATTTTGTTACTTTTTTAATAATTTTCTCACTTTTTTTAAAAAAAGTGACAAAATGTCACTTTTTATCCTTTTTTCTTCTAACTAAAAAGTGACACTTTACTACTTTTTTCGCCGTTGAGGATCAACGGTCAAATAGTCAACGTCCGTTCTAGCTCAACATCAATCCTGAATTCGCCGCTGCAAAAAGGCCATAAGTGATTTATGTTACTTCTATCATATAACTTTTATCACTAACTCAAGTTTATTTTTAAAGAGTTCGAATGAGAAAATTATACATGTAATCCCGAAAGTGTAGCGATAATATAAGTAATTTATAAACCTTGTTATTATAATAACAGTTTCAATTAAGAACAAAAAAAATTGACGAATTAAATTGTTTTAAAAAAATTTCATAAATCTCACAGTACTAATTTAACTTCATAATTAGCATCTGTTTGGTAAACATAATTTTTTTTATTTATAAATCACTTTATAAACTACACAATTTCCTACAAGGGCCGAGTAGGATTATTCAGTCCGGACTTGCTACATCTACTTCTAAGAAGTCATAAAAAATCTTGTTAATTTAGTTGTTTTTCATTTTGTTACGGGTTTTGGTCGTCGGCTTATATATATATCAAGATTCAACAACAAAATATAAAAATTAGTGTGTAAGACGAATGGGAATTCTCTAAATGGGTTGTTCTATTCTAACAGATCTCAGCCATATCAACATCATGATGTATTCAGTATTCTTATTATTTTGTTGCTCACATTCATTGAATGCTAGAGTTTCAAGAAGTCTTGATCTATTCAATTACGTAATATACTTTCTTCGTCCCATAAAAATAGGTTAATTAATATTTTTACACTGAATAAGAAGACATAATTAATATAAATTGAAACAATAAATTTACTTACATTTTATCTAATACTCTTACATTGAATAATGAGTAATTCATATTTGTTGATAGCAATGCATATTAAATAGGGATACATCACCGTTTGGTAACCGTCCTTTTTTTGATTTATAAATCAATTTATGAACCGCACAATTTTTCAAACCACTTTTTAACCACACATTTTTCTCTCTTCAATTTTTAACCACTACTTTTTACCTCAAAATCATAAATAAACCAGTTTATAAATCAAATAGTATTACCAAACGGAGACAAAACATTAATGTGTGCTTTTAATAAGGAAAGTAACCTATAATAATTTGGAAAAAAATAAAAAAGAAAAACAAGTCTATTTTTGTGGAATCGAAAGAGTATGTTAATTTATTATTTTTAGATAAATACCAATTGAAGGGATTAATATTTTAACATATATTTAACTTCTTGAATCTTAATTCAAGTCTTGAATTTGCAATTTGTTCAAATTTATGAAACTTTAACAAGTTTTTCAAAGCTTTCTCCCATTTTACGAATTCTCTAGATCAATTCTAATGGTTTATGCATATTTTTATTTATACGACAATTAAATAGATAAATATTTCACTTATGTTCATAAAATAGATAATGAAATTTAAAGTTTAACTTCAATGGTCTTTGTTTACAATTTTTTATGTGAACACGTGTCATCAAATTAACATCATTTTTTAAGATTAAATAAATGAAAAATTAATATTTGCCTAGTCACTTTATCTAGTACATTATTTATATCTAGACATAACACGAGATAATATTCATGTCATATCAATATCATATAGGTATGAAAATTAACCATTAAAGATGATATATTTAAATTATTATTATTATTTTTTATGTAACAATGATTTTTTTTGATAATCCATAAATCATTAAAGATGTTAAAGGTCTACATTTCTAGATGATCAATTTGAGGTGTTCAAAGAGGCTGGATACAATTGGATTGTGTTGAGAAATTTCCTTTCTCAAATGGAATATGTGTTATAACGAAATTAACACAAAATTGGAAACAAAGAATCAAGAAGAAATCACAAATTGCAAAGTGACTTGAATCGCAAAGAATGCTGTCCTAAAAGCGAAATTTGCTCCCTCTCGGAATGAGAATGCTAAAGGGCCTCCAAGCAAATTGCTTTAGCGGATTTCAAGCTTCAAACCAAGTATCAAATAGCACAATTGATAAACTTGGAGAATAGGAACAAGAAGAGCAATTTTTTGAAGATTCTAAGTATAAATTTTTGGATGATAATCACTATTGAAAGTATATTGATCAAAATGTTGTTAAAACCATGAATTCTATACCTATTTATAGAATTCTATCATCCCTATTCGTTGTTCATGCAACTCTTCACGAAAGAGTGCCAAAATTGGTTGAAAAGGTGCATGAGAATTTCTGAAAAAATTCTCCAACGGTCGAATTTTCATGACACGCGATCGCGAGATAGGAGGCACTCGTGATCGCGCGATGCCTCGAAAAAATGTCCAGTGACCAATATCACTCAACCACGCGATCGTCGGACTACCAACCACGCGATCGCGTGGTTCTTCATTCTGGCCGGACCTTTAGGTCCGGTCCGGACCATTTGGTCCGTCCAGTTGTATTTGGTCCGGTTTTTGCACTTTTTGGACCGGTTCTCGCACTTTTCAACTTTTATTTATATATTTGAACAACATTTTCATAAAAATCCCCCACTTGTTCAAATATATGAATACAACTTAGAATCATAAACGATGCCACGTATAAAATAAGGTATCTTTCGATTTTAACCTTATATTAGTGCTAATATTGCAAAGTAATATCGAGATCCCAGGTAGCCTTGGCTTTGAACCAGTTATCCCTTATGACATTACCGGCGATATCGCACACGTGAACATTCTTGCTCAATACGTTCCACACGATTTACTTTGACGCGTTAATGGCCTTGCGTCCATCCGAGTTCATGAACTTTTCAGAAAGTAACTCCAAAACTTTCCATGAAGCGGCACCACTTCTAAGTTCATATAGGAGAAATTCTTACAGTGTCTTGGTAACTTTTAAAGACACTTGTACTAAATACTGAATTTCTTTAAGATTTGTTCAACCCTCCAAACAGTTACCCCAGCACTTGTATCCTTAGGATAGGGCCTTAAAATAATTTTTAAGTGGTGCAACAATTCACTTATCAAATGACTTGTTGTTACCCTTTGAACCCGTGAATTACTCATTTCGTAATGACAGGTAGGGTTGCCGTCATTGGTGAATTTATAATAGGAGTTTTAGCCCCATCCTACTCGATGTTTGTCTTACCAACTCTTTGGTAAGTGGTTTTGTGAATGGATCAGCCAAATTTTCACTTGACCTCACATAGGTAAGTGATATTACTCCATCATTTATTAATTTTCTTATATAATCATGTCTAAGACTCATATGTCTTGACTTTCCGTTGTAGACTTCATTATAAGCCTTTGCTAGAGTGTCTTGACTATCGCATAGTATAGATATTGAAGATTCATTCTTCGTATCTAGTGGAATTTCATAAAGAAGATCCTTAAGCCATTCTGCTTCCTTTCCAGTTTCTGCTAATGCAACAAACTCGGATTCCATAGTGGAATGTGTTATAATTGTTTGTTTCTTTGATCTCCAAGAAACAGCACCACCTCCAAGTGTAAACAACCATCCCGAGGTTGATTTATTTTCTCCAGCGTTTGATATCCAACTTGCATCGGTATATCCTTCTAGTATTGCTGGAAACTTGGAATATTGAAGTCCAAGGTTTTTGGTTCTTTTTAAATAACCAAGAACTCTTCCAATCGCTTTCCAATGTTCAACACTTGGATTGCTAGTAAACCTACTAAGTTTACTCACGGCAAATGCAATATCCGGTCTTGTGCATTGAGTTGCATACATTAGACTCCCAATTGCACTCGCGTATTCGAGTTGTCCAATAGCCCTTTCAACATTCTTTACAAGTTTAATACTTGAATCAAATGGAGTATTTGCCTCTTTAATGTTCAAATGTTTGAACTTTTCAATCACATCCTCTATATAATGTGATTGGGTTAACGCATACCCCAACTCATTCTTGATCACTTTTATACCCAATATGGTATCAACTTGACCAAGATCTTTCATTTTGAATGTTGATGATAGAAACCTCTTCGTTTCTTTTATGCCATTCATGTGATTACTTATAATCAACATGTCATCCACATACAAACACACAAATATAACAAGTTTATCACAACTTTTGATATATAAACATTTATCTACCACATTATGTGAAAAACCAAAAGACATAATTGCATTATCAAATTTCTCATGCCATTTTTTAGGAGCTTGTTTTAAACCATATAGCGATTTAATAAGTTTACAAACTTTATTTTCATTACCCGGAAGAACAAAACCTTCCGATTATTCCATGTAAACTTCTTCATCTAATTCTCCATTTAAAAATGCAGTCTTCACATCCATTTGATGCACATGCAAATCAAATATAGAAGATAGTGCAAATAGTATTCTAATAGTAGTGATCCTAGCCACCGGTGCATAAGTGTCAAAATAATCAATTCCTTCCTTTTGTCGAAAACCTTTAGCAACTAATCTTGCTTTATAGGTTTGGATCGAACCATCGGTATTGTATTTCCTTCGAAATACCCACTTGCAACCAATGGCTTTTGATCCAGCCGGTAAATCAACAATCTTCCAAGTATTGTTGGATGTTATAGAATCCATTTCATCATTGATAGCATCTTTCCAAAATGTGCTATCTCTAGAAGTCATTGCTTCTTTATAGGTTTTAGGATCACTATCAATTTGAAGAACATATGGAATTGTTCTTACTATATCTTCCTTACTTGCTTCAACCAAGTAAAAGGAAATTCTTTGAGAATCAATCTCATCGTGTCCTAATACCTTCTCTTTACGAGATCGCTTGCTTCTTCGAGGTTCACTAGTCTCAATTACATCTTGGGTAGATGTTTCTAGTGATTTAGAAGCCGAAAATTCATTTTGAATTTCTATTGAATTTTGAGGAATATCATCAACCCTTAATAAATTCTCAAAAAATTCCACATCTCGTGATTCTATAATTATATTGGATATTAGATCAAGTAGCCTATATGCTTTACTATTTATAGCATATCCAACAAAGGCACTCTTGATCCCTCTTGGTCCTAGTTTTGTTCTACTAGGATTGGTGTTTTTATAATAAGCCAAACACCCCCACACTTTAAAATATCCAATGTTAGGCTTCCAACCTTTCCACAATTCGTAAGGTGAAACTTTAAGTTTCTTAGAAGGAATTCTATTATTTATATGACACGCGGTAAGTAAAGCCTCACCCCATAAGTTATTAGGCAATTTAGACCTTGTTAGCATAGCATTTATCATCTCAACTAAGGTTCTATTTTTCCTTTCCGCCAAGCCATTTTGTTCCGGTGTTCTAGGTGCACTACATTGGTGTAAAATACCATATTCTTCACAAAATATATTAAATTCTTTAGAAAAGTATTCACCGCCTCTATCACTTCTAAGAATTTTAATCCTTTTATCCTGTTGATTTTCTACTTCATTTTTATATGCTTTAAACATATGAAAAGCCTCATTTTTATGTTTCATTAGATAAATATAACAAAATCTAGAATAATCATCAATGAAAGTAATAAAATATTTATTACCACCCCTTATTAACATGCCATTAAGTTCACAAATATCGGTATGAACTAAGTCAAGAATATTAGATGATCTTTCTACACTTTGAAAAGGTTTTCTAATCATTTTGGACTTAGTGCAAATTTCACATTTTTCATTCTTCGTAAAATCACAAGATAGCATGCCATTTCTAATCATTCTATGCAAAGTAGAATATCCAACATGTCCTAATCTATCATGCCATAAATTTAAAGAACACACAAAGTAAGAAGAATTTATTTTATTGATTGCATTGTCAATAGTACATAATTTGACCATTCCATTAGTGGAATAGCCTTTACCAACAAAGAAACCATTTCGGGACAATACAAGTTTTCCCGACTAAAAAATACATTTAACGCCCGGTTTTCCTAACAAATCACCACTTACAAGGTTTCTATTCATATCCGGCACATGCAAAACATTTGTAAGAGTTACAACCTTTCCGGATGTGAATTGAAGATCAACATTCCCTTTGCCTATGACTTTTGAACAATGTTCATTTCCCATTTGAATTTGTTGACCATCATCAATCTCTTGATAGGTCTTGTATAGGGATTTGTCATAGCAAACATGAACGGTGACGCATGTATCATACCACCATCCCGGAATTTTTCCTTTGACAGAATTCACTTCGCTTATAGTAGCAATAATTTCATTCTTGTCAATGGAATTAACCTTGCCTCCAAAATTGCTTTGTTTTTTTTTATGTCGGCAATCTTTCGCAAAGTGGCCTAATTTTCCACATACAAAGCATTCTCCCTTGGGCTTCTTTTTGAATTTGTTGTTGTTGTTGCTAGTAAACTTCCTTTTGTTTACTTTGGTCACTTTGTTGTTCTCCAAGGCATTGGCTTTAGAAGTGCCAACATGGGAATGTTCAATCCCATCTCTTGCCCTCGACTCTTCCTCAATTCGGAGATGTTTTTGAATTTGCTCCATTGAAAAGTCTTCGGAGTTGTGAAGGATTTTCTTCCTATATCCTCTCCAAGTAGAAGACAATTTTGCAATAATTGCTCCTACTTGAAATGATTCCGGAAGTTCTATCTTCACCGCTTTTAATTTATTGACAATCACTTGCAATTCATGAACTTGGGGTAATAGGGTTTTCCAAAAATTTAAAATCGAAGTACCTTGTTATAAGGAATTTTGTTGTTCCTTCCTCTTCGGCCTTGTACTTGTTTTCAAGTGCATTCCAAATCTCTTTTGCAGATTTAGTGTTGGTGTACAAGTCGTAGAGACGATCCGAAAGTGCATTCAAGATATGGCCACGACAAATAAGTTCGTCTTCTTCTCGCTTCTTTCGATCAATCCTTGCTTGTTCGGTATCTTTCTCGGAAGGTTCTGGCAAGTCTTCCAAATTGGGATCAAGGATGTAGAAGATTTTCAGCGCTGTTAGTAGAAACTTGATTTTGTCTTGCCACCTTGTGAAGTTGGTGCCATCAAAACGATCCAAGCGAACCAAGTCTTGATTCATCAATTTGATTGTTGCCATGGTGGTGTCTCCTTCGGTTGCCAACGCAGAAATTTCGCTTTTAGATTGTTGAGAAATTTCCTTTCTCAAATAAATATGCTATAATGAAGTTGACAAAAAAAACTTGCAACAAAGAATCAAGAAGAAAACAGAAATTGCAAAATGACTTGAATCGCAAAGAATGCTGTCCTAAAAGCGAAATTTGCGCCCTCTCGAAATATGAATGCTAAAGGGCCTCCAAGCAAATTGCTTTAGCGGATTTCAAGCCTCAAACCAAGTATCAAATAGCACAATTGATAAACTTGGAGAATAGGAACAAGAAGAGCAATTTTTTGAAGATTCTAAGTATAAATTTTTGGATGATAATCACTATTGAAAGTATATTGATCAAAATGTTGTTAAAACCATGAATTCTATACCTATTTATAGAATTCTATCATCCCTATTCGTTGTTCATGCAACTCTTCACGAAAGAGTGCCAAAATTGGTTGAAAAGGTGCATGAGAATTTCTGAAAAAATTCTCCAACGGTCGAATTTTCATGCCACGCGATCGCGAGATAGGAGGCACTCGCGCGACTATCGCGCGATGCCTCGAAAAAATGTCCAGTGACCAATATCACTCAACCACGCGATCGCGTGGATCTTCATTCTGGCCGGACCTTTAGGTCCGGTCCGGACCATTTGGTCCGTCCAGTTGTATTTGGTCCGGTTTTTGCACTTTTTGGACCGGTTCCTTATATATTGGACCGGTTCTCGCACTTTTCAACTTTTATTTATATATTTGAACAACATTTTCATAACAGATTGTAGGTTAACCAACATCTGGACACGAGGCACCTTTGATTGGCTAGCAAGAATGCCAACTAAATTGATTATGTGGCACAATTTCATTAATTATTTTCATGATGACACCGAAGCATTCGAAGTATGCATAAAGGGTAATAATAAGCCTAACTTAGCTAGGTACAGATCCACTAAGTGACAAGCTAGCGCGACCGCACTAACTGACTGTCGATGAATCCGTCGATTGCAGCAATTTTTAATTTTTTTTTTTTTTTTAAATAAATTTGTTGGCACATAAGTTTCAATTTTTTCAAAACAACTTTTAGCCCAACTAAACCCAATAAACTCTAACCAACCCAGTAACCAAGTACCAACTCATTTCAAACCCCCCTCCTTGCTCGAAGTTGGATGCCTCCCTTAAGATCGAATTGTCCTGCTCCACTCCAAGCTTCGGCGCTCCATCGCTCAAGCATGTCCTCACACTCTTCGTCTCTACTCCGACAATCCGGCAGCCAACTTCCATTCCAAACTCCTGACTCTATTTGACTATTCACAATGTTCACATCGAGTTCGAGACTTTGAAGTTCGCCCTTCGTTCGAGTTCTGTAGGATGAGCACTAATTTTTATATTTTTGTAATTTCTAGATTATAATCTTGAATGGTGAATCTTGATTGTCTTCTTTTTCCACTCTTGGCTCTTGAGACTTGCGGCAGTGACTCAACAGCAAGCAAGCAGCGACTAGCAACTTGCAAACAACAAGGAATTTTTTATTAATTCTCAATTTCTCATCTCTATTCTCACTTCTCAGGTACTGTGAGGCTGACGTTATTTTAGTTTTGAACTTTAAATGCTATTTGGAATTTTTACATAAATATTAAATATTACCTTTAAGGTTTTGCAATGTGTTCATATTCCCCTTGTGCGAATTAAGTAAATTGTGATTTGGTGAATATTTGACTTCTGAATTGTATTTATTGGGATTTCAGATTTGGTGAATATTTTTTTGTTTGATATGTGAAGTGTGAGTGATTATTGATTTACGGATTATTAAACTTTTTTTTTTTCAACATAAGGAAAGTCTCAACTTAATTATTCTAGTGGTCCTACAACTGCTTTTAGTAGACAACATGAGTTATTAGGCTTTGTATTGGATTTTATTTTCATATATTTTATTACAATGTTTTAATGTATTTTTATACCGATTGACACTATTGAATCACTATGGATAATAAAAACTCATCTTATGTGTTCAAATGACCTCGTTAGTGTTTTTAAGAAGGTCACAAAAACGATTGCCAAAAAAATTAAAAAAAATAAACGATCGACTCGAGACCAATGAGGTCTTGATCTAAACGAGGTGAGAATTCCTTTTTCGTAGGGGTTGTCGGTGCATGGATGGGGAGAGGTGGATCTAGCCGGCTGCGAGGTAGCGCAACCGCGCTAGCTGGATTCCTGCTAACCCAATTTTTTTTTTCATGAATATCAGTTTTTCACAGCCGACAGATCAATAACCAGATTGATTTTGCAAAAGTCGTCGAGTTTGAAATGTCAGATATGTCTCCCTTTACCGTCTTCGAACTTGGTTTTGCAGGTAAGGTTGCAGCCTGTATGTATGGCCGTGGAGAAGAAGATGAAAATAATAATTGGGCCTTCTTTTTTTATTCATTTGGGTTCACTTAATTGGCCCATCAATTGACTCCAATGGTATCTAAATATTTGAGTTTACATTTGACCCAATAATAGTTGGTTTCCATGATTCCATTTATTTTTATTTTTATTTATTTTTGTTCCAATTTACTGTAATTCGATTATGAGAATAAAGCATGCTGTGGAAGATAAAAATGCATAATGTGAATTCTTGAATTTTATGTTACATGTTTGCTTTGGGAAATCCAATTAAGCTCATTTAGTAGAAGAATATAATATAATAAACAAAATGATGTACAGAAATTTATAATTTGAATTTCTTTGGAGTGTTTATCTTTTATTTAAGAGATTGTCAAATATTATTGTTGAAAGCTTTTTAGATTCACAATCATCATACTTAATCGATGTCTTGAATTCAATAAGTGAATTATTGAGATATTGAGAATTGTGATTTGTTGAAAATCTGTTTTAGTACATTTCTATATTAGTTGTTTAATTTTTAATATTATTTAATAAAATAATAATAATAATAATAAACAATCTCACTACTGTGGTCGTTGACAATCGTCGGTCAACGGTCCATGGTCAGCAGTCGACCGCTCTAGCTGACTTTTGATGCTGGATCCACCACTTGGATGGGTATTAGACGTAAATGTATTGTGATATGAATCTATCGACTAAATACTCCTTTCGGACAAATAGGGCCAAAAGTGCCATGCCGGGCATGGCATTTTCTCGAACTCACCGCATTATCATTCCTATAGTCTAAGACATTCAATTACATAATATCGTATGAAATGAATCTACTGACTAAATTTCGAGTTATTGTGAAAGTTCTGAGCGACAAGTTGTCTAGTTCACTACGAAGTCTAGTGGGAGAAACGTGTAATTATTTCGGGTAAGTCTTTTTTCTTCATTTCCAATGAAACTTTAATTCCTGATTGGTAACAAAAAATGAGATTTGTTACAGATATGCCTAAATGAACATAACACGTCATCTATATGTGCCCACTAGGGAGATTCACAAAATATCCAGCCACCTAATCTGGACTTACAAGCCGGATTGTGAATACCAAACCGCTAGACTCTTATGTGCCAGACTCTTGCTTAAGTTGGAATGTGGATACAAATTGGCCAGAATCATGCTTTGCCGAGGTCAGTACCCTAGAAAAGTAATAAGACAGCTTGAGGTAACTTGTTTACAGAAGACAACTTGATGTGACAATATTTTTAATGAAGAGAAATACTCTCTTACAGCAACTGCAACTCTACATTTATAGGTATGATTATTATCAAGAAAATAGCTTACCTTATGAAGAGTTGATGTCTTGTTACATGTAATGCTTTGCACGTATCACCATCATAGACATCAACTCCTTCTATATATATATATATATATATCACATTTGTCTTTAAGAAAGAGGTTAGTAATTCAATACATTACACACAATACACATAATCATACTCCCATTTCTCTCTTCTACGTACTTATATTTTCCGCATTCAATTATATTTGCTCACAATGAGTCCTAACTTAAGCGTTGGAGTGCATACATGAGCCACCACGGCCCCGTTGCCCACTGACCGTTTGTCCAAGTGCGCAGGAAATTCACATGTTTAAGAGAGAGGATCTGAGACGTGTTGATCTAAAGTCCTACCAGATTTTGTGGTCAACATTTTAGTGTTTTTTGTGGAAAACCACATTTCTAACCACAAAATCGCATGGTAAAAACTATCAAAAACCTTGAAAAAGGACAAGAAACCTCATGAAAAAGAAAGAGTGGAAGAATATTTCAAGAAATCTTGAAAAAAGCAAGAAACCTCTTGAAAAGAATTGTTAAAAAACTACAAGAAACCTCTTGAAAAGGAAAGAGTGGAAGCATATTTCAAGAAACCATGAAAAAGGCAAGAAATCTTTTGAAAAAGATTGGTAAAAAACTACTAAGAAACCTTGAAAATGGGAAGAAACCTCTTTAAAAAGATTGGTAAAAGACGTTCTAAGGAATACCCTTTAATAGGGACTCCCTGAATGAGGAATTTCCTGAAGAAGAGCTACCTAGGAGAGGGATTCCCTGAAGAATGACTCCCCTGAGAGAGGGGACTCCCATAAGAAGGAATCCTTGAAAGAGGACTTCCCTGAAAGAGTGACTCCCAGAAGAAGGACTCCTTGAAAGAGTGCTCTCCTAAAAGAGAGACTCCCTGAAAAATGGCTCTCCTTAAGAAGGAATTCCTGAGAGAAGGACTCCTTAAAAAGGACGCCCCTAAAAAAAGATTCCCCTAAGAGAGATACTCCCTGAAGGATTCCCCTAAAAGAGGGACTCACTAAAGACGGGTTCTCTGAAAGAGGGACTCTTTAAGAAGAACTTTCCGAAGAGATAGACTCCTTGAAGAATGACACTCCTGAAAGGGGAACTCCTTGAATTTTGGCTCCCTAGAAGAGGAACTCCCCTGAAAGTGGGATGGACTTCCTTAAAATGGGTATTTTGTAAAAATTCTCCCCGAAGGGCTCTCCCGAAAGAGGGATGGACTCCATGAAAACGGGTCTTTTGTAAAAATTCTTCCTAAATAAGGACTCCTCTAAAAAAGGGATGGACTCCCTTATAAGAGGTCTTTTATAAAATAAAAAAAATAAAAAAATCATGAAGAAGAACTTCCTTGAAAAGGGGACTCCTCTAAAAGAAGGATGGTCTACCAACAAAACCTCTATGGAAAAGGAAATTGTCTTAAAATGCATCCTTGAAAGAAGATATCTTCCTTATTAGAAGAGCCCTAAGTCGTTGCACAACAAGCCCTCTAGTTACTCGAAATGAGCTTATTCTCTCTATTATTGAGGCAAGCCCTAAATCCTTACACAAGAAAACAGGCCTACAAGCCCTCCAGTTACTCGAAATAATCCTATTCTCTCTATTATTGAGGCAAGCCCTAAGTCATTGTACAAACGAGGCAGGCCCATAAGCTTTCTAGTTGCTGGAAATGAGCATATTCTCTATATTATCAAGGCAGAATATAAGCCCTCACACATCAAGGCAAGCACATAAGACCTCAAATGTTATTGAAGACGAGCTTGTAAGTCCCCCTTTAAGAGGCATGCTCAGGGAATTCTTATTATTGAACGCAGGCCTATAAGTTATCGTAAATTCAATACATGCTCGTGGTATTCTTGTTATTAAGAGAAAAGCCGCTCTTTCAAATTTTGAAGAATGCGCGACAACGCTCTCTTGGAGATGTAATCAAGAAAATCTACTTAAAAAGGTTATCGCGCATTCAATTGGGATCCAAGTGTTCAACTATATGAAAGTACTAGCCCAATTTCCTATATAATTCCACTCCAACGATGCCTTGTCATGAGAGATGTATTCTATTTTTCCACTCGAGGGATGCCTGACAACGCGAGAATATTTTTTTTTTATATCTTTTACTCTAGATTTAAACATGTTGACAAGCACTGAATGAATAATTAACAAAATAGAGGTAGTACATGTAATTACCTCTTATTAAAAGAAAAATAGTAGGTAGTAAATAGTACGACTACCTACGTTCCCACCCATAAAATTTTAGGCATGAGGACTTGGCATAACAAAATTCACCTCTGGATGAACTCTATTTCATTGTTAACGTGGCATTAATTAAGAGGATCTCTAATAAGCTCTTTAAACTTGAGATGCTCTTTATTTTGGAAAGTCAACCCTTAAAATTTTACTTCAATATATTCTCTACTTTAACATTTTAATTTAGAAAGTGGGTTTGGCTCTCCAAATTTGGAGAATTAAACTCACTCTCTATTATTAAATGCATTCAAAAAGTTTCAATTTTCAATATTCCTACATTAACCTTTTTTATTACATATTTGATTTCATTGATCATTTACTTTTAAAAAATAAATATTAACTCAAAATAAAGAAAGATAATAAATATTTTTATCGAAAAATAAAATAAAGAGTAAAAAATAAAGAGTTTGTTGGAGCTTAAAAAAAATTATTCTTTAAATTAAAAAATGCTCTCTATTATGTAGAATATGTTTTTTAAATATAAAGAGTTTATTGGAGATGCTCTAAGAGCCTAAACCATATCTATTGTAAAATAAATCATATTGATTAACAAGAATTCATTTCATAACTCTAAAAATACATATAAACAACAATGCAATTTTTTTGACAAAAATGCTATTTGTACATAATTGTCGACGTGGAGGTTGACAATAAGTGATGTGGAAGTGTTTGTGAATGTTAATTTAAAAAAATGATCTAATGCATGGAAAAACATGATTGTGCAGCATATGTATTATGTTAACTTCTATGTTAAAGTGTTTGTACATGTATTAAAGTTGAATTTTTGAAACATAAAAGTTGGTTTTGTTTCGAGATTTATTTGGCTCATAAGCATCTATTCAGGAAACTAAATAAATTGGTCTATATATCAATTTATAAATTACATAATTTTTCAACATTACTTTTTAACCATACACGTTTTCTCTTTTCACTTCTAAATCACACATTTTACTTCAAAAATATAAAAAATTAATTTATAAACCACATTTTTTTTTACCAAACCGAGGGCAATCCCAATGTGATATTCACTTTATTGACCAATATATCTTAGTCCCATGCCACGTTCTTGCACAAACCAAAGTATTCATAACATAGAACTAAATATGTCACAAAATATTGCACACGAGGGTGGAACCAGCTTTAAGATTTGAGGTGGGCTTGCCTTAATTCATTTTTTTTTTCTTGAAGGCTTTTTCAGAATCTTCCCAATTTGGGGGGAGCCAAGGACTAGTTGGCCACCCCCTAGTTCCGCCCCTGATTGAACGGTATTCGATATGGGAATATTAAGGTGCCAATATACTCATTTGGGAAGGTGCTTGGCCCCCTATTGGTTGGTTGTCAGGTGGGGTGGTCTATGAGTAGAAGTTAATGTGGCTCCGGACACCTTAGGCTGCGTTCTATTTGATGTTTTTCAGTCGTTTTCCATTTTTCATTTTCGAAAACGCGTTCTCTTGCGCCGTTTTCGGGAAAAATTTTCGAAAAGGTTTTCAAATTTTCTAAAGGAAATGGAAAACGTGAAAATCACGTTTTCTGCGTTTTCCGAAATTTATACCTATTAAGTGGAAAACGCGCGTTTTCCACTTTAAAAAAAATAAATTAAAATAATCAAAAAAATTTGAATTTGTCCTTTTTAATTACATTATTGGTCCCTTATTTTCAAAACTTGTCACTTTGATCCTCGAATTTTGAAATTTCTTTCGAAAATACTCTAATTTATTTTCAACTTAGGTCCCTCAACTTCAGATTTTGTTGCACATTAGTTCACAAATTTTACTTTTCTTTCAATTTAGTCCTTCTCGTATTTACTTTATAGGTCATTGTCTTCAAACATGTATAACTTTTGATGTACAACTCCGAATTGCACTCCGTTTTTTGCGTCGAACTCCAAATTCAACCATCTTTCTGATGATAAATCATGTACTTAATTATTAAACATTTATTAAATGGAACGATTACTTTAGAATGAAAAATTACTACCCAAATGTGGAACAATTATTTTAGAAGGGCAACATGAATTTTTGAACTTTTTTAGTATAACCAAATTGTGTGATAGGGGTTATTTCATTTATTTTTGTTGTACAACTCAAGTATGACATATTTATTTCATTCATATTCACAAACAAAATAATTACAAGTAAACAGAAATAATTTTCTTCAAATTTTTAAACAGAACGTGTTTTTCAGTTTTTCATTTTCGAAGACAATTTTCAGAAATAATAAATCAAACGTGTTTTCAGCAATTTCGAAAAAAGTCATAGAAAATATTTTTAAAAATGAAAACAGAAATACAAAGAAAACGCAGCCTTAACTTTCCCGGTATTTGATATCCCACAAGTAGTCTGTTTCTTTATATAGGATGGATGGGCAATATAGTGCACTCAAAACTTTTGACATTGAGATTATGTAACAATAAATCAATTATCAACGAGTCTTGATTAATACATTATCATGCACTCTCATAATTAGAGCATTTCTAGTACTCTTAAAGTAGTACATGCCAATGCGAAATTGACCCCTCACAATAACGACCACATTTAATTAATTTTTAAGGCCCATATTAAAAGGGGACGTTCCCCCATTGGCCTGGAGTATTACAAGAATTTTCGTATTCTATTTATTTGATCAAAATCATTGAGAGACTGACATGTGTCCTCGCTTGAGCTGTGGAGAGACTATGGAAAGGAGGCCACCAAGAGGAGGCCTCATCTTCGACCTATAAATCATCTCGTCATATGGTCGACGATAAAATTTCAAAAAGGGGATAAATGATTCTCGCGATTTTTCAGTTCGAGTTAATTGATACTCTTTTTTGAAGAACAATGCAGGGGATTGGAGAAATGAAGGCCTTGGAGTCCTTGGATGCTTGATCATTGATGGATCCAGCCTTTGGGTTTTCTGTGGCATTGGTGTTGATGGGAAGTAGCCTTTCTTTACAGTTCTGCCTATGCCATAAGGCCCTCTAGTAGTTGGCGATGTAAAAGAGTAGGATCGAGCATTAATATGGGGAGACATAGTGGGACCAAAGGAAGTCAAAGATGCAGTTGTGGGTCCCACCTTAGACGTCGATGTATCCTTCAACGTCAGGTACCACGGTTTAAGTGAATCAAAATGTTGAGAGACGGCAAATGAAAATCTTGACGAAGCACAAGAGCCAACTTTATTAGTCGCTGGCACGAATGAAGAATCCCAACGGAGTGATGATGCCCGCGTGTATGATATAAAATTATTAAATTCCAGAGACTCTTCGAAGTCCGAAGATGATACTATCGTAGTGAGTGGGGATAGCTCAACAAATGGCCTAGCTCCCTACAAAATTAAAAACATAAGAACGATAAGAATTCACCACTCATTTACAACGCGTTCGGCTGCACACTTAATTTGCAAATTTTTTGTAATGATTACATGTTTTAAATTACAGAAGAGTTCTTAACGTGTAGTGACAAGTTAATATGTGCAGTCTACGAGTTGTACACAAATTCGTGAGAGACATGTCAATAAAATTCTCGATTACCATCTAACTTCGAGATGACGTACCTTCCAGAGATACGAGAAGATGGAAGGAGGATCAATAACAAAGGCCTTGTGAAGCCTGCCTGGATAATACTCGGCCAAGACTTTCAGTGTTGCCAGGAACATGTTCATAAAAGCTGATGCTGATCGGAAATGGCCTGCATTTTCACATTGTTTTTAATTAACAAGAATTAACAAAAACTTTATCCCACCCCACCATCGAGAATAACAAAAAAATAATCTTAAATACGCATACGGTAGGATTGTTCATTCAAATCATAATAATCTAAACTACAAATGGTAGCTATATTAAGACCACAATTTCTTATAAACATACCACATTTTAATTGTATTATTGATTCTTAATCTCTAGAGATTGTTATGTTTATATTCTTAATTTTTTTGATCACATTTTTTTCATTAAATTTTCAGCAATTAACAAATCTTATACACATCAATGATTTTCATCCAAAAAGATTTTATTATCTTACTTTAAAATAATGGACAAGTATTTAATCATAATTTTTTTTTTTTTTACTTATTAAATATACGAGGGATAAAAAAATCTTTTTATTTCTTCTTAACGAATTTTTTTGTAGAGCTCGATAGGAGCGATAAAATGTAGTAATTAAAGAAAGAAGCAAAATAAGAATATAATGAAAAAAAGTTGGGACATAATTGTGATATTGACTAAAGATTATGAACACTTCATCATGTAATTAAAATGTGGTAATACCATTTTGTTCATAAATTGATTAATTTATAATTTTGAAATAAAAAATATTGGTTTAAAATTGAAGAGGGAAAATGTGTATGATGTGTAATTTATAAATCGATTTATAAATTAAAATTTCGAGTTTACCGAACAATAGCTAACCCACGTTTTTTGCAAAATCTAAAATTAGAAAGTTCTAATTTGAGAAATAGACCATCAGCACTCCCCCAAAAGAAAATATTTATTAAAAAGAGTTGCCATTTTTCACAGTTTCCGTCTTCTGACACAGGAAAAAAGTAGAATTATGGTCTAACCAAGCCCTATGTATCCCTATTTCTCCGAAACATGACCATGACATTTCAAGGGCACTTCAGACAATGTCTGAAAAAGTTTCAGTCCCCATTCTCTGCTTATACAAAAATTTTGCGTATCTTGAGGTATTTCAGACATGGTTGAACTTTGTTTGCAGAATCCCAAGATCCAATGTACGTTAATTTGGTATGACTTATGAAAGAGAATGTACTCAAATGACATTTATATCCCCATTGGCACGATATTATTATCTAACAGGACAAATGAAAAATATTCGTATCTAGTATGGTCTAGTCTATACAAAAAATAGAATGTTTTCAGACTCCACCGAGCAATGGGGTGAGGGGCTTGAAGGGTCTACTGACTCTACTCGAGAATTAAAATAATATTTAAAAAATATTAAATATAAAAATTATAAATTAAAATAATATTTAAAAAATATTAAATATAAAAATATAAATTAAAAAAAAAAAGAATGCAAACCACTGTCAAATTGAGGAAACTCGAGTCCATACCGGGTCAACTGAGTTTGACTAGATTGATTTTTATGGGTCATCCAACTCGATTTTTTTACCCGAGTAGAAGGTTTTCCGATCACCCGACCGATCCTTAGGTTTGACAACAATGGAAAAACATGCCCAAAAAGTGATAACAATGGGTCAAAAATAGTTATTTGTCTCTGTTTGGTAAAATAATTTATTCATAAACAAAGAAAATGATTGAAAAATATGTGATTGAACAGGAAAATATATATGATTGAAAAATGATTTTACAAAATGTGATGTTTATTACTTATAATAAATTACAAACTTACTGGCATCAAAGAGAAGAACAAATTGTTCAACATTTTTTTCCATAGTTTGAATAGCCACTTCTAGCGTAAACACCAGCAACCTAGTACACCTACATAAAAATCCCCAAAAAAAATACATTAAGCAAAAACATACCTCAAAAAGAAAATAATAATAATAATATGGCGCATATCCAAAAAAAATAAAAAATAAATAGAACATTTAACTTACAGCTTCTGTGAATGAAATTTCTGGTAATCTTGCTTGATTCGGAATATCTGCGCTCGTTGAGAAAATGAAGTCAAGCACAACTGCGCGCGAACCTTTTCCTTTTTTTTTTTTTTTTTTTGAAATATTCTTTTTTCTTTTTTAGATTTAAGAGAAAAGATTGAATTTCGGGATAAAATTCTGGTAAAAAAAGTGAACAATTACCATGACAGGCCTCGATTCATCATCATGGCCAGCAACATAAGCTACACCTTCGGCAAGCTCAGCAGAGAATTCATCGGCTATCAAATCGTCTAATAATCCAAAACAAAAAGCCAAAGAGGGCGAAAATAATCACTTTTCCTCTTATGGGATAGGATAATCCACTTTAAAAGGTCAGTTTTCGAGTAATTTAATTAATGGGATAATTTTCAAAATTAAATGAAACCTATTTTACATCGAATAAACAAGTGAGATTTAGATTTAAACAGTGAAGGATATTAAAAAAGAAAAAAAAGAAAGCTGAAATGAGAAAGGAAAATACCAGTGCCTATGGAATCTCTCCAGGCAAGACAAATTTTCAACAGCTTAGCTGCTTTCTTCGTATTATCGTCTCTTGCTTTCAAAAACCTCTCCACGCAGGCATTGTTGCAAAATTTCTCCTGCTAAATGAATTTCAAAAAATAAGCTAAAATCTTGTTTATTATAAACTGCCTGTATGCACTTGAATCTTGGGTATGCTACCAACCCACAAATTAAAGTCAAATGATACACACAGTGGAAGGTGAAACTAACCTGTTTGAGAGTGAGGGGAGCTTGTTTTCCAAGAAGGTGAAGTACAGCTTGAATTTTCTCATTTTCCTTCTGCTGTCTCTCATCTTTCTTTCCCATTCTCCAGAAGACAAAGAAAAACACCAACTCTGTGTGTGTGAGTTCTCTCAAGGAAACACAAAGATATCACTCTTCTTCTTCTTCAAGCAACCATTTCAATTCAAACTTCAGAAGTTTGTATGTGACAGAGAAATATAGAGATGTGAGTGACAGTAGTGTATCTAGAAAACTGCCCGTATATATAGCCGTAACGGGAGTCGGGAGCCGTTATGAAGAGACGAACACAAGTCAACATTATTAAAAACTATTTATTTATAATAAGCCCGATTTGATGCAGATTGATATATATATATATATATATATATATATATATATATATATATATATATATATATATATTGTGTATATCCTATTACAACTAAAACCCTCCCATGGGATTTGAAATTCTATGCTAGGTAAGGACGTCATCCTAATCACTGGGTATTACCTTGATCCTATGCAGATTGGTTTTTAAATAGTAATTTTTTGAAGAATGTTGAATTTGAAAAGTTAGAAATTTTTTATTTTATTACGTGTAAAATATTTTATTCTATGAATGTGTGGTCTAGGTTGTACCGATACTATATCGGGAGTCAGAGTGTCGTGCGAAACTTATCGGATCTACATCATTTATATCAAAATAAAAAAATGGAAGGGGCGGAATCCATGTAATAAAAAAAATTAAAAAAATAATAAATCTAACTTACAAGTTTGTTATTATTTAATATCTTCATTTTAATTAAATAAATATATAATGTTTTATTTACAAATAAGATTAAAAAAATAATAAATTAAAAAAATTAATTTGTTTGTCCCCAACATGTCGTGTCCTAACTTTTTTTAAAAAAATACGTGTCTGTGTCGTGTGTCGGTGTTCGTGCAACCTAGTGTGTGGTTAAAAATGAGTGTAAGAAAAAAATTGTAAAAAAAAAAAAAAAAATCAAACAAGGACCACAAATATAAAAAATTTGAAATTATTAGAAATATTTACGAAAAAAGGATATAGTTGGAATGATAGAAAGTTACAATTTAAATTTAAATTAAAGTAAATAATTAAAACTCGGCACTTGCCAACATAACAGCTGAGTTCACTTGGATTCAGTTCCTACTTTATGAGACTAGTCTCTCTCCCCCCTCCCCGGTTTATTTTGTGTGACAATCAATGTACAACTGCTCTGGCTACTAATACAGTTTTTCATGTCAGAACCAAACATATTGAGATTGATGCTCACTTTGTGCGTGATAAAGTCTTACAAGTTACAACGGGAAATACTTATTTGATTTGTTCCATAAATTGAATAAACGACAGATGTCTTCACTAAACCCTTTTGAGCTCCTCGCTACCAAACCCTCAAGAACAAACTTAAGGTCATCACCTCTCCCTTTCATTTGGAGGGGATAATATTTATTCATTTAACCCTTAAATAGCTGTTAAAAATATTCTACAAGACTCCTTTAGGGTTCTAGATTATTCTACTGTAAGCTATAAAAGAAATGTTATGTCATCTTGTATTTTAATCTTCTTTATTACCTATAAAAGAAACATTGGCCTTTCTTCTTTTTGCCTTTGATTTTATCTAGTATTATCAAAGAACGTCCTGCCCCAAGCTGTTTAGTTTTTTTTTTTTTTTTTTTTGGTTAAAAAAATTGTGTGAATAAAAAATTGTTTGGTACTCCCCCCCGGGATTTTGCCCAACATATGAAATGTATCTACACTAGACAGTTATTATATCTTGACAAATGAAAACAAAGATGTTTATGCTTATCGCAAAATTGGAATAGATAAGTGTCACTACAAAAAATCGTACCAATAGGGACGAAAATTAGCGACGACTAAAAAATTTGTCGCTAATACCAAGGCTATTGCTATGACATTTTTGTCATCTCAAATACCCGACCCTATAGCGACGACATAATTTGTCGTCACAATAGGGTCAGTCATTAGCGACGACATTTCCTGTCGTCGCAAAAACATACTCTATTGCGACGACTATGTCGTCTCTATAGGTTCATTTTTTTTTAATGCATTTCGATATTTATAAAAATAATATTAAAGTCAATATGTTAGAACAAATGTTTATATACTATAATTATTAAAATGTGATTCGTTAAAGTTAACTATTATATATTACTTAAAACAAGACACAAGAATTTATTTGTCAGAATGGTTGGGACATCACTCATCCAACTACTTGGTCAAGAATTCAAGTCTCCAAGTCAGCACTATCATCATATGAATTAAAAATAAATACTTGAGGTTCGGGTCTGGTTCAAATTCGGGCCGGGTTCAAAATGGGTCGGATCGGGTCAAGTTAAATTAATAAATTATTAATAAAAAATTTTCGTTATTAGAGACGACTATGTTGTCGCTAATTGTCGTCGCAATAGCCTCCGAAGAAATAGAAACGACGATTTTTAAGCTTTCAGCAAAGATTTCTGTCGTCGTTGTTGATCCGTTTTCTTGTAGAGTGTGCAAGTTAGTAGGGGACGTGCTAATGATGTTTGTAGAACATGAATGCTGCATTAAATGGATTGTTGGCATTTAAAAACGGTGTCCTTTGGGGGCGTTAACAGATTTATCAAGTCAAGGCAAGACATAAATTGCAATTATCGAGATGAACATAATTTTGAAGTGTGTGTGGTAAGCTAACGACGAACATTTTTTTACTACTCATTCAGATGTTATATTTTAAAAATCTTCCCGACTCGAACTCGACAGAGTCACGACCCTATTGAGGTGAAAATTAATTGCCCCACGGATTGGGGGGTGCCCTGCCTCAACTCGGGTTGCGTTGTGGTACGAGTATCAGGTGTCGTGGACTCGACCAACTTGATTATTCGGGAAAAATAAATAAGAGCCCCTTAAAGCTTAGTCAATCAACTAATCCATAATTCAATAGAAAAATCGACTTAAAAAAAATGGACGTTGAATATCTCTTTTAGCCTCCGCTTGATAAATTGTTTATAAACAAATTTGTAAACAATATATTCTTAATTTTAAATATAAAATTTTATAATTCAGTCATAACATTTGCAAAAGTAATTGTGCATGTTCATAACTTTGTTTTTGTATTTAATTAACTAAATTAGTAGATTAGACTTTTTCCCATTAGAATTTTATTGACCAAATGAATAATATATGCGTACAAATTTATTTGTATAATCCAAGTGTGTATTTGGTAAGGCTTTTGAAATGTGTAAAAGAATTTTATAATACCTAAAATATTTTTACTAAAAAAATGTGTGTAGTTGAAAAGTACTTTTGAACTAGATAAACATTTTTTAAGCTGTTTTAAAGAAGCTCATATTTGTACCTTCTCCAAAAAGCACTTTTGTTAAAAGTTGAAATATATAATATTTTATTATGAAATCTATTGAAATTATATTATTTTTCATATTTCGTATTAAAATATTGTATTTTATTGGTTAATAAGAAATTATATTTTATTAATTAATAAAACTTGAAATATGTTGAAAATATATAATTTTCCATAACTCATATTGAAATATTACATTTTATTGATTAATATGAAATTATATTTTAATTTTGGAATATATTTTTTAAAGAAAAAAATATATATATTTCTTTTACTTGGAATAAATCTATTAAAAAATGAAGTGAAATTTTGATTATTATTTTTTTTTTTTAATAAATTGTGTTGTTGGAAATTAGGAATAGGAAAGCATTATGGATTAGATATGGCAAAATAATTCAACCCGATGGGTGCCTGAACCAAATTGAAAAAAACTCGCCCCACGGGTTGACGGGTGGGTTCCCGTGACTCGGATGGGTCACGGGGCGGGGGCGGTTTTGGCCTCCCTACCCCGAATAAATAAATTAATTACAAAATAAAAAATACCGAAAAATAAAATAAAAAAATTAAACAGGGCGGCGGGGTTGACCCGCCCCGTCCCGAAATTCTGGTTTGGAAAAAAAAATTACCCTCAGTGCAGGTCACGGGTCAGGGGTACCCAACCCGACTGCCTCGTTTCCATCACTATTATGGATCCCTTTAAAAAGTATGTTCGGAAATGAATTTAGGGGGGGGAATGATTTTGAAAAAAGCAATTCCAAACTAATATTAATTCAATTTAGTTCATAATAATTCATATATGATACAAAGATTTATATGTGTATTTTCATTTAATCAATAAAATCTTAATTAAAAACAAATAAATAAATAATTCGCTCATTTTTAGTTAATTAAATATAAAAATTAAAGTATAGAAAGTATATAAGGATTCAATTGCATTTTGCAACGTTAGAACCCAATTGCAATTTTTTCAATATCAAACTAAGAACAAATTGGTCTTTTTTAAATAGAAGGACCCCTTTCATTAATTTAGACAAAGATTAGGGACTTTTGCGTTAATTTTGGTAAAAAAATCAACAAAATGGTACTTCGAGTAATCACTCAGACCTTGAGTGACAGTTTATGTAATGATAGTATTTTAATTGTATATTTTGAAATTTAATTGAAACTTGAGTGGCACTTTATGTAATTAAGAACCTGTTTGGAAATGAAAAAAAAAAAAAATTAGAGTTTTGTGATTTTTTTTTTTTATAAATGTGTGGTTTAAAAATATTTGAAAAGTAAAAAATTATGGACTTAATTAAGAATGAATGATTGAAATTGAATTAAAAAAGTTGTAGTGAAAGTTTTTGTTTTACCAAACAAGCTCCAACCCCATCAAAAACACGATACTTGTATAATATAAGTAGCACAACAACTTACTGACATTTGGGAAATTGCAGAATTAGAAGGGAATGAAATGAATACAAATCTCCTAAAGATGGATATCACTCCTTACACTGGTGCTAACATGATCAAATGGATGTCTGATACATGCTTATTCCAAAATTAATAGAGCACAATTTTGTCGAGGAGAACCAACACTTGACTGTACTCTTCAAGAACGAAAGACATCGAATAATAAATATTGAATACGAAATTCAAAAATAATTTAGAAACTATTTTGACATAATTTGGAGAGTGGGAGTATTAGAAATTGATTATATGGAATTAATTTGGTGTGAAGAAATTGAAATTAGAAAGGTCCTATTTATTTCATGTGTCACTTTGAATGGTCGGATCACTTGGCAAAATTCATTTCAAGCTTTAGATCACACCATTTCATGATTGATAGTCTAGATTGCACATTATCAAAAAACCACTTTATTATGCATATTTTGCATTTTGAAAACTTGTGCTCAATCATGACACCCATTGGAGACTTTTTCATTTTCCACACATTAGCATCCATTGGTAAATTTTATAAACAATAAATTTTTCCAAATCATTTATTAGTTACACACATTTTGTGTCTAGTTGGACAAGTAGAAAGGATTCTTCAATTACTAATTTGGACCACAAATTTCTGTACTCAAAAGGTAAGCTCTTTATCGCAGGTTATGCATTCCAGAGTGTAGGGTGAGGGTTTATCTTTTAACTTGGTAGGGGCCGGATTCGAACCCCTGATCAAGCGAGACTGGTCTTTAAATCATCCTCCCTTACACCAAGGCCCAGGGCATGATAGGTGGGGGCCCCTAAGGTTGGGGTTCAACCTTTTTTTTTTTTTTTTTTACAATTTTTATTTGGTAAAAATAGTGATAAACGATCATATAATATTTCATTGGACAATTTTGTTTGTTCTTAGCATTGTTACAATTATAAATTGGTTTATTTATATTTTTGAGATAAAATATATGATTAACAAAATGAAAAGAGAAAATTTGTATGATTAAAAAGTAGTTTGAAAAATTGTGTTTTTATAAATTGATTTATAAATTGTAATGATTGGGTTAAAGAACTGATGATTTTTTTAAATAATCAACTATTTCGACTGATTGATGATTCTCAACCATCATTTTCTACTTTAAAAAAAAAATCAACAAAACATTGATACGTCTTTATTTATAAACAACTGTTTATAAATGATTTATCATGTAAGGATTTTAATCAATCGTGTGGGCTTATATGTGAATTATTGTGTATTGAATAAAAGGCTATCAATTTTGGTTAAGCCCGTTTAAAGTGATCTAATAAGGATTTTATATAGATCGGGCTTTAATGCATCTAATTAAATGTATGTGCTTTTATGTGTAGATACCAGGCCATTACCTAATTCATGATGGGCCGGATTAGGTTAATTGGCAATTCAGTATATAAAGTCGGTTATGGTCCCTGAATCCTACGTACTGTTCATCTTGTCTGACATCCCATCATCAGAGAGAAAATAAGGACTACGTGTCGATTTAGATGATCCAAACACCGCCGAATCGTTTATCGTGAATCACGTTTGATTAAGGTACACTTCCGCTTCAGTTATTTAATTCTTGATAATTCAGCATGATGATTTATTTTGGATCCCAGATAAATAATTTATCCGTGAAATAAATTTTCTAACAAGTGGTATCAGAGCCAATCATCAAGTTGGATTGTCAGATCTGTGTTTAATAATACGATACTAATTTTGGATTTTAAAGCACGAAAATTGATTAAGTATATCATCTGTTGAAATCGAATATGATTGCAATTACTATCTACTGCCTGGATATGAAAAGCATGGATATACAGATTTAAATTGAAATCGGATTAAGTGTACTGCATGTATGTAAGTGCGAAATTAAGGTTGGATTTTGCTGTTGAATATGGTGTTTTGAAATCTGTTGGGGTCGAATTTTTGGATGATGTCTGGATTCGAGTTTTGTGATGAAGAAGGTGTGGCCGGTGGATGGAGATCGATATAGGGTCGGATGGCGTTGACAACGAGCGCCAGGTCTTGGGTGCGCGCAGCGTCGCGCGCTGTGGGCTGCAGCGTCGCACACAACGGCGCTGCTGCAAGAGAGAAGCGCTGGTAGTGGCGTCCGGTTCAGTGGAACTGTGTTCTGGGCTGCAGCCGATGGACGCTGGCGCTGTGTTCTCCGGTTCGTGGAGGCTGCGCCTCTGCCGGTTTTTTGAGTTGGTGGCGGCGGCAGCTGGGTTTTAAACCCTAGCTGCTGTGATTTTGAAGAAGGGCTTAAATCGGAAATTTGAAGATTTCAAGGGCTCTTACGCAATTTCGAATTTTTGGGTTAATTGCACAATCAGGTCCCTTAATCTTATTAAGGAATTATAATTCAGCCCCTAAAGTTAGGAATTTATTTAAGTTGGCCCTTAAAGTTCTGAAATTTATAAATTGAGCCCCTAAAGTTATAAATTTATTTAAGTCAGGACCTTTCAAGTTATGAAATTTTATGATTCAGTCCCTGAAGTTTGAAAATTCTCCAATCCAGCCCCTAATGTTTGAGAATTTTCAAAATTGGTCCCTAAAGCTTGAAAATTCACTAATTTGGTCTCTTAAAGTTTGAAAATTTTCATTTTCAGTCCCCTAAAGTTTGAAAATTTTCTAATACAGCCCCTAAAGTTCTGAAATTCTTTAATTTGGTCCCTAAAGTTTGAAAATTTTCTAATTCAGTCACTAAAGTTTGGAAATTTTCAAAATTAGTCCTTAAAGTTTGATTTTTTTTTAAAATTAAGTCCCTAAAGTTTGGGAATTTTCTAAATTGACTCCTAAAGTTTTAAAATTTTCAAAATCAACCTTTAAAGATTGAAAATTTCCTATTTTGGACCTCTAAAGTTTGATTTTCTTTCAAATTGGGACCTAATGCTTGGAATTTCTCTAAATTGGCCAATAAAGTTTTGGGAAAATTATAATTTAAGTCCTTCAAGCTTAAAATTTTACATAATTGGCCACCTAAGGTTTAAGAATATTGCAATTGACTCTCCTAACTTAAGGATTGCTTTATTCTAAAGTTTTGAATTCTATAATTCAAATCCTAAAGTCAAATATAGATGCAAATCAATGGATTTCAATTTCAAATCTTGGTACATCGGAATCTTTCGAGAGATATAATATTCGAAAGTAAGTTAGTTGAAGCAACATGTTGCCAAAGCAACCTCTTTTGTGGATATTAATTAACTTTGAATATTAGAAGGTATTTGTGTGTGTTATTCATTGCGGATATTGATCGGCCCAAAGGAAGGTCAATATTTGGCTCGAATTTCACATGCACCTGTGGTGATAAACACGTGGCAATTATTTGGTTTAACGTATGACCAGTAAATCGGTCCAAAGAAAGGTTTATTGGTTAACATGTCTTATTGCCAGTGTTTGATCACTACACTAAGGGAAAATTAGGTGTTTGTGTGTTATCTCATGTTGATATTGATCGGCTCAAAGGAAGGTCAATATTTGGCTCGAATTTCACATGAACTTGTGGTGATAAATACGTGACGGTTATTTGGTTTTACGTGTGATCAATAAATCGGTCCAAAGAAAGGTTTGTTGGTTAACATGTCTTACTGTCAGTGTTTGATCACTACACCAAGAGTACCACTTACAAGTCAATATTTCTGTCCAAAGACTAAATATTGATGTTGTGCTAGGTATCTTGTGATGGGCCCTACCATTATTTGAAAATATGATTTGCATAATAAGGTATTTATGTGAGCTATTTTGTTTAAGTGTTCTCTATTCGGTTTCAAATTCTGCTAGTAGTATATCTACAAGCTCAAATTTAATCCCTGTATTTATGGAATAAACTTCAAGGATCAAAACAAGAACATAAAGCTGTTAAGGGTTCAAATCTAAAGAAACCGCATAAAGACATTGAGGGTTGTTTCTTTTGCTAGAAATCTGGACATTTAAAGAAAAGATCGTACATATTACCAACTAAAGTTGCTACTAAAGTACCTTAAGAGTTTTTGACAGGAAGAAAACCTAGTCTAAAGCATTTCTACATTTGGGGATGTCCAGCTAAGGCTAGGCTTTATAGGCCGCATAAAGAAATTGGACTCCAAAACAGTAAGCATCTACTTTATTGGTTATTATGAGTGATCGAGGGGCTATTAATTTTATGATCCCACACTTAAGTCAATTTTTGAAACGGGAAATGCAACATTTTTGAGGATGTTGAGTTTGGGGGGAGAAATAAGGTTAGAGATATTGTCTTTAAGGAATAAGTTGAGGAAGGATCGGTCTCGATTCCTATTATTGCTTTTGACAACGTGCAAGTTTTTATGCATGTTATTGATCAAGAAGCATATCCGGAACCTCAACTAGACAATGTTGAAAAATCTCCCATCCAAAATAAGGTAAATTTCAGAAGTACAAACTCAACAACCTCAATAACTAAAGCCATTAAGGAGATCCACGAGAGAAAGGGAAAAAATGCTATTCTGGATAATTTAAATAGTATTTTTCCAAGAACATAAGGAAAATAATGGAATGGTGGAAGATGGTCCAATCAATTCCATCAGGCCATGCAGGGTTCTAACTCTCAGAAGTGGATTGATGCCATAAATAAGGAGTATAAGCATATGCAAGACAATAAAGTTTTGGATCTTGTCCTATTACCAGAAGGTGCGAAGCCCATTGGTCTTAAATGCATTTTTGAACCAAAGGGGATTCGAAAGGTAATGTGGAAAGATATAAGGTTCGTCTTGTATCTAAGGGCTTTACACAGAATAATGGCATTGATTATAAAGAGATTTTCTCTTTGGTTTCTGCAAAAGACTCTTTCAGGAAAGTTAAGTTGTTGCACATTTTGACCTCGAGTTACATCAAATGGATACTAAGGTGGCGTTTCTCAATGGCGACATTGATGGGACGATCTATTTGGTGCAATTAGAAAACTTTATGTCAGTAGACCCAAAGCAAATGATTTACAAATTAAAGAAATCCATTTATGTACTCAAGCCAACTTCCCGTTAAGGGTAATACAAATCTCATCAAGTAATTATCTCATTTGGTTTTGAGATTAATGTTGTTGATGGTTGTGTGTATTACAAGTTCAGTGGGAGTAAGTGTATTTTCTTGATTTTATATGTTGATTATTGCTCGCCACCAATGATATAGACATGTCACATAAAATTATGAGATTTTTGTCAAGGAATTTTGAGATTAAAAATCTTGGTGACGTCTCTTTTGTATTAGGAATTTAGATACACCGGGATTATTCTCGGGGTATTCTTGGATTGTCACAAAAGGGCTATATCGATAAAGTACTTAAGAGGTTTGACATGCAAGACAGTAAATCAGGGAACAACCCTATCGCTAAGGGAGACAAATTTAGTCTCAACTAATGCCCGAAAAGTTATCTTGAAGTTAAGGAAATGTAGCAGATCTCATATAGTTTAGCTATAGAAAGTCTGATGTATGCTCAAATTTGTATGCGTTCGGATATTGCATACATTATTGGGATACTAAGAAGATATTTAAGTAACCCTGGGATGGATCATTTGGAAAGCAGCCAAACATGGGTTATAAGGTATTTAAAGAGAACAAAAGATTACATGCTCACATACAGAAAATCGGATCAGTTGGAGATCATATGGTATTATGACTCCGATTTTTACTAGATGCCAAGAAAGTAAAAGATCCACATCAGGCTACGTTTATCTGCTGGTTGGAGGAGCTATTTCCGGATGGAGTGCTTAACAGACACTTTAGCTTCTTTCACTTGGCAGCACAGTTGTAGCAATTTTGAGGGCATCTAATTATGGAATATAGCTACGAAATTTTATCACAAGGCTACGTATTCTGTATAGTAAAGAAAGACCACTAAAGTTATATTGTGACAATTACTCAGCAGATTTATATTCCAGTAACAACAGGAACTCAACTAAGTCAAAATACATTGACATAAGTTCCTGGTTGTGAAGGATACAGTTCAGAGTGGACACGTGTCAATAAGAGCACATTGGGACAAACTTCATAATTGCGGATCCGCTTACTAATGTATTACAACCCAAGGTCTTTCATGAGTATAATACTCATATGGGTGTTGTATTTCTTAAGGATATTCGGTTTCAGTGGGAGTTTGTATTTTGGGTGCATTAGACACATTTATTGTCCTTTCGGATACAGTTTAAAGTTAAAGTCATTTACAGCTGTAAGGTTTCAGGTTTATTATCTCTGAACTTGTTTAAGGATGATCTCACTGAAGTTGGACCAGTTGGAAATATGCATGTTGAAGATCACATTACATGTAATTTCCATGCTACACATCCATACTTGATCCATGTCATTCAGTTATGTCGATATACGTGACCATTGAAAGTTTAGTTACGATTAATGTAGCGAAAGCCGCTTTGATCCTATGTTGATATAATTGATGGACCGGATTGTTTGGGGATGCATTTAGTAATGACAGCAAAATTCTGAGTACTCATAAGGTTATGATTGATACACAATTGTAAGGTTACACATATAGCCCAAGTGGGAGATTGTAAGGATTTTAATCAATCGTGTGGGCTTATATGTGAATTATTGTATATTGAATAAAAGGCTATCAATTTTGGTTAAGCCCGTTTAAAGTGATCTAATAAGGATTTTATATAGATCGGGCTTTAATGCATCTAATTAAATGTATGGGCTTTTATGTGTAGATACCAGGCCATTACCTAATTCATGATGGGCCGGATTAGGTTAATTGACAATTCAGTATATAAAGTCGGTTATGGTCCCTGAATCCTACGTACTGTTCATCTTGTCTGACATCTCATCATCAGAGAGAAAATAAGGACTACGTATCGATTTAGATGATCCAAACACCGCTGAATCGTTTATCGTGAATCACGTTTGATTAAGGTACGCTTCCGCTTCAGTTATTTAATTTTTGATAATTCAGCATGATGATTTATTTTGGATCCCAGATAAATAATTTATCTGTGAAATAAATTTTCTAACATATCAAACAAAGACTTTTAAATCAATTTATAAACAATACAATTTCTCATATCACTTTTTAACCACACTCATTTTCTTCATTCACTTTTTAATCAAACATTTTACCTCAAAACATAAATAAGTTAATTTATAAACATTTGGTTTTCATCGAACAAAATTAAAAAGAAAAAAAAATTCCAACATCACACCTGCCCCTAAAATGCAAGTCAAATGATTTGAAATTTTGAACTAAAAAATGTCCCTCCCACCACCTTTAACATGACATTATTCTATGGGATATAATTGTTTTAATAATTGATTTTCAAAATTGTAGACATAATTAAATGTTGGCTGGTTCTCTTTGCGCGTCGTTTAATGGTATTATTAAGTTGGATGAATAGCATGTACGAGTCGAAAAATAATTTTTTTGTGCCGACTCTTCGTATGCGATACAATTCGTCATTACTCGCAAGTCAGTCATCATAAATTAGTGAAAAAGTAATTTCAGCGTGAAAACTAAATCAAAAAATTTGCTAGCCTCACAACTCGATTCGACTTGCCCCCACCAACGACGAGTTAGTGAGACGGACAGAGACACACTTCAGTGAAACGAATTGACTCAACTCGCCTCATTTAATCCCTAGTGTTATTTCTTCTTTTAAGCCAAATCAAGAGATAAAGACAATATTGTTCATCATAGAAATTAACATTACCAAACATAAAACGGCCAAATTAGTAAGGTAGGGGCTAGGGACCTATCCATATCATGGTTTCACTAATTTTGTTTGTATTCATTGATATATGATAATGCTGGTTTCACTCTGGTGTGAAAGGAATCAGTTGCGTCTATTCATTAGAGTTTAATATTAGAAGTGCTACAAAATGTATCCAATCTTTGAAACGTCTAATATCCTCAGTTTCTATTTGGTAAAAAAAAAAAAAAAAATTTGTTTATAAATAAAGAATATGATATTTAAAGGTAAAATATGTGGTTGAAAAATAGTCTTAGAAATAGTTGTATGAGATAATCACATATCACTTTCAACTCGCTTCGTTAAAAAAGATATAAGTTATTAAAGAATGAGAATTTTTTATTATGACTTTATATTTTATTATCAAATAAATAATAATTCATTTTAAATATTTGTAGGCATTTAAAGAATACTAATCAACGGAGGAAATCGTCAAGATTCAAAACTTATTGGCAAAATACTTCATTGATGTGTGTATGTAAATATTTTTCATTCAAACTTGCATTTACATATTTGTAAAATAAATTAATAATCTTGTAAATATAATTATTTTTTATTTAACTTTATTACATATATGTCGATTATATCTATATATATACATATTCGATGATGATAGATTTGGTGATGTGCATGTGAAGAATGTTCAAGTTACCACAAGCCACGTTCAGATGATTGTAAGCCGTGACCTGCAGTGACATAAGTCAATGCAAGCCCCGTTGAGGTGATTGTATGTCGTGACCTAGGTCACTGGAGGCTACGTCCATGACCTAGAGACAAGTGAATTTCATGCAAAAAAAAAAAAACTTTAGGCGTCGGTTCTAAATTTAGAACCGACGCTTAAAGTCGCACAGTAGTCGTCACTTTACAACCGACGCGTAAAGTTCAGAGTTTACGCGTCCGCGTCATATACATCGCATTTACAACCAACATGTATTATCTTTTACAACCGACGCGAATGAGTTTTTCTGTACTAGTTTCACTTAACGGTTTGTTTGGTAATACTATTTTTGAGGTAAAAGTATTAGTTAAAAATTGGAAAGAGAAAATATGTGTGATTTTAAAAATTATGTATTGTTAAAAAGTAGTGATTAAAAAATATATATATATATAATTTATTTGATTTACCAAACGAATGCTTATTAATAACTTCAACATTTAATTATTTATTTGGACAAGAAGTGCCAACTTTAGGCCCCGTTCTCTTTGCTGTTTTGAGTTTTTGATTTTTGGAAATATCGAAAACGTGTTCACTTTGCCCATTTTCAGAAACGAGTTTTTCAAAACACCAAAAAAATTACAAAGGAAACTCAAAACGAGTTTATTGCGTTTTGGATATTTTGTGTTAAAAAGACCAAAACGCGCGTTTTTAAATTTTTTTTTTTTATTATTATTATAAATGTGAGACACTTCTTTCACTTGAAATTCTTATATTATTTTGCCATTATATATAAATCCATATTAAGATTTTTTATTTTTTTTTGTAATTTTTTATTTATTATTATTATTATTATTATTATTATTATTATTTTAAATGTGAGACACTTCCTTCACTTGAAATTCTTATGTTATTTTGTCATTATATATAGATCCATGTTAAGATTTTTTTTTTTTTTGTAAATTATTATCATTATTATTATTATTATTTTTTTTTTTGTTGTAAAAGTGAGAGATATTTCCTTCACTTGAAATTCTTATATTATTTTGTCATTATATATAGATCATGTTAAGATTTTTTTATTTTTATTTTTTGGGTAAAAGTGAGACACTTCATTCACTTGAAATTCTTATATTATTTTGTCATTATATATAGATCCATTTTAAGAATTTTTTTTTTTTTTGTAATTTTATTTATTTATTTATTTATTATTTATTATTTTTTTTTGTAAAAGTGAGACACTTCCTTCACTTGAAATTCTTATGTTATTTTATCATTATATATAGATCCATGTTAAGATTTTGTTGGTATGGAGTTAAATTTTTGTTGGCCGAAACAATATTAATGATGAATTTATTGACATAGAGAACTAACTGATTTATTAACATTAAAATTAATGATATTCAACAAATCAATCATTTTTTACATATAAAATATTACAAAATAAATATATCAAAAAATAACAAAGTAAACGCATTTTTGAGTTTTCTATTTTTGAAAACAGTTTTTCAAAATTACAAAGAGAACATGTTTTCAGTAATCCCAAAACAAACAACCAAAATCCAAAATTCAAAACAAAATCCAAAACTCAAAATCCAAAATCCAAAATCAAAATACAAATAGAACGGCCCTTAATTTTTGTTCTTTTTTTTACACATTTCAATTGACTTTCATAGAATAAAAATATAATAATATTTATAATAACCAAACTAGTGTAATGTATCACAAAAAAAAAAAAAAAAACAAAAAAAAAAAAAGGTGAAATGACATGCTATTTTAACATTGTATAAAGTAAAAAAATGCAAGTGTCAAGATTGACATAACTTCATAGAATCGTCTTTTCATCTTAAGCTCAGTTGCCCCCACAAAAAAGTTTTTGTTTTTTAATCTTTAATACACAATAGTAGACAAAAACAAACTGAGTAGTAAGATCGTAGATATTTTCATATTTTTTTACTTCTTTCCCATTATTCATCACTATTAATGTACATCTTACTTTGTATTTACATTTATTTCTCACTTAAAAAAAAAAAAATCTTATTAGTCAAATGTCTCATATTGTGGACAGTAACAACACTTGAACTCGCGTCTTTCCTCTCATCTACAAGTTTAATTATATTAAAAAGAATCAAATTCTATAAAACCTGTCGAGGAAAAAAAAAAAAAAAAAATTCATACCTATAGACAGCATATTGTACTAGTGAAAAACAAAGCAACAAAGTTAAAGCAATTGAGAAAACTACAGGGGAATTTTTCCCTCGAAAATATCTACGTAACAGTAGAAATATAGGGTAAAAAACAATTAACTATGGATTTGATCAGACATGCACCAGCACCAGTGCACCACTGTACGTAGTTCATAATGTTAAACAGATTGGACCTTTGATTTCGTGAGAATTTTGAATTTTTGAATTGAAAATATGTGTGTTTTTCATTTGATTCAACAGAATGAATGAACTTGTCAACGTGCCACAAGGTGTTCCTTAGTGTTCTGAGTTTAGGGCTTTTAAAACCCACACAAGTCTTGTAACACTTACCCTTAAAATAATCTCCTCGTTTCTATGCTTCCCACCTAGAAGGAATTGAAATAAACAAGAAGGGGAATCACTTTCGTGTAATGTATATTAAAATGAATGCTATCAACTTAACTGCTATATATACAGCATAACCTATACATACAAATAACTAAAAGATAAAAAGAATAATAAACTTTCTCTTTCAATAATAATTAATTAAATGTATTGATATGAGACTCGTTTAATTGGATATGTATGTATTGTCACATACTGTGATATTTTAGTAAATTGACGTTATATTTAGTCTCTGTTTGGAAACATGTTTAGTAATATGTTTTTAAACAATATAATTTCTCAAATTATTTTTTAACTACACATAATTTTTCTCTCCACATTTCAACCACATATATCTTATCGAGAAAAAAAAACATGATTTTAAACGCAATTTCAAGAAAATATGTTGATAATGATGTCTAGAGAGCAAAGCGACTCTAAGAAGAAATCAAAAAGAATGCAAAATTAGCTAAATTTCCACAACAAAAAAATATTATGTTGTCAGACGTCTGGCAACATAACATGTCAGACACAGACACATTGATGGGTCCCACCTCATGTGTTTTCGTCTGACACCTTATGTTGTCAGACGTCTAGTAGGAGAACGATTGTAATTCCACAAATAATACATTGACATATGTCCATAAGAATGAAGAAGATTAAGGCTGCGTTTGAAACCAAAATTTTCCAAGGAAAATGTCCATTTTCCACCTTTTTTTCCTTCTTGATATGTTTGATAGATATAATTTGACATGAAATTCATTTTCTTGGTTTTCACTTCACGCGTTCATTTTCCTTGTAAACGAGGAAAATCAATTCTAGCCAAATATGTTGTTTTTATTTTCCATGTTACGTGAAAAATGGATTTAGTCGCGTTTGATCCGTTTTGTTATTGTTAATTCCAAAAAATAACATTATTATTATCAAATAGTTGAAAAGTGTGAAAATAGTGTATCTCATAAAAATGTGTGATTAAAAATGAATTTGAGAGAAATATTGAAAAAATAGCGAGGGACCAAAAGGCTCTAAAATCTTACAGGTTTGAGACATCTATAAATACTCCCAAAAAATCATTAGATAAAAAATAAGCAAAATTAGAAATTCTAGCTGACTTCTTGTTCATCCCCTAGGTCTTTGTTTGACAACAATTCTCTTCGGGAAGTTGTTTCGCTAAGAGCTGCGGTCCCGATAGCGAACCCAGAGAGGTAACCAATCAATGAAGTGTTAGGAATTTATCGACTTCAACTTTTTTGCTTAAAAAAATTGTTACGTAATCAAAAGGACGATATCTAAAAAGATTTCTCCAATGCCATTTGATTATGCCTATGCTGACTAACGTGGCAAAGTGAATCAAGAAGTCCATGAAATATATTGAATTGAAGATGCTCAAAGCTATGCATTCTTGACCAAATTTAGCTCAGGATCGAAAATTGTTGTAAATAACATTAAAATGATACATAACATTTTGTGGAAATTACAACACCACTTGTTTTTCAACTTCACAATTAACAAATCAACATTATAAGTTATTTATACTAAGTCAGATAATTTGTCACTATTAAAGAAAGTGACTTATAATATTTATGATTCGTGACATAAAATAAGCCATGAATACGATAATATTTTTGATTTGTAACTAGTAATAAATTGTGACAAAAAAATAAGTTTTAACCTATAAATTTGTGTGATCGAAAAATAAGTCGTTATCAAATAATTTTATAATGTGATTGAAAAATAACTCGCGATCAATTAATTTGATAAAACTTGACCTTTAAATTTGATTTATAATTGTGACCATAATTTTTATATTATTGTGACCTTAAATTCTATAGTACTGTGACTTAATATATATAATTAATAAAATATTTTAAATTATTTATTTTAATTAATAAAACCTAATTAAGACCTAGTTTTAGAGGTTTTAAACAATTTTTGTTTAAGTTTGAAATTGTATCTTCTAACCTACTTTAGGTATGTATTGTACCCTAACATCTTTTAATAGTATAATTGTTCTTCTCAATTACAGTTCTTATTCGGGTCAATTACATAAAATATCACTTATGTTTAAGCAAAATTTCAAATATACCATTAAAGTTCAAAACTTACTCAAATTATCACTCGTGTCGTGTGTATCGATTACTTACTCAAATTACAACTCAATGCAAAAACAATCAAATTTAAAGATAATGACTCAATATGTAATTTTAACCCCCCAAAAAGAAAATTTCATAGAGGCCACTCACCACCAGAGGCCGAGGCAGGGGGTGGTCTACCTGGGCCATGGCCCATCCCATTTTAAAAAAGAAAAAAACCCGAAAATCATTTACAAAAAAATAAAAAAAAAATAAAAAAATTCATTAAAAAAGACCCATCTCATTTCATTGGTAATCCAGCTCATTCATATGGGTTGGCTCTGCCCCTAGTCACCACCACCACCGCATCTCCAGTGGTCCAACCGCCGTCACCACCACCAACCCCGTCCAGCCCTCCTCTGGTGTGGTGCAAGTCGTAGCTCTGTGTCGACTTTTGCTCCAAAATAAGTTCCATCAATATCCCATCTATGGGAAGGCATTCAAACAAGGATAATAATAATTTACAGAAAACTCTTCCATACGTGTCAGGGCTTAGTGCATTATTATCTAAGATTCATACCTTTTTTTTTTTTTTTTTTTTTTTCTGTCAATCAAAATTCTAGATATATAGCAGCATGCCCAAATGTAAATCGACGTAGAAGGTGTAGGAACTCTAACCTCTTTTAAGTAATCTTTACAAGATACAATGTTAAGAATAAGGAAAGTGCAATACTCGAACAAGAAAAAGAAACTTCCAAAAATCAGGCTAATGACTTTATAGTGCAGAAGAACTTAACGCTGCATTCTTTTTGGCGTTTTCCAGTCATTTTCCGTTTTTCTTTATCGAAAACGTGAAAAACGCATTCTCTTCCGCCGTTTTCGGGAAAAAATTTCGAAAACCTTTTTCAAATTTTGTAAAGGAATTGGAAAACGAGGAATTCACGTTTTCCATTCATTTGAACTAAAAAAAGGAAGACGCGCGTTTTCTCGTTTTCGTTTTTAAAAAAAAAAATATTCCTAAAAAATCTAAAATTGATCAAAATTTGTCATTTTAATTACATTATTGGTCCCCAATTTTTAAAATTTGTCATTTTAATCCTCAAAATTTGAAATTTCTTTCGAAAATACCCGAATTTATTTGCAACTTAGGTCATTCAACTTTAAATTTTCTTGCACATTATTCCGCAAATTTTACTTTTCTTTCAATTTAGTCCTTCCCGTATTTGCTTTATAGGTCATTGTCTTCAAACATATATAACTTTTGATCTACAACTTCGAATTGCACTCCGTTTTTTTTTGTCGAACTCCAAATTCAACAATATTTCTTATGATGTATCATGTACTCAATTATTAAACATTTCTTTTTTACTTTTGTATTGTAGAAAATTAGGGCATCATTGATGAACGTATAGATTTTTAAACTTTTTTGACATAACCAAATATGGTATCTCTATTTCATTTATATTGTGTATATCATATATGTATGAATGTTGAATGTGTGTGTGTGTGTGTGTTTCTATATATATAATCACACGTAATATAATTACAAGTGCACAAAGTGTGCGTTTGGTATTATTTAAAAAGAATTTTTTTCAAGTGAATAATAATATTTAGGAGAATGGATGATTAAAATTTAGTTGAAAAGTCAAATATTGTGGACCTCACTTTTAATGAGAATTACACAATGGCAAAATAGTTTTCTGGAAAAAAATTCAAACAGAACGTTTTTTTCCAGCATTTCATTTTCGAGAACAGTTTTCAGAAATAACAAACCAAACGCGTTTTCAGCAATTTTGAAAACATTCAGAGAAAATGAAAATCAGAAAACTGAAACATAAAGAGAATGCAGCCAAATGTCTCAACGGCATAGTGCAAGGTCAATAGGCGATCAATGAGTGTTGGATGGTAATAGAGTTGAATCGTCAGTGTGATTTTTGATTCTCCATGTTCATAAGACTAAGATCTTGCCAGTGCTAGTAATGGCTTCTTTCGTAGTGGAGGCTGAAGAGGCGGTGCGGGTGGTGGTTATAGGGGCTCCTGCAATTTTCTTTTTGGGGGGTCAAAATTATATTTTGAATCTTCGTCTTTAAATTTGGTTGTTTTTTACACGGAGTGATAAGTTGAGTAAGTAATCGATATATGAATGATAGTTTGATTAAGTTTTGAACTTTAATGATAGATTTGAAATTATACTTAAACTTAAGTCGTATTTTGTGTAATTGGCTCATTCTTATTCATTTAAATTTATTAAGTGTTATTTTCTATTAACACCTCTGCCAATTGAACTTGAATAAGTCCTTCCTTTAAAATAATAATAATAAATAAATAAATACAGTAAGAAATCAGCCTAACCGAGCCGATACCTCCCGCACCCCCATAAAAAAAACCGCTCCGGTTAAGAAATGTTATTTATCTCATTTTAACAAGAGGATCCTACTGTTTCAAATGGATGAGTAGGTCAGAATACTTCAAACCCAGAAATGTTTTCTCTACATACATTACATCTTTTAAGAAAGGACAAGTGTTTTGAAGAAAGATTGCCATGAATTTTAGTTTGAAAAGAACAGCCGATTGGTAGAGTGATTACTTTGACTACAAGAAGAAGAGCTACAAAGAGACATTTTACCAATCACAAAACTTGACAAGCGTGTTTACTCTGCAAGGATATGTAAAATATTTCTAGGAATTGTGACCTAAACTTCACCCCTGCCTAAGCAAACTAGCACTTTTTATCTCTTATTATTCCTCAATCCTTTCACCTACCATGAGCCACACTCTCTTCTCCAAATGAGGTGGCTGCAGACCCTCTTCTCTCCGCTGAAGAAGCTCTGGATTCGCATGCACTCGGCTCAAAAAAAGAGTTTGTCCTCATTTTCTATAATTCTTCACATTTCTTGGTTGAATTAACGTTTTCTACTGCAAAGTCAGACAGATGTAGTTCAACATTTCCACAACCTCATATAACATCGTTATCATTTCATTTTTCTTCTCGTGCTGGATTCGTCAAATTCCCTCCCCCACTTCTTTATCTCTTAATCAGTTAATCTTAGACAGCTGCTCGTACTGATTCAATATCCTAAATTCGTCCCTGAAACTACACGTTCATAATAGTATATATCCTCTGTTTCTTCATATATACTCATTATTTCATGTAGCATGATAATCTAAATTTGAATTCTGTACCTCTACATATCTATTCATGTTCTGCTTTGCATTTATGCACACCCACATTATGTTTTCATTCATATATGGCATTTCTAGACTTTCTAAAGCAGTCATTTAAAAAGCAAACTTACTGCATTTCCGATACTGGTTTCTCAGGTAGAGGGATATACATCTTGTACGAGGATATCAAGAACTGCCCCTATGAAGATGTGCATGTTCTTTGGTCCATAATAGTGGAATCACATCCACCAGCTTTGCCACCGCCGAAGTGATGTTCTCACATACTATACGAAGCAGGGAAACTACATACGTACATAAGAAAGAAATTTTATTTACTCGTATAGGTTTTGCTTTTCTTCTTTTCACTTTCTGGTGTTCAATCACTTTTGAGTGAGCTCTATGCAGATTGTTTTAATAAGTTATTGAAATTATTCACTTATTCTGGCCCTTTGAGTTATCAAAGAAATATAAAATAGATGACAGTATTTAGAAGCAAAAAGAAAAATGAAAGAGCATCATGTAACATGTTTATAAGAAGCTTTGTATAGTTTACTTTGAACTGTAATTCTTTTTTAAATTTTGACTTCTTGTTGCCTAGTCCAGTTCTAGCAGTTGACATGATAGCTTGATAGGTTCTTCACACCTTTCAAAAGTTAACTAAGGTTCACTAATGAAAGCTAAAGACTGGATTTGGTTGGGATTTTTGTCCATCCAAATAATTTCTGCATGTTTAGGAACTAACAAAGTCTTCACAAAAATTATTCCAACAGATAACAAAAGTTGCACAGAATTCCAGTAACATCTCCCGAAATAATTTCCAGTTCTATATTTATTAGAATTAATTAAATAATTACTCACTAAACTTTACTCAAGTTAATACTCAATGAACTAAAAATGGTTATTCACTTGTCATCCATCTTTTCAAACTTTTACTCAAACATCACTCATTTCAAAATTGTTACTCACAATTAACGAAAATTCCACGTGTACGACAGTTTCACAACGTTAATACTTAATATGTCTACGTGTATTGATTGAAACAATAGAAAACAAGTGATTTGTTCCTGGTATGCAAAAATCAAAATTAAAAATAAATTTGGATCGATGCTTCATTCATGTGCATGATAAAACCTTTTTTATATGTGTAATGCTACTTTACCACACTCGGTACCACACTGGGTGCCATCCTCCTCACATGTGGGGTGGGTTCACTCATTATGAGAGCTGCCCCACACATCCCATGTGAGGAGGTGGCACCTAGTGTGTCAAAATTCGGGTGGTAAAATAACATTTTTCTTTTTATATACATCCAATTGTTGAATTTGTTTTGGGTAACCATTGGAATATTTGAATTGGGTGATTTCGTGCTTTTCATTTTAAGGCTTAGAATAAGTGTGTTTCACAAATTAAATAAAAGTTACTATTTTAGTTGTGTGTATTTTTAATTCAAGTGAAAATTTTAACATCACCAAATTGTCATATCATTGAGTTTTTCGTTAATTATGTGTAAAGATTTAAAAAGAGTGATAAGTGAGCAATTAGTAACATCTTTTAGTGCAGTAAACAAGTAGTAACATAGGGTCAAATCCAGTGAGCAATCAGTAACTTTTCCAAGTTCAATGAGCAAGTAGTAACCCCGAATAAAGTTGAGTGAGCATTGATATAATTAACTCATTTTTTATAGTAACTATTTTAAAGATAAATGACGGAATGGCGAAATTAAAAAAGCAATCAGAAGCTACTTGCAGCAACAATGAAGTGAGCACTAAAATATAATCACGATGCATTATCATTAATTATTATTAAGCGACAATATTTTCAACAGATTGTGAAGGGAAATGAGAAATAATAAAGTGCTTCGACTAATTGATGGGCATGATATTCTGCAGTAACATAAAATTTAACCAATCAACTCAGTATCTACTCAGTAAAAATAAGATATTAAGTTGGCATAAATATTTGTAACTGCATTAGCAGGATATGGACAATGTTCTTGTTACTTTTTTCGTTTTAACAGAAAAAGGAAATATCGTTGCCAACATTTTTTTACTACGTTTTCCAACATGAAATAGAAAATCACTAACTATGCACATTTTTTTCTAAATCTCTAAACAATTAGATGTCACTATCCATAACTCAAAGTTGTATTAAAATGAATGTGGCCATTCCCATGGTTGTTTCGCGGAACCTTCAATGTGTTACCCTCTGTCATAGGCTTGTAGAAGATCAGTCTATACAAATTTTCTTCTTTTAAAATGAATAGTATTAGCATGCTTCGTTTGAATATCTTCGAGAATTACCAGAACAAAGATGAAAAGAATAAAATATATATTCAGACAAAATTTGATTTCCTGAATATCACTAATCATTATAAATTTAACCATAAATGTTTTGCACCAAACAGCAACATCATCCCCCCCCCCCCCCCCCCAAACCACACGAAAAAAAACCCTACCACCTGCTCTAAGGTCATGAATGTCCTGCATAGGTTTATTGAAGAAATAATGCATAAATGAGAAGGCGCACTATGAGCAGGAATGATGATACCTCATGAAAGTACATCAAATGCATGATCGTTGACTATTACCATACAGGGATAGAAACACCATCATCATCTATCTGTATCTCCAAAGCCTGCATAAGATACACATGTTAAGCCAAATGAAAATAAATTGATCAGGAACTGAATCTTTAGCTTAGTAATCTGCTGGGGTCTCCACAAATATTTAGATTAGAAAAGAGTATAATCCCAGAAGCTTTTTATTTGTTTTATTCGTTTTTACAATGTTTCATGTTACTCTAACCTCGAAACTGAAATCTATGTTATGATTCTAGAACTACAGAGAATCTACTAAGCCCGTGTTTGAGACCTATTATTTCAAAATAATGTGGTTTGAAATAGTAAATTTTGTAGAATATGTGGTTAAAAAAGTAGGGAATTTTTTGGGTTTATGAATATATTATTTTATTGGTAGAATGTCTGGTTGAAAATAAGTTTTGGAAAAAATTATGTTTGAAATAATGGGTACCAAACAGAGGCTAAGTTGGCAGATTTTGATAATGATAAAAACATGGAGTTCGACAAGATACAAAAAAATGCATAACGAATAAATAATCAAGTTGATTCAGACTTTTTCTTGAAGGCTTCTACAATTCTATTTGAAAGACACGACTTACATTTTTACAATGAAGAAGAAAAGTAACGTTCAGTAACACCTGGCAGCCATTCTTTAAAGTATGCTTGGGTATCTAACTCTGCATGAGACAAGGCGCCTAGAGGAGTAACAGTTATCTGAAAGAACAAGTTAGCGATGATTAACCATGGACCTTCCTCTCAATCAAATAGAACTGACAAAACATACATATCCTTCTCTAAGGGAACAGTAGTCTGTATCTCCGTCTTCCACGTGTGATCCCCTCACCTAATGCATGACATGGCATTTTTCCAATTTACAACTCAGAAAGAGGAAGATAATGCACTGCAAGTAGACTCGTGTGGAAAGTGAAACCACGATATTTGATGCATAAGTTCTTAAGGAAAACATGCAAAATTTAGAAATGTGCAAGATAAAAGAGAAAGAATCAGACTTCTCTCTTGAACAGAAGATGGTCATGAGGTGCACTTGAAGCATCAGACTCAAAACTTGATGATGAATTCATCTCCATAGTCATTGTTGATAACATCTTTCCTCCTTGAGCATCAGAAGTAACTTGCCTCCATCCCATTTTCACAATACTCTTACCCTGCTTAGTTTGCCGATAACCCTATTGGAATCACAAAAACAGCACTTAGCATCTTCTTTTGTACGATGATCACAATTAAAAATGAGCAAATTAACAAGAAGCATGTCATAAACTCAATATGTTAATTGTTAAGTCAAGGCAAAGGAAGTGAGAAGAAAACGAATCACAGTAACTAAAAGTTCCAAAGTTTTAAGAGACATGCTGAAAAGAACAATATGCAAATAGAAAAACCAAATTTTCACTGTTTGGATCAATGATAAGAGTGAATGCAGGTGCAAGAATTGAATGTTGCCAATCTGCAACATCTTATCATAATGACTTTTGAGTCAATTGTCATGCCAGAGAAAACTCACAAATTACCTTATGACAGACAACATTTGTTGGCACATCTATATTCAGAAAACAGTGTTGAGGATATGTTTTTTTCTTGATCTCAACCAATATTGAGCTGATTATTGGTAAACAAGCCTCTGCAGCTAGTATGAAGTCATTGACATTACTCCTCCCTCCAGCCCTGGCAGTTAGCAATCCAAGTAAGTTCTACATTTTAAGTTGTATAATAATCCCATCCTTGCAAGATGCATCAGATGATAAGTGTAGCAGTTTTTTGTAGATCAACCAGTAAATTACATATTAATCTGATTCAGAAGTACATGCATAAATGTCACCCTCTTATAATTTTAGTATCGTCAACGCATTTACCCATCATAAATGATTTTGAGGGTAACAACAAACCTAGGCAGTGTTATCAGATGTGATATGTTTCATACTTTCAGTGCTAATCCCATAAATCAACAACAGTCTGCATATCTTATAGACGAAGACAACTTTCTCAGCTTCAATTTGGAACTTTTAATACTTTTACTGAATCATCAGTCAATTCATGGGTGCTGATGCCTCTGTAATATGAACCTGACGATTTCTGCTCTGAGGTGATATCCCAAAGGCTGAGATTAAGTAGAGAAACTCTAGGCAACAGCCTGAATATATCCACTAGAAATGCTAGTCATTGGAGCTAAAACTAAGCTCCAATGAATTTACATTCTTAATTTATTCATGATAATTCTTTCTAAATAAAGTATCAAATTAAGAAATAAAACCGTAATTAAAGTGTTTTAAGACATTTGTTAAACCAGCCATATTTCATTATATTAAATGTTTGGACCATTAAAAGGAATGTTGTAACGGGCAAATAACAGAAAACATGGAAGTGCGACCATGCTAGTAGGCATCCACTTATTGGCTTATATCCTCATATATATATATATATATATATATATATATATATATATATACACATATACATGTATATATGTATATGTATATGTATATGTATATGTATATGTATAAAGAAACTCTTACCTAAAGGGCACTATGATTCTCATAGAACAGGTTACAATGTGGAGAAGTAGGTCAAATAACCTTGTGTGAGGTAGTTGCAGAAAGATTGAATTAAGCATCTAAATCAAATGGAATGGAGAAAAGGATTCAATTTAGTCGACCCAAGTCCATTGAAAATTAAGTTTGGCCTGTTGTAGCATCGTCAAAGGTGTTGTATAGCTACTATCAAGGGAGTTGTATAGACACCATGATTTGATGAAACAACATCTCATTATCTGAAACAATTGTTAATATGATTCTATGAAAAACAAAGTGAATTGATTCATTCAGTAATTTAAATACAATACAGTTATAGATATTTATTCCGCATAACATAAGTAGGCTTGATAAAAACTTTTACCAATCAGTTGAGTATGATTTAAGAGTCATATGCATTGATAGAAAACAGCTGGAGGTGGTCAATCTAAAGTTATAGAAAGAAGAATGAGACAGAAGTATTGCTTTTGATTCATGGAGAGTAATCTAACCTTGTATAAAGTATTATGAAATTCTCTCTGTCCTTTTACCTTGTCTGGGAATTCCCCACAAACTCTATTTAGATAGGATTTCTAAGACACTCCATCTAGATGCGTGAATGAAAACACATGAATGTACACATAAGAATATGCAAGCAATGAGCATGCAAGTACAACAGTACATGAACTGTTACCTGAACCTAATGGAAACATAAATGTAAATTCATGCAAGTTATTTTCTAACATACATACCAGTCATATGATATAGACACAGATGGTACACCATTGAAAAAAGCTTCCCGAGCCCCAGCTACCGTCCCTGAATAAACCCTGCATTTGCAACAAGATGTCCAGTCAACATATGCACAAGCATAGATTAGGGACTGTGATCAATAAATGAATACTACTCTGTTTGCAGATAAGCTTGTGGTATTATTGTAATATGTACACACGAGGCAAAATCTAGTTTATGTTACTAACACGTGATAACCACAGTTACTACCCATGTTGATGCCGCTAATCACCTGCAAATCAGAGATAGATGTATGTAAGCAACTATTTCATACTAAAGGCACATGAAAAGATCTGTAAAGAGAGCACTGTGTTGTCTGAGAGATTATAATTTATAAGTGAAAAAGGATGGTAGCCAATAAATTGTTGCTCTTCGAACTGCACAAACATATTGGCCAGGACAATGTATTCAACGTCTGTCACTGTTCAGGTGCCATACAAGGAGGAGGATATAAAGTATATAGCTAGTATAAACCTCTCCATTATGAATATTTACCAGATCAGGTATTGAAGGGAAGAGAGCTTTGGAAATTCCCAAAGATGTACAGTCAGCGGGAGTTCCTGCATAAAATATGGGAAGATACGTAAAGCAGAATGCAAACAGCATGGTATAGATAGCAGATTAGAAATGAATGTGTCAAAGGATATTGTAACTAGCATTAGCACTGTCTGATTAACATTATTTATGTTGGAAACTGCGTCATCCCTCCACCTCAAGTGATATGAATAAGCTTGATAAAAATGTGACAGAAAAGAGTATTCTTCTACATAATAATGAGTGAAGTACAGCAGCACCAAGTTAAGTAAGTAAAATTTGTTGTCTTAAGAGCAACCGCAGTCGTGGTGTATATTACACCCAATTAGTGATTTAGAACTCCAAAATGGCCGGATTGCTCTCCATGAGCAGGTGTAAAAGAGATGTAAAATAACATTCCTGGGAAAATTGTATATTTTGATGTATATTTGCATCAAATTTTACATCTCACATGGCCCACCAGTGTGACACTGTCTGGTGAAATTTGGGCGCAATTGATAAGGAAATATACTGATATATGCGGATATATCAGTATGTTATCCCCATATATCCCATATATGGGGATAAATTGAGTGTGCCAGGCACACAGTCTTTTGGACCCTTTTTTTTTTTTAATTAATTTTTTTATTTCTTAGCCAAATTTTAAAATTTTTAGATCGATTTGTTCGTAAATTATATTTATATATAAATAGATACTTCCTAAAATAAAATAAGTTAATAAATTTACGAGCAAGAATATTTGTGCAAAATAAAAAAATAATGAAATTTATAAGCTTTAATTTACATCTATGATTGGAGCAAAATTATGGTTTAAATCCACCGGGATGTATATTGGGATGTAAAAGTGATTTTTGGGGGGTGTAATTTATACCACGATTGGAGATGCTCTAATAAGTTAATCGTGCACTTATTAGTTATTGTTGAGCCCCTAAAGCTGGAAAGCAACATATGGAACTATCATTAACTATATGGCAACCAAATAAAACAAATAATGCTTTACATACAATAGAAACAAAAGGAATAGAAGACTTATGAAAAGGTTCAAGCAAAAAGAAATACTTTCACATCTTTTCTAAGCTATACTCTACTAAAAGAACAGAATATTTGGAATTTCTCTACATCAAGATGGCTTCGGAGGCTAAAAAAAACAGTTTTTTTGGCTTTTTCACGGATCTCAAGGTAGATATAGGGTTAAAAATTGGAGAGAAAAGATGTTTGATTAAAAAGTTATATTGGAAATTGGAGTGATTATAAATGGTTTAAAAACCATTTTACCAAACAGAGGCTTGGATAAAATCATACAAGGTATTGTCTTCATTTATTCAAGATTTCCAATCATCAGTAATTTACAAGAGATGTAAACGACAGAAGCTGACCAGAAACTGCGAAAGCAGTAACTCCATTGATTTCCACTGGCTTAACTGAAACAGCACTTCGCCAAGTAATGCTATGACTAACAGCCGACATTTCGCTGGGAATCATAAAACAGCAGAAGTGTAAGTGTAAGAAATAACACGAGACATCGTTCAGAGGCATTCTCCGAAATAAAATGTAGATGTCGAAATTTGAGATTATTTCTTAAAAATCAAACTGTCATCCAAACAAATAAGCACAATGCTTTTGCACATACTGTCATCATAAAAATGTAGATGTCTATGACTATAGTATGTCAAAAATATAACTTTTATTAGGCCGTAAAAACATGGCTAAAAACACAAGCGAACTGTAAAGGCTCCCAATTAAGCAACTAAGCTACAAAATTAACATATAACCAGAAATTTAATTTATATAATGTAAAACTAAACAGGTCGATATAAAAATACAATAGACTCATAATGTTAATGTATACATACGAGTCAGGGGCACAGACGAGGACATCAAAGCGGTTGAAGGAGACGAGGACGTGAACAAGAGCACGCAACCCTGGGGCATCGATTCCGTCGTCGTTAGTCACCATCACCGTCGGCCGATCGCCGGAGATCCTTCCGCTATTATTCTCCATTTTCCTTTTATGAAAATAAATAAATATCTCCTCCGCTGAAAAGCAATGGCAATGCAAAGAGGAATTTGTAGAAGGTATTTATTCTTGAGATTAAAAAAAATATAGGTGCGGCAGAAAGTATATGGGTGTCGTGGTGTAGTTGGTTATCACGTCAGTCTAACACACTGAAGGTCTCCGGTTCAAGTCCGGGCGACGCCAAAAAAATTTTATTTTACAAAATAAGCAATTATTACCTAATTATTATTATTCCCTTGGATTATTTATTAATCCTATTTTATTTATCGACTCGTGAATCTTTCATGTACTTCTTTTACATCTTGACTCTAGTTTTCAGTGATGTTTTAGCATACGTTTGGCAAATTTATTTAAAAACAAGTTTTTTATAATACAATTCTTCAAATCACTTTTTAACATCACATATTTTTTCTCTCCAATTTTCAACCAAATATTTTACCTCAAAAATATAAAAAAAAACTTGTTTTTAAACAAAAACATTTTAACAAACATAATAGTTAAGATGATTTCTTAGTCGTCAAAAGTAGTTTCAAGGTTTCAAAAATGTAGCTTTTGTCATTAAAAGTGCTTATAATCCACAATGAATGTGTTAACTTTTATTAGTTAAATAATAGATATTAAGTGCCCATTTACATTTTAACTTTAATTATTATATGAGTGTCACATTGGATATATTAAATTTACTCATTAATAACTAAATTAATCAATCAATGACTATTTAATATTTCTCTCTCCTATTTTCTACATAAATAAATGTTATATCACATATTAAAATATTTGTTAATTTTAACAAACAAATTAACAATACACCAAAAAAGATTCTTTTAGCAAACATGCTAACATATCCAGTGTGGGCATAAAAATGACAATTAGTTAATATATGACACTAACAAACATTTTAACACATTCATTGTAGATATTCTAATAATTTATAAATAACATATTTTTTCAAATCACTTTTTAACCATGTATTCTACCTCAAAAATAACAAATTATTTGTTTATAAACAAATAAATTTTAACTTAGTTTCAACATAATTAAAAGTTATTGAAATTTCTTTAACCAAATTTCAGAAAATATTGAAAATTAAGAATACATTAAAGTATTTAAATTTTACGACTTGTCGTGCAAAGACGAGGAATTTTCATTTTAAAAATTAAAAGATAAGTGTTTGAATGAAACTTGTTTAGCTTACGTGGCTAAAATGATACTAAGTGCAAAGTTTAGTGGTCATTAAGAAAATTTAACTCAAAAGAGTAGAAGTGTCAATTCGGGTGGTCCGGACCTAGTCGGTCAGTCAACATATGAGATCGGTAACGGCAGCGTCAAAAAAAGTCCGCTTGCTGCAGGTTCCGGGCCGACCTACAAATTTCGAATTACAACTCAGGCCCGCCCGTTGGCCCATCTGGGTCGAACTCATGCGGGTCGCGAGTCGGGTTCGTTCCGATTTGGCCAATATGAACAAAATATAGAATTTTTCATATTTATAATATGTATATTTTTTGTTAAATTTATAAATATGAGATGAACAAAATGATAAATTCATATTTATACCATAAAATGTTTATATAGAATTTTAATTTATATTTTATGTTACATGAATTACTTCTAAATTCACAAATTTAAATAAAATATAAACAAATAACAATTAAATGCTAAATGCATTTCTAATTATTACTATCAAAGAACATTACGTTTCTTAGCTATTAGAGAGAAAAATAAGATTTAGCGTTAGAAATTATACTAGTACTAGAGTTTGTAGAAGAATGGAGATTTTCAATATTACAATATTTAATAAAAATAGTTTTTTTTAATTTTACGGGCCAGCAGGTTAACCGCGGCTCGTGAAACTCGCGATTTACACCTCTTGACCTGTGAATCTCCCGCACGGGTCACGGGTCGGCTAGCGGTCTCGAATTGATCCGGACCGATTTTTACGGATATGATCGGCCCATCCGTCCGTCTTAACACTTCTACAACAGAGAATGTTAGTGGCGCAACATGTGTGTGCACGTTAATTACTTAATATTAAAAATACGTGATTTAGAACTTCGAAAAATGAATGTTCAAATCTGAGGTATATTGATAAGGTTACACCAATTCGTTTAGTGCTTAAAATAGTAGTTATAGTCTCACAAATTCCAGCAACTATTTTTTGGTACACAATGCATTTTAAATTGGAAGTAGATAGAAATAACAAAGTAACTTGTTTGGACGGTTCACTGCTAAAAATGTCCTTAGCATCTGCATTGCTAGAATGGGAAGAATTAGATCCTGAATTGCAAATTCGGGTGGCGGAACTGAGGAAGACTGCTGTCAGTTTAAGTGAATCAGAACGTAGTTTCTACTTTCAACAAGCTAAATCTAAATATTTGAAAAATTACGATAAAGATACGAAATTCTTTTATTCCATTGTGAAGAGAAACATTAAACGTAACCATATTGCAGCCGTGAATAAGGCAGACGGTACAATTACCCAATCTCAAGATGAAGTTGCTACCGAATTCCTCTCCTATTATTCAAACCTCTTGGGAATTGAAATTCATTGTCAGGAAGCTGACCCACTGGTTCTGCAAAATGGTAACAGGGTTTCTGAAGAGCAATCTGCAATGCTCATCAAGCAGATTACGAGAAAGGAATTCATGATGCTATTTTCAGCATCGGTGAGGATAAGTCACCAGGGCCTGATGGCTATACCTCCAGCTTTTTCAAGTTAACATGGGACACTGTGGGGGATGATTTTTGCTCGGAAGTAACAGAGTTTTTTACCAGTGGGTCTCTTTTGAAACAACTGAACCATACAGTCATTGCCTTGGTTCCAAAATGGAAGCATGCTCTGAATGTTGGGGATTTTAGACCTATTGCCTGTTGCAATGTGATCTATAAGGTAATCTCCAAGATCCTTTCCGCTAGATTGGCTCCTATGTTATGCTCCATTGTGGACAAGGCACAATCAGCTTTTGTTGAAGGAAGAAGTATGATTGAAAACATCCACCTTGCCCAGAAATTGCTTAAGCAATACAATAGGAAACGGGTATCTCCAAGATGTCTACTCAAAATTGACCTGGGGAAGGCTTATGATACAATAAACTGGGATTTCCTTCATACTATCTTAAAGGTGTTGGGATTCCCCCGATTTTTGTTGGTTGGATCATGGAAAGTGTGACTTCACCGACTTATTCCATTAGGCTTAATGGTGATCTCCATGGGTTTTTCAAAGGTAGGCGTGGGCTCAGACAAGGTGACCCATTATCACCCTTTCTCTTTGTTTACCATTTTTCTAGATTATTGAATATGGTTACAACTAACTCTGAATTCAACTTCCACCTGAAATGTGGCCAGTTAAAAATCACCCATCTTGCTTTTGCTTATCATCTTATGCTCATGGCTAGGGGGGACTGTACCTCCGTCGAGATTCTACTGGAATACCTGAATAGATTTGGGGGTATATCTGGGCTCAGATCGAATGACCTGAAATCATCAATATTTACTGCAGGAATTCAGGAGCAGGGCCTTTGCGACATTTTGGCACTAACTAATTTCCCTAATGGCATTATGCCTTTTAGATATCTCAAAATTCCCTTAGCTGGACAAAGGCTCAGAGTTAACCACTTTGCTCCATTTGTTGACAATGTTGCAGAGAGCATTGGAGTTTGGATTAGTGACTCTCTTTCGTATGCGGGAAGAGCTGAATTAATCAGAGGCATCATACAAGGAATTGAGGGCTTCTAGCTTTCTGTTTTGCCTATCCCAGCCACTGTGCTTGGCAAAATCATTAGACTTTGTAGGAATTTCTTATGGAATGGGGGTAAACCGTTAGTGGCTTGGAAAAGTATTTGTCTCCCCATATCAAAAGGAGGATTGGGATTTCGCGATCTCAAAGTGTAGCGCCCCGAGTTCTAAATACCCGGTTTACCACATCATTTTCTGGTCTAAATTTTAAAATAATATTCTAGCAAAACAAATCACTGAAATCCGTTTTGGCAACATTAAATAAACTGTAATTGTCGATAAAATTCAAGAACATTTATGAAATAATTCAAAATAACAAATCGAGCCATTAATAATACAAAACATTCGGCAATGCCATAATTTCTCAAATAATTGAAAATCTCAAAAATAGCCAAGGTTTAGAAATATGGATCATCAAAATAAGATTCTCAATTATTTAACGACTATTGCCACTATCATCCATCATTGGCCACCTTCTCTGAAATCTGCAAATGTTGTTAAAAATAGACAAGAGTATTTCATAGAAATACTCAATAGACTCATCGCCAATTAATTAATCCACAATATAATTGAACACATAAATGCAGGCTCTTTAGAAATCATAGTGTGTGAGTTGCTCTTCTCGTGCATTAAAGCACATGGCTTCTCTTTGAAAATCATAGGCTCTTTAAAATCATAAGGTATGAGTTGCTTTTTCTTCTCGTGCACATAAGACACATAAGTTATGCATAACATCATCATTTATCTTGCAAGACATTCTCTTCTTTCTTTCTCATGCATAAAAGCATATAAGTTATGACAAACATAACAACATAAATATTTCATAAGAAATATATTCTCATCTCATTTCAGGAAATAAATTTCACATAAATCACGTAACATAAACATTCACATGCAATCATAATTTAAATCAATTAATAGGTGCGAGTCTACCTTAAACTTGACGAGTGCAAAGTTGAGCGGGAAACAACTTCAATTCTTCAATTCTCCGTACGCTTCGTCTAGCCAATTAGAAAATAAGTTAAATTAGTCTTTTGAAATTTATAGTTTAAAAATGATAAATTATAATTTAGGGACTGAAATCGCTGATTTTGAAAATTGAGGGACTAAAATGAGTAATTTGAAAGTTGAGGGACTAAAATGAATACTTTGAAAGTTGAGGGATTAAAATGAAAAATTTGAAAGCTGGTGGACTAAAATGAATACTTTGAAAGTTGAGGGACTAAAATGAATACTTTGAAAGTTGAGGGATTAAAGTAAATACTTTGAAAATTGAGGGACTAAAATGAATAATTCTGAAAGTTGGGTCGAAGCTCAAAAACAGATTTTAAACGGTAGGGATTGAAATAATCGATTTTAAAAATGAAGGGACCGATTAAAAATCATTTAAAAACTAAAGGGACTGAAATGATAAGTTTAAAATTATAAGGACTGAAATACATAATTTTTACAAACTTGGGGACTAAATTGTAAATTTCGTAAATCAAAAAATATTAAAACAACTCTCATTTCCCATTCTCTTTCCGGTCTGAAGAGAAGAGAGAGAGGAGGCGGTGGTGCGAGCTTGCGCAAGTCGACCCTTTCAGCCGGTGATTCGCCGGCGAAACGCCGACGCAGAGAAGCGACGAGCTGCGGTCAAGATGGGTTCAGGTCTTGGGGCTGATTAGGTGCGAGAAATTGAGGTAAAACGAGGCATGGAGGTCGCGGTTAACAGTTATAATCTGGCGGAAATGGGCTCTGCAGTTGAGGTAGGTAACTGGGTTCATCTATTATTGGGTTTTTGGTTTGATTTTGGGGCTGGTAGATGGGGTTCGAGGTTGGGCAGTGGGGGTGGTTGGCTGTGCGGTGGTGTTGCGATGGAAATGTGTGGTTCTCGTCAGTGGGGGTTTTGGAATGGGTTGTTGAGTATTGTGGTTCGGTTGTGGATTCACATGGTGGGGGTGGTGTTTGCTGCGGTGGTGGTTTGGCCAGTTCGGTGGAGGCTAAATCTTGGTGCAATGGAGCTTGGGTTGGCTGAGCTTTGTGGCGGTTTTGGGATTTGTGATGACGGTGGCTGGTTGTGTTGGTGATGAAGGAGGTGGCAGTGATGATGGTGGAAGTTTGCTGCAGGTTGGCTGATGTTTTAGGTGGTGATGATTCAAATGGTGATGACGAAGAAGAAGAAGGCGGCGGTGGTGATGGCTGCTTGCTGGAATGGTGATGGTGATGAAGGGGGAAGAGAATGTTACCTTGGCTGAAACGAGGCTGCAATGGATGGAGCTGGGAGGAGGCTGGTCTGAGGTGAGGTGAATGCTGGTAAGGTGAATGCTAAGGGTTGGATTGTGTAGTGTATAAGAGAGTTTGATAGGTATGGTGTAATATTGGATTGATGTGATGGGTGGGGGTTGGTGGTGTGAAGACCTAGACAAGCATTGCACGTAGTTCGAGGAAGATTCATCATGATGGCACATTCTTATCCTTCCTAGGTTCTCGGCTAAGTTCAAGTCCTGAGCAGGTTTTTGCTTTGGCTATTGTCGAGTTTTGAATTGGTGTTATCGGTCGACTATGTTCGAGATTTTCAGTAAATTTTACCTTGGCTACGTTCGAGAGTTTTTTGAGTAGATTTTATCCCTCAGCTGTGTCCGAGTATATTATGTTGGTAACTACTCCTTAGCTACATTTGAGTTTTACCAGGTTTCTAGTACTGCTAGTTTTGTTCACAATACAGTTTTCTTGCCTGGGTATGCCCAGAGTATTTGTATCTCCTTTTGATCTATATATTACATTTTTGAACAAAAAAAAAAAAGATAAAACATTCACTTGAAAAACCTTTTTTGGAGAAATGGGTGTAGTTAATTTACCCTTTAATTCTGAGGAAGAAATAATGCTTAATTTGAAAAAGCATGTTTGGAGAAATGTATGTAATTAAAAAGTAATTTGAGGAAATGTATTGTTTATAAAACAAGTTTACAAAATAGAGGCTAAGTAAGTATATTAAGAGCATGTTTGGTCTAAGAGAAAGTTGTCAAATTTTTCCTCAAATTTATTTTCAACCACACATTTCTATGGGACCCACCACTTCAAACATTTTTCAACAACTTTTCAACCACACATTCACAAATTTCTCCAAATTTCTCCTACACCAAACATGTTGGGAATTAAACGCAGATTTCCTCTTCACTCAACCCGTAGAAACTTTTGATGCTCAATAAATGATTAAGCAAACAAGAATATAAAAGAACAACGCAAAATTTCAAATCACAAAGCCTTGACTGTATAATAAATTATTACAATTATATAGAATTTCTCTTACTCGCGAACTCAATAATAATCTCACGGACTACAAATGAAATACTAACAACGAACTTCTATCTAACACAAGTTTCTATCATTTGATTTACCCTACAAAAGGTTGCAAGAAATTACAAAGATAACTCACAATTTTCTCTTGTTTAGTTACAAATTGGTCACACCTAATTCACACAATTAATTAGCTCCTCAACACACTTATTTATAAGTAAAGATAACTCTAAAATATGTAGAAGTCAAGCCCAGAAATGACTCATTTTCCTTTTTCTTTCGCGATGGCTGCTTCTTTATTTTCAAGAAATCAAGATTGTTTCTTTTTCCTTCCTTCGTTCACATGGCTGGAATCTTCTAATAATTCCATGACACAGCAAAAAATAGGCATATTGATTAATGCCCTAACAATTTTTGGCAATAATTCCCAACAATTTAACAGGCAAGCATTTACATTTTGGAAATCTCATGCTCCACCACATGAGTATAATCACTCAAAATTATCAATGAACTCCGAACTTTACACCGACTCATGTCGAAACAAAATTGCTGAGAAATTATTCTGCCACTCCCATTGTTTGATTTCCAATGAAAGCTCATCGGCCGTCGACATCAATTCAATCACACATCTTGCATCCAAGTCAACCTAATGTCTTTGTGTAAACACGTGCACCAAACAGTAAGAATACGTCATCTATTGTGACAACTAGCGTCATGCCATGAAGATGTCAACATCTTACTCATAGTACATTATCACTGTCATCCACCAAGAGAGTTCTATTGTCCACCTTTGAACAGTTAGCCAAGTCTACTTCACCTTTTGGACAATTTCTTCTCACGTGACCAGATTATCCACAATTCCAACACGTTTCTTTCTTCTTCATGGAGTTACCCATCTTCTATTTTCATCAATAAGCAAATTATTATCAGATGAATTATCGTCTCCACCCAATTTCCTTTCTTCTGAGATCAAATTACTTGTAACTTCTACAAAATCCACTATTTCCTTCTCATGCATCAAAATAGGTCTGATGTGCTCGGATGTGGATGGAAGAGACAGGATGAGCCTCAATGCTTTATCCTCATCATCAATAATGACTTCAATAGATTCCATGCAGAAACAATCACATCGAGAGGTTTGAGATTTTCGTATCTGTATTCATTTTCAAAGAATGAAATTGTTCGTTCAGATACAACCGACTTGGCATGCTCTTCGTTTGATACAACTTTGCCGATTTTTCCCTAAGGTAGTGTTTGATTGCCATCATTTGTCATGAAAAAGGAATTTATTTGACATTTTTCATTTTATCGTTGTTGTTTGATATCCATTCTTTTGCCTAGGAATTCATTTGCTACTTTTATTGGAGTTCGTGCAATTCCTTATTTTTAAGGCAAATGAATTCTTTTGGTAATAGGTAATAATTGATTTCCACATTACATGGCAAACCATAAACTTCTTGTTTGATTTTTGTTGTTGTTAATTGACTTATTTTTTTTTTCAAAAAAATTAACATTATTATTATCAAATACAAATACGTGAAAAAATAATTTTTTTTTTATGAAAATAGCTAAATTTTACTTGATTTGTCATGGAAATAATATTAATCAAATAACAAAACTTGAAAAATCCTCCACTTTTATCATATAGAAAATTAAATCAATCAAATACATTAAACTTCAAATTTCTAGGAATTCAATTCTCAGGATTTCAATTCCCCTGAATTTGTTTTTTTCTACTCAAATTCTACATTAGCTATCAAACGAATCCTAAGTTCCTTAGCAACATATATTCCTTGAATATTTCCAAGAACATTATTGGTCCAACAGGATTGTATTATACTAGCATTCTTCAAATTCAAATATTCCAAATCTTCATCACTTTTGTTGGATTCAATTTATTTTCTTTTGTCAAAACTCGCAGTTGATTTTCCATTCAAAGCTTTGTGCAATCTCGGCTGAATCAAAACATCATTAACTCGTACTTGTCACAAGCTAAAATTGATTCTCCCATCAAATTTTTTAACATCGTACTTTACAGATATATTTTCTTTTGTTCTAATTTTTCGAATCATCTAATGCTCTAATACAACTTTTTTGGTAATTAAATATAAGTTCCTCATTCACTTAACTCGCATGAACTTTTAATGTTCTATAAATAATTAAACAAACAAGAATATAAAATAACGCAAAATTTCTGAACTACAAAACATTTCACTATATAATAAATTATTATAATTATATAAAATTTCTCTCTCACACCAACTCAATACCAATGTCACAAATTTCACAGAAAATATTAATGAACTTCTATCTAACAAAATTTTCTAACTTTGATTTATCCTACAAAGGGTTGCAAAAAACTTTAAATATAACTCACAATTTCCTCTCTTTTAATCACAAATTGGTCATACCTAATTCACGCAATTAAATGACTACTCAATACACATAATACACATATTTATAGGTAAATACAATTCTAAAATATGTAGAAATCTTACCCAAACTGCCAAACAAAGGACTCATTTTCCTTTTTCTTTCTCGGCGCCTTATACTTTGTTTTTCCAAAAATCAAAATCTTTTTCTTTCCCTTTTAATTCCCACGGCTACAATCTTCTGATTACTCCACGGCATAGCCAAAAATAGGTTAGGGCACCATAATCTATGTCCACCCTCAAGTGACGTGTAGGAACTGACTGTCAGGTGGAGCCCACTAACACCCCCAATAGGGGAGACACGTGCCCATTGTGAGTACCTTAAAATTTTCAAATGATTAAAAGTGTCTGAGTTTTGGAAATAATTCTTAACAAAACATGCACTAATTATATGTAGTGTGAAATTAAAGTTTTTTTTTTTTTTTCTATTTTTTATTAATCAAAATTGCATTTATGTATAGGTAAGATTTGCAAGACCTCTTGATATGAATAGTTCAAATTAAATTAGTTGTTTTCATCGAATCAACTAGGATGGCAATAGGGCGGGAAATACCCAAACTCGACGGGGACCCATTCCAAATGGGGCAGAAAATCCCTGACAAAGACGGGGATAGGGCGGGGATGGAGATGAAATAGTATCCCCGTCCCAGCCCAGCCCCGTCCCCAATCCGAATCCCCGTCCCCAATTAACAATTTATATTAAAATTTAAAGATACAAACAAAGATGAATATATATATATATATATATATATATATATATATATATATATATATATATATATATATATATATATTCGATTAATGTTCAAAGAATCTGTAAAAATTATTAAATTTAGAAAATATTAAGATTGTTCTTGCATTTTTCTTTATATTGTCAGTAGAAAATTATTTTAGAACTTAAAAAAAAATAATAATAATAAATGGGAATGTAAATAGGGATTTGCACATCCCCAACCCGCCATATCCTCTTCTCGTCCCCGATTAAATGGGGACGGAGAAAGACAATTCCGTCTCGTTGCCATTTCTAGCATCAACATTTGTATATGTGAAAACCAAAATGATAAAATTGGGCATGTTATGAGCAAATGGTGGTATTCACTCACAGTGAATAATATTATTAATTTTTTTTTTGTTTTGTGTATAATTTTAGAGAAATGTTAATAATAATATTTTGAAGTAATATTTAGATGTGACGCACATTTATTAGGTAATATTTATAACTACCCTACTACTTAATGCTATACATATTCTTTAAACGGATCCGCTATATGATGGATGGGAATTGAGTAATGGTGGGTGAGTCACACTGCCCACTCACGTAGGGGTATGTATTTCGTAAGAAACTCACTGTGAGTTTTAGATCAATTGTGATTCTCTAAAACTAAGGCCCTTTTCTGATTTCTCTTTACTATTTTGAGGTCGTTTTCTGTTTTTATTTTCGCAAATACTAAAAATGAGTTCTCTTTACCATTTTCGAAAACGCATTTTGGAAAACAAAAAAAATTGTACACAATTTTGGGCGTTTTGTTTGTATTTCAGCAAAAAAATGTTCAAAACACTGAAAACGCGTTTTGGGATATATTTTTTTATAAAAAATTATCCTAACTTAGAATTAAGCTTAATATAAAGTTTTTTTGTTTTTTTGTTTTTAGAAATATCCTAACTTGGAACTAAGCCTAAATAAAAAAAAAAAATTTAAATTATCCTAACTTAGAATTAAGCTTAAATAAAGTTTTATTGAATTCAATATCAACATTACAAAAAAAAAAAAATTAACTGAAAATTCTTCTTGTTATATTTCAAAAAATGCTTTGAACTCTGATATTTTTGAAAGAACTTGCATTTTCTGAATTTTAATAGAACTAGAGCTTCCTCAAATCTCGAACCTGATCAAGCTGTGTTAATATAGACTCTTAATGCTCACATTAGTGTGTTGTATGTAACCATGTTTTCAGTGTATTGTGAAAGGAAATTTAAGTTTGAGTCATGAGTATTCTGCAAGGAAATTAATTAAAAATAGTTTAAGTAGTATTCTGCAAAATTTCAAACAGAACGTGTTTTCCAGCTTTTCATTTTCAAAAACAGTTTTCATAAATGACAAACCAAACGCGTTTTCAGCAAATTTGAAAACAAAAATAAAACATGAAACACAAAATATTTTCGAAAATGAAAATATAAAATAAGATACAAATAGAACGTCACCTAAATGTCCAATTTTCAACTTTCATTCCATGTCTTTATAATAGTTTTTTATGTTTGGCAAATTTTTTCAAAAACATGATTTTTATAGCATAATTTTTCAAATTAGTTTTTAATAACGCATATTTTCTATCTCCACTTTTCAATCACACATTTTAGCTCAAAAACATTAAAAAAAAAAACATGTTATTTAACACAAAATGTTTAACAAACAATGCCTTAATGCCCCTTATTTCAGGAACTAACGTAAAAGTTGAAGTAACAAACTCGTTAAAAATCTTATTTTCAATAAATTTTGATAAGTTTTGTGAAATTCGTGTTGAAAAGTTAATAAAAATTAGTATAGTTTTAAGAAAAATGTTGCTAAAATTAATTATTATTAATTATAATTTTATCAACTTTTTTCCACAATTATACACGTGTATAATGCATAGTTATTCCCTTCTCCGTCACTAACTCCTCCGACATCACCACCGGCCGCCGCTACATGGAGGTTTCGATTCCTCATCGTTGCTTTAAATCTTCGACCTTAACCCCAGCTTGGCTATCCAGAACACAATTTAACCTCTCTCACCCGGTTCTTCTTCCCGCACGCCTGCGTAAGTCTCTTTTCCTCCAAACCCTCACTCCAATAATGGACTCTCGCTCTCACTCTCACTCAACAATCCCTCACGCCTTCAATGAATACGGGTCTCCTTCGATGACGAAAGAACTGGGTAATTACTTGTCTAAGTTCAATATGTTTGGCGTATCTTTTGTTTTGTGATTTTTGTTCCGACCAGTTTGGGTAGTTACTCTTAAAACCAGGATGCTCAACTGGTTAAAAATGCACTGATCTTGTTTTAGCTTAGCCATGTCGGATACAATTAGTATATGGTGGCCATGGACATAGGGGTGGAATGTAATGACACTTATTGTGTCCCAAAGCTAAAGTCGATTTGAGGGTTTATACGCTACCTAAACAAGCCTATTGAGTTTATTCCTTTTTTTTTTGGGGGTGATATGAATTTTTGGGAGTTATAGGTGGAAGAGTTGTAGAAGTGAAGAGGGTTACGAAGGAGACGAATGTACATGTGAAGATTAATCTGGACGGCAATGCCGTTGCTGAAAATAATACTGGAATACCATTTCTGGATCACATGTTGGATGTGAGTATTCCTTTGTTTCTTTATTTCTGTTTTAATAATTAATTATGTAATTGCTTTGTCAAAAATGATTTGTGTTGAAGGGAGAAACTTTTGGCTTTATATTATACATTAAATCTGTTTCTGCTATGAAAACTAATAATTGATGTCAATTTCAATTGATCTAGCACTGAATCGAACCAGAGCAGAGAAAAAGGAATCATGTGGTCGATCTCAATTTTAGTGGGACAGGACTTACTTTTGCTGTAGTAGTGAATAAAATGCTGTGAGCGTTAATTTTATTCTTTTGACTATCAATCTGCTTTTGTGTTAATAGTTTGATTTTCTTATGTTTCTACAGCAACTTGCTTCGCATGGATTGTTTGATGTGCATGTGAAGGCTACCGGAGACACTCACATTGATGATCACCATACCAATGAAGATGTTGCCCTAGCCATTGGAACGGTGAGTTTTGGATAAGTTTACCAGTTCTTTATTACATGATTTTGTGTTCCCCCATCAAATGCTAGGATATCACGTGGAAGTTAGAGGGGATTGGTTAGTAATATATTGTATCGATGTAGAAAAAGAAGCTAATATCTTGTTCATCATAATGTGTAGTCTAGTCAATTACGATGTACCAAACATGTATATGTTCTTTGTCTCTGCACTATGTGCTGATTGTTCTGATATCCGCTCTCTGCTTATGATTTATGGACAAGGCATGGGTTTGTTATTCCAGCCCTTCATTAGACAAGTGTTTACGACTATGCCCCTGTTTGGTATAGATTAAAATCAGGTTTTTAGCAAATTTTAATAAAAGTTAATGAGATGTATGGTTGAAAGTTGTGGATTCCATAAAATGTGTGGTTAAAATTAATTGTTGACTTTGACTTAAGATTAAAATCAGATCAAACTGGACTATATTAACCTTACAACTTTATGAATTTGTTCTTAGTTTTCCAAAAAGCTGCACTCAATTCTTGGTTGATTTTTAACTTCTATGTTTGTAGAAGCCATGAATCCGAAAGTCAACACAATCGTTCTATCTATAGAGATTGATTTTGTGGTCTGCTGTAGGTAGAGATGGCAAAAAAACTTGACCCGAACCCGCCCCTAATGGGACGAAAAAAACCCGCGCCGCCAACCTGCGGGGCAGGTATGGAACGGTTTCCCCCGGACGGGTCGCGGGGTGGGTACGGGTTTAGTCGTTCCGACCCGAACCCGCCCCGAATAAATAAATTAATAAAAAATAATAAGGAAAAAAATAAAAAATACCAAAAAAAAAATTAAAAAAGCGAGAAAAAAAAAAAAATTAAACGGGGCGACAGGGTTGACCCCCCGCCCCGAAATTTCCCGGGGCGGGTGGCAGGTCGGGGAGACCCGATCCGAACCCGCCCCGTTGTCATCATTAGTTGTAGGTTAAAATATGCTTGTTATATGTAATGAGCAGGGCAAAGTGGATTAAGTCTCCAGAAACCTTCAACTAGTGTCTTTTACTTGAATATAAGTCATTTGTTATTTTCTACCTGAAATTTTTCGGCTATACGTATGGAAATTGACAGCTCAGAATGATTGTCCATGTAGGCTCTGCTACAAGCCCTTGGTGATAGAAAAGGAATCAACAGGTTTGGAGACTTCTCAGCTCCACTCGACGAAGCTCTAATACATGTTTCATTGGTATGGTACCAAACCTTCTATGAAGTAACTCTTCTGCCAATTTTATTATTTTCCGTCAAATTAAATTTATTTTTTTTAAAAAAAATGTTTCTGCCTTTTTGGACTTGGGCAATGTACAAGATAACCTCTCGTTTAAGAGGCATCCTTGAATTCTATTTAATCTCATTGAGTAAGTATGGCGGATAACCTTTATGAGAATGTTACTGAGCTCATTGAATCATTCTTGGATGCATAAAGGAGGCAGAAGTTCTACATTTAACTAGATTAGATTACTTCCTTGACTGTCTGCTGTGGTTTTATTTTCTGAAGTTATGCTGTTGGCTTTAGTAATAAAAAAGTCTAGATATATGTATTATTGTATTCTTGTTTAAGTAAATTGTAGGATTTATCTGGAAGACCACATTTGGGTTATGATCTACACATACCGACAGAGAGAGTTGGTACTTACGACACTCAGGTATTTTGAATTCTATGTTTACTTTGATATTTGTGGATGATTTTGTTTTATCAGTTCTGTTCACCTGAGCGTCACGCTCATTTCTTACAGTGAGCGCCATTGAACTGGAAGTGCCACGTTTTGCAAAGAGTCAAAAGAACCCAATTCATTTCAGAAGCATTCCCCCACCCCCCTCCTACACACCCCACCCCTTTTTATTAAAACTAGTGAATCATCCCGTGCGATGCACGGGAAGAAAAGTCTAAATAAAAATAATCTTATTCGAAATTAAATGAATCCTTAAACAAAATAAATAGCATTCACAAATAAGATATAAGTTCATCATTTATTAGTTTCATGTATAAACATCAACATTTTAGGAAGAAGTCATACATGCGAAAATGATTGTGCCTGACTCTTATTGATAGTCATGGCATATGATACCATCAATGAAAATTGTTTTTTTTTTTCGAAATCTAATAAGTATCCTAAAATTCGAATGGCTCAACGATATCCTTGGAAATCTTATTCGAAATTAAATGAATCCTTAAACAAAATAAATAGCATTCACAAATAAGATATAAGTTCATCATTTATTAGTTTCATGTATAAACATCAACATTTTAGGAAGAAGTCATACATGCGAAAATGATTGTGCCTGACTCTTATTGATAGTCATGGTATATGATACCATCAATGAAAATTGTTTTTTTTTTTCGAAATCTAATAAGTATCCTAAAATTCGAATGGCTCAACGATATCCTTGGAATAAAGAACTTGTATCCTGCGTTACTGTCAGATAGAATTTGACCTTATAGAATATGATCGTCAAGTTTTGTAACGATTATTCACTATCTCCTCGAACCAAAAATTCGCCTTGCAAAATGAACATTTAAATGTAGGATCTCCAGTATTCATTTACTCTGAACATTCAAACAATAGATGAAAAAATTAATAATAGAGATCATGCATATAAAAGATAAAATTCAATATTTTTACCATTGACAATGAAAAACAACATGTATAGTAATAATAATAATAATAATAATAATAATAATAATAATAATAATAATAATAATAAATTACGAGGTTGACAAAGATATTGCATCAAATTTATAATATTTTAGGTTTTCAATATTTATACAATGTAATTATTTTCTGATTGAAATTATAATTTAGTATTGATCATCTCAATTTTTAGTTAAGTAAATTGGGAGACAATTTATATATTATTGTGAAAAAATATCATAAAATTTGAATTAAAATATAGCAAAGAATATCTTGGAATGGTTATTTACTTTTTGAATTTTTAAAATTAACTGTTATGACAAAAATCATTAATAACTATATCATTTCAAACAATATAGATAAATTTGTTAACCGTTAATGTTAAAAATGTGATATGAGACTTTTTGGAATAAAAAATTAATTAAGAATTAAATTTAATTGTCGTTGAAATAATTTTGATAAATAATGCAATATAGGAAAGAACTTTAGTATGTTTATGTAATAAATAACTTAACAATATGATTTAGTTATAAAAATTTCAATACAACGTGATTTATAAAAATACGAATGTGTATAAATTTTAACTATAAATTTAATAGAGAATTTGACATTGGATCTGTATGACTGAACCAAATATTTATCCATAAAATTAAGACCAATAAAAAATCACAATTATTATAAGAAATTAATTACGTATTAAATGTAATTATCTATAAAAATATTTAATAATTTAATAATACGCTATAAAAAAGAGCTCCAAATTTTAGATGTACTAAATAACTAAAAATAAGATTATTTATAAAAAAAAACTATACGTATGATGTGATTTATAATTTAGTACTCCCTTCGTCCCATAAAGATAGTCCGCTACTCATTTTCACACAGATTAAGGACAAAAATGAATATAAAATATTAATTTCACTCTTAAAAAATAAAGTAGACTATCTTTTTGAGACGGATAAAAAAGAAATAGTGGACTATCTTTGTAAGACGGAGAGAGTATTATCTAGTAATAAAATTTCGACATAATTTTTAACTGAAAATTTTACTTTGGATTTTTATAACTGAACACAAATATTTTATTTGTAATATTGAAAACGTTAGAAGAACACATTTTTTTCATGAAAAGAGAGATTTTGACACAAAAAAACCAAATATAAATAAGTAAAACCAAACAAATTATCGTTCTTATATCATAAAAAATAAAAAATAACTTCTCGATAAAAGCAAATTTTAAAAAAAAAAATAATTCTAATTTCTTGTTTTTATTATTTTTTATACAATGTGATATACAATTTCATCAAATATATATACTGACCCATGAATAATATGTTTTTTCTTCACTCAACGGCTGAAACCATTAACATATCTATCCAACCCAAAGCTATTCTAAATAGCCCAACATTAATTAACACATTGCAACCCCAACAGAGAAATTTCGAACATAATATAAATAGATTATTAACAAATCCTCTTATTAGTCCAAAATAATTTTGCATTCTATATTGTTTTCGAAATTTTCTCTACAATATTATTGTTTTAATATTTTTTTCTTTTTTGTCAGAAGCCCAAATCTATGTTCAACGACTCAAAATTTCACAGGTCTTGAAGAAAAGAGTAGTGTCAATCATTTTTACTTTTTCAAAAAATAATTTATGATTTTTTTATTTTCAACTGGTTTGTAATATTAATAACTAATAAGCATTACCACCGCACCAGAAATTTTGAATCGTAAAACGTGATAATTAGAAGGTGGAATGGAAGGGTCATGTTAAACAGTACACATTTTTTCAAAGAAATAACCATTTAATTGAATCTTTTATTATTGTGTATATATTTATAATAATTATATATAACAGAAATGAAAGAGGTTGTATATCGAGAAATTGAAAAAAAAAAAGATATAGAAAACAAAAATGAATAAACAGATTTTGAAAAACGGGAAAAAAATGAAACAAATTCTAATAAAGCGAAAAAGGGAAAAAAAAAAACTGGCTTTCTAGTGTAATTAGGATGCGGGAAATAGAAGTCATATAAACACAATAAATATTGAAGAATGTAAATAGATGTCAGCGATTCTGAAAATAATAAATAAATATTGAATGCCCAACTATTTTTGAAGTGGGTTTTGAAGTTGATTATTAGATGAGATATATGAGTAGTGTGAACATAATAAATATTGAAGTCCTCAAAAATCGAAAAAATTAATAAATAAATTTGCACATAGTACAAGAGTTTTGGAGGGAAACAGTGAAGTTGACTGGGGTTGACTCAGCTACTTTTATATATTATATAGACTTTTATATATTATATAGATATTCCATCTCTCACCCCCTGTTATCATTTTTTTTTTCTCTTTTTCTTTCTTCTTAAATATTTTAACATCGACATAAAAAATAAATTTTTTGTCAATTTCATAATATGCGATGTAATAAGAGCTTCAATATGAGTATAATATTAATATATAAATTTCTGCTATTTTAAAAATAAATATGTGTTACATATAAATTATCAGTTCAATTTAAGTATAAATAATCACAAAATATTTCACGTATTTCTTTTTGCTCACTTGTATTTTTAGACGCAAAGTTATACATCAATTTTAATCAGACTGAGCATAAATTTAAACAAAAAAAGTTAAGCAGAAAGGCCGTGGTAAGACTTTAGAATTGCATTAACCAATTTTTATTAACCGGAAAAAAAAAAAAAAAAAAAAACAACAAGAATACTTGTCGTCATAATTTCATTTGGTAAACTGTTTTATAAACGATGCATTCCCCAAACCACCATTTACACGTACACATTTTCTCCAAATAACTTTTTAATTGTATTTTTTAACTTGAAAACATTACGTTCTTTATTTATAAAAAAATTACATATGAATCATGATTTCTTTATTATTAATTTTTTTGTTAAAAAGTAAAAAGAATTTGCTTAAATTGTATAAATTTGGCCGCATGTGAATTAATGACATAATTAAGATCTCAAACAGACATGACAAGTGCCTGTCTCGGTGGGGGAGTGCAGCATTTACTAATCTTCTTGATCATAATTTTATGGTGCACTTACAAACTTGTTGATCTAGTCATTAATAATAAAAGGGGATGTAAATTTAGATTACATGCTAAGAAGAATTAAAGAGATTTTTATGTAATCTAGTTAAAATTTTCTTGTTGTAACTTATGCTTAGACTAAACTGATTAAAATTAATGTATAAATTTGCGTCTAAAAATAAAAGTGAGCTAAAAAAAAAGTACTTGAAATATTTTGTGATTATTTATGCTTAGTAAATTGAACTGGTCATTTATATATAATACATATTTATTTTAAAAATAGCAGAAATTTATATATTAATATTATTAGGGGTGGACAAAAAAAGGAAAACCGATATGACCGAATAGGAATCGAACAAAAAAATCGAAACCGTATGATTTTTTAAAAAATAATAGGAAATTGGTTTTTGGAACCGAGAATCGGTTCTTGGTTTCGCTTTTAGAACCGAAAATTCGAAGTTAGAACCAAATATTTTATCCTTGTTTTTTTTAAGGTTGTCCTAAAACTAAAAATAAAAAGAATTTGTTATTTTTTTTTGGTAAAGTGAAAATGATTAAGTTCTTTTTATGAAATTTATTACGTCTCTACCTCATTATAACATTTAACTTCATATTTGGACTGAAATTCTTAGTTAATGAAAATAAAACGAGACTAATTAATAAGCGAAGTTGTAAATGACCACGATGGAGTTAATTAAATATTTAAATACAAATATAAAACAATTAATAACAATGCATTTACAACTCATGATTCATCCCACAAGTTTACTATACAAATTTATTTGTATTGCTTCTTGCCATGCTCGAAAAACATTTCAGGCCATTTGTTTCTTATTTTGGTTTATGAACATCTTCTGTTTCATAGAGAATCTTATGCTTTCTTCGGAGTGAAAGGATTTTCGAAATCTTTGATTTTGGTATATTCGGTAGAAGTTTATTTCAGGTTATTGACTCACTTCTCGAGGTCTGATACTCCTCGATAAGGTCCCCGAAAAATAATTATTATTGTATAATCGAATTGAAATCGAAACCGAATGGTTTGGTTCTGGCGATTCTGTAGCGACCGGGAATTTTCTTTCTTTTTAAATAAAGTATTTTAAAACTTTAAATGCGCGTCGCTACGACTTTTCCAATTTAATTTAAATGAGTGTTCGTCTAGCCAAAAATATAAATAAAATTTATTTAATTTTCATCGTAATTAAATTTCCGAATTTTAAAAAAAAAAATATTCCAAGACCACAATTTATTTTAAAGATCAGGTTTAAGATAATTTAAATCCAAACTTCGAATTTTTGCGTCAAAATTTACTGATTTCAATATTTTAAATTCTTGTCCAACTTAAATTTTCTCTAATCCCTCCTAAATCCAATTTAGATATTCTGAACAACCCCCAATTAGTAAAATTCATTTCTCCATGTTTTCCATAAATTTACCTCCTAAATTAACATTTAACACCTTACAATTCTCTGCAATTCTCTCCAGCGCAAGCAATATTCCATTTTCAGATTTCAAGCTCCAACCCTACATAGAATTATTCTGAAAATCCATTTTCCCCACATGTTAATTCCACCCTCACATTCCTAATTCTCTCCCTCTTCCCTAAATCACAAAATTTTCATCCTACTACAATCCTGCAAATCAGCCTCAATCAAGAGATTTCAATTTGCAACCTTCCAAAATCTGTATCCCTTTTCAGCCCTCAATTCCGGAATCAGCTCCCTGCGATTCATCCTCAATTAGCAATCAATCCGCAACCTACCAAAATGCAACAGCAACCTACCAATTTCAGCAAAACCAACCATGACATATATCTCATCTTTTCATCCTACACGAGCCCAACCAAGCCAGACGACATTCTGGTAAAAAAAAAAAAAAAAAAAATTTCCTTTACTGCATTTCACCTCCCACCCCTCACCAATCTCAATTTCTCTACAAGACCCATGTCACAAACGAACCAACAAACACCACCACTGATATCATCACTGCATAACCAACCCAATCGAACCATTTCCAATTCACAAATCAGCCATAGCACCGCTGTTGAACGGAATGCACCGCCATCTTCAAACAATCTGCAGTCAACCATCAACCGAACCAAAATACACCCAAACCGCCATCACCAACTCCCCGTCCAAACACCGGTGGAAACACCCAACCGGACGTCACCCCCACCTCCTATTTCCCGACCTCAAATCCTCACCATTTTCTCTCAAATTAAACCCAAAAACCAAGAATCAATTTACCCAAGAGTCTTACCTTGAACTCAGCCCTTCGTTGCCGGTATTTCTTCGCCGGAAAACCCAAAAAACGTGCGATCTCCCAACCCCGCTCGCCTCTGTCTTTCATACCAAAAATCAGCCCAAACTCCATTTTTCTCGCATGCCTAGGTTCCCTGCTACTGCTGCTTCGCACCGGCGACATCATCGCCGGCCTTGCGCCGACGATCGACCAGAGAGGAGGGCGTCCGCCCTCCCCTCACGCTCCGTCTCTCTCTCTCTGTCGTAACATAGAGAGAGAGATAGGAGTGTATGTATATATATATTATATATATAATCTTGTTTACAAATTGATCCTTTGAGTCCCCGATTTTTGAAAAAGTACTTGTTTCAGTCCTTAAGTTTTGAAAACATTTATTTCAGCCCCACAGTTTGATATATATCCGTTTCAGCCCCTCCTTTTTGAAATGATTTTCAATTTAGTCACGAATGTTTCTATAAATAACGAATCAACCCTTATTTTTGTAAAAGTCTACTTCAGTCCCTAAAGTTTTATTTAAATTCTAATTAAATTTCATTTAAATCTTTATATTTATTTTTAGTTACTTTAAATTTAAGTCTCGAAGATACTAATTTAATTTAATTTTCTTGGCTAGACGAATCATTTGGAGAATTTAGAGATTGACGTACTTCCCGCTCCAATTTTTGAGAACTCGTAACGTTAAAGGTAGACTCGCCCCCACTAATTGATTTATATTATAATTGCACGTGATTATGTGAATTTGTGTGATATTGTATGCTTAATTGCATGAGAAAAGAAAAGAATATCTCGTATGAGATAAATTTGAGAATTTATGTTATGCACGTCATAACCTATCTGCTAGCATGATTTAAGAACAGAATGGTTCATTTGCGTTCACTATGTGATGCCTATGAATAAGAAAAGAACGTCACTACATTATTTGCATGATTACTTGTCCAATTATATTTTAGATTAATTATTGAAGTTGAGTCTACTGAGTATTTCATTTTGAAATGCTCACCCCGTGGTTTTAACAATTTTGCAGATTTCGGCGACGGTGGCGAGTGATGGGCAATGGCGAAGAAAAAAAAAAAAAAAAAAAAATTTGGATATCTTTTTTTTAAAGTCGTGGATTTCGAAATAAACAATTTCATTTTATCATGAATTTCCATTTTTAATAAGTTTGTAAGAATTATTCCATTTAAATTGAATTATCGCTAAGCTTTGATTTATTAAACGTGATATTTAATATTTAGTCATATTTCCGCAATAAAGTGTAAAAAGAAAATTTAGAAAAGTGACGTTCCGGGCTCCACGGAACTCGGGGCGTTACAGCGTGGTATCAGAGCGGGTCTACGTTTCTGTAGACTTACAAATTTTGAAAAGAAAATTTTTTAAAAAAAAAAAAATAATAATAATAATAATAATAATAGAAATAATGTTTTGACGACTTTTTGCCATTGCCATCATTTTCCGCCGACTCCGAAGGTAACGAAGTTTAGTATATTGATTTATTTCGGATACTTAAGAATAAATGTTTTGAGAATTTGACGAGAAAAGAAAAGAAAAGAAAATACGAGAAAGAATTAGACAACTAGTATCCGAATTAATGAGAAAGAAAGAAACGAGTTTTGGAGCATAATGGGAATTAGTACAATTTAAGAAAATTTTCATAAAATATTTCGTCCCTAGATTTAAATAAATAATAAAACTCTAACTGGACTTTGCATAATGGATTCTAGGCATGGCACCAATTGACGGGATATCAAACCACATCCTTCGTTTTTGCGCCATACGTCATGACGCTATAGCTAGTGGACTTAGGCTGACCGATGCTCAATCTATTAGCCGCCTTTTGACTACATTTCCAGAATGTCAGCGTGAACTAGCGATCGATTTTTATAATGACGTGAAGAGATGCCTAGGAGAGGACGTGAAATTCCAGACTGTCTGCGACGAATTTGTAATGCGGTGGGACCGCTACCTAACCCATGCTCCAGCGCCAAAAATAATTATTCTATCAGATGACGAGGGAGAACCAATTGAGATAACCGACGCCGAGTCAGGCATATATGACTACACTCCTGGCTCACCAGGGTATACCCTTGACTCACCGACTATGACCCCGGGCGCACCAGATTATACCCCAGGCACACCAGGATCGATATCTCCTATGTCACCACCAAAGATGTAGAATATATAACGGTTATCTTAATTTTAGTCTAGCAGTATTCCCATTCCCAGTATTGGCAGTCCTATGTCTTGTATCCTCAATCGAAGGAAATTTTAATCATTAATGAGAATATTTTCAATTTTCGTTCATATTGGAGTTGAATTTATTACAATATTTGGTATAAATTTTATCAGAAGTTACAATACACTCCTTGTTTTCATTTAAGGGAATGGCTAGACGCGTTAACAGGAGTATTATGGACCGTGCTACATCTGAGCAACAGAACTCAGGACAGGGCCCCACAGCCCAATCCAGTATCATCAGGGATTTACTTTTGGCTGTGCAAGATTTGAGGCAGGCCCCAACAGGTTCCGCAGTGCCAGTTATTGAACAATTCAGGAGGTACCGTCCGCCCACTTTTGACGGCGGGGATAATCCACTGGCCGTGGAGGAGTGGTTACAGGGAATCGAGAGGATTTTCAAGCACATCTCTTGCCCTGAGGACAAGAAGGTTACTTGCGCAGAGTTTATGCTTATCGGTAGGGCTGGCTTTTGGTGGGAGTCCGCATCACGGACTCGGACCGAAGAGGAACAAGCAGCGTTGACCTGGGAAGAGTTTAAGGAAGAGATCAAAGACAAGTTCTTCCCACAAGCCCTCCGAGACCACAAGGAGACAGAATTTTTACAGCTAGTCCAGGGTGAGATGGACATCACTGACTATGAACGGAAGTTCGAGGAACTGTCACGGTATGCTCCACATCTAGTGGAAACCGAAGTTAAGAAGGCACGCCGATTTGAAAGAGGTCTGCGTTCGGATATCAGGCAGATTGTTGGCTCACATGAACTGCCCACTTACCGGGAAGTTGTGAAGAAAGCTCAGGCCGTGGCTTTTGCTGGTGCAAAGATTGGCAACCAAGGAAATCGGAACAATCAAGGGCATCAAGGTAAACGAAAATGGCATGGGCATCATCAGAACAGGAACCAGAATTTCAATAAGAGACAGAATACAGGACCTAGCAGAGGTCAGGTGACCAGTTTCCCTCCACCATGCCCGAAGTGCCAGAAGACGCATAAAGGAGAATGCCTCTTTGGAAACAAGGTTGTTTGTTACCGATGTGGCCAACCGGGCCACTTTTCTCGAGATTGCAACACAGCACCCGCTCAAGGCTCGGACCAGAAGAAGAACATTGACCAGAACAGAAAAGGGAAGGCTAGGGTATTTTCCATGGACGCCGTTGAGGACTCCGACGTGATTGCAGGTACACCATTACTTCAACATTCATATACTTGTATTACTTAATTTCATGTATCATGCTTTGCTCGAATTAATAATATGAACGACGATAACAGGCATTTTATCTGTTTCTGGTATTCCCGTATACGTCCTAATAGATTCGGGTGCTACACATTCATTTATTTCCGACTCATGCTTAACTAAATTGAATTTAGTGGGTGAAATAACTGGTAGCATGCTTGAAGTGAGCTTACCGTCAGGAGAAATTCTTGACACTAATAGGATAGTCAAGTCTGTGCGAATGGATTTCGATGGGATAGTGTTTGAGGCAGACCTGAATATTATTTCGATGAAGGATTTCGACATTATCCTAGGAATGGACTGGCTGAGTGCTAACCGTGCCGCAATCATGTGCCATGAGAAGGAAGTAGTATTTCGAAAGAATGGGGATGAGGTGTTCAGATTTTTTGGTTCGAAGGTTAAAGCACTTCCTCGCCTTATCTCGGCTATGCAAGCTGAAAAGCTAATTGCCAAGGGAAACTGTCAAAGTTATCTGGTTAATCTCCAAGGAAAACTTGCCGAGGAAATCAAATTGGAGTCAGTGCCAGTTGTGTGTGACTTTCAAGATGTATTTCCAGAAGACCTATCTGGTACTCCGCCTGATAGGCAAGTGGAATTTGCTATTGACTTGGTGCCAGGAGCTGCCCCTGTTTCGAAAGCCCCGTATCGTATGGCACCGAAAGAATTACAAGAATTGAAAGTCCAACTGGAAGAACTGCTAGAGAAGGGCTTTATCAGGCCAAGTGTGTCCCCGTGGGGAGCACCTGTGCTATTTGTGAAAAAGAAGGATGGCAGTATGAGAATGTGCATTGACTATCGGGAATTGAACAAGTTGACGATAAAGAATAAGTACCCCCTGCCCAGAATCGAAGATTTGTTTGATCAATTAAAAGGAGCTGCGGTATTTTCGAAGATGGACTTAAGGTCCGGTTACCATCAATTGAAGATCAAGCCTGCGGATATACAAAAGACAGCGTTTAGGACTCGATATGGACACTATGAGTTCACAGTGATGCCATTCGGTCTTACGAACGCACCGGCAGTATTTATGGACTTGATGAACCGGGTTTTCCATCAGTACTTGGATAAGTTCGTCATTGTCTTCATTGACGATATTCTGGTCTATTCCAAAGATTCACAACAGCATTCGGAACATTTGAGGATTGTGTTGGAGACGCTACGGGCAGAAAAGTTATATGCCAAATTTAAGAAATGTGAATTTTGGCTTGAGAAGATAGGCTTTCTGGGTCATATTGTCACAAACAATGGCATCGAAGTTGATCCGTCAAAGGTGGAGACAGTGAGTAATTGGACTACGCCAGCGAATGCAGGTGATGTGAGAAGCTTTTTGGGACTAGCTGGATATTACCGACGATTTATAGAGGGTTTCTCTAAGATAGCGGGTCCCATGACTCAGTTGACACGGAAGGGTGTAAAATTCCAGTGGACAGAGCAGTGTGAACGAAGCTTCCAGGAATTGAAGAATAGACTGGTTTCAGCTCCAGTGTTAACAGTGCCGGATGGATCCAAGGATTTTGTGATATACAGTGATGCCTCGAAACATGGTTTAGGATGTGTGCTTATGCAGAAAGGTAAAGTAATTGCCTATGCTTCGAGACAGTTGAAGCCATACGAGAAAAACTATCCGACGCATGATCTAGAACTGGCAGCTGTTGTACATGCTCTTAAGATTTGGCGACATTACCTATATGGGAGTAAATGCGAGATTTACACCGACCATAAGAGTCTCAAGTATTTCTTCACTCAGAAGGAATTGAACATGAGACAACGTCGATGGTTGGAACTGGTGAAGGATTATGATTGTACTATTCTTTACCACCCGGGTAAGGCTAATAAGGTTGCAGATGCACTAAGCAGGAAAGATGTGGGTCAATTATCAGCTTTGGGAACAGTACAAGAACAGTTGATTCGGGATTTTCAGAACTTGAGAATCGAAGTGAGAAACAAAGGAATCCAAAGTTTTAGCCGATTGACAAATTTGACAGTGAAGCCAGATTTGAGAAACAGAATTGTGATGGCTCAGGAAAGCGATAAGTTTTTGGAAAAGATCAAAGCCGAAGTTGGAACTGGCAAGAGAGCAGATTTTGAAATCGGAAGCGATAATGCACTATTATTCAAGGGTCGCCTGTGTGTACCGAAGGATGATCAGATTTGGAATGAAATATTGAGGGAAGCCCACTCAGCTCCATATGCAGCTCATCCAGGAGGAACAAAAATGTACCGAGATTTGCGTACTACATTCTGGTGGAGGAATATGAAGGGATGCATCGCTAAGTTTGTCTCACGATGCATGACCTGTCAGCAAGTCAAGGCTGAACATCAGAGACCGTCAGGACTACTAAACCCTTTAGACATTCCGGAATGGAAATGGGAGAAGATTTCCATGGATTTCGTAACAGGCTTACCAAGAACAGTGAGGGGACATGACGCCATTTGGGTTATTGTAGACCGACTTACAAAGTCAGCCCATTTTCTTCCAGTGCGGATGACTCTCAGTATAGATCACTTGGCCCAGATTTATATAAGGGAGATCGTTCGACTTCACGGGGTTCCAGCGTCTATTGTTTCAGATAGGGATCCGAGATTCACTTCGAGATTTTGGAAGAGCTTACACACGGCTATGGGGACTAAATTAAATTTTAGTACCGCTTACCACCCGCAGACGGACGGACAGTCTGAACGCACCATTCAGACCTTAGAGGATATGCTTAGAGCATGTGTACTGGACTTAAGCGGCAATTGGGAAGCTCACCTGCCATTGGTAGAGTTTGCTTACAATAACAGTTTTCAGGCTACCATTGGTATGGCACCGTATGAAGCACTGTATAGGCGAAGATGTCGATCACCGGTATATTGGGATGAGGTTGGCGAGAGGAAATTATTGGGTCCTGAATTAATTGAAAAGACTGTAGAGGCTATCGAGAAAATCAGATTGCGAATTAAAGCTGCACAGGACAGACAGAAAAGTTATGCTGATCAAAGAAGGAAAGACTTGGAGTTCGAGATTGGAGAGAAAGTGTTTTTGAAAATCTCTCCTATGAAGGGCACTATTCGTTTTGGAAAGAAAGGGAAATTAAGGCCTCGGTTTATCGGACCTTTTGAAATATTGGAGAAAGTAGGTAGTGTGGCTTATCGTCTAGCATTGCCACCCGAGCTCTCGGCTATACACAATGTTTTTCACATCTCTCTATTGAGAAAATACGTTCACGATCCCAGTCACGTGGTAAACTTTCAGTCAGTCCCGATTCAGAAAAATCTCTATTATGAAGAAGCACCCATGTGCATCATTGATAGAAAAGTCCATGTCCTAAGAAATAAAGAAATCTCTCTAGTCAAAGTCCAGTGGGGTAGACATAGTAGCGATGAGGCTACATGGGAAAAAGAAGAAGAAATTCTGGCCAAGTATCCAGATATTTTAGACCAAGTGAGTTTTAAATTTCGAGGACGAAATTATTTTAAGGTGGTAGGGTTGTAGCGACCGGGAATTTTCTTTCTTTTTAAATAAAGTGTTTTAAAACTTTAAATGCGCGTCGCTACGACTTTTCCAATTTAATTTAAATGAGTGTTCGTCTAGCCAAAAATATAAATAAAATTTATTTAATTTTCATCGTAATTAAATTTCCGAATTTTAAAAAAAAAATATTCCAAGACCACAATTTATTTTAAAGATCAGGTTTAAGATAATTTAAATCCAAACTTCGAATTTTTGCGTCAAAATTTACTGATTTCAATATTTTAAATTCTTGTCCAACTTAAATTTTCTCTAATCCCTCCTAAATCCAATTTAGATATTCTGAACAACCCCCAATTAGTAAAATTCATTTCTCCATGTTTTCCATAAATTTACCTCCTAAATTAACATTTAACACCTTACAATTCTCTGCAATTCTCTCCAGCGCAAGCAATATTCCATTTTCAGATTTCAAGCTCCAACCCTACATAGAATTATTCTGAAAATCCATTTTCCCCACATGTTAATTCCACCCTCACATTCCTAATTCTCTCCCTCTTCCCTAAATCACAAAATTTTCATCCTACTACAATCCTGCAAATCAGCCTCAATCAAGAGATTTCAATTTGCAACCTTCCAAAATCTGTATCCCTTTTCAGCCCTCAATTCCGGAATCAGCTCCCTGCGATTCATCCTCAATTAGCAATCAATCCGCAACCTACCAAAATGCAACAGCAACCTACCAATTTCAGCAAAACCAACCATGACATATATCTCATCTTTTCATCCTACACGAGCCCAACCAAGCCAGACGACATTCTGGTAAAAAAAAAAAAAAAAAAAAAAAAAAAAAAAAATTTTCCTTTACTGCATTTCACCTCCCACCCCTCACCAATCTCAATTTCTCTACAAGACCCATGTCACAAACGAACCAACAAACACCACCACTGATATCATCACTGCATAACCAACCCAATCGAACCATTTCCAATTCACAAATCAGCCATAGCACCGCTGTTGAACGGAATGCACCGCCATCTTCAAACAATCTGCAGTCAACCATCAACCGAACCAAAATACACCCAAACCGCCATCACCAACTCCCCGTCCAAACACCGGTGGAAACACCCAACCGGACGTCACCCCCACCTCCTATTTCCCGACCTCAAATCCTCACCATTTTCTCTCAAATTAAACCCAAAAACCAAGAATCAATTTACCCAAGAGTCTTACCTTGAACTCAGCCCTTCGTTGCCGGTATTTCTTCGCCGGAAAACCCAAAAAACGTGCGATCTCCCAACCCCGCTCGCCTCTGTCTTTCATACCAAAAATCAGCCCAAACTCCATTTTTCTCGCATGCCTAGGTTCCCTGCTACTGCTGCTTCGCACCGGCGACATCATCGCCGGCCTTGCGCCGACGATCGACCAGAGAGGAGGGCGTCCGCCCTCCCCTCACGCTCCGTCTCTCTCTCTCTGTCGTAACATAGAGAGAGAGATAGGAGTGTATGTATATATATATTATATATATAATCTTGTTTACAAATTGATCCTTTGAGTCCCCGATTTTTGAAAAAGTACTTGTTTCAGTCCTTAAGTTTTGAAAACATTTATTTCAGCCCCACAGTTTGATATATATCCGTTTCAGCCCCTCCTTTTTGAAATGATTTTCAATTTAGTCACGAATGTTTCTATAAATAACGAATCAACCCTTATTTTTGTAAAAGTCTACTTCAGTCCCTAAAGTTTTATTTAAATTCTAATTAAATTTCATTTAAATCTTTATATTTATTTTTAGTTACTTTAAATTTAAGTCTCGAAGATACTAATTTAATTTAATTTTCTTGGCTAGACGAATCATTTGGAGAATTTAGAGATTGACGTACTTCCCGCTCCAATTTTTGAGAACTCGTAACGTTAAAGGTAGACTCGCCCCCACTAATTGATTTATATTATAATTGCACGTGATTATGTGAATTTGTGTGATATTGTATGCTTAATTGCATGAGAAAAGAAAAGAATATCTCGTATGAGATAAATTTGAGAATTTATGTTATGCACGTCATAACCTATCTGCTAGCATGATTTAAGAACAGAATGGTTCATTTGCGTTCACTATGTGATGCCTATGAATAAGAAAAGAACGTCACTACATTATTTGCATGATTACTTGTCCAATTATATTTTAGATTAATTATTGAAGTTGAGTCTACTGAGTATTTCATTTTGAAATGCTCACCCCGTGGTTTTAACAATTTTGCAGATTTCGGCGACGGTGGCGAGTGATGGGCAATGGCGAAGAAAAAAAAAAAAAAAAAAAAAAAATTTGGATATCTTTTTTTTAAAGTCGTGGATTTCGAAATAAACAATTTCATTTTATCATGAATTTCCATTTTTAATAAGTTTGTAAGAATTATTCCATTTAAATTGAATTATCGCTAAGCTTTGATTTATTAAACGTGATATTTAATATTTAGTCATATTTCCGCAATAAAGTGTAAAAAGAAAATTTAGAAAAGTGACGTTCCGGGCTCCACGGAACTCGGGGCGTTACAGATTCAATGGAACCGAATGGTTCCGTTTTACAAGAATAGAAAAGTATGGTTCGGTTCTGGTTCTTGAGATATCCGAACTCAACCACTCGACCCCACCCCTAAATATTATACTCATATTGAAGCTCTCGTTAAATCGCATAATATGAAATTAACGAAAATTTTATTTTGTATGTCGATGTTAAAATATTTAAGAAGAAAGGAAAAGTGAAAAAAATGATAACAGAGGGTGGGAGATTGAATATCATAATCATAATCCTAATCCTATCCTAATATATATATAAAAGATGAGTACTTCCCAAAAATATATTTTTGAACTTTTCCCGTCTAAATTACCTTTCCTAACTTGGAAGTATTTTAATGAACCAGAATACTTTCAATAATTATACTATTATTTTGAAATCGAAAAATATGTAATATGGGTATCAAATCGAAGATCTCAAGGAGAACTTTCATACGAACTCACAAGTGAGAGCCAACTTTAAACATGTCATCCCTTAAATCATATCAAAAATTAAAAGTAAAAGTTTTATTTTATATCTTTTATTTTTTCCCAATGTCCTACTATTTCAAAATTGTTTTAATTAAGTCATACAATGATTTATATTTTATTAACTAAATCTAATTTGTCTTAAATGATTAATTTCAATTCGAGTTGCTCTTCTTATCAAATTAAAGAAATAATAAATATCTGAATAATTTTTGCAACTTCATATTTCAATCAATTCATTTGTCGTTTTAAAATTAACTTTTTTATTTTTTTTATTTACTCATTTTGTTCATTTAATTATGTTTAGTACTATGAATTTAAATGATCAAAATATGCAAAATATATGTTACAGACTTTAACCAGTAGTCTAACCATTTTTTACCAAAATAAAAATAAATGCATGTTAGCAAACTCGTTCTATTTCATAATAGGATGTGGTCAAATAAGTTTATTAAAAACGTATAAAAATAGTTTTTTTTTTTTGGTAACGTAACCCCTTGGGCTTTGACTGCTATATGAAAAATAAAAAGTCACGTTGTATTGAAAATTATTGAATAGATTTTGAATATTTTGATAGTTTGTATCTATGATTTTTTAATTTTTTAAATTCTCCTCATTAGTCGTGGTTTCAAGTTGTAGATCGATATATATGGAATTTAACTGTTTGATTTTAATTTTTTGAGAATTGATTTTTTGAATAGAAATTTTGTATGTGTTGTGGGTTAAACAATCGCGCCGTTTTTATAAATTGAGATGCATTGATGATTTATTAGTATATAAAATTAATATATTTGCAATAAACATTAGTTAAAATTTAATTAAAACTAACATTTCATATTGTTTAATTTCCTAGTATTTGCTAACGTGATTGTGTTTTTGCTGATGGTTCTGAAACTAGTGTATTCAGCCAAATATGAACAACCTTTTATTTCATTTTTTTCCGAACAGAGAACTATGTTAGGATTGATTGTCTCCGACCGTGTTTTGTTGTTTTTAGCTGGTGGAGCACTTCTTTCAGTCCTTGGTCAATACCTCTGGAATGACACTCCACATACGTCAAGTAAGATAATTTGACTCATTTCCCATCTTCAGTGATGGTTATGCATAGAGATGCTGTTTTGTTACAAACTGGCGGTAATTTTTTGACATGATTTCTTATGTTTGCTGAAAAAGTGAATATGCCTTAGAAAATTTACTTATCTTTTACCTGAGTGGGACAGCTATCCCAAACTGGTCATGGCATAGCTCATACATATTGAAGAGATTTGTGTGCTTGGCCAAATTAAAATTTAACTTATAACTAAAGAAGTTTTAAAGCAATTAAATTTTGTATTGATAAAAATTAAAAATGATAGTAGATTACTTTCTACTTCTTTAAATAGTTTGCTTGCAAAATGATTATCCTTTTTACTATACATATTACTTCATATTCAATGCTTACAGTCTGCAGGCATGGTGGTTTGTTTTGTTTTACCGTATGTTCTTTAACGCAATCGTTATAATATATAAATCAATTTATGAACAACAAAATTTTCCTAACCACTTTTTAACCACACATTTTACCTCAAAAACGTAAATAAACCAATTTATAAATGTTACAGTGTTAAAGAACAGACTTAAATATCTTAAGTTGTCCACATGGGTTCATGTTATAATTCTGAATGGAAACAGCTCGCCGGGAGAAATTCTCACCATATTATTGAGGCAACCTTCAAGGCTTTTGCAAGGGCTCTGCGACAAGCTACGGAATATGATCCACGGCGTCTTGGAAGTGTGCCAAGGTTTGAACTCATTCTATTTACTTAAGAAATTTGAATAGTTTTGTGGCCCCAGAGTTGGGATAAAATGGCACGACGGAGCATTATGTGGACTTTCAAGTGCATTTTTAGTCGCTTACTAGCCAGCAGTAAAATGAAGTTATGAACAAGATTTTAGCTTATTTAACCGTGTCCAATATTAAAATGCTCATAAATCATAGGGTGCGTAGCTGAGAAAGTAATCACACTTGTGCAACATTAAGTGCTGTTGATTCAATGAGACCCAACGTTTACATGCTGATATGTTTTTTTTTTTTTAATGAATTTGTGGTTTAAAAATATTTGAAAAGTCAAAATTGTGAGTTTGATTGAGATTGAGATTGAGTTTGAAAAGTAGTTTTGAAAATTTTTGCTTTACCAAACAAGCTCTATATATGAGTTGAACACAAACTTTTACGCTTGCAGCTCCAAAGGGGTTCTTTCGCGTACTTGATTCTCACAAGTCATGCCCAAGGTAGGATTAAGGTAAGATATCATCAGCCACTGCTCTTTTTGCCGAAATGCGTTCAAGACGTTGAACTTTTAAAAAAATGTTTTATATTAATTCGGGTCCTCGGAAACGTAATCCCCTTGTTGTACATTACATGCAATAAAATTTATTGAGATAAATTTATAGTTTGTGAAATTCTTCATTCTTCATTTACATCTTGGACCTCATATACTGCAACACATTTTAAGCTACATTTTAGTGCGTCATATATCACATAATAAGCAAACTTCAAAAGTGCTTTCTGGTGATTAAGCTTGTGCCTTTAAATTGTGGAATTTTGGAAGATGTCATAATTAGCAAAAAAAAAAAAAGTTATTTTGGATGAGTTAACATTGGGTTTCACTAGGATGACAATGGAGCGGAGGGGGCCGGGATCAAAGAATTCCATTTATCACGCCTTTTGATTATTTTTTATTTTCAAATTGAAATTGTATTTATAAGAATAAAATAAATATATTTTTTAAAATAAATAAAAAATGCTACACGCCTCCCGGTCCGAATTTCCTTGGACAAATATGTCTCTATTTGGCAAACTAATTAAAAAACATTTTTTTGAACAATATAATTTTTTAAATTACTTTTTAATCGTACATATTTTTTCTCTTCTCTTTTCAATCATATTTTACCTCGAAAACATTAAAAAATATTTTGAAACACAATTTTTTATAATAAGAGCCTAACTTTTAAAAGAACTTTTTGACTTTTAAAAGTCCTATCAAACAACTCTACAAAGTTGATTACACGTTGATAGCTCGGTTGTTTTGTAATAGAAGAAAAAAGGTTTTGGTTAAAAAGTTTGAAAATAAATGAGTCTAAAAAAAATTGATTCAAAATGAATTGAGGAAAAATTGGAAAAGTCCTTCACTATCAAACAAGCTATGAGTTACTCATGCATAGATGTTGAAAGCAGATGGAAACTCAAAATCATCCAACCAAGTTTTGAGATATTTGTTAGCATGCAACTATGCATGTCTAAAAATTCCACTCCCACTTCTGAAGCAAGAGAAAGTGGATGGAAGACGAAGATTATCAGTTTGTGTTGAGTCCCCTTTTTTTGGGGGGCCGAAAAATCTTGGATTGACGTGAAATGATCCTATTGGGAGAATTTGCAGTTAAAAAATGGGTTTAGATAAAAATGAACTTAAAAAATAAATAAATGAATAAAATGCTCAAACAGGGGTATAGATTCATATATTTTAGAACCATGCTACGTTGCCAGATTGATTTACCGATTAACATACTTACAATACACTTGACAGACATTCATCACTTTATCCATCACATCATCTTTAAAATCAACCACCATAATTATGTCAACACAGAAATTGATAAATCATTAGGTAAATCAATTTGACTAAGTAGATTAATCATATATTTTAAGCACCAGATCCAACATGGAATGAGACTTTTCCAGGGAGCAGAATCTGGAGATCAAACGAAGCCTAGAAAGACATTACTCAACGCCATTTTAAACTACGAGAATTTATGTTCCGCGAAAAATATAAATGTAATGTGGTACACAGTAACACAGAAGTAATAAAGATTGACTGACTATACATTAATTAAATGAAAAAAAGGAAAAAATGGTACTTTGAACTGGCCATCAATAAGTAGTCTGGTGGCACTTTATGCATTAATTAGTCAAATGAAGAAAGATACTCATCCTACAAAAATTCTTCTGCTTTGTTTAAGTTACTTAAGATTTCAGACTTAATCTCCTCCGGAAGGGTAGCAGATGGCCCGGCCTTCGAGTAGAAGCCGGCAAGAGATCTAATGGCCTTCTCAAGCACAACATATGATTCCTGCATCCATGGGTTTCAAACAACATAAAATAACGATAATTAACTCAATGAGAGGTAAAACATTTGTGTATCAATGCTCTCCTGACATGTTTAGAGTATTGAATAATGAACAAGATTTTAACTTCTTTTTCTTTCTTAGTCATGTTGAATATGAATCAGTTCAACTTGTCAAACATGTCAACAATTCATGTTTGTAAAAGAATTACCATGTCGTTTTTGTGTGGGCAATTTGCACGCAAGCACATTTTTCCGGAAAATTCCTAAGAAGGGTAATTATAGTGTCACCACATATTTTGTTCTTCGCTCCACTTCATAAGCACACCATTTTGATCAATACACCAATAAAGGATGCCATGTGTTCAAGTTGGTTGTAATGACGGTGCTTTAGGGACTAACGCTGTGGATGAGAGCAATGGGTGTCGATGGTGGTGGTGTAGGGCCGTTGGGGGGGGGGGGGGCAGTGAGAGGTGGCAAGAAGAGGGGGAAGGAGATAGTTGGGGAAGATGACTTAGTGTTGGGAAAACAAAATAGTATGAAACTGGGATTAATTTCTTCCTCCAGTTCAATTGTGAAGCCAAATTTATGCTGCTGCCCTGTACAATTGATGATTATAATAAAAACTAAAAAGAGAAATAAATGGTTGCGGTGGAACAGAAAAATATTTTATGTCAAATAAAAATGTTTAAAGAGTGTTACTTAGGTCATTTTACTTGTGAACATTTTAGTAAATAAAAAAAATGTTTAAAAGTGTGGTGTCACAAACGAAAACCGTGATAGCAATTTAGCCACCCGACAAAGAAAGAATTGGGTATAATCCTTCAATTGTCCTTTTTATCCTTTCCAACAAAGAGACAAAAATAATCTTCTATTTAACGCAAAGAGAGGCACTGTAAGAACAAGATTTTACCCTTTTTCTTCTTTAATACTGCCCAAGTATTATCCAATACTCATTACCAACATAACATTAAAATGGCTGAATAATAGTGCAAATTCTCAAACTCTTCTAGACTCTTTTTAAAAATCGATAACAGATCCATTCATCTATGTATATTTCCAGTTTACCAGATAATTTTGTATGTTATGCATATATTTCTGCAGCAAAATAAATCACATATTCGACTATTTTGCATCATGTAAAAGTCGGTCAAACGAATTTACCTCGTTGACAACCGTCTTTTGCCCTCTCCAACCATTCAGATATTCTCTGATTGACTCCTTTGCTGCGTCAGCTGTTCGTCTAAATTTAGCAATATCTTTCGAATCTTCCTTTAGCGATTGGCGCAGTGTCTTCACCACCTCTCTCGCTGATTTCAAGTAAGCCTTTGGCAACACTTTTCCAGATTTTGTCTTCTCATTAGGATCGAACAAGGACTTCACAGACCCAAGCACTCCATCATTATCATCATCCATGGCATTTGATTCTTCCCCAGCCCAAGCAGGCAACTCGACTAACTTGCAGTTCAAGTTGAGAAATGCACATGAAGAAATGGCCCCACATCCTAAGACAAACTGGCGACGAGATGATGCTTCTTCAGACAAGAACATAGCACGACACCTGAATTGCAGTCTATCTGTTTTGTAGCGAAAACAAGAGCAGTTAAGGACAAGGAGCACATGGAAGTAGACGAACAAAACATATCTCTAAGTTCAGTAAAATGAATGAAAGCATAACAGAAAGTAATCTCCATATATGCACGGGAAACGATTTAAACTAGTTTGACTGCAGCAAGTGTGCATGGCTCACACATTGATGGTGAATCACTACTTAAGTTTGCCTGTTTTCGTTTCTTTCGTTGCTTTTGCTGGTATTACGAATTTACGACTTAATCCATGATGAAAACATTTTGGGGAGTGAAATCATGTCAAAAAACAGGTCTACATATTACTTGTAAAGAAATTAAGATGAAACGTAGGCCCAGTGAAGGATCCAGAAATTCAAATGAGCACGAGCGGATCTAGGTGAGTATGAGAAGTCGCTAGATCTGCCTCTGCATAGGCATCTCTAACAAAAATACTAAAACCTTGTAGCTGGTCGTAAAATCTTGATCCTTGGCTCCACGGGGATGTGTCGCGTACTTCTTTCCTCAATAGACTAATCACACTCCTATTCGCACTAGCAGACCCCTCAACAAGAGGCATCAAAGGCCCACATCAAAACTTCGAATTTAGACTATCAACAAAACTCAAATTCATGGCAAAGATGGATATATATAAAAAAAAGTCTGTAGAAAGTCAAATACAAGCTACGAATCCTCGTATATTTTCTGGAGATATAACATAAAATATCATAGAAAACATAACTTGAACTCACCAGATTTGCTAATTTGCCCAACTGAATTATAAATGGCAAGTGGGTACATCTTCATTGCAAGAAAAGATGCCATAATTTTGCTTTAAATCCTACCAAAGTTGAATGGCAGTTTCTTCTTGGCTCGTTCTACTCAATGAGTCATGAAATATCTACACAAAATAAATTTGTACAAGTTCAATCAAATCTCTATTTACAAAAAATTGTTTCAGAAATAAATAAAACCCACAATTTCAATAATCAAATTTCTAGCAGAGCTCAATCATTGAACAAAAAAAAAAAAAACAATAATAAAATCAAATGCGCACAAAGCTCATAATTCAGGTGTCTGGAAATATTTTTTCCTTTACCTAAGCAGAGATTAGAAGTGTGCATTTGGTTCTTGTTTCTGGGTCCAACAAGAAACCGCCTTAAGGTTTCAATTTGATCTTTTACTTTATCCAAGGCCAAGACCGAGGCGAGCTGCGAGCAGTCAGCAGTCCGAAGCGACGAAGCTGGAGGCTGGAGACCGGAGACGGGGGAAGCTGGCTGCGTCGTTGTCGACTTGGTTGGAGGCTCAGAGTGGCGCCGCGGATGATGGATCGAAGGGGAGAAGGCAAGCTGAAGCAAGGGTTGGCTTTTGAATAAGAAAATGGATTAGACTGCCTCTTCAATCTTTCTTGGATATAACTAATTTTCTATCCATAATTGAAATATATAATTTTTAAATCATAATCTTAAAAATATCTTAATTCAATCATATTAAAAATATATATAATTTAAATAAAATTTCAATACAAAATATAATTGAATTTAAAATTTTAAAAAAAGACAAAACTATTTAAAATAAAAAATACTACATGTACATTAAGTATACTGCGTCACTCAAAATTTGACACTCATTAAATTTTTTTTATGTTTTTTTCTGAAAATTTGTCCATCTCATCACTTATTACCCTTTAAATATTTTATAATTTTTTATTAAATATATTTTTTAATGTATTGCCTAAATATATTTTATTTGAAACCTAATATATTAATTAATATATTTTATTTTTCCTTATTTTTTAAACATGTCAATTTTTGTCAAAATGATGAAATGATTAAGCTATGTTTTGGTAATAATGTTTGGATTATAAACTTGTTTATTTATGATTTTGAAATAAAAAATAGTGGCTGAAAATTGAAGAGAGAAAATATATGTGGTTAAAAAGTTGATAGACAATAATTAATTATTTTTGTATCATGCGTATTGAAGAGCCTACTCATTTATTGACATATTAGGAAGTAAAATTCCAATAATTTTATTTATTTATTTTCAAAATATATTAATTCAATTTTTTCATTTATAACTTAACAAATTTATATACCTTATATTTATTTATTTTAAAATATATTAATCCAAATTTTTTATTTTCAATGTAACACATTTACATAGATATGATATGACATTTATTTTGTTCAAATATATTAATCCAATTTTTTCATTTCCTACATAACACATGTTATTGAATTTGAAACTTAAAAAAAAAAAAAAAAAAAAAACAACGTCGCTCAAAGTTTGACACTTAATTAAACTTTTTATATAAATTTCTTTTGATTTTTCTTTACGTTTTTCTCTAAAAATTTACCTATCTTATCACCTATTTTCCTTTTAGTATGTTATAATTTTTAATTAACCTTATTTTTTAATATGTTATTTACATATATTTTATTTTTCCTTATTTTTTAAACATACCAATTTTTGTTGAAATTATGAAATGATTAAATTTTCTACCAATTTATCATTGGTGGTAAAAAGTTGATAGCAAAATTTTCATTTTCAATGTAACACATTTACAGAGATATGATATTTATTTATGTTCAAATATATTAGTACAATTTTTTCATTTAATACATAACGCATTTAAATAGATATCACATTTATTTATGTTCAAATATATTAATCCAATTTTTTCATTTCCTACATAACGCATTTACATAGATATCACATTATTTATGTTCAAATATATTAATCTAATTTTTTCATTTTTAATGTAATACATTTACACATAATATAATTATTACAAATCTTACTAAATATGTAATAAATAATAATTTTTCCTTAAAAAAATATTTATCTTTTCTTTATTTATTTATTTTTATTTATTTATTTATACATAAAATTTTATACATAAAAGTAGAAGTGAGGAGAGGAGAGGAGAGGAGAGGAGAGGAGAGAGAGTCATTAAATGCAATTTTCCCTCCAAAATGACTTTATTTCATCACTTCTACTTTTATATAAACTAGTTCTTACCCGTGCGATGCACGGCAACTGTAATTTCTATGAATGATTCCAAAAGAAAACATCATGACGTGCCAATAAATAATTCATAAATAATTTCATACAATATTAATAATGTCTATTCAATTTTGAAAGTTCGAAAAAATTGAATATAAGTGAAGTTCAGACAATAGAAATAGAACGCAAAAAATAAAATGTAAAATGTTAGATTAAAGCATTGGTGATAGATCCGTACATATTAGTGAAGTTCGGACAATGTTAGTGAAATTTACCATAGCCATTCAAACCCTATTAATCGTCCATGAAAATCTCATTACCATGATAAGTCTTGAGGAATCAGAACCAAAGTGCTTTTCAATTTCTTCAGTCGTTCCAGCTGGCTTCTTAACCCCTAGATTGGATAAATGGTCAAAGCAAACACAAACAATATTAATGAATACTATCCCAATGTCAAGATGTGCTTATTACCCTAAAATCTTGATTGATATATATAACAGTCCACCAAATCAAATGCATACTCAAAATACAATAAATTCGAAAATAATACAGTTAAATGACAACATTTTAGTTGATGAACAAATCGAAACTTACTATGGGCGGCGGCAAGTCAATTGGTCGGATTCGTCATGGATGTGGGCGGCGATATGTTAGCTTTTGCAAAATGGACTTCGGAAATGGGATGAGCAGGTCGGGCTGAAGATTCTGTCCGGAAACGCCTCGCCGGACCGCCGTCGTCGCCGGAAACCGCCCCAGTCGCCGGAGACCGGAAAATGCCAAAAAACACAGGAAGCTTCTCCTCCTCGTCACGAACCCAACGGTGGTGACCGTTTCGCGATTGGAGCTCCCGTTTGGCCGGAATCGCGATTTTTCAGTCCGCCAGCAATATCTTCTCCGGTGAATAACTTCTGTTTCAACCGTCGGATCGCCCCAAAATTTTAGGCGAGTCTTCTCCTTGAAGAGACCGTTCTGATGGCGGTGGCCGATCGTAGATCGGAATTCTGGATCGGCCGGAATGTCACTTTTTCAGTCCGGTCAGAAAATGGAAAAACTGGCTTCTTTTCAGATTCTGTAACTTTTCAGATTTTGTGATTTTCAAATTTTGAATTTTAGTCAAACACAAACAATATTAATGAATACTATCCCAATGTCAAGATTTGCTTATTACCCTAAAATCTTGATTGATATATATAACAGTCCACCAAATCAAATGCATACTCAAAATACAATAAATTCGAAAATAATACAGTTAAATGACAGCTTTTTAGTTGATGAACAAATCGAAACTTACTATGGGTAGCGGCAAGTCAATTGGTCGGATTCGTCATGGATGTGGGCGGCGATATGTTAGCTTTTGCAAAATGGACTTCGGAAATGGGATGAGCAGGTCGGGCTGAAGATTCTGTCCGGAAACGCCTCGCCGGACCGCCGCCGCCGCCGGAAACCGCCCCAGTCGCCGGAGATCGGAAAATGCCAAAAAACACAGGAAGCTTCTCCTCCTCGTCACGAACCCAACGGTGGTGACCGTTTCGCGATTGGAGCTCCCGTTTGGCCGGAATCGCGATTTTTCAGTCCGCCAGCAATATCTTCTCCGGTGAATAACTTCTGTTTCAACCGTCGGATCTCCCCAAAATTTTAGGCGAGTCTTCTCCTTGAAGAGCCCGTTCTGATGGCGGTGGCCGATCGTAGATCGGAGTTCTGGATCGGCCGGAATGCCACTTTTTCAGTCCGGTCAGAAAATGGAAAAACTGGCTTCTTTTCAGATTCTGTAACTTTTCAGATTTTGTGATTTTCAAATTTTGAATTTTAGTCAAATTTGATATTTGAAGTGGACCTACTTTATTAGTCTTCCCCAGCAAGTTTGATATTTGAAGTGGACCTACTTTATTAGTCTTCCCCAGCAAGCTTCACATGGGCGGGAATTTAAGCCAAACTTTGAGCGGGAATTTTTGCTGGACTTAGGTCCTTTTATATAATACTAGTTCTTCCACCCGTGCGATGCACGGGATTTATATCCACGATAATTATTTCGATGAAATTTATGAACATATATTAATTATACCAACATATTAAAAAAATACTACAAATAACATTTTATTACAAATTTTTATCGAATTTGAAACTTTAAAAAAAATAAAAAAAGGAACAATATATTTATTTGAATTAAATTTACTTTGACTTTTATTTACATTTCGTTGAAGATTCTGTCCGGAAACGCCTCGCCGGACCGCCGCCGGAAACCGCCACTTTCGTCGGAGATCGGAAAATTCCAAAAAATCAGGAAGCTTCTCCTCCTCGTCACGAACCCAACGGTGGTGACCGTTTCGCGATTGGAGCTCCCGTTTGGCCGGAATCTCGGTTTTTCAGTCCGCCAGCATTATCTTCTCCGGTGAATAACTTCTGTTTCAACCGTCGGATCGCCCCAAAATTTTAGGCGAGTCTTCTCCTTGAAGAGCCCGTTTTGATGGCGGTGGCCGATCGTAGATCAGAGTTCTGGATCTGTCGGAATGTCACTTTTTCAGTCCGGTCAGAAAATGGAAAAACTGGACAGATTCAAAAACAAACAATATTAATGAATACTATCCCAATGTCAAGATGTGCTTATTACCCTAAAATCTTGATTGATATATATAACAGTCTACCAAATCAAATGCATACTCAAAATACATTTTCTGATCTTACTCTTTTATTGGGTCTGGAAATTGGTTGTTGCTCCTCTAGGCATGTCTCCGCTCCAACTGAATCAAAAACTGCCCATTAGTAGGGGGAGGGGGGGGGGGGAATGCAGTAAAAGATGGACCAAAAAATACACACCACAAAAAATGTTCCAAATAATGTGAAAATCCAAAAATAAAACTTCAGTCCAATCAACAACAAACTTTGTAAAATACCAAAGTAATTCAATCGTCAAATTTTATTATCTGTAATCAATCCCAATTTATCTAGCATCCCAAAACTTATTTACAAAGTATAAATAAAACAAAAACCTACAAAATGGAGTGTATATTCTCAAAATCATATAACAATGAAATAGCCACTCTTCATTTACTGAACTCATAAGGCTCCACACAAATTCCTTTCTTAAAAATGGAAACCATTACTTGTTATAAAAAGATGATTATGGCAAAATTTAGGACAATATTTTTTTTTTGCATTTTCGCAAATTTCATTTCTAGAAAAAAGCCTTGCGTGCTACTATGCAAGACTTGGCATTGTGAACCCAAAGAAATTTCGAGCAATGCAAAAAATTGAGCATGTCTTATTGTTATGTATAGCCGCCTCAAGCCCAACTTGTCTAAAAAAATGATTTTGTTTTTGGGAACGAACCAACAATGAGCAATGAGGAAAAAGAAATCTGAAAAGGTGATATGTCCATCATCATTTCATATCACAATTTTTAAAAAGTTGTGTTGTATTAGTGCAGAAAATTCAAAAATCGGTACTGCTCATATTTAAATTTTTTTATATTTTAATTATTTGTCTGAAAAGGTGATATGTCCATCATCATTTCCTATCACAACTTTTAAAAAGTTGTGCTGTATTAGTGCTGAAAATTCAAAAATCGGTACTGCTCATATTTAAATTTTTTTATATTTTAATCATTTGTCTGAAAAGGTGATATGTCCATCATCATTTCTTATCACAACTTTTAAAAAGTTGTGCTGTATTAGTGCAGAAAATTCAAAAATCGGTACTGCTCATATTTAAAATTTTTTATATTTTAATCATTTGTCTGAAAAGGTGATATGTCCATCATCATTTCCTATCACAACTTTTAAAAAGTTGTGCTGTATTAGTGCAGAAAATTCAAAAATCGGTACTGCTCATATTTAAATTTTTTTATATTTTAATCATTTGTTTGAAAGATCATATATTGTTTGCTTCCTGGAGAAGTTTTGTTGGAGCCAAAATGCCATTTGGATGAACTTGTGGAGGGAAATTTGTGGAGGCAAAATTCTAAACAAATATCCTTCTTTATAATATTAATAAGATAAGATTATTTTATTTCACTCTTTTCCCTTCCCCAAAAATCACATGCTGGAATTTTACAACCTTTCTCTCTCTCCCAAACAGGCTAGGCGGGATTTTTTGAAAAAAATTGAGCGGGATTTTCTACACCAACTATCTTTCTTTATAATTCTTTATTCTTTATAATTATAATAATAATAATAATAAGATCTTTCTTTATAATAATAATATTTTCACCTTCAGGCAACAGACGCCTACCATTTCTCTGACATTGACTAACTTTTGGAGATAATTGTTTATGTTTATTATTATGTTATTATTATTTTATTTTATTTCACTCTTTTCCCTTCCCCAAAAATCACATGCGGGAATTTTACACCTTTCTTTATTCTTTATAATAATAATAATAATAAGATCTTTCTTTATAATAATAATATTTTCACCTTCAGGCAACAGGTGCCTACTATTTCTCTGACATTGACTAACTTTTGGAGATAATTGTTTATGTTTATTATTATGTTATTATTATTTTATTTTATTTCACTCTTTTCCCTTCCCCAAAAATCACATGCGGGAATTTTACAACCTTTCTCTCTCTCCCAAACAGGTTAGGCGGGATTTTTTGCAAAAAATTGAGCGGGATTTTCTACACCAACTATCTTTCTTTATAATTCTTTATTCTTTATAATTATAATAATAATAATAATAATAAGATCTTTCTTTATAATAATAATATTTTCACCTTCAGGCAACAGGCGCCTACCATTTCTCTGACATTGACTAACTTTTGGAGATAATTGTTTATGTTTATTATTATGTTATTATTATTTTATTTTATTTCACTCTTTTCCCTTCCCCAAAAATCACATGCGGGAATTTTACACCTTTCTTTATTCTTTATAATAATAATAATAATAATAATAATAAGATCTTTCTTTATAATAATAATATTTTCACCTTCGGGTAACATGTGCCTACCATTTCTCTGACATTGACTAACTTTTGGAGATAATTGTTTATGTTTATTATTATATTATTATTATTTTATTTTATTTCACTCTTTTCCCTTCCCCAAAAATCACATGCGGGAATTTTACAACCTTTCTCTCTCTCCCAAACAGGCTAGGCGGGATTTGTTTATGTTTATTATTATGTTATTATTATTTTATTTTATTTCACTCTTTTCCCTTCCCCAAAAATCACATGCTGGAATTTTACAACCTTTCTCTCTCTCCCAAACAGGCTAGGCGGGATTTTTTGCAAAAAATTGAGCGGAATTTTCTACACCAACTATCTTTCTTTATAATTCTTTATTCTTTATAATTATAATAATAATAATAATAAGATCTTTCTTTATAATAATAATATTTTCACCTTCAGGCAACAGGCGCCTACCATTTCTCTGACATTGACTAACTTTTGGAGATAATTGTTTATGTTTATTATTATGTTATTATTATTTTATTTTATTTCACTCTTTTCCCTTCCCCAAAAATCACATGCGGGAATTTTACACCTTTCTTTATTTTTTATAATAATAATAATAATAATAATAAGATATTTCTTTATAATAATAATATTTTCACCTTCAGGCAACATGTGCCTACCATTTCTCTGACATTGACTAACTTTTGGAGATAATTGTTTATGTTTATTATTATTATGTTATTATTATTTTATTTTATTTCACTCTTTTCCCTTCCCCAAAAATTACATGCGGGAATTTTACAACCTTTCTCTCTCTCCCAAACAGGCTAGGCGGGATTTTTTGCAAAAAATTGAGCGGGATTTTCTACACCAACTATCTTTCTTTATAATTCTTTATTCTTTATAATTATAATAATAATAATAATAATAATAATAATAAGATCTTTCTTTATAATAATAATATTTTCACCTTCAGGCAACAGGCGCCTACCATTTCTCTGACATTGACTAACTTTTGAAGATAATTGTTTATGTTTATTATTATGTTATTATTATTTTATTTTATTTTACTCTTGTCCCTTCCCCAAAAATCACATGCGGGAATTTTACACCTTTCTTTATTCTTTATAATAATAATAATAATAAGATCTTTCTTTATAATAATAATATTTTCACCTTCAGGTAACAGGTGCCTACCATTTCTCTGACATTGACTAACTTTTGGAGATAATTGTTTATGTTTTTTATTATGTTATTATTATTTTATTTTATTTCACTCTTTTCCCTTCCCCAAAAATCACATGCGGGAATTTTACAACCTTTCTCTCTCTCCCAAACAGGCTAGGCGGGATTTTTTGCAAAAAATTGAGCGGGATTTTCTACACCAACTATCCTTCTTTATAATAATAATAAGATATAGATAAATAAATAAACAATAATAATAACAATAATAATAATAATAATAATAATAATAATAATAATAATAAAGATACATTATTTAGAAACTATATAGAAAAATACCAAATTCTATGAGAGAGAGTGTGTATTATTTGATAGACCTCATTAATTATGGAATCTATTCTTTAGAGATATAGTTACCACTTATTTAGGAGATTAAATTATAAGAGTAATTACATTTAAAATCAACTAATAATCTGAAAATTATAATTATTAAATTAGTTTAATAATATGGAAAGTTTTCTTATAGATCGAACGTGATATTACGAGTTATGTAATTTAATTAAAATCACATGCAATTTAACATACCTTAAACTGACATTACATGTAACTTAATTGATAAAATCATACATCAGCTTCTGAATTACATCCAATGTAATGTTTTATAAATATTAATTAATTGCATGAAATGTAATATTACGAGCAACCCCAACACTTGCACTATGTATTACATTCGTTGTAATATTAGTTCATGCTGCAAAATTACATGCACAATAGCATTTCAATGAGTATTATTGAATTCAAGCCCAAAAAGAGGTACAGTGATCCACTAACAAGGGCCCAACTAAGGCCCAACGGATCTTAACCCACAGTTAAGGTCCAAAATATCACCTTGGGCCCAATTCCGAGGTGGTTTGTCAAGCGAACATTTCTAGCCAAACTGATTTTACGCTTGGCCGATGTGCTTTATGCGCAGCCGATGCGCTTTACAGCAGTGACCTGAAGAGAGATGGGGTCAGAGATGTGACACTACATTTACCAAGATGTGACAAGCGCTCATCCCCTATGAAATGTAGCAATGATTACGGTCAAAAAGCAAGGTTGTCACTTCCATGAGCCAGGGTGATGACAAGTGTAAAGTATGCCACGTGTCGTGATCCGAAACAACAAGTTCCTCTATAAATGAAGCACGACTGTCTCCAAATGGGGGGTGAGCATTTTTTACTCTCTGAACTAAAGATATATTTATCTCACTCCTTTTTCTCTCTTTTACACATTTTACCTCTTCCGCACCCAATATATATATATATATATATATATATATATATATTCGCCTAAAATGAATACTGACTTCGGCCCCCTTTGCAAACTGATTGTTTGTCACAGTGTGCAGGAGATCCACGTGTTCAAGAGGGAGGAGCTGAGACGTGTTGGTCCAAGGTCCAGCCGGATTTTGTAGTCAACATTTTGGCGCCGTCTGTGGGAAACCATACTGCTAACCACGAAAACACATGATGAAAAGCCGCACATAGAAAGGAAATCCCGAAAAAGGACGAGTAACCTCTTGCAAAAGATCGGAGAACTGCAAAAACTTTGAAATATAAGTTTAGTACCCTTGAAAAAGGAGTAGAGCTTTGAAATATAAGTTCGGTGACCTTGAAAAAGGTAAAAAGTTTTGAAATATAAGTTTAGTACCCTTGAAAAAGGAGTAGAGCTTTGAAATATAAGTTTGGTGACCTTGAAAAAGGTAAAGAGCTTTGAAATATAACTTTGGTACCCTTGAAAAAGGAGTAGAGCTTTGAAATATAAGTTCGGTGACCTTGAAAAAGGTAAACAGCTTTGAAATATAAGTTTAGTACCCTTGAAAAATGAGTAGAGATTTGAAATATAAGTTCGGTGACCTTGAAAAAGGTAAAAAGCTTTGAAATATAAGTTCGACAACCTTGAAAAAGGCTTAAAACTTTGAAACATAAGTTTAACGACATTGAAAGAGGCTGGGAGCATTGATATAAAAGTCTATCTGTCCTTGAAAGACAAACTAAAACCAAGAAATTTCTCTGAAACGTGAATGAAAGTGATGGAGATATTAACCCCCGTAGGGGAAGAAATGGCCAGTACAGTGAGGGGGAGGCTTCTCAAGGACCTCATGAGAACGCCAATGAGGGAGTGGCGCAACCTAACCTACCACGTCGGCACCGTAATTTCCGCATGTTACGGGACATGACTCGCATGGCGACCCAAATACTGGAAATGCAGAAGCAGCAGATAAAACAAACTGCTGCGATGAATGCCTACATGGCCAGAGAGTATGTTATGAACGAGCCCACGATGCCTCAGCAATACCCACAGCCACATTACTCACAATCCGAGGCGGCCACTGCCTCATATTACTATCAAGATCCACATGCATATACCGAGGTGGAGTCTGAGCCTCTCTGCGAGGAAGGCCCGGAGCATGAAGCACATGAAGAACAAAACCCGCTCCCAGCTAGACGCAGGGAGGCTTCTCCCGCAAGATCCGGCAGTGTCTTCAGCCGAATAGGAGGGTTATTCCGGGGCCAGCGACGGGGGCAAATGGATCCATGTCGGCACAATGCGACCGAGCCTAGAAAGAGGCGGGAGCGACGAGCTGAAGAAGCCTTGTCGCATGGTCAAATGCATAGGGACCAACATGGTACAGGAGCAGAAAGGTTTGCCCCAACACATGAGCCTAGAAATAGGCAGGGGAGAAGAGCCGAAGCAGTTCGGAAAAAATCTCGCAACGAGCTACCAACCCACGAAAGGCCAAACTACGGCCATATTTTGCCACCACAAAGGCAGGACTATGCTCCGCCACTCTACGACCAATACCATGATCCAATGTATTCCGGTCACGATGAGAACAGCGAACTGCCCTCATACGAGCTGGATGACGAAGAGGAAGTAAGTCCCTTCACAGAGGGCCTCCGTAGATGCCCCATGCCTCATGACTTCGAAATTCCAGAAATAGCAAAATATTCTGGCCGAGGCGATCCTGACGATCGCCTGTTAAATTTCCGCGCCAGCATCGAAATAGCCGGAGCAACCCCGGCACTGAAATGTAAAGTCTTTGCTTTAACCCTTGAGGGAAGTGCCATACGATGGAATAAAAAACTCCCTCTGGAAGCATCCACAGTTGGAGAGACATGAAAACGACTTTTAAAAATGGCTTTGTTTCCTCCAGGCCTGGCCAGCTCCCACTCCAACGCCTCCAGGATCTGAGGCAAGGAAGGGACGAATCACTGAAAAGTTACCTAGCTCGGTTTACTGAAGAAATGTACATCTGCGAAAACATCACAGAAGCGGAGATGTTTTCCGCTCTGAAAGGAGGGCTAGATATGACCAGCATGTTCTGGAGGGATGTCCAGAGCAGGAAACCAAGGGATTACAATGCTCTGGTAGACTTGATGAAGGAGGAGATTGTATCAGAAGAAATGACTAGGGCCAGAGATAATCACCCCCAAGGGAGATACAACCTTGGGTATTCAAATGAAGCAAATCTCAAGAAGGGAGGAAACAAGGATAGGGTCCTCGGAAACCGAGGTGGAGCGCCGCGTCCGTTTCCGGGGACAGGGTCTAGTTATGCAGCTGAAATCAAGAAAGCCATCCCCCACTTGCACTCCAACACTCCTTCTCAGAATCCCCCCACTGCTCAAGGAAAGATGGAAAGTAGCCGAAGTGGAAAGCAGCCCATGATTGGGGCTTACTGCGCCTACCACAGATATTAGGTCACGCAACAGAGGATTGCAGGGAAATCCACATGTTAGCTGACCAAAAGACGCAGGGGAGAAGGGGAAATGACTTCTCCCCCGACACGGGGAGAACCCAAAAATCCGGTGGCCTGAAGTTTAACCGAGCTGACAGGAGAGCTCCATGGAAGAACTCAACCAAAGAAAGGATTGACAATCACCAAAGAAACAGGAACAAGGGCCAGGATACCGCCTCGACGCATGCTAAAGACACGCGGGAGCCACCTATGCCTTTGGCCGACCTCCCTATCCGCGAAATTGATACAATACTGGGAGGCCCCCACCCAGGTGGGAGCACAAACAACTCCCAAAAGAGGTATATCCGAGAGGCCAAGTAGCCCGCCAACGTTAATTACCACATCCACTCACATCCTATAGGGATGCCTCGGACAGAATCTATCACATTCACACAAGATGATGCCATTGGAGTACATTTCCCACACAACGATGCATTGGTCATCAGGGTAGTGGTGGCTCGGAATGGGCTATCACGGATGATGGTAGATGATGGTGGCTCGGTAAATGTGATTTACGGGGTAACTTTTGATAAAATGGGGATCAGCATAACCCCCAGAGGGTCCATAACCCTTATAACTGAAGTAGGGCAAGCACAAACCCTCTCCAGAATCCCTATGGAATTCTTGGTGGTTGACAAAATCTCCTCCTATCATGGTTCAATTGGGAGGCCAGATCTTATCGACTTGGGAGCTGTGACGCATACGAAATACATTTGCATGAAGTTCCCCACGGAGCATGGCGTTGCAACTGTAAGGGGGAGCCAAACTAAGTCGCAGGCCTGTTACACGAACGCAATCCGAAAGTTCCAAGATCGGAACTTGAACATGATAAGTGATGTAGCCATGGCCGAGGCTGCTCCAGACCCTGAAAGATTGGGTGAAGGGCCTTCTGGAAGTAAGGATGTTACAATGACACCGGAGGAGGATTTAGCAGATCTAGACCCAAGAATGGCAGGTGACAATTGCTCCACACCGGCCGAAAGGTTAGAATGCTTCGGTGTAGACCCGTTCGACCCAATCAAGGAATTGCAGATCGGATTGGATTCACCAATCGAATGCAAAAATCAATTGAAGAGCTTCTTACTTAAAAATCTCGATGTATTTGCATGGAAGCATGGTGACATGGTTGGAATCGATCCTAAAGATGCCTGTCACAGGCTCCAGATTGATCCCAGAAGCCCTGGGCATAGGTAAAAGAGACGACCTATGAGTTCCAACAAGTATGAGGCCTTGAAAGACGAGGTCACGAAACTATTGAAAAATGGCTTCATCAGAGAGTCCCGCTATCCGAAGTGGGTATCAAACCCTGTTTTGGTACCAAAAAATAATGGGAAACTGAGGGTGTGTATTGATTTTTCAAACTTGAACCAAGCCTGTCCAAAAGACAGTGTCCCACTACCCCGGATCGATCAGTTGGTTGACTCCACAGCAGGGCATGAACTGCTGAGCTTCATGAGGTGGCACGACCGCACTTCTAGCTTTTAATACTCACCACATATACCTAGTGTACACCTCCTACTTGCATGCCAAATACATGCCACCACTAGCTTGTCATGATTTGGTGGATAACATTGCTTAGTCACTCCTTAATCACAAATCAAGCTGGAAATCTTCTACGAACTAAGAATTTATTCCATTTGTGCATTCAATTCATTCTCTAAATACCTAAACTTTTGAAATCAAAGCCTTACAATTGAAAATCAATGAAAGAAACATGTTCATAATGGTTCTTCATCTTCAAACCCTAGATAAAGAAATCATGTCAATCTTGTTTTGAACCTATTCCAAGTTTTACTTTTTATCACCAAACTTGTTTTCTCAAAGTCCTTTATCAAAACAAATAAGTTTGGATTAAGGAAAATCAGGTTTTAGATTCTTGAAACACGCTTGGTGTTGACACCTGTTCGCTCAAAATAGTGTACCGCAAGCGCAAGGGTCGCGTACAAGTAATAAAGTGGACTTTTTGAGTCCGGATTGTCGATCCCACGAGGAATGTTTACTTTAGATTATATAACTTTAATTAATTTAATTCTAACAATAAAAGAAACACACAATTAAAAGTTGGATTTTCTTAAATTCTAATTTAAAGAAACTAATTTGAAACCAAATTAAAATAAGGAAAATGAAAGATAAAATAGTTGGGATTCATGATTTCATTTAACCGTCGCCTAATTAATTTCTCAACATGCAAATTAACAAATTACTCATTTACAATGTTAGACCCGATTTTCCAAGCTTAGCCAATTACCTCTCTCGAGTGAAATCAACCCTAATCAATTGGTCTAACCTACTATATATCTATGTCGATTAAGGCCCAATCAATTGCATTAACTCTTTGTGAAAATAGCTCAATGGATCATCTAGGGTTTAAGGTATATCTCTATCCTTAACAAGAACCTAGAGCATTTGTTATTTGGTCTAAAATGCATAATATCTCTCGATTATCATACACTTCACAAAACACATATTTGGTGATCAAGCAAACACATGTAATAATCTCAATAACAAACACACATGAAATAAGCATTTAATCAAATAGCAAATATTAAAATTAATCCAAACTAGGTTAAATTCCATCAATCATCCCAACATTAAAATTTAGCTAAACATGTTGGAAGAAAATAAAAATAACAAGAAGCAGTAAAATAAAACCCGAAATTAGAAAACTATGGAAATTGCATCAAGGTCCTCCAACTATCAAGCTATGTGCAAATCAGTCCTTTATCTTCCAGCTTTGTGCAAATCAGTCCAGCCATGACAGCATTCTCCATTGCAGTCCAGCACCTCCAGCATCACCAGCACCAGCACCTTCCCAGCAACTCCAGCAGCACCAGCACCAGCAGCTTCCCAGCAACTCCAGCAGCACCAGCAGCACCAGCACAGCAGATTCTCACCAGCACCAGCAGCCTTCCAGCAGATTTCGAGCAGCTCCCTGGCTTCCAGCAACTTATGCAGCAGCTAATTTCCAGTAGCAACCCGGCAGCAAGCTCCAAAGAAAAGAAAAAGAAAAGACAAAGAAAAGAAAAGAAAAGAAAAAAAAAAGAAAAGAAAAAGAAGAAAAAAAAAAACGGACCAGCTGCTGAAAAAAGAAGAAGAAGAAGACAGAATGACCTAGCTGCTGCCCTATTCAGATTTTATCAAGTGAAAGTTCCGAAAATTGCATCCTTGGTCCTTGAGGTTTGGAAGTTGAGCAAAATAGTCCCCAAACTCTATTTTTCTCTTAATTGATGTGTCCAAGCACAAAAATCTGTGGAAAAGTGATAAAACAGATTTTAAAATGTTTCCAAGTCCCTCAGATTTTATTTTGCAGCCCAAGTCCTCAACATTTGGCAATTGTGCACTTTGGTCCCCAACTTCATGTTTTTGTATGCGATTGATCCATTTTCACTCAAATTCATAAATTAAGCAATCATTTTGCTTTCTCTTGTGGTTTTATCCTTAGATTTGAGTAGTAGACCTTGATCCTCAACTTTTTGGGATGTTGCAATTTAGTCCCCAAACTTTTGGTTTCTTTCAATTTGGTCCTTGAACTTCAAATTTGCTCCTCTTTTAGCTTGATTGCACTCCAATCTTGTCCATTTGCTTTCCAATTGAGGTTGTACCTAATTGTACAAGATAAACACAATATATAAGTAGATATTTGCTCAATTTGTCAATTAAATTGTCTATTTAAAAGCACAATAAGTGTGTAAAATGCACACTTATCACACCCCCAAACTTGAGCTTTTGCTCGTCTCGAGCAAAATTACCTACTAGTGCAATCAAGTAACGTGAAATATAGATCAACAAAGTTGGATAACTTGCAAATTACTCATGAGTGCAAAATTGTATAATCAATTCAAAAGTATGATTCCAAACAATGCTACCAAAAAGAAGTTTAGCTTATCCGATGTTCGATCGGTGTGTGTGTGCATAGTCATTTTCAATTGTCAATTTAGTTTCGAGAATATTGATGAGTGAAGATGTTTCAAGTCAAAACTACCCACCATTAGTGGTCAATTCTTTCCTTTCCCACTCGTGGAATTCATCCCCCAATAAATATTTTTCTTTCCTCTCCCGGGATGCAATTCTAGAGGGTACTCTCAAATCACTCTTTTCTTTTTCCACTCTAGTTTGAGTGTGTTTTACCGACAATCTCGACAACCTAGAAATGCGGTGACTCTCCACTAATGAGTGCTTCGACATTCAAGTTTATGCTAAGCAATTCAAACCCACTATTCATCTAAAAGCCCTTATTCAAGTACAAATGCATGATTTCTAAAAACTAACGTGATGAATGCTCGTGTCTTCCCCACTCCCTTAAGCTTTCTAATTGACCCATGTAGCGAGCTTTAGGTCGGAAACTCCCCGATTGTTTTAAGATCAAAGGGTACCAAGTTTCAAAATACCCCTACGGACTTATTAACTCGAGTCAAAAAGGCTACGAAGTGGGATAGACTTATTAAGCAAATGCAATGATAATGTGAATTTTTTATTTATTTATTTATTTTTTCTTTCATGTGTGTGTGTGAGTACCCTACTCATTAAGCTTTCTAATTGACCCATGTAGGGAGCTTTAGGCCGGTGACTCCCAAGTTTCAAACTTAAGGCACCAAGTTTCAAGATACTCCTACGGGCTTAATTACTCGAGTCAAAAAGGCTTCGAGATAGGGCAATGCAATGCAAAAATTAAAATGGGCTAGAACTTTAGCATGCGGTCATTACTTAGCTTATACTTGGCGAAATACACTCCACACAAAATTTATTTCCAACATGCATGGAATCACCACACGTCCAGACCGTCTCCTTCACCGGGTCGACCACCCCCAAACTTGTCTTACAATAGGATCAAGAGATTTAGAGCATTAGGAAATATTTGATAGGTTGATAAAAATTAACAATACAAGCTCACAACCTAGTTCTTCTACTCCATTAACTTCTTCACCCTTCAACAATTCCCAAACTTCACCAACAATCGATTGTGACTATTGTGCTTAAGATAATTATGATCTTGCATGGATAAGCATTTTGTAAAAGTAGACACAAGTAGCATATTGGTCATAAATCATGAATCAATAACAATTTTAAACATCTAAGTAATCCTGGCCACGGCAAGGCTATCTAACATGTCAATACACAATAGGAAATCACCCCCAAACTTGAAATGCACATTGTCCTCAATGTGTAAAATAGAATCAAAGTAAGAGGAAAGAAGTTACTAGACATCCCAAGAAGTGGTGGGGCACTAATAAGTAGTCTTGGGCATGTGAACTCTCATAGCAATCACCAACAATCCACCCCCAAACTTGTGTTGAAGCCTCCAATCAATTGAACACAAATTTCTCCAATGAGGCATTTCATCGAACACCTTGTGAGCATCCTATGAAAAACAAGAAAAGAGTAGATAATAAGTGGTGAATGATCCAAAAGTTTAAATTACATTCATCATCTCAATTCTAACTCATAAATCCAATGTAATTTGCCCATCCACATCACATTAAATCACACTTGAAGATAAAAGACAATATGAACCAAGTGATTTAAAAATGAGTTTTAAGCAAATTTTGACTTTGAAAGTTTGATATGAGTATATGTTAGAATTAAATGAGAATGCATTGGAGCTATTTCACACTATCCAACTTGAGAAAAATAAATGTAGAAGATAGAGACTTGGCCCAACCAACTTATTTGCAAGAAAGTGAATAAAATGCAAGAAACTAAATAATATGCAAAAATAAAAATAAAGCAAGTAAAGGATAGAGAATGGGTTGCCTCCCATTAAGCGCTTATTTTAAAGTCATTAGCTCGACTCTCCGCATAAGCACTTCATGGCACTCTAAATGAAGCTTTTGATGTCCTGCCCATTGTGCTTCTTTTGGCTTTGCCCCACTCTTCATTTGATCGAAATACTTGCACCTTGTCCCTTCCAAAGTCATGGGACTTGCCTATTCCCTCCAATTCAAACTCAACTAAGTAGACTTGCACCTCCTCAAGTGGCTTAATCACAAAATCAATTAATGGACAATCAATGAAGTTGAGAGAATTTGATTTGATCTCTTCCTCATTAATTGCCACTTCCCCATGTGATTCTTGTGTGATTAAATTGTCATTCTCTTCAAGCTCATCTTCTTTAGTTGATGTCTCCTCGGATTGAATGACCGATCCAAAATTTGAATCCATGGGCAACGGCAAGTTTTTCCTATTAATTCCCAAGAGTGGGTTATACCCCCACATTCGGAATCCTTCCCAATACATGGCATCCCCCATTAGCATATCATCCTCATCCAAATTGGCAAGCTCATTGTAATACTTTGCAAGTACCTTCTCATTCAATAGTGGAGGACCATCTCCCACAAGAGTGATGTCCTCATCCCAATCATCCGGTACACAATCTCCCAAGAGCATGTAACTCACATCCAATGTATCAATAGCTTGTTTTCGGCATTTCAAATATTGTCTAAACTTAATAAGCTTCGACGTAATCAAACTATTCCCCGAAAACAAACATTGTCCATTACAATGCATCTTGTAACAAAGTTCACAACTTGAATATTCTTCAAGCGTGTATTCATCACCCATGTTGAGATTGTTCATTGCAATTGCTTTCTTATTTTGCCAATGTTAAAATCAAATATGCATAGAAAGAAAACCAAACACAAGAGAGATTAGAATTGTGGTGGTTAACCAAAGATAACAAAATAAAACATAAAAGAAAAATAATTACAAATTGTTAAAACCAAAATTAACTAAAGTAATAATCAAAGTAAAAACATTCCCCGGCAACGGCGCCAAAAACTTGTTCGATCAAAATAGTGTACCGCAAGCGCAAGGGTCGCGTACAAGTAATAAAGTGGACTTTTTGAGTCCGGATTGTCGATCCCACGAGGAATGTTTACTTTAGATTATATAACTTTAATTAATTTAATTCTAACAATAAAAGAAACACACAATTAAAAGTTGGATTTTCTTAAATTCTAATTTAAAGAAACTAATTTGAAACCAAATTAAAATAAGGAAAATGAAAGATAAAATAGTTGGGATTCATGATTTCATTTAACCGTCGCCTAATTAATTTCTCAACATGCAAATTAACAAATTACTCATTTACAATGTTAGACCCGATTTTCCAAGCTTAGCCAATTACCTCTCTCGAGTGAAATCAACCCTAATCAATTGGTCTAACCTACTATATATCTATGTCGATTAAGGCCCAATCAATTGCATTAACTCTTTGTGAAAATAGCTCAATGGATCATCTAGGGTTTAAGGTATATCTCTATCCTTAACAAGAACCTAGAGCATTTGTTATTTGGTCTAAAATGCATAATATCTCTCGATTATCATACACTTCACAAAACACATATTTGGTGATCAAGCAAACACATGTAATAATCTCAATAACAAACACACATGAAATAAGCATTTAATCAAATAGCAAATATTAAAATTAATCCAAACTAGGTTAAATTCCATCAATCATCCCAACATTAAAATTTAGCTAAACATGTTGGAAGAAAATAAAAATAACAAGAAGCAGTAAAATAAAACCCGGAATTAGAAAACTATGGAAATTGCATCAAGGTCCTCCAACTATCAAGCTATGTGCAAATCAGTCCTTTATCTTCCAGCTTTGTGCAAATCAGTCCAGCCATGACAGCATTCTCCATTGCAGTCCAGCACCTCCAGCAGCACCAGCACCAGCACCTTCCCAGCAACTCCAGCAGCATCAGCACCAGCAGCTTCCCAGCAACTCCAGCAGCACCAGCACCAGCAGCACCAGCACCAGCACAGCAGATTCTCACCAGCACCAGCAGCCTTCCAGCAGATTTCGAGCAGCTCCCTGGCTTCCAGCAACTTATGCAGCAGCTAATTTCCAGTAGCAACCCGGCAGCAAGCTCCAAAGAAAAGAAAAAGAAAAGACAAAGAAAAGAAAAGAAAAGAAAAAAAAAAAGAAAAGAAAAAGAAGAAAAAAAAAAAACGGACCAGCTGCTGAAAAAAGAAGAAGAAGAAGACAGAATGACCTAGCTGCTGCCCTATTCAGATTTTATCAAGTGAAAGTTCCGAAAATTGCATCCTTGGTCCTTGAGGTTTGGAAGTTGAGCAAAATAGTCCCCAAACTCTATTTTTCTCTTAATTGATGTGTCCAAGCACAAAAATCTGTGGAAAAGTGATAAAACAGATTTTAAAATGTTTCCAAGTCCCTCAGATTTTATTTTGCAGCCCAAGTCCTCAACATTTGGCAATTGTGCACTTTGGTCCCCAACTTCATGTTTTTGTATGCGATTGATCCATTTTCACTCAAATTCATAAATTAAGCAATCATTTTGCTTTCTCTTGTGATTTTATCCTTAGATTTGAGTAGTAGACCTTGATCCTCATGTAGCGACTCAGAATTTTTACGCAATTAATAATTATTTTAATATTTAGAAAATTGTGTCGTTACTATTTCACCCATTGTTTTGAAGTTAACGCCGCGACGGATTCGTCTAGCCAAGTCAAGAAATATCGAATTTGTTCGATTTTAAATTAAAATCCGAATTTCTAAAATTATATTATTTTAATTATTTATTCAAAGTATTATTTTCAAAATGTATTTTTTAGTCAAAAATATATCTGTTTTAAAAACGTTTCTTGATCAAAGATAGTTAAATTTTTAGTTGATTTCATCCCCACGTTTTCTCCTCCTTTCTTTTCTCTTTACACCAAATCCATATCATATTAAACCAAATTATAATTATTCCATTCAATGATTTTATTTTCCACTATTCCCCACTAACTCCACCACCCATATGCATTCATTATGTTGCAAGAACATAATGATTATATTCTCCATTATCATCACAACACATGATCACAAACACAATATATTCACCTCCATATACAGCTATCAACTTAGCATTCATCTGCATCACCACCCTCTGCATTCATCATCACCAATTTTTAAAAACAAAACTTCAATCACCACTGATCAACTCACCTCTGATTCAACCACCACCATCAATGAATCTCCAACCCAAGAATCCAATCATCATCATCAATCAGCACCACCATTCACAATCAAGAACCACCGGAAAACTTCAACACCATTCCCCAACCCCCATTTCAGCCAGTCATCACCATCACGCAGAACCTCAATCACAGGCCAACGACTGCTCCTCACAAATCAAAAACCCAAAACAAGAAATAAGTGAACTCAGTTACTTACCTCACCTCAGACCACCTCTTCGCCGGAAAATCACGACCTAAACCGCGAACCCTAGCTTCGGTTTTACACCTAAACTCGTACCAAACCCCTCAAAATTGGAACACCCATCCTTGCTGTCACTCACCGTAACCTACGCCTGCCTTTCGCCGGCGGATTTACGTCGGTAGTGTCTCACAGAATTTTTCAAAGAATAGCCGTTCCTTCGCCTCTCGCAACCTTCGCTTTGGTTCAGAGTGAGAGAGAGAGAACGTTGAGAGAGAGTTAGGATCTGATTAGGATATTTGATTTTAATATTTAAACTTTCAGAAATTTCACTTTAGTCCCTAGCCTAATTATGTTTTAAAGATTCAGTCCCTAAGTTTACAAAATGTTTTATGTCGGTCCTTTCAGCTTTAAATCTTTTTAATTCAGTCCCTTAAGTTCTAAATGATTTTAATCAGCCATTTAGTTTTAAAATATATTATTTCAACCCTATTGTTTTGAGTTTCCGATTCAACTTTTGAAAGTATTCATTTAGTCCCTCAACTTTCAAAATATTCATTTTAAATCCCAACTTTTGAAAATATTCATTTTAGTCCCTCAACTTTCAAAACATCAATTTTAGTCCTCAAATTATAATTTATCATTTTGAACTATATATTCGATATACTAAAGTGACTTATTGGCTAAAGACGAAGCGTACGGAGAATTTAAAGAAATTGAAGTCATTCCCGCTCAACTTTGCACTCGTCGGATTTGAGGTAGACTCGCACTTATTAATTGATTTAAATTATGATTTCATATGAATGTCATGTGACTTGTGAAAGTCAATTTTTAAGAAAAGCACGTATGTTTTTATGAAAGGTAAATATACCTTATGTTTTTATGAAGAGTAAGTATGTTTTTATGAAAAGAAAATATACTTTATGTTTTTACGAAAAGTAAGTATACCCTATGCTTCACGAAAATATTTTTTTGGATCATTGCTATGAAATCAATCTACCAAGATTGTTATGGGTCCCATATGATAAGTTATGATATGTTAAGGGGATCGGAGTTTTAGTAGCGCTACACATAAGAATTCTTGCCACGAAGTTCGGTAACATTCTTGTGTCTCCTATGTTTATGAGGATTTGCCACGAAGTTCGGTAAAATTCCTATGTTTCCATATGTTTATGAGGATTTGCCACCTAAGTTCGGTAAAATTCCTGTCGCATATGTTTATGAGGATTTCGATCCTATCTTATGTTATGATGCAATTGATCCCTATGAATTTCAGAAAATTATGCTTGGTATACTTACTACATAAGAATTCTTGCCACCTAAGTTCGGTAAAATTCTTATGTTTATGAGGATTTCGATCTTATCCTATGTTATGATGAAAACTTACTGTTATTATGATTTTACTGCATAAGAATTCTTGCCACCTAAGTTCGGTAAAGTTCTTGTGTCTCCCTATGTTTATGAGGATTTCAATCCTATCTTATGTTATGCTTTCAAAAGAAATTATGCTTGGCATAATTAAAATGTTTTTATAAGTATATGGTTTTCAAAGAGCTGTTTTCAAAGAGCTATTTTCAAAGAGCCTATGATTTGCAAAATATGTCCCGTGCTGTAATGCACTATATGAGTTTTATCAAGAGCCGTTTTATAAAGAAGCTCTATCAATGCTCGTTTTATAAAGAGCCGGGATTTATGTGTTTAATCATCTTATAAATTAAATTAATTTGCGATGAGTCTACTGAGTATTTCCCCCATGAAATACTCACCCTACTTTTTAACAGTTTTGCAGATTTCGGAGACGGTGGCGAGCGATGAATGATGGTGGCAATAATCGTTAAACGGTTGAAAGTTTGACGTTAATGATTTCCGTATTTTTCCAAACAATCGAATAATTTAGAGAAGTTCATTTATTTGAGAAATTATGACATTGTTAATTTCTTTACAAAATTAATGGTTCGATTTACTATTTCAAATGGTTTCATAAATGTTTCAATTTTATCAGCCATTACAGTTTATTTAATGTTGCAAAAAAATGAATTTCAATTATTTCTTCCGCAAAAATATTATTCGAAAAATTTAGACAGAAAATGACGTAGTGAATCGGGTATACGGAACTCGGGGCGCTACACCTCAACTTTTTGGGATGTTGCAATTTAGTCCCCAAACTTTTGGTTTCTTTCAATTTGGTCCTTCAACTTCAAATTTGCTCCTCTTTTAGCTTGATTGCACTCCAATCTTGTCCATTTGCTTTCCAATTGAGGTTGTACCTAATTTTACAAGATAAACACAATATATAAGTAGATATTTGCTCAATTTGTCAATTAAATTGTCTATTTAAAAGCACAATAAGTGTGTAAAATGCACACTTATCAACACCTAATGATTTTGTATTGACACGTGGGTTTAAAACGATGAAACATGACTCTCTGACATTTTGGTGTCGTCACTAAAGCCCTAGGTATCAACATAAACGGACAGTCTGTCATACTAACATTGTTCAACCATATCTTTTGTTCTATAACTCCGACTTGTAATCCATAATTTCAACGATTTATTATACAACTCGTGGAGATTTATGTAAGAGGTGATAAGTACTTATTTCTCCACACACTCTGCACAAAGATAGTTAAAAAGTACCCGTTTCAACAAGAAGTCATTCTAGAAATCATTCATGGATTTGTTCATCTATTAGACTCTGAGTGGGATGTCTTTATTTATTTTGAATATGTTTACGTGAATTATATGATTTTATTATAAGAGAGTGAAGTATTTTATATTGACAGAGTTGGATATGCTTATATGAATTATGTGATTTATTATAAGTGAGTTTTGAGTCACCCTTATATATGACATATCGTGTTAACATATTTCGAATGCAATGGCATTCGACAAATGATGAATCATAAAGGAAGATTTATGCATAAAAGAAAGGTTTTTGCATGAGGATTAATATTTGAACTCTAGCTCCCTCGGTAATCAATGTGTTGTTTGGGATATCGATGTTGATCATGAGGGCCATAAAAGCATGATTTTTAAAAAGAACATACTTATGCATCGACTATTCATCTTACTGAATTTTATATATATATCTGGAATTCGCTCAAGAAACGCCAAATTTGTAGTAATTTTGACTTGTACCAAGGGGGATACTGAGGATATTGATGAAACAAAGGACGTAACTTTGATAGACTATCCACAACAATCAGATTTTGGAGAGGCATAATCAACGGTTCTATACGTGCTCAAAGGCGTAAAATGGTTATTTGGAAACTGTTTCAAGCAAATGCGCATTCCCCTCTTTCTTGGACAGACTAAAAAAATCCGTTCTTTTTTCTCTTTTTTTCTTTTGATATCTATATATTTGAAAGTGTATTGAATTATATTTCAATGTACAATAACATGTGCATTATATTCTCCTCACTGGACAAACTTGTGCTTAACCCCACGAATTCTATCTTTTCAGCTAGTTATAATAATAAAATAGTTGGTGCGGATCTACATATGACGAGACAGATAGTGCTGCACTAGGTGACGACTTGAGGATTATGGACTTACCACCGAATAAGAACTGTCGTGTTATTGAAACGCTTTTATTGAATTTGTTATTTTATTGTTATTACTGTTTAACTATAAATATTTTAAACTCTTTTGTATTAACTAGAAAATGTTTCAAGAACTAATATCATTACTTTTTAAAGAAACAAATTTTATTTTGAAAGTCCAGTTATATAATGTCGTTTACGTCACTGACTAAAAATATTCATGTGATTTTGGAATCGTCACAAGAGTATAAAGCTATAATTTTGGGAGGGGGGGAGGGATCGAGTGTTACACTCCCCCTCATCCTCGACTTCTCTACAGATGGTAGAGTCGCAGGCGACCAAGTTCTTCACCCTGAACTACCTCATTCCTCTCTTCTCCCTCGATTGCATTTCTTAATTTGCAATTTTATCCCATGTTTTTTCCAATAAATTGTTGATTCCGAAAACCTTCCTTGCCTCAAACTTTTGAGTCTGAAAATCTTCCTTGCCTTGAGTTTTTTTTCGAAATCATTTAGAAATGTTAATAATCCATGTTTAGCAGGGACGGATCTAGCTGGTGTCGAGCTAGCGCGGCTGCGCTAGCTTGGTCCTCGGCTGATCTGTTTTCAGTTATTATTATTAATTTTTTTTTAAAGAAACTGAAACTTGAGAATGACTTGGAAGCTGTAAGGAGCCTTTCATGATTGGTTGGAACTTGGAAGCCACCATTGTTGAAGATGGGACAGCTATAATAAAGATGAAAGATGTCGTCGTCCATCGTCGGTTGCAAACTTGCAGTCGCACAGTTTGGGAAGAAGAAGATAAGAGGAAGAAGAAGGTCCCATGATTTAAGCTTTTTTTTTTAAAACAGGATTTGGGCCCTTTTTTTAAGTAAGATCTGTTCCTTTTTTTTTTAGCATATTGATTTATGCATTTTTTTTTAAGGATTGATTTGGACCTTATAGATTATGATTTTATTTGGGTCTTATGATATTATTTCTTCTTTGCTTTCTAGTTTATTGTATTATTTATTTCGTCTAATTAAAAAAAATTCTTGCTTTTTGGATAGTATGATTATAGTGTGTAATACATGATTATATGAGTAAATAAAAAATACTCCAAATCAAGACATTGGTTTTGGTATATAATTTTTGAAATGTGATTATTGAGATTTTATTAATATTGAATTTTTGAAGTGATTTATTGAATAATTGTTTTAGCATATTTCTATATTGGTTGGTTAATTTAATATTATTTAATTAAATAATAATAAACATTCTCACTATTGTGGTCGTTGATGGTTATCGATCAACGATTAAGGTTCACAGTCAACTGTCGCTGCTCTAGCTGAACTTTTGTGTTGAATCCGTCATTGATGTTTAGAATTTAACTTTTCAGACTTTTGCATGTGTCAATTGCTTAAATTGTATCACTAGTTAAAAGAGGAACTTCTATGAATTTATTCTTTTATTACCTTGACAAATAGGATGAATATCTCGTGTTTGATGCTGGAAAATGTGGGAAGAAGAATGACTATTTAAAGGGAAATTTACGTAACTACCTATTTGTAATATCCTGTAATTGAAAAATATTTTCTTTTAGAATTATTCGTAATATTACAATTTTTTGATCCCTAGTTTTATAAAAATACCAGAATATAGGAGAGAGAGTTTATATTATTTAATTCTTTAATTAGATAAGGAACCTATTAATTAGGAGGTAGTTACCATTTGTGTAGGAATTAATTTAGGCTATTACAATATTCCAAAAAGAGAGAGAGAGAGAGAGAGAGAGAGAGAGAGAGAATATTATTTAATTCTTTAATTAAATAAGGAACCTATTAATTAGGAAGTAGTTATCATTTGTGCAGGGATTAATTTAGGCTATTACAATATTCCAAAAAAAACTCCCAACGCAATTTCTCTCTCTTGACAGTCTGTAATCTTCAACTTCTCCGGTAGTTACAATTTTGGCGGCCATTTTTGTAATGTTATAGTCATGTAATGTTATGTATTGTTACATATTACAGTCATTGTGTAATAGTTATCGTTCTGTATTGTTATGTAACGTGTTGTAATTTATGACTACAGTTATGCAATATTCATTACTATTATTTTTCTTCGGGTTGGTCGGAAATTGAAGCAATTTTACAATTATTGTAAGTTTTGTAATTGTAGTAGTTATGTAACATTACAACTCCTGTAATATTGTGTAACAATATTTACTGTAACATTACAATTATGTTTACAATTACAACACGATCGGTACACGAAAAAAATTATTGCTCACTGTAATGTTTTGATTTGTGTCGTAATGTTTAGTAATACTTTGTAATGCCTAGTAATGTTTCATAAAAATTTCAGCACAAAGACTTGATACAATTTCAACTAAGATACCAGTGATTACAACCAAACCAACACTTCAAACAGAGAAATTGACCTCTAAAACCTGCTATAATGATCTGTTATATTACAAAATACCAACAAATGCATTGACTAAGCTTTCAATTTCATTCAGCTTTGCTATGACTATTGCAATAGAATTAATCTACTTGCACAATTATTTTGATAATAAAGATGACAATTTGGTGATGTGGAAGTGTTATTGTTGTTGATTTAAAAGATGATGTGATGTGTGAAAAATAAAATTATGCCACGTAGGCTAATTGTCATCCTCATTGTGAGTGTAGCAAAGTTGATTTCAATAATACTATTAGTAATATTGTATAATTGTAGTTATTTAACATTACAATACTTGTAATATTGTGTAATTGTATTTACTGTAACATTACAGTTGTGCTTACAATCACAACACGATCAATGCACGAAAGAAATTTATAACACTCATTGTAATGTTCTTATTTGTGCCGTTATGTTCATTAATGATTTGTAATGTCTTGTAATGTTCATAAGTATTCTACAACGTTCTTTAATTGTGTTGGTAACAACCAACCCAACACTTGTATTATTCGACTATAATACATGTAATGTCCTGTAACAAATACTGTAATAACAACCATAACAATAAATAATACCTAATTTTGACAGTAAAGAATTTTCTTGATCAACATCATATCCAACAAATTTGAATAAAAACAAAATTTTGGAAGCTAACAAGTCAAAAGCAAGAACACACAATCTGTAATACAATAAATCAATGATGCAAATCAAGGTTGTTTACTAGTTTACCAATTTTATTGAACTATAATGAAATCTAGCAAGTGGATTTCATAAGAAAAGACTCCTACACCCAAACGAGTATTAACAAAATTAACAAGTGTAGAAATATAATCACATTAATCACACTGCTCATATTTCAAAAGTTGTCCTCGAGGTCGAACTTTTGTCCTGAGATTTGTAAAACTGGACTGATTTGCAAACCGAATCATTTTTTCTTCTTTCCCTACCGAAATACCAAGGTTCGGTTTACACACTCATGAATAAGCATCAGTACAAACTATATCCACGACAACATACCTAGCTCACATAATCATCCATTGATGATTGCTTTCGCTTTTTCAAAGTTGGAGGGGGACTCTCGGTAGCCTGTCTGGCCACGACACCCTTAGACGGCTTCATATTCTGCCGAGAACAAAAAATTTGAAATGGTTGAAAAACCTAAAATTGTTGGGAGTCAAGGTGAAGCTATGGGCTTCATCCAAATCTTAATTTGCTTATGCATCTGAGGATTGAAAGTGAGGGTGAACCTACCTTTGCCAGATTTTTTCTTAATATGCTTATGCACCGATTTCGACTGCAAAATGGAAACCAATGCACATTATAAGAAAAATTAAGAAAGAATTACACTCTGTATAGATTGAAGAATGGAGAGAGGGCGTGATTTTGGGGGATTGGGTTGGTTGGTAGAGAGAGAAGTTGGGGAGAGAGAAATTGATTTGCAGTGTAGATTGAATAGAGAGGGCGTGATTTTGGGGATGGGTCGGTTGGTAGAGAGAGAGAGAGAGAGAGGGGTTGAGGAGAGAGAACTAATTAACGTATGCTTGCAATTAGTTTGAAAATCACGTATTTATCTAAAGACAGTTGAATGATACAATGGACAATCTAATTAATCCCTATTTAAATGGAGTAAATAAATAACGGGTAGCAAACGGGACAATTGCGCGGCCCGCCTCGAATAAAATTGACCTACCTAAATTTGGTGGGTCGCAGAGCAGAAATGGGCAACAGATAAGTTCGCGGGGAGGCAAGCATAACGGGCGATTTGAATCGAACTTGTCCCGTTGTCATCACTACTTCAAATAACTTTTCAACAATACATTTTATCTCGAAAATATCAAAATTTTGTTTATAAACAAGAATCCAGGCGGGGAAATCAATCATTTTTCTATCCAATTGATCATTAAAAAGGACGAAAAATTAAAATGTCTTTTACTTTATTCAAACAAATAAATTAAGTAAGAAAAAACATTTAAAATATTAAGACAAAAGAAAGATGAAATCATCTTACCAATCAATCTCTCGTAAAAGCTGTTGGAAACAATCTGTAATATTAATAAGAATGAAGTGAAATGAAACAATCAACAAAATGAATAATAATAAAAGACTGACTTGAATGCAGATTGAAGCTAGCGATTGGCTATGCCCTATACCAGAATTTTGTCCCTACTCGTGTGCTTGCAGTTCGATGAGCGTCTGCTACCAGGATTCAACAATCTGTAACCAAGAATCTAGCACCCAATTTCTTGGCCCCGGCGAATTTACTCAGTGAATTTTCTCTCAGAATTTGAAGGATAGAATGCAAAAAGTTAATCAAACTTAATTCATGTTTATGTATTTATAGACCTCCAAAAAATATAGTTATGTAATGAAAAGTTGTGTTGATCAGACACAACTGTTCCTTTCAAATCTTGTCAAAACCGAATTTGGACATAACTGCTAACTAGAAACCGAATTTCTGTTATTAGACCAACCAAATAAATGCAAAAATTAATTTATTTGGATTCATGAGACCCCAAGAGCTCTAATTACATGTATATATATATTATATGCCCATTAAATAGTCCAAACAAGCTCAAATTACATGAATTAGACCCAAAGTCCAATAAGTTGATCTTTTATCCAATTTGATAAGTGTATAATTTTCACACTTATAAAGTGGTCTATATATTCATTTATATCCTATGTGAAATAAATTTCATCCAAAACTCTTTATATTTATATACAAACTCCAACAAAAGCAACTACAATGTTCGTGGATTTAGTAACCTTTTATACATTTTTTTTCCTCTATCGTGCCATTTTAACGGAGTCCCTACCATCTTATATATTTATATATATATATATTTTTTTTGAAACACCATTTATTTTGCTTACATGACAAATTTTTTAGAGCATGATTGTAATTGACATTCCCTCGTGAGATAATATTAGGGTGCGTTTGAAAGAGCATTTTTTCCATGGAAATCAAAATTTTTCCAACATTTTTTCCAACTTTTTGTGTTTGGCTAACAATACTTTCTAGGCAATTCGTTTTTCTTACTTTTATATCACGCGCGAGTCTTTCTTCATTTGGATGAAATTGTTTTTCCAGCTGGATAGGAGAATTTATTTTTCAGGGAAAATTGCGTACCATTTTCATTACGTTTGATCATTTTTTTTATTGTTAATTGATTTATTTTTTTTTCTCAAAAATTAACATTATTATTACTAAGTACAAACTTGTTAAAAAATGAAAAAATAATAATATTATAATAGCTAAATTTTACTTTATTTTCCATAGAAAATAGTGTCAATCAAACAACAAAAGTTGAAAAATTCTCCACTTTTTCTACCTAGAAAATTAAACCAATCAAACACATTAAACTTTCAATTCCCAGGAATTTAATTCCATAGATTTCAATTCCCAGGAATTTAATTCCATAGAATTCAATTCCCTGAAATTCATTTTCTTTCCACCCAATTTCCACCCTGGCTATCAAACGCAGCCTTAATGGTTGTTAGGATGAGATTTTTTCTTTTCCCCCTTTTCTCGTATTTTTATTAAAAAAAAAAACTTATTTTGTTTATTATTTTATTACGTATTTAACTATAATTATGACATTTTAATCTTTTTATAAAAAATGACATTTTTAACTGTCAATTAGAGGGAAAAAAAGGAACAATTTATCCATTAATTGAAATTTAAGGAATTTTTTTTTTCTTTCCAAAATTAAAAGATAGGAACAATTTGGGCAATCCCCATCAACAATTCTAAGCTGGCACATTGGCCTTGCTTGCAGTTATTTTTTGAGATGTTATTTTACTTAATAAACAAAAATAAAAAATTATAAACAAATAGACAAATATATTTTTCTAAGGGCTTTTTTTTTTATTTAAAAATCAAATTTTTATCAAAGTCAGAGTAAACAATTAATCACAATCACCTATTTCATGGATCTCACAATTTTTTAATCACAAATATCATTAATTTTTATAAAAAAATCGCTGAAAATCTAATTTATCTCTGTCAATCAGAAGAGTGTGAGATTAAAAATCCATTTCAAATAAAAGCTTTATTTGACTTAAACCATGTGGTGGACACTTATGACCACCACCACCATTGCCCCACCACTTTCCCAACCTTTTCAGCCTTCTCTTTTCGATTTCCGGGAAAGTCATTATTTCCGCCACCCGTTCCCGGGTTTACTTCCTTTTCAAGGGTTTACCATACAATTGTTGACAAAAGGGTAAAGGGAAAATGACCCGAGTAGAAAAATCCATATGCTACCATAGTTTGAATGATGAGTAATTCAATTATTTAAAAGTTAGATTAGATAAGTGATTAAACTTTATGATGATATTTTGAAACTAAAAGTTTACTTACAAGTAAATAAGGTTTATTTGAGGTAAATTCTTGATAATAGATTTCATGAAAAGTGATTTTTGATTAAATAATAAAAAAATGAGTTTAAAATCATGTCTGGTGGGATTAATATCAAAATTTTAATAGATTTTGATAAAATAAATGAAATGTGCGGTTAAAAAATTATAGATTCCACTGTTCCATGAAATGTGTGCCAAAAATTGAATGTTAACTTTGATTTGGATTAAAATCTTGATTTTAAGGTTTTATTCGACACCTATTATAATAAGTTTAAATTTATTATTTGGATTTTTAGCAAAAATTCGTGGTTAAAAATTGAGGAGAAAAATGTGTAGGATTAAAAAGTAATTTGAAAAATTGTACAATTTAAATTTTTGTTTATAGAGTGGTTGCCGAACGGTGGCTAACTTGCACCAAACATGGGCTAAAAGCAAAATTATTTTACTAATAAAATTTGTGGTTGATTGGTTTGAAAAAAATAATGATAATAATTGTACCAAACAGAGGTTAAAATGGGATACAACGAATCTAAGACAACTTACAACGAATCTAAGGTCAAAAAGGACTTTCGAATGCTTGCTTTCGATATGTTTTGAAAAATTGTTTAGCTCCTGTTTAGAGTGTATTAAAATCAATTTTTTATTATTTAAAAAATAATACGTATATTATTCATCCTAGTGCAAATATTTAGTTTGTATTCGGTAAAGTAGTTTATTTGGTTTATAAACCAATTTATAAACTACACAATTTTTCAAATCACTTTTTAACCACAAATATTTTCTCTTCAATTTTTAACTATTATTTTTTACCTCAAAATCATAAATAAACCAATTTATAATCCAAACAGTGTTACCAAACGAATATGTTTGATATTCATTATTTGAGAAATAAATTGTTTTGAATAGTGATTAATGTGAAATTATGTGGTCACAAATTCAAGAAAATTTTTTAGTTTATGTATAGATTATTTTATTGTTAAATTGAATAGTTAAAATTGTGAAAATTCTATGGAACTAAGTGATGAGATGACTGTCCAGTCAGCCCAATTAGAGTTTTTAAAATTAAAATTGGAGCCCACAAATTATATTTAATTGTTAGCTGACTAAACAGTCATCTCATCACCCGATTTCATAAGGAACCAAGTACCTGGTTCCATAAAATTTTCGGTTAAAATTGAGTATTAAAAAAAAACAGTAATTTTTAAAAAGGATCAAACAGAGGCTTAATATTAAGGCTCTATTTGTTAAAAGATTTATATTTTAAAACATTTTTATTATGTTTTCGATGTAAGATGTGTGGTTGAAAAGTTGAGAGAGAAAATATGTCTGATTAAAAAATGATTTGAGAAATTGTATTTTTTAAAAATATGTCTTTTAAAAAAAAATGAAAAAAATTTGCCAAACAGAAGTTAATGATACTCGTCTAACAATGAGGAATTTGTTATTTAAAACACTTTTAAGGGAGATTTATATAATTATTATTGTTCGAGCTTTTTATGTATATGGCAAGGTTGACAATACGTATAGTGTAACAATCTTGTTATTTTACACATCAAATCACCATCAAAATGAACATGTATAATCTTGTCACATCAATTTCATCATCAATGTTGTCAACACGATAATGTACAAGTAGCATTAACATCATCTAAACAAGCAATCTTAACGAGCCTTACACGCTGTATGATATGATGAAATGAATCATTTCATTCTTATTCAAATTCTAGTTCTAAGATTATAAATATTTTACATCAAGGTAAATGATTAAATAATAATATCAAATAAACTACAATTGTGTAAATTATTTCATATTACGCATAGTTTGAAACAAAATAATGCTAAATATTTGTTTAGAAAATTATTACAAATAGTAAATAAAATCTTCCAGTGGATGACAAAACATATAATAAGAAAATAAATTAAAGAATTATGATAGATGTACAATCTTTTTGTACAATATTAGTTACAACTCATGATGTAGCAAAGTGTGGTGTATATATTTTGCCCACATAGAATTGTAAGTCAAAAACTGTAAAAATGTGTCCTTAAAAATTGAAGAGAAAATGTGTTCGGCGGTTCATAGCCATCAATTTTTATTTATTTATTTTTTTTTTAGTAGATAAAATGTGTCGTTAAAAATTGAAGAGAAAAAATAAATATACTTAAAAAGTGATTTAGAAAATAATGTTGCTTATAAATATGTTTATAAATAAAAAAAATATTCCTTTTAGCAAATAGATGCTAATAAGTTTTTTCTTATGAAAAGATTGTGATGTTAGCTTTTAATTGATTGATTGATTGAAATATGTTTATTTTGGATTATTATATATTATTACTTTTCCAATTAAGCCTCCGTTCGACGGTTATTTGGCATAGCCCAGTTCGACGACAAAATTATAGGAATTGAAATTACTTTGTTGATTTATTTATATTTTTTAGGTAAGATGTGGAGTTAAAAAATGGAGAAAGAAAATATGTATGATTAAAAAGTGGTATGAGAAATTGTGTAAATTAAATTTTGTATTTTTTTTTTATCTTTTCCAATTTAAATCAGGACGTTGAACAGAGCCATTGTCAAAAGTTCTTTGTTTATAAATAAGGAATGTGATATTTTGAAAGTAAAATATGTGATTCAAAAGTGATTTGAGAAAATGTGTGATTAAAATGTGGTTTGAGGAAGTGTGTTGTTTATAATTATAAACTTGTTTGTAAACAATTTACCAAACAGAGGAAAAGGGAAGATTTTTTTGTATTTTTTACGTAAAATGTGTGGTTAAAAATTGAAAAGAAAAATGTGTATAGTTAAAAAATTGTTTAAGAAATTGTGTAGTTTAATTTGCTCATTTAATGAGCGGTCAAACGAGACCTTACATAAAAAAAACTTGAGAGCATAAATATAAAAACAAAAACAGTTTAGGAATATTCATTCAAAATAAAATATGGTTTAATTAAAAAATATTGTTGTAGTCTCAATACAATTACCGTTGATATTTTTTATTTAGGTTAGATATTAGTATATGAATGGATGGATAGTAGATAGATATATGATTGAACAGGTTCTGCCCCTAGGTTAGTTGGTGCAATTTTAATTTGAAAAAAATACATAACTACAACACTTTAAGTTTTACTTTTCAAAACTAACAAATTTAACATTTTTTTTTCAAAAAAAAAAGGTGTTTAAGAATTAAAAATAAATATAATATTATTATATATAATATAAATATAATTATCTATTATTATATTAAAACTAATATAATATTAATTATTAAATCAAAAACTCAAATCTTGATGTGACAACCTCCCTCATCTCCGCTCCTTCCACTGCCCACCACCAAATCTCTTTAATTCTTTACTTTATATAATCAATTTAACTCCCAATTTAAGTTTTAACTCACAATTCCCAACCCCAAATCTCAATCTGACGGCATTATCTAAATCCTAAGTAATTTTACAAACAAAATTCTAAAAGCTGTTGATATGAAATTTCGATTTTTTAAAGACAAATTTGCTCAAACGGTAGAGTTGAAAGAATTTTTTTTAAAAGTAGCGTTGAAAGAAATTTTTAATCTTTATTAGAGAACATTTTATTTTAACATTTTCAGATGTAAATGACCGATCCGGAACTAATTGGTTCGATTCCGTAGTCAAATATGGAACCAATGGTTCCATTACTAAGATTCTCATTGGTAATCGGTTCGGTTCGGTTCGGTGCCGTTCCTTTCGGAACCGGACCGCGCCCACTCCTAACCCCACCCCACCAAAATACAAAGTCACAGCTAGTCACACAATATCACAATTACAAATTTAGTTGCAAAGCCCCACCCATCCTATACCCTAATTCACAGTTGGTCACACAAAGTTATAGTTCGATCACATAAAGTGGTAGTTAAGTCACACGAGATCACAGTTAGGTCACACAAGATTTTTTTTCTTCTACTTTTCCACATCCCACCCACCCTACCCCGACCCTACCCTATCCCACCACCCACCAACCAACCCACCCCACCCACCCACCCCACCTCACCTCATCTCAAAACTAATTTTTCTTCTATTTTTTCCCCATCTCACCCACCCCGTCCAATTGCGCCCAACCTCACCCCACTTGCAAAGTCACAATTAATCGTCATATTTCAGTCACAAATCACAATTACAAATTTAATCACAAATTTCACCGCAACCCCATAAACCAATACCCCCACTCCGCCCGTCCATCGACGCCACCCTACCCTGCAAAGTCACAATTGGTCACACAAAGTCACATTTCGGTCACAATTATAAATTTAGATACAAATTTCGTCCCGTCTCACCCCACCGATCCACCCCCACCACACTCCAACATGTCACACAAAATCACAGTTTAATCACATTACAAATTTATTAGTTGTAAAATTCACCTCACCCCACTTACAAGTCATAATTGGTCACACAAATTCTCAATTTGATCACACAGTGTCACAATTTGTTCGAAGTCGGAATTTAGTCACACAAGGTCACAGTCCATTCACACGAGGTCACAGTTCGATCACATAAAGTCACAGTTCGTTCATACGAGATTAGGTTCGGTCACATAAGGTCACAATTAAGTCACATAGAGTCACAATTAAGTCACATAGTTATATTTGACATAAGTGTAGGTCACAGTCATATTTTACTGTTTATGATCACAAGTCACAATTTTTAAGGTCACAGTTTATTATGGTCACAAGTTACAATTTTTTAGGTCACAAGTCACTAATCAGGTCATAAGTTTATGGTCACAGTAATAATTTTTTGGTCACAATTTATTTCTCCGTCACAAATTTTATTGTTTATGGTCACAAGTCACAATTTTTTAGGTCACGGCTTATTATGGTCACATGTTACAATTTTTTAAGTTACAAGTCACAAATAAGGTCATAAGTTTATGGTCACATTCACAATTTATTTCTTGGTCACAAATTTTGAATTTCATAGGTTACAATTTTTTTTGTCGCAAATCTCGAGTCAATTGGTCACAATTTAACAAATTATGAGTCACAATTTCTTTATAGTCAAAAATCATAAATTTCATTGGTCACAATTTTTCTCAAATACAAATCAAGAATTTTTTAGATCATAATTTTCACAAATCAATAATTTTCTTGGTCACAGATCACAAATTATATAAGTCACAATTTATAAAAGTATTTGGTCATTACTTATTTTTTGTCACAAATTATCGATTTAGTTGGTCATAATCTATTTCTCAGTCACAAACCATCAACACCGTCAAAACGACTGCCATCGATGCCTACTGCCACCGTCGCCATTTCAGCAGCATCACCACCACCGCACTACCGGCTTAGCACCACCACTATCGTCATAGCACCACCACCACTTTCTCAATCAAAGAAAAAACAAACAAAAGTTTTGCTCCACCATCGCTTCCATTACTAACTACAGCCACCACCACCATCGGCAGTGGCATAAAAAACCAGTCATAGAACACCCGCCTCAAACCAGTCCCAAAAATTAGTCCAACCACAGATTCATCTGTAATCATGAAAACAAAACATCGCATCAACAACACGATCGCTACCACCATTATCGCTGCGAACCACAACCCAGACAGACCACTACCACAACATCACTGCCTAAAAATGCACACTCAGAAGCCAACGTCGCCTTAACATTTGCACGGTTGATGACAGCTACACCACAAAATCAACGACGACGCTGCACACCACCTCTTCGATCCACCACCGCACGTAACCGATTCGATTCACCGATGAAGAAGACTGTGCCTACAACTGAAGGAGAGTTGGAGCACTCAAGTGCGGCCGTATAGATCAGTGAGATAGAGGTGCTGCCTCACAGGTGGGGCTACCAAACTTGTTTGTGACGTCGCCTTACACAAGTCAAAAGCCTCACAAGTGATGATGCTGCAGAGGTGGTGGTGCAAAAAGTATAAAAAATTGTGTATTATCTTGAAATTGTGGAAGGGTAAAGGAAATTAGGTTCTAGAGTTTGAATTCCAATTTTATTATGCGTGGGAAGTTGTAGGTTAATTATAATTACCAATTTAATTATTAAATATTTACATATGAAATATGACCTGATTTTAATATAAATTAGTTGTAAACCTGTTTTCTGAAATGTGAAGTTAAAAGCCATGTTAGGTTGTATTTTTCACTTTTAATTTTTATTTTTAATTATACTATTCGTCCTAAACTCCTAACACTGGGTTAAGTCCAGTTTAACATTGTTAATTTTTCACCCGACAATTCACACGCGTCGATCTTCAAACTATACACGTCATCAATTCCCCACTGTTCCTCTTCTCCTTAGCTTTATCTCTCTACCACAATCCTCTCCTTTCCTTTTTCTAAAATTCATTAGGGTTTCATTTTCTCGACTGTGCAATACAAACTCAATTCCCCCCTCACAATGGGTTCACTGCCCGACCCCGGCGTGTTAGCACCGGCGCCGACGCCGAGTTTCGATGAGTTTCAGCGCCAGACCTCTCTGATGACCAGCTGCACACTTCTATGGAAGGAACTTTCCGATCACTTCTCTTCCCTCGAACAGGACCTCCAGAAGCAAGCTGATGCGCTGAAAGCCAAGCTCCAAGCGTTGAATTCGGAAACTCATACGTCTCTGAAAGTCCTTGATAACCGTGAGTCCACAATCTCCAAATCGATGTCTATGGCCTTTGAATCATTGGAAAAGGCAACAAGATTTTCAGTTTCTGGAGCATTATCGAAGGATCTTACTGTGTGTAAACGTCAGGACCAGAATGAAGAGCCTGAAGTGGATAACTCAGAGGGTTTGTTTCTGAAGTTGAAAGCTTTCTGCTGTAAGTTTGCCGCCAGGGATTTTTGGGATTTCATTACAGCGCGGAAGAAAGAACTGGAATTATTAAGATCGGAGTTGCCAAAAGCCCTAGGAGACTGTGTAGATCCTCCAAGATTTATTTTGGAGGCAATTTCAGAAGTTTTTCCGGTGGATAAAAGGGAGGTGAAAATTGACAGGAATAACAATAGCAACCACAATTTTAGTTATGACTTGGGATGGGCCTGTGTGTTGTTATTAGAGTCATTGATTCCAGTGATGATGGATCCTGTGTTGGGCAAGGAGAGGATGCTGGTGACCCCGACCATTAAGGGAAAGGCGGAGGAGATAGCTGATACATGGAAGAAGAGCTTGGAGGAGAGGGGCGGTATTGAGAATGTGAAGACCCCGGATGTGCATACCTTCTTGCAGCATTTGGTGACTTTCGGGATTGTGAAGAAAGAGGATGTAGATTTGTATAGGAAGCTCGTGGTGGCGTCTGCTTGGAGGAAACAGATGCCCAAGCTTGCTGTTTCCCTTGGTCTCGGTGATAAAATGCCCGGTAATTTTTCATATTCATGGAATGAATTGCTTGACCACTTTTGCTTTGTTTGTCTAAATTTAAAAATTAGTTTTAACTTTTACTTGGCATAGTTACGGGAATGCTTGCACTCCGTTAGGTTAAGAGACGGCAATTTCCCCCACGAGACCCTATCCCTGCTGGGATCGGCCCCGAATGGAGCGGGGATAGTAATGATTTTATCCCCGTTACGGGGATGGGAATGAGGTCCGTAGAGATGACAAAAAAATCTGATCCGAACCCGTCTCGAATAAATTAAATAGGGAAAAAAAATACTAGAAAAATAAAAAAGTAAAACCTTTAAAAAAAAAAATATTAAACAGGTGGTAAATGGGGCGACGGGGTTGACCTGCCTCGAAATTCGAGGGGTGGGTAGCAAGTTTGGGAAAAAAATTACCCGCCGGGCACAGGTCGGGGGTACCCGACCCGAACGGCCGAACCCGCCTCATTGCTATCACTAGAGGTCCCCTATCCATACCCGTCCCGTTTATAATTTAAAATTTTAAAAATTCAATACATTTTGAAAAATTAAATATTCTTTTAAATCAAGTTGGATGATTCCAACCTAGATTACTAACTTAAAGGCATGGGATAATAATGTTTAGTTTTTTTTTTTTTTTAAAGGTTGATCCAAAATAATAATAATAATAATAATGGAGAATTTTTATCCCCGCCCCGCATGTAACGGGGATGGGGATGGAAATGAGGTCCCCGATCCATATCCGTTCGGTTGCCGTTGCCATCACTAGTTAGGTTCAGGATTTTAGTGAGTAGAACCTATAAGATATGATTTATGAGGACTGGAAGTGAATGTTAATATTTCATTAATTTGGGAAATCTGGTATGATCTAGCCTCTGTTAGGTAATGCAATTATTACCAATTTATAGACCAAATAATAAACAATACAATTTCCCAAACCACTTTTTAATAAACATTTTTCAAAACTACTTTTTAACCACACATTTTACCTCAAAAAAAAAAAAAAAAAAAACCCATTTATAAATTCCAAAAAGCTAGCCGAACAGAGCTTAGACATTGCTGTCAAGCATCATGAATCAGTTTTAAGATATATTTTACAGCACTCCTGACTCCTGAGAAAATGTTGACATCTGGTATTGCAGATATTGAGTTATATTCATGACAATCATTTTCGAACTGGTTTTGGCATTGAGTCCTGTGATAATATTATATGGGACAATAGGTACTGAGATATGCTATTGTCACTACTTACTCATGGAAGTCTGTTGCAGAAGATGCTCTTTACATGGATGTGTTTTGTACCAAGAGTGTCGATGAGGTTGCTCATGATTGCCTTAGTATTTTTAACAGGCAACAGGCATACAATAGCTTGGAATGGTTTAGATGCATTATATGATCTATTAGTACCTATCAATGTATGACAAATTGGCTGCAATGCTATGTACTTGGGCAAACAATGTATCATCTTTATGATTTTGGTTATTAGAAGTCGTAGGGTGCTTTGAATGAGTAGCAAAGTTTGATTTTCTTTTTGAACCAAATCTCATCCTGAGCAATTTACTTGATAGCTTTCTTATAATCTAATCCTAATTAGCTGAAGATAGTGGTGTATATAAATTAGGAGAAATGAGGAAAGTTTTGACAGACTCAATAACTAGCTTATACCCCTATATATAGAGTTTAATAAAAGTTGTTGGAATGTGTTACTGAAAAGTTGTGGGACCCATAAAATGTGTCATGTTCATAGACACTCGAACACTTCAATGCTTGAATACTGATAATATAAAACGATCATAAAATACAAGTTCAAGCATCCCTTAAGACTTACTACTCAAAGAACCCAATTTTTCCTTTCCACCATACATCAATCGCTTCAACAAAATTTGAGGTTTAATTATTTTGCCTCATTATTTTTTATTGTTTAATCAATTGTACAGCTTTTCTTCAAATAAAGAGTTACTACGAATCAATAAAAGGAGAAAGAACCATTTCTCTTGCTTGATATTTTAGGCTCTGTTTGGCGGATTTTGTAGCATTTATAATTTGATTTATTTGTGATTTCTAGGTAAAATATATTGTTGAAAAGTAGAGAGAGAAAATGTTTGTGGTTAAAAAATGGTTTGAGAAATTATGTAATTTAAATTTTTGATTTAAAATGACAATCATTAAGTTGCCAAACACACCCTTAGTCCATAACACAAGTACAAATGATAAAACAAAATGAAGAGCTATTTACTTGCTCCTTTTTTACCCACAAAATTTCCACTTAAAAGAAGTCAGTTTAAATGTGCACTACTTCTGGTCTGTATTGTTTTCTCCATCAGATCAGCTTCCATACTCTTAGTCTAGTTATACAAGTAAATTCATGGAGTGAAACCACTAATTGTTTTGACAAGAAGTGCAGAAGAAAACGATCTTAATATCATTGATGTTCCAGTCTTATGAGGTTATCGTATTCCGTGAAGTGAATTGTTAGGTCATTTACAGAACTTGTGATACAATCTTGTTCTAGAACTTCTGTTGGGGTGTGTGCATGGCCTTTGTCATGGTGTCTCAGGGCATGTATGCCTTTTTTTGTGCAGATGTGATTGAAGAATTAATTAGCAGGGGACAACAAGTTGATGCTGTACATTTTACTTATGAAGTTGGCCTTGCAGACAAGTTCCCCCCTGTCCCTCTGCTTAAAGCTTTTTTGAAGGATGCTAAAAAGGCTGCTACGTCAATTTTGGAGGATCCTAACAATTCTGGTCGTGCCGCGGTATGCTTCTATTTCTAATTTACCAATATAATATATGCTGAATTATATTCTTATTTGCCGTATATTTGTAGTACCTGTGCGTTGATGGGCTAGTTTGCCTCAAAGGGTAAATATTATTGGGGGTCAGGTCACCCAGATTTGAGTAAAGTCTGAATTAGTCTCAACTTTAAAAAGTAAATCAAGTTCACATTTCACAGAATGCCCATACCACCTACTTGGAACATGAAATCCCCCGTCTTTGCAGTCTGCACATCAACAAAATCTGTGCTTTTGGGAACACAATTTACTCGATCCAAAACACCCTTTAGTGTCAGTCACATGTTTATATTCTATACCATACGATTGCATGTGTCGTTGAACTCCAGCCCACATGGACGGAGTGACCATAAAACTGAAGTTTAAATACTTGATTTAGACTTTTTAAAGTTGGGGTGATTCAATTGACTGTTCCCTTGTTAAAATTGGACTCTGCAAAGCAATTATCTTTCTTCATCTTAAGGAGTCGAACCATGGTGTATTCTTGTCGGCAGTTAGTTTCTTTTACAATAGCGTCTGTACAATTCACGGACATCTTGTCATCTTGCTGTAATGACAGTCATCCTTGCACTTACGCATTTCAAAGTAAGGTGTTTGTTGTGCACTTTTTTTTTTTTTTTTTTAATATATTTATGGCATACCCATTTAAGCCTTAAATTTCCTTCCATTCTGTTTCTTTTTTTGGCCTTTTATCTACAGCATCTAGCTGCCAAGAAGGAGCAATCAGCAATTCGTGCTGTTCTCAAGTGCATAGAGGAGTACAAACTCGAGAGTGATTTACCGACCGAAAATCTTAAGAAGCGCCTTGAACAACTCGAGAAGACCAAGAGTGAGAAGAAGAAGCCATCTGCAAGCCCCCCTGCAGCCAAAAGAACACGAGCTAGCAATGGAGGCCCAATGCCACCTGCCAAGGCAGGCCGTTCAACCAATGCTTACGTTTCCTCTTTCCCGCCTCCTCCCACATTTATCAGGTCTCCTTCACACACCCAATACCCGTCTCCCATTCCCCCATACCCCACATCGCCTGCCATGTACGGGCATGGTAGTCGGAGTCCGTCTTATGTATACTCTCCGGAAGCCACCCCTCCTACCCTTGTTGGGACATATCCAGGCACTCCTGTGAACTACATTCCATATGGAGGCTATGGTAATGGAATGGCACCTGCATACCCACAAGCTTACTACTAATGGACATAACTTTATGGTAACAACTGATATATGATGACTTGATCCATCTTTTTAATGTTGTCTGTAATCACTAACTCTTAATAGTAGCTTTATGTGTGTTAAATCCTCCTTAATTACTGACCTTCATCAAAGGCAGGTTGTATTTCTGAATTGTTGAAACTTGTAGTAAATAGGTGATTGTGAAAAGTGATTAAGGAATATGCTTATTAGGACCGGATTAATAGTAGGTATGTCGGGGGTCTCTCTTTTTCTTTTTCTTTCAGCCACGGGTCACCAACTTATTGCTCATGAGCAAATAAAATGTAGAGAGTTAGCCCTCGACAATTTATTATAGTTGCGCAAGTAGCCCCTATTTCGGCTAATAAGCTACTGATCTTTGTGTTATGGTCCTTTATGTACTTTTTTAGCTTCACCATTCGAGGTGCCCACTATTTTGAAGTGAGGCTTGAGAATGGTCTCGCTGCATCAGTTTTAATCCCAGGTATTATAGAATCAAGGATTTTAAGGTGCTCACATGATACCCACAATATGCACAACAAGTGTTCTCCTATTGACTGATTGTTAGGTGGGGTCTGGTGGGGCTCAACCTCAAGGTCTTCGCCCGTCACATGACAAGTGGGTAGAAGTTAAGGTGTCTTTTTGTCCCATCTTGAAAGGTGATCCGGAGGAGAGGGATAACATGGTTAATCCGAATTCTTAAAAATGGTTTCATATTTAATATGAATTAATGAAACTGGTAAATGGACATTTAAATTCCCTTTCCACCTTTCGAAAAAAGCCTGATAGAGGAAGGACGAGAGGGGGAATCGTACCGTTGCCATCTGTATAAAGCAACGATATTTGTGATACTAGACATATTATTAGTGAGCCTGGTAGGTACATAGGTACATCGCTACAATTAGGTGAATCAAAATTTGCCATACTATAATCTCTAATGGTATATTAATAAGGATATGAAAATTTAATCTCCAATGATTAGTTTGTATACTTACATGGCGCTAACGTGACAGAGACATTATCTTATACTATATTTAGATATAGACAACTTGTTAGACAATGTATACATAAAAAATTGTAGACAAATATCATTAGGAATAAACTTTAAAATTCACTATTTATTTTATCAATATAGGTAAGATAATTATTTACATAAGTGTCATATTGATTAAAATACTCATAAATCATTAGTGATGCTCTAAATTCAACATGAAAGTATGGCTACCGTGCAGCATAAAGTTTGTGCATTTTGTTACACCCAAAAACAAGATTTTTGGTACAATTTCGTACAATCACTAGCCTTTATTTAATAAATTTATAAATTTTGTAAATTAGTCGAACTTCATTTTTAACTATACATTGTAAGAAATCTACAAGTACTATCTATATACTTAAATTCATTTTTATCAATCAGTGATTGAACTATTTTTATCTGGGGTGAAGGAACCATCTATTTAGAGGTGAATTCACTTTCAAATTGTCTCCATTGGAAGGGGCTTTTGTCCAAAGTTTGAAAAGACACGTCCCTAGAGATTTGAACTCTCAATCTTAAGAGGTTTGTTAGGAAATTTATGGTACTACTACAACATGGAGTTATTTGTATATTGCGAGACATTGCAAACTATCGTGAACAACTTGGTGCAAGATACTAATAAGTTAGGATTCTTGTAGATTAGATTGAGGGACTCTATATCTAATTCCAAATTTGTATTATTAGAATTTAGAGACGTTGTCAACAAAGTCGACCCTGAGCTTTGCGGGCCCTAAGCAAGCTTCTAATTTCGGGCCTGGCACGATAGCTCTAGCCTCTAGGTGACGATACAGATGCAGCAGGCTGTTGAAATTTTGAATTGAAGTTAAAATTGGAAGCCACTTCTCCAATTAATTAAAGATCATTCATAGATTCAAAGATTCAACCATGGTCTTGTGAAGACCCTAACAACTTTCATCCTATGTATTCCAAATTTGTAAGCACTTTTTTCTTCATCAAGAACAAAACTTTGTAGGGTCTTTTTCTTGATCTCAATGGAGGAGTCTGTTGAGATATTTGTTAGAGTTAGAATATTCTAGATTCATCTAGAATTAGTTGTTAGATTTAGCTTGTTAATTTTCTATAAATAATCTTAAGCATTGTAATCTTTTTATCCAGAATTTGAATAATAAAATTTTACTTTCACAAGAAAAGAGATGGATTGAAGTTGAAATGAGGACCTGAGGTTCAAATTGTTGGGTTATTGCTTAAAATGGGCCAAATTTAAGTTAACTAAAAAGGGGAAATTACAACAAATACCCTTATTTTATAACAGATTTGAATTTTACCCTCGTAAAACAATTTGACATTTTTAAGAAAGTAAAAAATACGTCATTTTCCTTCTTAAACACAAACCCAATCAATAGAAGCTCCCAGTAGTCGGTAGAAATCATCCACCGTGTCTCCCGTCTTCCCTCTCCGGCATCTCTCCCACCTTCGGCATCTCCTTTGTCTCCGACGTGAAATGACTGTCTTGTAAGTGACACGTTCCGTGAGTAAATTTATACATTTTCATTCAAAATAAGACTTTCTTCATCTGAAATTGTGTTTGTGCATTAACTGTGAGCACAATTAAAATTCTTAAGATTTATAGTCTTAATTTGAAACATATACTCATGAGGCAACGGAAACGAACAAGGGGAAGTGCGAGGATTGTGGCATAGGATTTTGTTTGGGATTTTCGTTGCTTTCGATTATAAATTTCTTTTGTGTAAGATTTTGTTTTTTTTATTTATCAGTTTTAACCCTGTCGAGGTTGGATTTCTAAGTACTAATATTTATGCTGGACAATGTTTAGTCTATGGTTAGTATTTTATTCATTTTTGGGGATCATTTTGTTCAGGAACAGTTTCTGTAATAGGGAATGAATACGGTCTTCGTTTGTGCCACTTCCTAGTTTTTATTTTAGGTTGCTCTTGTAGTGGGACTTAAATCCAAACCCAATCAATAGTCGTGTTTTTTCATCTTGCTGCTTGTAGAATTAATTGCTATGTTGTGTTGGAAAGAATTGTTGGGTATTTGACCCAAATTAATCAAGTGTCTAGTGAAACATAATGAGTGCCTAGCTAAAACAAAGGATGGTGGAGCTAATTATGATGTCTATGAAATGATAATTAGTATAGGCTAATTATGACATTGTGTGGTCCAATAAAGCATGTCATAATTATCCTTGACTAATTATGATGGTTTTGGTGTTAAGAGTTTTCACGGTGAATTCTCCTCTATAAATTGAGGAGAAATCAAGGAAGAAACTACCACCACAAATAGGTTGGTCTAATTAGTGACACACTGTGACCAAAGAGAGAAAATTGTGAGTCTAGCATATTGTGAAGTTTCTTGTAACTCTTTGTGGTGTAAATCAAAGGGTAGAAATTATATGTGGTAAAGCTCTTTTGTTGTATTTTCTCTGTGGTCTGTGGGATTGGGTTGGTGAGTGAAAGTCTATATATTTGTAACAATTTAATATATAGTGAAAAACTTTGGCGAGGATCCGTGGACGTAGGCAAGTTGCCGAACCACGTAAATTTATGTGTTCATATTTATTTTCTTGTTTGCTTATTTTACTTTGAACATCAAAAGACCCTGTGGGAAAATTAAAGTGGGAATCGACGTGTCGGAAATTCCCAACAAGTGGTATCAGAGCTACAGGTGGTTCAAATAATTTGAAGAAAAAGAAAATATGTCAAGTACGATGTGGAGAAATTTGACGGGTCTACACAAAGTTTTTGAAAATTCCAGCCCTGGAATCCGGAAAAAGAAGGAATTGTCCAAAAGGTGGAGCGGACTCGGCAAACTGCTCGAAGGACAATGCGACTCTCCTGGTGGAGGGTGGCGGTGATGTACTTTTGTAAGATGGGACTTCCTTATGGCATGAAACCAGTTGCCATGATAGAGGATGTGTTCTTACTGGTGGGTACATGTGTTTGCACACGGGCATTGGTTTGGCGTTAATGCAAGGTGTGTGGTGATTTGATGTCGATGGCTGATTAGCTCCCAAGGAAAGCCAAACATGGGAGTTGCACTATAATTTTTCAGCAATTTTGTTTCGACATGTGCCGATGAAATTCTCAGAGTTCGTTGATAATTCTGAGTGGTTATACTCATATGGTGGAGTATGGGATTGTCAAAGTGGAAAATGCTTGCCTGTTACCCAATATTTGAATTTGGTTTTGGCTTGGTCGAATTTGTGTCAAGGTGGAGATTGTTGGGTATTTGACCCAAATTAATCAAGTGCCTAGTGAAACATAATGAGTGCCTAGCTAAAACAAAGGATGGTGGAGCTAATTATGATGTCTATGAAATGATAATTAGTATATGCTAATTATGACATTGTGTGGTCCAATAAAGCATGTCATAATTATCCTTGACTAATTATGATGGTTTTGGTGTTAAGAGTTTTCACGGTGAATTCTCCTCTATAAATTGAGGAGAAATCAAGGAAGAAACTACCACCACAAATAGGTTGGTCTAATTAGTGACACACTGTGACCAAAGAGAGAAAATTGTGAGCCTAGCATATTGTGAAGTTTCTTGTAACTCTTTGTGGTGTAAATCAAAGGGTAGAAATTATATGTGGTAAAGCTCTTTTGTTGTATTTTCTCTGTGGTCTGTGGGATTGGGTTGGTGAGTGAAAGTCTATATATTTGTAACAAATTAATATATAGTGAAAAACTTTGGTGAGGATCCGTGGACGTAGGCAAGTTGCCGAACCACGTAAATTTATGTGTTCATATTTATTTTCTTGTTTGCTTATTTTACTTTGAACATCAAAAGACCCTATGGGAAAATTAAAGTGGGAATCGACGTGTCGGAAATTCCCAACAAGAATTGCAAATGAGCAGACATGATGAAAGTGGTAATTAGTGTTGAAGTTGTAGTTGGGCATTGTGCTCAATTTGAAATTCTTTTGTGTTGATGCTTTTCAGTTTGTGAAATATTTGGAACATCATAAATGTTGACATTGTGTTTGTATATGGATTGTAGAAACGGCGGTCGTGCTTGTAGTAGGGTCGGTGAAACATGTCAAGCACTGAATTTTATTGGATGTGTGGCTATGGAAGGGATAGATGATCCCCGTAGTGGATCCTTGGTGTATTTACGTATGGAGAAGGGAAAATGTATAATGTATCTACTAGTGTTTGTGGTCTTGTATAGTTTGTTAGTTAATATGGATATTGTAAAATTGACTTTCAAGTAGAAGAAAGTGACAAATTGTCACATTTTTCACTAAAAAGTGACAAAATGTCACATTTTAGTTAAAAGAAAAAGTAAAAAAGTGACATTGTGCTCATGTATGGAAAAAGGAAAATGTGTTATGTACTACTAGTGTTTGTGGACTTGTGTAATTTGTTAGCCAATGATGAATATTGAAAAAAATGAAATTGACATTCAAGTAGAAAAAAGTGACAAATTGTCACTTTTTAGTTAAAAAAATAAAAGGTGACATTATGTCACATTTTTTTTAAAGGCACAATTATTCTAATATTTTGAATAAAATTAACAAGTCATGAATTTATTCTAAAGTTTTAATTTATGTTTGATTGAGAAAGTAACGTAAATATCAATTTTTTAAAAATAAGTGACAAAATTATTAAAAAAGTGGTACTCAAGATTTACAAAGTATTTTTGCTTCCTTAATTCAAAAGTATATTTTTGTAAATGGTCCAAAAATAAGAATATTTGTGTTAATACCCCCTTTTTAGAGAAAACATATTTTAAAATAGTAATTTGTTTGAAGCTGTATGGTTAAAGAATTAAAAAAAAAGTTTATATATAATTTTATCTTATTAGAATTATGTGATTGAAAATAAGAAGGAAAATATATTAAAATTAAAATGGAGCTCAAATGAAATAATGAACAAAAAATGAGCAAATATTTGAGGTTGGACATAACAAATGAGAAAGAATAAATAGGAATGGCAACGGAGCGGGTATGGGGTGCGGATGCCTTTCCCCGTCCCCGCCTCGTTAGTGATTTACCATCTTCATCCTCGTCTCGTTCCCATTTTATCGAGATGGGGGGACGGAACGGGACGGGGCGGGGCGGGGCGGGGTGGGGATAGAAAAATTCCCGTTTACATTCTCATTTGTTTTTTTTTAAGTTTTAAAATAATTTTATACATACAATATAAGAAAACATGCAGAGGATAACACTAACGTTTTTTAAATTCAATAATCTTTACACATTATTTGGACATTCATATAATATATATATATATATATATATATATTTGTTTGTGTCGTTATTTTATATTTGATTAGATAAAAAAATACAACTCAATAAGGTTAATAACTAATAATCAGTAACATTTTCAAAATAAGCATTTAAAGTTTATAACTTGATAAGTAATATATTTTTGGTGCAAGAAATTTGACATCATAGAATTTTTGTACAGATAATATAGAACTTTTTTTTTTTATTTTTTAAATTTTAATGAAACTTGTTAATTGAGGATCAGGGACGGGGTGGGGATGGAAGACGGTCTTCCCTATCCCCGGTTTGGAGATGCCCGTCTCATCCCCGTTCGTAACGGGTCCAAGTCGATTTTGGATATTCACCGTCCCGTTGTCATAAAACTCTTCTCTTCTCCGCTTCCTGACATCTTCAGTAAATCGTTTCTCTACTCTCGCTCAAATCAGCGGGTCTCTCACTTAGAATCTCGAATTACCGAGGTCAGTTCAAATTCGATTAATCTTTTCAATATCGACACACACTTGCAGAAAATTAGTAAATACGTATTTTGAAGAGTTAGGGTTTATTATTTTATATTATATTTTTGCATCCCTGGATTTATATGATACGAGTTCTTCGATGTTAGTTTCTAAAGGCCTGTCCTCTTTTTTATGGGTGTACTTAGATTGTTTATCTATTGTGAGTTTTACGTCTGCACTCATTTTTTGCATTTATGCAAAACAAAATATTGTATTGTAAGCTTCTTTTGAATTCCAGAAGATGTTTCTTGTTGAATTTTTAGTCTTTTAACTATTTTTGGTTATCTTGGTTTGTAAATGTTTTAATATCTTAGGGTGATAGGTTATCTCACTAGTGCATCAGCGGCAGTAGTCTTGTAAAAGAAAAAAGAAAAAAAGCAGCTTAGGAGTAGTATTATCTCACTGAAGAAGGTTTATGTCCCTTTTCCTGGGGCATTGGGTCTTTCTGAGCGGAGAAACATGAATAGATTCTGAATGTATTGGCTAATTCAGGATAGAAATGAAAGAGTCTTAGCTTATTAGTGTAATCTCAAAATATACTCGTGGATAATGGTATCAGACTGCAACTGATTCGAAACACTTATTTTTACACTATTTGGGAAACCCCAAGGATTCAATCGTATGGATATGTAGAATATAGAATTTCCAATCATAACGGGAACTAATTCCAAAATCAATACTGTAATTATGTAATTGTTTCTTTAGAATATCCGTTCCCCTATTCCATCAAACATACTCCCCTCTGGATCCAGGAAAAGCATCATTTACTAAATTCGCCAAACATTCGGCAATCTTATCGATATCAATGGTGACTCTTTACAGTATTGAACTGGAAATATATTTTTGTCCAGGAAGTAAATCTTGAGTCTGCTGGTGGATATCCTTTGCATTCAATTGGTCTATTAATTTTGGGGGTCTTTTTCTGCACCCACTATCTATGACTTTATATGGTTTCCCTCTGTTTATGGTTGGCAAATGTTCGAGCAAGTTCAAGCTATGGGGCTGCAGTTGCAGTGCAGAATGTTGATGCTGCCAATAAAATACTTCAGGGTAGTGTGTGCAAGTGTTACTTGTTTGTGTACCTTCTTGTGTCATTCTTATTGGTGTAAGACTGTAAGCAAACAGGTGTCTTTGAAATAAATTAGGATTTAATTGTTTTGAAAACCTAATTGGTCGAATGATGAACTGAAGGACCTTGAGAAAAATTGGAAACAAGGATTAGTTTTTGTTGTTGTTTGTTGTAATATGATGCTCCTTGAACATGGAGCTTGTTGCTGTTGTAAGGTAGCTATAACTTGTCTTTTCATCGGAAAAGGATGGATGTTGACTGATAGCTTCTAACGTCCGTGTATTTCGTTACATCCTTTTATACCCATATTTTATGGGCTCTTTCCAAGCATTTTTAGCTTAAGTTGTCAGAAAAGGATTAATGTTTGACAGATAGCTTCTCACGCGTCATAGTTTTATTTATTTGCTTCTCACATGTCAGAATTTTATTTATTTCCTTTTATGCCAATATTACGTGCTTTGCATCAAGCATTTCAAGTGTCTGAGATGTAGAAATTACAGAAGAAAATGAAAGTATAGTTTGACCAGTGTTTGTTTTCCTATTCATATTAGTATTATGGCAAAAGCTGAAGGTGATGGTAAGGAACCAATGAACGAGCAAGCAGTCGCCAACATCTACGGTGCCATGAAGGCTGAGATCAACCAAATTTACTCCAAAATTACCGAACTAGAGATGGAGGTTAGTGAGCACGCACTCGTGATCAACGCGATTAAACCTCTTGATCCATCAAGGCGGTGCTGCCGGATGGTTGGAGGTGTCCTTGTGGAAAGAACCATTAAAGAAGTCTTGCCGGCTGTCCAGCGCAACAAGGAAGGTATTGAAGAGGTAATAAACCGACTTAACGAGGCATTGCAGAAAAAGAAAAAGGACGTCGCTGAATTTGAGTCTAAATACAAAATTAGAATTAAAAAAAATGATGGTGAAATAAAAGATGAGAGTGGTAAGAAGGAAGGGAATGCACAGGGAGTCCTTGTTGGTCCTGCTAGTGTTAGTGAGTAGATATTTTTCCTATGAGCCCTTTCTTGGGCCAGCTTTTTTATTCATAAAATTATTAACTTTGAATGCTTTGTTGCTTGTGGTGTCGGTTGGATGTTAAAATTTGATCCATTTTGTACCGTATCTTAAGAGAGTTGGTTTTTATGACCTCTTCGCCTAAATTGGACACTAGTTTGCTTGTTGGCGCCTTTGTTGTTTGTTAAAATAATAAAATGTTGTTTAAAAACATATTTTTTTTTATGTTTTTTAGCCTTTTAGGTAAAATGTGTGGTTGAAAAGTGGAGAGAGAAAATATGTGTGATAAAAAAATGATTTGGGGAATTGTGTTGTTTAAAAACATGTTTTTCTTGCTTTTGCCAAACGGAGATCATCATCTGATGTTTATATTTTTCAAAATGTCTGAAAAGACTCTTTATCTACGTTCTTTTCCTACTCCATCCTTGGATCAGCTTCCTATTAGACAACATTTTAAGAATAATGTAGTTTATAAATTGATTTATTTATGCTTTCGAGTAAGATATGTAATTGAAAAATGAAGAGAGAAAATGTGTTTTGTTAAAAAATGATTTGAAAAATTGTATAATTTATAAATTGATTTATAAGCACGTTTATATTTTTACGCAGATTAATAAAACATGATTAATATATAAAACTATAAATTTACTTATATTTTACCTAATATATTCCTACATTTAATAATGTGGTGTTCATATTTGTTAATAATATTGCATATTAAATATAGGTATATTAAAAAATTAAGACATTAATATAATTTTAATAAAAAAATTGACTTATAATTTGAAAAAAAAAATAAAAAAAAAATGAATTTATTTCTATGGAACGGAGAGTATTTGCAATAGAAAATTGGATATTGTTAACATGTGGTCTCTTCGTTGGATGATGAAGAGATACCATGTGATCTACATTTTCATTACTCAATATCGAGCCACTTTGACATGGCTCATTTTTTTGTTCCAAAACATATTCCGATTCAAAAATAGTTTGATTTTCGAGTTATATCAGGTGTCCTTCATTTTGTTTCAACTTTCAATTGATTTGACCAGGCAATCTTTCTTTACTGCAAGAATAAAGATTCATAGCAACTTCTCACTTTCTAGGAAGTGATTTCCAATTAATCAAACCCATAGAAGAAATGACAAAAAAAAAAAAAAAGTCTAAAATAAGAAACTATAAAAAAAATTCATGATGTCAAATGCATCCTTAACAAGTGTCACGTGCAGGTGAAGATAGTATGTCCTCTTCCAGTCCCAGCAGACCACAACTCCCTTATCTTCATCACCCAAAGAAATCCTGAACACCCTTTCCAGCAAAAACCCGGTCAGAAAGCTCAGCCAAAACGGCATTAACAGTTAACAAAACGACACTAGAGCCTGCCATAACTCCCAAAACGATTCCAGTAGTTCCCAACACTTTGCTAAAACCAGGCCACTCAATTTCCCTAATTTCTTCTGCAACCCCACTCAAGAAATCGGGTTCCTTTTGCTCTCTCTCCTTCATTGCCTTCTTGATTTCCATACCCAATTCTGATATCCCCTCACTCGGATCTTTCTCGACCCGGTTTTTCTCAGGAGAGTCTTTCTGGGGTTGGGACTCAGAGGCAAGACTGCTGTTTTCTTGCTCTTGGGAAGCTTTGGTGAGGAAGTTGCATTTGGGGATTTTGAAATATGTGACTTTTAGGGCGTTTCTTGTGAAATTATTAATGGGTTTTTCGGTAATATGGAATTTGGTGGTGCTGGAGTGAGGGGATTTTAGGGATGCATTTGATGGAAAAGAAGTAGAGGGAAATAAAGGCGAGGCCATATTTCTCTGCAAAATGTGGTCTTTCGTGAAAGAAAGGGTTATGTCTATTTTTTTTTTTTTTTATCGTACGGTTATGTCTGTTTTCTAATTGACTAAAGTTAAACCACACAAATATTTGGATTTTGGAAGAGGGATACCTATTCAATCTATTTTTGACATCTAATGGATTGTTTGTTAAAAGATTTATTTATTTTTTATTTATTTATTTATTTTGCTTAAAACATGTTTTTTTATGTTTTCTATGTAAAATATTCTATTGAAATTGAAGAGAGAAAATGTATGTGATTAAAAATTGATTTAGGGAATTGTGCTGTAAAAAACATGTTTACCAAGCAAAGACTTAGTTTGTACATTATTTATGATTAATTCAGTTTAATTACAAAAATGAAAAATTGGTGAAAATAAAATATTTGTAAGAAAATATATTTTCATGGAAATGAATTCTTTAAAAAATATCAATTGGATATGTTTGATTTAATTTTTTTTCTAGGTCAAAAAATTGAAAATTTTTCAAATTTTATTATTTAATTGATATTATTTTTTATGAAAAAATTGGTTCAACTAAGTTATAGTCAAATTTCTTTTTTCTCTTTAAAATTATTTATCTTCCAATGAAAAAAATAAAAAGAAAAAGAGCTCAAATCATTTTCTGAATAATATTATGGTTCTCCCAAGGAACATCATAAAATCTATCCATTCACCACTTGATGAGTGAATAATAGTCCCCCAATAAAGGGAGGACAAGCGCCCATTGGAGGCACTTTAGTTGCACACAATGGGTACCATAAAATTTTTACCATTTTCTATCTTGGGTGGAAAATGAAAAATCACAAAACACGTGAAAATTCATTTTCATAAAAAATGATGAAAAGGCTATCACGTGCAGCCTCTTGGGGAAAATATTCTGGGGAAAAAATGAAAATGTAAAACCATTTCTAATGCACTATGTGAATTGGGACTGACGTGATAATAAAATTAATAGGCTTTTAGAGAACGTGGATAAATTGACGGAGAAATCTTAAATTTTATCTCCAATGATCCCGTCGACATTTAAATATTGTTGATTACGTGTCATTTTTTTAAATTTAAAAAAATAACTTATTCACAAAATGATTAATATAATATTAGATTTTTCGTTATTACAAACTATAAATTTTATTTTCTTGGACTATATTTCGTTTTTATATTTTATTTTGATATTTAAATTTATTATGAGATTTTTTTTTAATTATTACATATAATTTTTTTTATTAATCTTAAATTTTTTTATTTTTTATTTTGTTGAGATATTTCAATGAATAATATTTTTATATAACTTTATTTAGTGATAATTTTTTATTGATAAATTAAATTTATTAAAATGCATTTTTTAAAAAAATTATTAATCTTAAATTTAATAAAATCATGAAAACTTTGAATGAAAGTAATCAAAAAGTATTTAATCATAAATAATATTCAACGAAAATCTTCATGCAATGATGCCTATGTCCATATTAAATATAGTTAAAATAATTATAAAATAAATTAATATAGACTCATTCAGTTAGACGGTGCATCAATATGTAGGCGCAACATTGTCAATTTTTTTCAATTACGTTAGCTTAAAATTGTAATTGACATTGTGTATTGGAGAGATATTTTTAATCCATTTCTTCAATTTGGTGACGTGTCGAGTCTTTTTTTTCAATTGATAGAGTATATTGGAGATGCTCTACCAAGACAAAAGTGGAAAAATGATATGAAAATTACATTTTCCATGAAAAGATAATTCCTATCAAACAGGTTCTTGTTTCTATATCCATGCAAAAATTACTATTAATATCGTCACTAATATTATTATGTTAATATCAACGATGTTATGTTCATAAATGTTTAAGTATTGCGTTACAAAACAATTAACTTGTACGGAAATTATGTCAAAGATGTGAAATTCTCATATAAAGATAAATATTGGTATTGTCACTAATATTAATATTTGCAACAATATCGTTGATATAGACATTATCAAAAAGAACGTTTTGTCAAGCCTGATGAACTTGTACTATCTCCAATTACAATGTCTACCTATTATTTACTTATTTATTTATAATTTTTTTTTTTTTTTAGAAATTATAAAAAAAAATGCTTATGTGACCAATTAATGCTAGACGTTGCATCATCAAGGATAATGTCTACCGTTAATTTAATAATTTTTACCCAATCAATGTATTTAGCACTCTTTTATTTTTCTAAAAAACTAATAATAATTTGCCACATTTGCATATTGAACTTCGTTGCATTGGAAAAGTTTTTTTATATAATGTCAATGTATTTGCCACATATACAAAGTAGACATTATCTCATTGAAAATGCTATTAAAAAGTATGTCCATAATGTAAAAAATTTCAGGTCTGTTTGTTGCTAATATAAGAGAAAATTACTTATTTCCACCATACACTTCTATGAGACTCGCTATTTTTCACACTTTTTAATAATTTTTCAATCACGCATTCTCCAAAAAACTCAAAATTCACCGTTTTTCCCCCAAAAACTACCTATATCAAATAGGCTCTAAATCAAAATAAATAACTTTAAATCAAGATAAATTAGCTTCTCTGTTTGGTAAAAAAAAATGTTTATCTATCTACATCTACGATATCTAAAAAGGATGGATGGAAGATACTCTTTTAAATATATTTTTTACCCTCATATAAATAGCTATATACCCAATACATCTTTACCCCAATTTAATAACATTTAATAATTTATTATTTAAAACTTTACATTGTTTTAATATATAATTTCATATTATATACTTTTTTTTTTTTAGTCTTATAAATATACTATCAACATTTTTAAAATGTATTATTTCATATTATTATACTTTTTTTATTTAGTTTTTTTTAAAAAAAAAAAAAAAAAAAAAAAAAAAAAAAACTCACTTGTCTACTCAAATTTCATAATTTATATTATGAAATGTAGTAATCTCACGAATTTCAATAAAAAAATGTTACAATTCCATTAATTCATAACACATGTTTCATAGGTTATATGAAAAATATTTTACAAATTTCAATTCACATTTGCATTGCTTTTATCATCTTATTATTTTGGGTGCCCTTCTCAATATTTTTCAAGTTTTGTGTTGATTTATTTTTTCAATTTTTACTTTAAATTTTTAAGAAAAAATATATTATATTTTTTAGTACTTCATCATTTAATACATATTATTATGATTATAAAATATTCAATAATAATTAAAATATCACATCCAAAGTTTTAAAAAATTGGATTATCTACTCAAATTTCACAGTTTCTAATACACACACACAAACACAAACACAAACACACATATTGTGAATGTAATAACTACACAATCTTTGATCCAAAATGTTACAATTTCATTAATCCATTGCATAAAAATATATATATATATTTTACAAATTTAACTCATACTTACACACAATTACATTACACTATATAAATCTAAATTATTTTTTGAATTAATAATCATATGACATTTTGTAATGTCTCATTAGCTTCCATATTAAATCATTACCTAATAACACATAGTAAATTAATACACAACAATGAGAATCAATACCTTAAATCCTTACCTAATAACATATGGATGAGAATACCTAAAAAAATTCTCAAATCTATACTACATTATTAAGATGCGGGAAAATGAATATCATTTAATAAAATCCTTTTGCCTCTAAAAAATGTTGTTAATAATTAAAAAATATTACGCATTACATTCATCATACATAAAATACGTGCAACGCACGTGCTTACTACTAGTGAACAAAAAGTTATGTTTTCGAGATAAAATATGTTGTTGAAAAGTGATTTGGAGATTTGCGCGTGGTTAAAAAAAAGTTCGGAGATATAAACAAGTTAGCAAAGAGTTGGCTATTTAATATTCGTTTTTATCAACAAAATTATTTCTTTTAATTTTTAAATTACTATGACCCTCTTTGTAGATTTTTAATAAATTTTAATAAAAATTGATGAAATGTGTGGTTGAATGAGTCCCATAAAAATGTAGTTAAAATTAATCGTCAACTTTGACTTAGATTAAAATTAGAACTTAATTTTCACCAAACACGGGCTATAAGTAGTAACAACATTATGATTGTCATGCAAATCTACCTTTTGGTTTTTGTAAGGACTCAAGACTTGTGTCCGGTCGTTCTATTGTGTATCGTTCACTCTGAGAAAACTTAAGTTCATCTTATTTCTCATGAATTTCTGTTACATCTTTCGGGATTCGAATTCAAGACCTCTACTTTTATGAGATATTTAAGTTGAATTCTGAGAACATGATTAAAATTCATGAAGGATAAGATAGACTTAAATTATCCTCGAGCAAACATTACATAAGGGAACCATTGAAAACGAGACTTAAATCGTACATAAAAAATGGACATTTGTATAAATACCCAACTTTTGATATCATAACTGAAATTTACGTTGTTCAAAACAACTATCATAATATGATACTTTTAAAATATCACAACATGGTATTTACAATACTTTTCAAATTTTATGAATCACAACCTTATATTTTTCAAATTTTCATAATAATTGGGACATATTTTTGGTACATCTTGACACTTTCAACATTTTATGATATTTTTGACACTTTCAACATTTTATGATACTTTTATTATATCTAGTCAGACATTTATAAAACACGTTATAAAATTGATGAAAACTCAATGGTGACATCTTTCAACAATTCACTCATCTCGAGTAGATCGACCTAGTGAAGAAGAGGGCGTTCGATAACTTGAAGTTTCATGGGCCAAACCTACGAACTTGGAGTTTTTGGGTTGGGCTCACGAACTTGGCGTTCATGGACCTAACCCACGGACTGCCTTTCACAGGTTTGCCCACAGACGCTATGTTTGTGGGATTGGCCCACTGACGCTGAGTTGTGGGCCAATCGAAAGAGGCATAAAAATGCCTCTCTGTCTGCTGCTCCAACGGAGCTTGCCATTTCCCACGAGCTCCACCAAAGATTTTCACCAACTTTGGTTTTAATTCTAGCCTTAATCATATATAATCTCAATGCACATATAAATTCATTAATCTACTTTTAAAATCCAATAAATATTAAAGTTTCTTCACATATATAAAAATTAGATTTTAGAGCTAAAAATGTGAGGTTTCTAACGTAAAATACTTGGTTTAAAGGTAATAATGAAGGGTTGGCGTGTTGATATCGAATTTTTCCAATTTTTTTTTCTTCCACGGACTTGAAATATTTCTCTCTCACGGATGCTATGGTTGGGGCGTGAAGTCTTTGGGGGTGTATTTGACTTTCAATTTCTTAAACATCTTTTTAACTGGTAAATTGGGTTTGAAGGTAATAATGAAGGGTTGGCGTGTTGATTTCGAATTTTTCCAAGTTTTTTTTCTTCCACGGACTTGAAGTATTTCTCTCTGGTTGGGGCGTGAAGTCTTTGGGGTATATTAGACTTTCAATTTTTTTAAACATCTTTTTAACTGATAAATTGGTCAATGGGTCTATTGACCACCATTTTCTGGGAGTGGTGCTGATGAGAAGAGATATGGGTTTGAGTACGATTTTTTGGGTTGGAGTACAATTTCTCTAATTTAAGAGAGAGAGAAAAATGAGGGGAAAAATGAAGTAGTATTGGTTGAAAAATGAACACTTTTTCTACTATCATTGTAGTAGGGATTTCATTTTTATTCTCAGCATCAGAGCCTCTCTTTGATTCTCATTTTTTAAACTTATTTTTGTACAATACTCAATTTTAATATTAAAACTTTTTACAGATAAATTTAGATTTCTTCTATCATTTTCAATTATGCAATGTCTCGGGCTCTGTTTGTTAAAAAATTTATATTTAAATATATGTTTTTTTTTTGTTAAAAAGTGAAGTGTTATGTATGCGATTAAAAAGTGATTTAGAGAAGTGTGTTGCTCACAAACATGTATTTAAATACTTCACCAAATAGGGGCTTATTAATCATTATTCAAATTTTATATTTTTTATTATTATTATTTTTTAATAATGACAAGCTCAAATGGATGGGCTGTTAGGGCCCAACACTATCCGTGATGGGACTGCAACACAGGCCCAATCTTACGAGCCCTTAAGGTGTGTAAGATGTTTTACATAGGTCCGCTTTTCTCTCTCTCTCTCTCTCTCTCTCTCTCTCTCGTTGATTCCTGTGCTGCGCATACATATTGCACACAACCCCCTCCAAATTGAAGAAGTTTCAGTTTAATTTCACTTCACGAAACTCTATTGTTATTTGTTAATACAACACGTTAAAGGTAATAACTTCATTTATTTATTTATTTATTTGAAAAAAAAAAAAAGATTGATTCGATGTTAAACTAATTGAAGATTTGCACATATCTCGCATTCCGCTGGGGGCAAGATTAAATTTTGCGAGTTAGAGTGTAATATTTTACTCGAATTTCTTATGGGTTTTTAATTATTTATTATTCATATGTTCTCTTCTTAAGGTCAACTATAGATTTGGGGATTTTTTACGCTTAGGGTTTCTGGTAAGTTTAGAAGATTGTTGTTTTTCAAAAATTTATTCTTTAATCTGTGAATGTAGGTTTATTTTATGATACAAATCACCTTCCATATACTTTATTTTTGTGAATTCCTCAATTGTGATTATTTTTTTTGGAAAAGAAAAAAAAAAACGTATTTTGAAATTCCATAAAGATTTTGCATAAATCTTGCATTCTACTTATGGAGAAAGTTTTAAGTCTTGACTCTTGCTAGTCAATTTGTAATCTTTCATTCGAATTTCTTATGGGTTTTTAATTATTTATTATTTATTGGCTTCTTATGGCTTCCTTTAGATTTGAGGATAATTTTACTCTTGAGGTTCTGGTTATTTACGTTTCTAAGATTTATTCATTTTTCCCCTTTAATCTGTGAACGTAGGTTTGATTTTATGATGCAAGGCACTTTCCCGTAAACAATTGTTGCTTGGCTTGTCCTGGCTTGCAATTATATTTGATCCAATCTATCTGCGTAAGTTTTACCATAACCATTTGCCCTTTACTCATGGAAACTAAGAAAATCATAGCCATATGCCAATCTGGAGGTGAATTTGTGGCCAACAAAGATGATGGATTGTTGTCTTACACTGGTGGAGAAGCTTATGCTCTGAGCATTGATGAGAAGACACAGTTGAAAGATTTCAAGCAAGAATTGTCTGAGAATTTTCAATGCAATGTTGATGGCATGACGATCAAGTATTTTCTTCCTGGAAACAGAAAGACCCTGATTACCATATCGAAAAATAAGGACCTCCAGCGTATGCTCAACTTCTTCAAGGACTCCGACCAGGTTGAGGTCTTTGTAGATGGTCCTCAGAATGTGCCCAACAACATGCCTGCTAGTAGGTACTTGTACCATTCCTTATAATTTATCCTTAGCATGAACCAACCTCTTTGATTTTGCTTGCAACTAGAGAAAGAAGTGGCACGGGTTTCTTATTGATTAGTAATCTTTTATGTGTGAAGAAGTATTGACACTTTTATAATACCTCCAGGGCGTATCGTCGTTTATACTAGGAATAAAAAGTACGACCCAAACATATGAGAAAACAGCTTGAACCAATAAGATATTAAAGAGACTGAAATAATAAGGGAAATTGTCGGAAGCTGAAGTAAACACTAATGATTTTGTGCTTTAGATATATAAATTCCAAAAATTTCTGGACAGAAATTTGGAAGCCTATTCTAACTAGGAAAACTTCAATCACTAGGAAAGGTCTAAAAACTACTGACACCATAGCTCTTGATGTATGATCTACTATGTTATCATTGGTGCTTTTATCAGTTTATGTGAAGGAAAACGAGACCCTTTTTATATAGTAAATACCTTCCAGCACGTTATTCTGTCTTGGGTCTTTAGATCTTGAACCAAACCGAGTTTGTACTCGTGATACCAAAAGCTCACAACAAGTCCTTTGAATGCTTTTGAAACTTATAATCTGCCTTTCATGCAGGACAAGCAGAACAACTGTGTCAGATGCAGTGATTCCTTCTGATGACCATATGGATATTATGCAAGATGATGATGCAATTGTTTTGAATGAGCCTATTGAAACTTTACCACTCAAAGTGACTCCATTTAGCAATGAAGAGAAGCATCGGAGAGCAGCAACCCAGTGGGAGAACATCATCACTGGAGTGGACCAAAGATTTAATAGCTTTGCTGAATTCCGTGAAGCGCTGCATAAATACTCGATTGCTCATGGATTTGATTACAAATACAAGAAAAATGACAACCATCGCGTAACTGCCAAGTGCAAAATGGAAGGCTGTCCATGGCGTATATATGCATCAAGGGTGGCTGCTACCCAACTAATATGTATTAAGATTATGAATGCCGAGCATACATGCGGAGGAGCTACCATAAAAGCTAGACAGGCAACTCGGGGATGGATAGGGAGTATTATAAAGGAAAAATTGAAAGTTTCTCCAAATTACAAGCCAAAGGATATTGCCAAAGAAATCGAGCGTGATTATGGCATTCAGTTGAACTATAGTCAGGCAAGGCGAGCCAAGGAGTTTGCACGGGAGCAGCTTCAGGGCTCTTATGAAGAGGCATACTCTCACTTACCATTTTTCTGTGAGAAGATAATGGAGACTAACCCAGGTAGTCTTGCTACATTAACCACTAAGGAGGATTCAAGCTTTCATCGTCTTTTTGTTTCATTTCATGCCTCAATATCGGGTTTTCATCAATGCCGCCCTCTTCTTTTTCTTGATAGCACTCTTCTATACTCAAAATATCAAGGAATATTACTAGCAGCAACAGCTGCAGACGGAAATGATGATTTCTTTCCTGTTGCCTTTGCTGTGGTAGACGAAGAAACTGGGGATAATTGGCATTGGTTTCTGTCACAACTGAAATCTACCTTTTCAACATCAGAACAAATTACTTTTGTCTCTGATTTCCAGAAAGGTATAAGAGAGTCTTTGCTTGATATATTTGGCAAAGAGTACTATCATGGTTATTGTCTACGATGTCTTGCTGAAAAACTTAATAAAGATGTGAAAGGACTTTCACACGATGCAAGACGTCTTTTGGTTCAAGATTTATATGCTGCTGCTTACTCAGCAAAACTTGAGGCTTTTGAGCGCTGTCTCGAAAATATAAAAGCTATATCAGCTGAAGCTTATGACTGGGTCATTGGGAGCGAACCAGAACATTGGTCTAATGCTTTTTTTGGTGGTGCAAGATACAACCATATGACATCCAACTTTGGTCAACAGTTCTATAGTTGGGTATCCGAGGTGGATGGGTTTCCAATAACTCAGATGGTTGATGTATTGCGTGGTAAGATTATGGAATTGATGTATAGAAGACGACTTGAATCCAGTAATTGGGTTACAAGGTTGACACCTTGTATGGAGGACAAGCTTCAGAATGAGACGGCTAAAGCACAATCTCTCCAGGTATTACAATCTATTGGAAATAACACATTTGAAGTTCGTGGTGAATCTGTTGTCGACTTGGTTGATGTCGATAAATGGGACTGTAGTTGTAGAGGATGGCAGCTTACTGGATTACCTTGCTCCCATGCTATTGCTGTTTTTGAATGCGTTGGTAGGACCCCATACGATTATTGCTCCAGATATTTCATGACTGATACTTACCGCTTAACTTACACGGAGTCAATCAACCCAATACCGAATGTGGATAAACCAGAAAAAAGTGAAGTTTTTGTTACTCCTCCTCCTACTAAACGGCGAGTTAAACCAAAGATTAAATCAGTTGAACTTATGGACAGCATTAAACGCCAGCTCCAATGTCGCAGGTGCAAGGGCCTGGGCCATAATACACGAACATGCGAGTAAGTGTCTTTTTCTTGACACTTTTATATAGCATTTGTCTGCGTGCATCCCATTTGTATCATTTCATCGTACAACTGACACATCTATAGTTATTGCAATACGTTCTTTAGCCCCTCCGTTTGGTCCTAAATCAAAGTCAACAATTAATTTTAACCACATTTTATGAGATCCGCACCTTTTCAACAACATATCTTATCAACTTTTATCAAAATCTACTAAAAGTTTGATTTTAATCTATACCAAATAGGGGCTTACTTCTAAATGGAAAAAAAAAAAAAAGAAGAAGAAGAAGAAAAAAGTGATACTTCCATATAATAATGAAGATGACATTCACAATAACTGATTTTAATTTACTGGAAAATTTCATGGATTGCTTTATTCCTTACTTTTCTTCAAGTTCAAAGACATTTGTCGCATCTGTTTTATCCTTTGGGCAATGAAGTTTCTTGTCATTTATCACTACCAATTCTGATGACATTTTTCTGCTCCCACATATTGAGTAGCACATAGTTTTAGAACAATTCAGTATTTTGAAGAACTAGAACATGCTCTGCAAATCACTTGTTTTTGAAGATATTTTATCATTAGTCCTTGATATATCGTTGACTAGATACACATATCTGGTTTCATTATATTTCTGTTTACTGAATAGCATTTTTTTTTGTTGTTTCGCTTTTCTTCTTCCCCACCCTTTGACTGTTTTTACAGTAAGGTTAACAACAACTTGCTTGAAGAAGAAGCACATTCCCTTACCCCACTATTGACAGGGATGACCACTGATGAACCTACTGATGGAGGTAGCATTTGAGTTTGGGCATCTTCCTTTGCAAAGAATGTATCTATTCTGGTGATGTTATTTCTGATGAATAGTTTTTATCTTGAAAATGTGAACACTTTCGTTGTTTTGTTAGCAAGAACTGTCTTCTATTACCCTTTTTTGGCCCGAATTTAAACTTATTTCTGTCTTCTGAACGGTAGATATCATGGATGAATGTGGTGGAGTAATAGGTTATATCATATATGGTGCTGAACTGATTTTTTCTGCAGAACATTTATGTTCCCCGCATCGAGGATTCCCACCAATCTCGCATGGGGATGGGACCCACCTCCCTCGCAATCGGGAATCCTGATCGGAGGAACAATTTTTTTTTTTTTAATATGTATTTTCTGCTAGTTAATAAGCTGTTTAAGAATAGTTGCTGTACTAGTGTACTTTGTTGTTTTCCATCCATTATTATTCCATGATGATCCATCTCCTTCAGTTTGAAAATTAACAATGTTGATGACATACCAAATGGAATGATCGAAAACGTTAAAAGTACTGTTGAGAAATAACTTTGAAAGCATCGTGATTACTCAGAGAGTAATGTTATTCTACCACACCGGGTGCCATCCCCTCACTTAGGAGGTGGGGTCGCTCATTATGAGGGCGGTATCACACGCAGTCATGTGAGGGTGTGGCAAGAGTGGTAGAATAGTATAATAATTCTTACGCAGAAACATTTTATAGTGGCAGTTGACAAAAAAGGTGTTCTTTACAGTGCTATACTTGATAAGTTAATATTGTTGGTAAATTTATTTGTAGTAATATTGCTGAAAATATAAAAAAAAGTTCATTTCATTGTATAAAACCTGTTTAAGTTCAGGAGGAAAAAAATTTCAATATGACTTTGATCAGTGATCATCATCAACAAGACACACAAGTACGAATATTGCTAAAATAATTTTACGCGATTATTCAAAAAAAATATATATATATCTTACTTTTAGATCATGCATATTTCAAAAAAAACATATTACAAAGTTTATTTATCCTAAGAAAAATGGGGTACAAACGGGGGGGTCTTGTTTGAGGTTTGAGGCGTTTCAATGAAAACAACAAAAGTAAATAAATTGTTAAATGAGGGGAAAAAAAAATAAGAGCGAGATGTAATGTTGACAAAAAACAAAAAATGGCATGCTTATTTAATAATAAATATTGTCTTTTTTCATAATGGCAGTGTGAAAAGTGGTTTTTAATCCCACATTTCATTGGACTCAATTTTTCAATCACTCATTTCATTAATTTTTATAAAATTTACTATAAGTCTAATTTTTATCTAAATCAAACAAAAGACTATCTTAGAAATAGAAATGCTTTTAAAGGTTTCAAACAATCCGTATGCAAAATTGTAGACTATTGCTCAATAAATATGCAACCCACATTCCTATACTAGTATATCATATGATCACATCGATTGTTTCTCGAGAGTGATCTTACGTAGTTCTATCACCTAAATCTCCCTTCCTTGCACATATCTATATCTACCTATATAATAATAAAAGACAGGGTTGATATTTAATCTACCGTGGATAACTTTTATATTGCCCACAAAACACATGACAGTTCGGTATTGGAAGATGTCGTGCTGCCCATGTGCACGACAATCCTCCAATGTCGAGCTGACACGTCTACGATGGACATCTTATCAATTATTTGTAGTAAAAGCGTGATGCTAAAATTGGTTCCATTCAACTAACAAGCGTTAGGAAAAGTGTGGCTTTAGTCATATTTATTTTTCTCTTCCTCTAACTTATCATAACTTCTACTTTGGTCTTCGAACTTTTCTATTTAATTTCTCTTTCGTTATTTTACTATTACAAGATACAATATTGTCATTTCCCTTCCAGATTCATGATGTCTTGAATTTATCATTTGTGAGTTTCTGAAGTTTGCGATATAATCCTCAAACTTTTTAATTGTCAAATTCCCTTTTCCTAAACTTATGAATTTTATGCAATCACTCCAACACTTCTTCTAGGTAATTGATTGCAACTCCGGATGATCTTCAAGTGCCAAAATAAATGTCTAAGCTGCCACGTGTCGACACCTCCTCGTTTGGACAACTAGTCCACTTAAGGGGCCAAAACTAAAAGGAAATAATTACAATTATGGTCCCAAACTTTCATTTTCTTTTGTCAAGTATATGCAAATATTTTATTTTTATCATCCACAATCTCAAACATTTAAATAGAGATAGTGGATATAAGTACATGTAAGAGCATCCATAATGGGTGTGTAGCGAGATATTATTTTAAGATTAAATTGTGGAGATTATGTGGATGTTGAAAGTTGAAAAAATAGAAGGACAAATGAAAAAATAAGATAGAGAAATATACACAAATTCAAATAAATTAATAAAAAAATAGTGAGACTAGTCAAGTAGAAGGTGTGATTTTGGATTATGTGAAGGGAGAAAGTGGAAGATAGATAAGAAAAATGAGATATTAGAGTGAGACTAATGATTTTTTTGTATCTTTATCTCTTGCACAGTTGATCATTAGATGCTCTAATGATGTATATGTCGTCACTGTATATTCCGATAGAGAGGGACATGGGTCCATCCACCGCACTAGCGCCAGGGCTATCATGGAAGCTAAGGTGTTGGATCTAAATTAAACTTCAAATTTCAATTTGATCGTTAAACTCATCTCCGCAACTCAGTTGCACTCCGAGTTAATTACGATTAGCTCACTAAATTCAATTTACTTTCAAATTCACAGTTATGTCATATCAAATTGATGTGCAGTACATTTTAATCGCATGAAATGTTCACAATCTTTAGTCAACATCACAATTATGTCCTCTACTTTTTTTCATTGTATTTTTATTTTACGTCTTCATTAATTACTACATCCTGCCTCTCCTATCTACCTTTATAACAAAAATTAGATAAGAAGAAATAAAAAAATTATACCTCGTATATTTAATAAGAAAAAAAACCAAAATTATTATTGAATACTTGAACATCGTTTTAAAGCAAGATAACAAAAATCTTTTTGGATGAAAATCGTCGATAAGTAGAAGATTTGTTAATTATTGAAAATTTGATGATAAGAATGTGGCAGAAAAATTAAGAATATAAATATAACAATTTATAAAGATTAAGGATCAATAATACAATTAAAATGTAATATGTTTATAAGAAATTGTGGTGCAAATATAATTAACTTGATGAACATTGCTCAATTATTAAACACGCTTTAATGGATTTTTCACGTAATCTTTTGCGACGTTGTATGTCAATTTGTTACCATCTCACATCATAAAAATGTTAAAATAATATAAAAAGTATTTTAAACTTATAATCCAAAGAAATTATTATAACCTTATTTTATCATTTTCGATTCAATGATTCTATAATGATTTTTTTTTGGATGTGAAAATGTGATATTATCGACGTGACGCATCTTGATTAGATGATAAAAATGTGTTTATGTGATGAAGCACATGTCACACCTCTTCATCACCTAATGACAAGACGCCAACTCGACATATTCCATTTTTACGTCCCAAAAAATGTCCATTTAGCATAATTGTTTTCGATTCTAATAGCCTGTTTGTAATGGAAGAAATTTGATTTTGGGAAATGTGTGGTTGAAAAATGTGAAAAATTGTGAATCCCATTAAAATATGTGATTAAAAATGAAAAATTGAAAAAAAAATCACATTACCAAACAAATCCTAAAGCATGTGGTGATTACTAATTACATGAAAGATAGATTATACTTTATGGTACTAGTATTCGTACTCGTACAATGCATGGAAGTCGTAATGTCTAGTTTTATTTTATGAAGTAATGGAGGGGGGAAAAAGACAATGGAATAAAATATTGTAAAACATAAATCGTTATGCAAATAGTAAAAGTTTTATAACTAACGTACGATAATTACATATTACAGATTAGAGCTAATCTAAATTTTGGAACACTTCTTTGAAGACAACGCTTGTAGTTGTATTGATTCGTCGACATCTATATCACAAATCATGATCTTTAAATCATTACGATTTGTAACCCCGAAAATCGTAACATATAATTGGCCATGACTTAATACTAATTTTTTTAGATATAACCCAGCATTGGGTAGTGACTGTTCGTGACTCTTGTTCATAGTCATTGTAAAAGACATAATGAATGAAAATTGCCTTATTTGAAACATAAATTGTAGTCTTGTGTCAAATGGAGTTAACGACATTCTTGAAATAAGGACTTTGTCATGCATTTTGTGTGTTTAACATTATTCAATTAAAAAATACAAATTCAAAATTAAACTGCGCATTGATTCCCAATTAAACATTGATTACCAATTAGTGTAAAAAGCATAAAGTTAACTCATCATATTAAGTAAAAACCCAGAAGACTATATAAATACATTAAATTAAATAAAACATTAGCCACTAATATATTTTAAATAATTTCATTTTTTTTCCAAGTCTTAAATATAAAATTATTAAATCATTGCTAATTATTTAGATAATTAAGAAGAGGAGAAATTAATTTTTTGTTAGTATGAAATGACATAGATTTTTGAATATCAATCCGTTGACAACAAATGATAATTATAGTAAATTAATTAATTTTCAAGTCTTTTTTTCCGTATATTTATATCTATACAAGTTCTAAAAGTGACTTAAAGGGAAAAAAATTTGAACGCTTCACCCTTACAATTTTTTTATATTTTCATACTTACCCTAAATGTTAATTGTTAAGTGCATTTTTATACACTTTTTATACCTTTAAATTAGCATATTTTGGAACATTTTGAGCAAATATCTACTAATTTATGCATATTTTGTGTTTAAATAGGTTAAAATCCAAGTTGAGGCCAAAAAACACAAAAGAAGTGCAAATTACGCTGAAATTAGAAGTTTGGGGACCATTTTGTCACTTCCGGGAAGTCTTGGACAAGCCGCGCAATTAATCGAGGGACAAAATTGCAAGATTTCAAAAGTTGAAGAGCCTAAAGTGCAATTTTAGATGGACATATTTGAAAGAAATCCGAAAAGTTGGGGACTAAATTGTTCAAGATTAAAAGATGGAGGACTTAATGGCAATTACGGAAGGGACTAGGCTGCAAACCATCCTCCAGCCAAGCCACGCGATAGCGTGGCTTGAACCGAGCCGCGCACGCGAACCACGGCTCGAATCAGACCCGAGGCCAAACTTGGCCTCGAGTTTTAACCGCGCGATTGCGCGCGGTGATGAAAACAAAAAATATATATATATTTTCCGGGTCGGACCGGGTCAACCCGGCCAACCCGGTTCGGCCCAGAAGCTGAATTTCACGAATCTTGGCACTTTTTAGGGTTTTTTTGATGATTTTAGGGTTGTATAAATAGATAAAAATCAGATTTTTGGATGCCTCATGTAAATCTTGCCTCTTTTCTTTCATTTTCTCTTGTATTTTTCATAACATTTATATCTTTAATGCAATTTTTCAAGTAATGTTTTTATGATTTAGTAATGTTTTCTTATATTTAAGTATTTTGTTGTTGTTTAAACTTTTGGGTATTGTTATTTTCTCACATTTTCATCAAGAATGTCATTTATTTCTTGTGCATTTAATGTTTTGTGTTTGGGTTGAAAACATTAATAGTTGATGGAAGAAATTGTGTTGAAGTGAAGAAATCTTGGATTTTCACTTCAAGAACTTTACAAAAAGGGGAAGTTTCCTTTATTTTCTTGTTTTTCATCTTTATTTTTAGTATTATTCATATGTTTATGTTGTTGGTTAAATGATGTGTTGTCATTGGAATTTACTACACAAGTTAGGTGATTATAAAATTTCGATGTAATTTGGTTGATTAATTAACTACCACTAATTGATTTTTGAAAAAAAAAAAGAAATTAGTATAGTTATGAAAACTAAATTCACTTTGTTTTATGTTATGTAACTTATTTTAATTATTAAGTTTATATTGTCATCAAAGTATTTAGATTAATTAGTTTTATTCTAAGTTTCATGTTGTTATCTATTTGCTTTAGTTAACTAGTTTACATATTGCCATATTTCTTATTTGTGTCACTTAGTTAGTAATTCACTACCAAACCATAATTTTTATGTTACTTGACTTTTCTTTTAGAATGAAATCAATAACTTTAGTTACAAATCAATCATTCCTCGTGGGTACGATAACCCGAACTTCTCTAGTCCACTTTACTACTTGAACGCGAACCGTGCACTTGCGGTATACGATTTTAGCGAACATTAATTAATGAGTAATTATTTTTTTCATTTTATCAATAATGTTATTAATCTTAATACATTTACAATCTAAACTTCTTACTTTCTTACTAAAAGTCTTTCAAATAAAGTTTAAAACTTTTAATTCTCATTTTTATTTTTCGTTGTTTATTACAAATTATTATTTATTCTCACTAAACACAAATACAATTATGCCCCTATCTGGTGGAGATTAAAATCAGATTTTTAGTATATTTTGGTAAAAGCTGATGAGGTATGTGGATGAAAAGTAGTGAGACCCATGAAATATATTATTGTGATTGATTGTTGATTTTTACGTAGATTAAAATATGAATTTTAATCAGCATCAAACAAGGCTATATTAATACACTATCATAAAGGATATAGTGAAAAAGATCCGGTTAAGATTTTTTTTCATAAAATTGAAATTCTCAATCTTAATTAAATATTAATATCTATATTATCTATAAAAGAACATGAGCTAATGTAGGTCTCATTACATATTTCCCGCCAAAGGTGACTGTCCAAAAGAGAGTTTATATACATTTTTTTTACCATAATTTTTTTTTATTATTATTTGACTTTGATGTTGCACGATTTCCAACATTAGCACTTTGGTTACCAAAATTCAATCACCTCGGTTTCAGCATGTGTGTGTGTGTGGGGGGGGGGGGAAGACTATAAGAATTTTTTCAAAATTAATTATAGTATTTACTTCATACATATTGAGAGTCAAAAAAAATTTCAACTATAAGAAGACTATATATCTACTTAATTTTATCTGTGTTGCTTATCATTACTATTTTTCCCCCCAACTTTTGAGTTTTTTGCACGAATTCTATCCTCGTATATTATGTCTACTGCTGCTATTTTCTTACATTACATTGTTCTATCTTTTTTTTATATAGTTGTAAAAATGATATTTAACCACATTAAGGTGTCCACTTGATTAATTAGTATATATTTTACCATTTAAATAAAATAAATTCTTTAACGATCATATAAAAAAACTAAAAACAGTTTAAAATGATTTTAATAATTGATAAATGATTAAATGAATATGCATGGAGTTGTTATATATGGTTCAAACGTCTATACTAATCCTGTATTTAAACTTAAAATAGTTTAAGTAGATAGTAACAGTTGATGTACGAGTCAAATAATATGCATAAAGTCTATTAAACATCAAAATATTTTTCAGTATTTGGATTTTAAAAAAATAGCACAAATTAAACAACGTTCCCAAGTTCTTTAAGAGGTTATTGTTTTGACACTACAATAATAATCAATATTTTTTATTGTTTTATTTTCAAATTATAGATTGTTTTGTTTCCAATTACAGATTGTGTTTGTTTTCAAATAGTAAAACATATTGTTTTGTTTTCTAAATGCGATATGCTGTGTAAAAAATATATCCTGATAGAAAAAATCTACTCGACGATAAATACATTGGGCTCTGTTTGTTAAAAATTTTGTACTTAAAAAAATATTTTTTATATTTTCTAGGTAAAATATGTGGTTAAAAAATGGAGATAGAAAATATCTGTAATTAAAAAGTAGTTTGAAAATTTGTGTTTTTAAAAACATGTTTAAAAATATTTTTGCCAAACAGAGGCTTAAGAAACGGTGTTGGTATGTTTTATCAATCAAACATAAGGACCGTACAAAAGCAAAATGGATGAAGATGCAAGTGTAGCAGCTTTCGGTTGAAAATTTACGGGAAAAAATAGAGCAGCAAAAATGAAAAAACTAAGGTCATGTTCTCTTTACTATTTTGAGGTTGTTTTCTGTTTTTATTTTTGAAAACGCTAAAAACGCGTTCTCTTTACCATTTTTGAAAACGCATTTTGGAAATCATAAAAAAAAAATTGTACACAAAACGCAAAACTTTTGGGCGTTTTGTGTGTATTCCGTGTTTTGGGTATTTTTTTTAAAAAAAATTATCTTAACTTGGAACTAAACTTAATATAAAGTTTTTATTTTTTATTTTATTATTATTATTTTTTTTAGAATTATCCTAATTTGGAACTAAGCCTAAATAAAGTTTTTTTTTTTTTTTTTAGAATTATCCTAACTTGTAATTAAACTTAAATAAAGTTTTATTGAATTCAATATAAACATTGCAAATAAAAAAAATTAAGTGAGAATTCTTAACAATATTTCAAAAAATGCACTGATAAATGGATTCTGGTGGTTTTGAAAGAACTTACATTTTCTGAATTTTAATAGAACTAGAGCTTTCTCAAATCCCGAACCTGACCAAACTGTGTTAATATAGACTCTTAATGCTCATATTAGTGTGTTGCATGTAACCATATTTTCAGTGTATTATGAAAGGAAGTTTGAGTCAGTAGTATTCTGTAAGCAAATTAATTAAAAATAATTTAAGTAGTATTTTGCAAAATTTCAAACAGAACGTGTTTTCCAACTTTTAATTTTCAAAAACAGTTTTCAGAAATGACAAACCAAACGCGTTTTCAACAAATTTGAAAACAAAAATGAAAACAATAAATACAAAACATTTTCGAAAATAAAAATACAAAATAAAATACAAACAGAACGCCATCTAATACTCCATGTAATTATATTTTTTCTATTCTATATTTTAAAATATGGTAGATCCAAAAACTATATAAAGTATAAATTTTATTAATTTTACATGGGGCAGTTTCAAATAGTTGAAATTATTTTTGAAAAGAAAAGACTAATTTAAGAACAGTATAAAATTTAGAATGGTGGTGAAATTTTTTATTAAATAATTGATTTAAGAAATATATATTTTCAATGATTTTTGTGTGAAAAAAATTCAATTTATATATCAATGTGAAATTAGAACCGAAAATACAGATTTACACTTTTTATTTAATTTTGTTTTTAAAAAATAAATTAATTTGGTCCAAAATTTTAAAGTCAAAATATTTTAATTTATGGAAAAATAGAGAAGGTAGGTTTTAAATCACAAATCAAGAAGTTTTCAGTCATCATAGAAAACTAACCAAATAAGAAACAAGTTATAGTAGTTACAGTATGTGCATGAGATTTCTTCATAAATCTTAGATCAATGATATGGTTCGAATTTATCGTGGAATACATCTGTGGGTTTTATAATTTTGCGACACATAGGGTAAAGATCCGTCACATTGGTGACTGCTTAGAGCAATGGCCATAACTTTGAAGACAAAGTTTTATTGGGTAAATAAATTCATCTTCTGTGCTAAGGTTTACGAGCGGCGTAACTGGTAATAACGTGAAATTAACATTTAATGATGTAGCATTTGATATGTTAATTTCATTTAATCTTAACCAGTGGATAATGTATTATCGAATCATTGTTTTTTTACTCAAACATTACTTACCGTGCATCACATGGGTGATTTACCAGTATTTTCATCATGAATGAAGTTATGAGAAATATAAATAGTATGTGTTTTAAATTATATTTTTAATATTTCATTATATTTTTTTCATTTCTCAATAATGTCATTAATCCAATAAGAATATATACGACCCCTACTCTATAACCATAATCACATATATTGTAACATTCAATCTAATACATTTACATAGTTACAAATTCTCAATTACTAATTTTCATTAAAACGTTTATATTTCCTAAAATTCTTAATATTCATGTATGTGTTTTATATTAAAACGAATTCAATACAAACTATACTATAACCCAATATAGCCTAGTATAAATTCAAAAGGGGTTCAAAGCCTAACATCATATTTTGCTGAACTTCTTTTTAGTCATTATTTCTCTCAAATTTAGATTTTAAATAAATCGAATGATTTTATCCACAAATAAAAGTAACAACCATGTGTTGCTCCGAAATTTGATCGCACGTGATAAAGAATGAAGTATAAAAATTTTCAAAATTTATACAAATTCCATTGAAACATGTATGTACCGATGGAAGTTTTAACTTTTTTGAATTTTTTTTTAATGAAGATGTGATATTTATCATTATATTTGTCTATCTTTATTTTAATAATTTTTTGATATTAAAAAAATATGTTAACTTTTTTAAAACTTGTAGGGTACCAGATTCTTGCTACACTATTTTGAGTCACAATTGAAAATTTTATTCCCACGCTTCAGAAAGGAAAAATATATAAATTTTATCATGAAAAAATTAGACCAATAGTAATTATACATTTCCAAATATATGCAATGAAATTGAAATAAACCTGATGACAAACAACAATATTGAAGAGAATAAAGATGACATTTATCAAATTTATGCATTGATGGATTCTAACAAGTCTCAAACTTTGTTATAAAGGAAAAATACTCGGTATTAAATTTTCATTGACAATTTTTTCTTCATTTTATAATATTTCAAATATTACATAAATAAACATATCGTTTATTCTCAAATACTATTGATGTTGTTCTCAACGTGAAGCTCATACTTTCATCAAATAAGAGAGTCTAGCCAATGTTTTGATTAAAAGGGTAAAATATGGTCTCAGAAAATTTGTTTAAGTGTTAAAAATTATTGGATGTTCTTAATTCTATTTGTCTTGTATGTTTGGATAATTCTCTAGGAAAAACTTGAAATTTTATTTCTAAGAATTACTTTATATGGAAAATTAACGTGCACAACACGTTTAGACAACTAGTGAAGTTTAAAAAGGTGCAATTAGCTTATCATTATCATAACTTCTTTATAAAATTAACAATGACAACTCACTTAATGAAATTAACAAATATTAAATGAAAATGAAATAAACCAAAAAATTCCCACACACGTGAATAACCAAAATAAAAGTGTCATTATGTTCGTATTACTTATTTGAAGCCCAAAAACAAACCGAACATAAGGTATCGTTGTCGTTGTAAAATATTATTCAATACTAAATTAAAATTAATCAAGAACGATAAAAAAATCCATTAAAAACTAAACTTATGTTTACATTTATATAAGTTACTAACTATTATTATGTTGGATCGCTTTTTTACATTGACAATTTCACTGAAAATAACTTATTCCTCAGATAATATAAACTACATTTAGCCTTTAAATCCCAACACATGTCGTCATTAATGAACAAATGTAAAAAAAGGAAAAAAAATAGAAATACTTCGACTTAATATTAATCATGTACTCCCTTCGTCCAACAAAGATACGCTTGTTTTTCTTTTTTATTTGTCTCAAATTATAGGTCACTTTTCTTATTGAGATTATATTAATGTCTTAATTTTCTAATATATCCATATTTAATATGCATTGTTATCAACATATATGAACAATTCATTATTTAATGTAGGTGTATATTAGGTAAAATGTAAGTAAATTTATAATTCCAACGTATATTAATTATGTTTTCTTAATTCCTGTAAAAATAGAAATGAGCCTTTAAATTAACCTTTTAAATTTATTAATGAAATCTATATATATATATATTACTTCTCGATTGTTAAAAGATTCTTAATTTGAACAGAATTTTAATTTTTGTATTAGTAATTTGATTTTCTTTTACACGGTTATCAGAGTTTATGGAAGTTATTTGATGAGTGGATTTTAAAATTAATTGCCCCATTATCTACCAATTTCTAAACCGTGTTTTTTCTTTCATCAATATCAATTCTCCCAATCCCTCTCCTCACACCGCGTGCACAGCCTCCTGCTTCTCCGGCGTACATTGCCCTCCTCCGCGAAGCCCGTCACTTATGCACAACCGTCACCACCGCCGTTACTGTAGCAAAAACTGTCCGGGCCTTTGTCCAATTCCCACACCAAAAGAAGACTAAGATCGGAATATGACCCAAACATGGCAGTTGAAATCTACTCCTCCTTCACTTTCAGATTAGTGTTGTGCCTCTTAATCTTCATTTTTCTCTTATTTTCTTGATCTTAGCACATGTTTTCTTGAATTTTTCGGGTAAATTGGAGTTTAAATTACAAATGGGTATAGTAAGTACATTTTTGGGTGTTTTCAGGATAGGATTAGAGGCCTCAATTGCGCTTGAGATTAGGTATTTCCTGTTCATCTACACCAAACCAACTGATGTCAAGGTCAGTTTTCTTTTTCCTGCATTATTGTTTACATGATTCTATGTATTACGTTACATTTGATCTTTCTGAGGAATATCTTTGTCTAAAGTTCTTTCCTTCTTTTGTACTGCTATTTATTCGTTCATTTATACAAATATAAGATCACCATCAGGACTCTGGAAATAAAACAAAACAAGAAATGTAAAGTCAGATTATTTAAGCAAAAAATAATTGATTAAGCGAAAATAAGCAATTAATTACCTGGATTGTCTTGATGGAAGGCTTATTGATATTCATCGGACGGTTTCTAATGAATTTCATCTTCATTGATTCTTCATTTGGATGAAAATCCTGATTGCTGCCGTTGAAACTTACAGATTCCACTGGACAAACAGAGAACATAAAGAGCAGGGGAAAAAAAAACTAAAACTAAAATGATTGATGAGATTTTGCAACAGCTAGAAGCCATATTTGAGGAATGAATTTTTGTACATTGGTGGTGCTTCTTCTGAAATCAGAATTAACAACTTATTATCAAATTAAGCAATTCCTATAAAATCCATCCAGCATAGAATGAGGTAGTACTGTATGTGAAATTTCAAAGGATGAGTTTTTGTCTATGTTTGTCTTAACTCTTAATGTAATGGTTTTTTTTTTTTTTTTTTTGGGACTCCAAATGCATTCTCTCATGTACATGTTATTGTAACTTAGCAAGTAGACATTAGTTTTTTGTCTATTAAAATAATACAAAGAATACATGATTAGCATTAATAGTTGCACATGTACTTTTCTAATGAAGAACATAAACTTTATGAATAGAATACACTAATTTCGATTTTTTTTCCTTTTATTTGTTGTCTGTTTTTACTTTGCAGCAACACAAAAATTGATAGGTCAATTGGAATAGTCCCTCATTTCTTCCCTAAGATCACCAAAAAGGGGAGAATATCTTGAAAGTGGATGGAACAGTCAAAAGTCAGCCTATTCTTAAATGTTATGGTTTTCTAATTTTTTTTTTTACGTGTTTAGAGTAGAATTTTAAGCTATTCTCAGGATATTTCAAATAGATGCATTTGTGTAATTTCTCAAATTTGAAATTACATATTTTTGTATAGTAATAATTATTATAACCAATTAAGTACCGAGTAGAAAGCTCACTAATACTTTCCAGCTTTCAAACATTGTATTAGATAACAGCACGCTTTCAAAGACATACTTTATTATAAAGTGATAAAATTTATATAGATAAACGTGAACATGCACTTGACATTTTTTTTTAATGAGTCTCAACTTCTCCCAGGGATGGTGTAACTGAATCACATTTTTCTCAAGTTATGAACATAAAGCTTGAACAAATGATCAATGTACTTTTCTGCTTTTGAAAATTTGAAAGAGCTTCTATCAACCTTTTTCGCATTGCTATCTTTATGACATCATGGTGATGGGGGTTATTTTCTTGGAAAATGTAGAATTGTTAAACAACACAGATCACTTCTTGAACTGATGGTACACCCAAAATTTGGTGGATGGATTCATGCTGTGTAGTGGAAGCCTTGACGAAAGTCTCAAAGTTTGGTGGGTCCCAAAGTATTGTTGAACATCACAGATCACTTCTTCAACTGATGATACCCAAATTTCTACTGCTTCATTTTAACGAGTTTTAAGGTGTGAGTGACACAACTTAATTTCATTGGCCATTGCTATGAACTGACTTTTAAAGAAATGCCTTGTATGTGCAAGTGGAAATTCATTGGAATAGTGTTCTTGATTATAATGATTTAAGGTATGATCTACATTTTTAGTTTGTATAGCGCTACAAATTATAATTTTGCGCATGTATTTCATTAATTTTTTTTTTTTAAATCCCACTTAAAGTGAATTTCTTTGCTTGGTAGGATATTGGAAAGTAACTTAAATTATTAGTCTGGTCATTGTTGTGTCCAAAATTAAATATTTTATGTACTTCTTAATTACGTGCAATGCATTGTTGAGACCAATGGTTAACTTGCATGGAAGATGAGAATGATCATGTCTACTATTGGAAAACTGGGACAAGATTAGTAGGGGCGATTTCACTTTTTCGCACAGGTGCTCGACTACTTGCTGCTCAATCTCTGGATTTTCATCATTTCAACTGATTTTGGTGTTTTAAGGTGCATTTAAGGGAGGGTAATCCTTTACCTACCTTCATTTCTACCTTTTTATGCATTTAATTCACGATCTGGGCTCCATCTGGCGATTTTGAACTTCGCGGCACTGTTCATACGCGAATTCAAATCTGCTCCTAGGCGTTCAATCTGTGGATTTTGGTAGGTTTCAACCGTTGGGCTCTCTCAATCACTACTGGAATCGAGGTTTTCAGGTGCCATTGCTCGCTTTTGACGGGTTTTCTTAAATCTCAAACTTTCTGGTTCGTCTCCTTCGGACTCACAGCCCAGTCTTCATGTTTGCAAGCATTTGTGAGTGGTTTTTTCCCTAAAACCTATTGGGCTTTTGGGTCGTGTTCTTGCCTGCTCCAACATTGATGCTGTTCATTTCTGCAATTTTTACTGCTCATACGTGATGGTCCTTCCGCGAAGATACTGGAGCTTCAGGACGCGATATAAGGTTTTCATGATAACCTTGTCCAACAATGGAGGTGAAGTCAGAATGGTGGAGAGAACCAGAAATACAGGATACGAGATACAAATAACAGTGGATGCAGCTCTCTGGTTAATTGAGGCGATAGATACAGTTTGCAGAACAGGTAGTGTGGGAAGAAGCAGAACACTCTTCAGAAACAGTAAAATGAGTCTATGGTGGGAACGATTTCGAAATAACAGAGGTGAGTTCTTGAAAATATCTACCTTGAGAAACAGATTGATAGGAAACATCATAGTCCCTTCAGAGGAGGAAGGTAAAGGGTGGAAGGATTTCATAAATTGTCTGAGAATGGTTATTGGAAAGGAGAGCAGAATTCAACAGCAAATAACAATAATACAACCACAGAGAACAAAAGAGGTAATGCTGGAGAAAAAATCATGGGCAACAGTGGTAAGGGGAAAATTCACACCGGAGGAGAAACAACACAGGAACATACTTGGTGAAAACATACAGCAGTGTCCGGTACAATTCAACGAAGCTAAGCAAACGCAGAAAAAGATGACCCATGCAGTGTTACTTTTCAGGGAGACAAGTCACATACCTTGGGAGGCCGTTCAATATGGGCTGAAGAACTCATTGAATATACAGCATGAAGTCAGACCTCTATATGATGACAGGGCGCTAATATGGTGTGTAAATGAAAAAGAAAGAAATGGATTGGTCAATTTAAAACAACTAAGTATCCCAGCGGTTACTACAGTATCCTTCTTGCCTTGGAACTGGAACAACCAAAAGGACAAAGTAAAGGTGGATTGCAGGAGCAGCTGGATGGGAGTGGAGGGGCTTCCTTTGAATTTATGGAATATACATGTGTTTAAAGTAATTGGGAATCTCTGTGGAGGATTACTGGATATAGATAAGGAGACAAGAGAAAAAGAGTTGTTGACTCACGCTCGACTGAGGCTAAAAGGCAATGAGAAGGGCTTTGTCCCTGAAACAATCTGCTTACCATATGAAGGTTCTGAAATCACAATTAGGTTCTTCAAATTAAATGATAGAAGATACAGATTTCATGGAACTTTTAACACCTTATGGAAACAAGGAGAGCAGGTAACTTCCTCAGGTGCTGGAGATGTAACGACGGTAACAGATGTAGAAGAGGATGATGTGACAGATTCAAACATAAGATTGATGTGTGACGGGGCAATAGAAGTTCAAAATACTGATACAGATGGAAAGAGAGGAAAATTGGCTTTCTGCATGAAGAGTCCCAAAGACGGCGAGGTCAGTACTGTAAAGACAAATTACAACTTCATGAAGACAGAACTCAAGAAGGCTACAGCTTATGAGAGGAACACAGTAAGCCTCAGAGAAATTTTTGAAAAACTGAATCATTACCTGACATTGGAAAACCCAAATGCTGCGCAAGTCAGCGCATCTCCAACGATGACAGGAAGTATCGGGCTTCCACTGCAACATAGAGGAACAAGGGATAGAACAGATCCCATTTCGGACAGACTACTTGCGGCGCTGAAGGACTTTGATTTTGGACCGATCATTAACAATCTCAAAAACCCAAACCCAATTCCCAATTCCAACAATAACACAACACAATGTTGGATTACTAAGCCCAGATCGTCTATACGGAAGAAGACGACAACAATTTTCAGAGCAGGCGTTGGAAATGAAAAACATAAATGTTTCATCCAAGGGATTATATACAGCTGCAGAAATGGCCATTTTGAAGTTGAGGAGAGTTGTAAAGGGAAACATGTACTGAATTATGAGGAGGAAGACGAAGCTGAAAATGATGAGGAGATACAAGATGTATTTGCAGGAACCTTGAAGAACAATAGAAACATAACAATATCATCTAAAGCAGAAACGGACATTATTTCGGGAATTGATACACATTCAGGATTGGAAAATATATGGGAAAATGAAGAAACAGCGGAAGATGATATATGCATAATCGAGAATATAGAGGAATCCGAGCAGAGTGCTTCCAATGCTGAAGAATATGAGACTGACAAAGACACTGAACAGGATCATAATGTGATAGAGGGAATTGGGGACCTATTCCTAGAGTGGCAGAGACCTTTTCAAGAGAACAAGGCACAGGGTAAGCTGGACCTGAAGAATCAACCGACAAATCCCATGCAACTGGCACACGCTCCAACATACAAAGATGATCCAACCTCTGTTTCATATACCAAACTAGTTAACAGACCTGAATTCTCTACTTTTTCTACCACAACTCAACGGCCAACAAAGTCAGGTATTATTGACCTATCTCACTCTCATTTGGTAATTTCTAAAGATATTCCAGTTTCTGGTGATATAAACACAGGTGCTATTGAAGAGGAAAAACAGAAATATCTAGCACCAGTCGTTGGAACTGGTACTATACCTGATACTACACAAAATAATTGCACAAGTGCATCCGATTCTTTGGAAATGTCAAATTTTGTTCATCCTAACCATAGCCAAAAAGGGATAGTAAGAGGGGATACAGGAATCCGAAAGGAGGATGATTTGGAGAGGTTGTCACATATCCTTAAAACATTGCAGTTATCCCTAGTCCCTTTAAGGCCTCAAGAATATCACAGAAAAGGTAGGAACGTTGTCAACACAAGGAAAAAGACCAAAAAGGGGGTTAGAGAATTAAAAAATCTCCATAGCAGTATCAACTACGATAGGAGACTATTGACAGGTGAAACAGACAGGGAGAATGAAAGTCTTCAATGAGGATCATTAGTTGGAATGTTAGAGGATTGGGTGGTAAGAAAAAAAGAAAATTGATAAAGGAGATGTTATGTAAGGAAAGACCGGATGTTGTAACAATACAGGAAACAAAGAGGTCAGTCTTTGATAACAAGTTTATTGGAAGTATTTGGGGCTCTAGGTTTAAGGAGTGGGTTTTTCTACCGTCTGTAGGTAAATCTGGGGGTATTTTAACAATGTGGGACTCAAGAGTCTTGAGGGGGAAAGAGGTAGTTTTGGGAAACTTTTCGGTGTCAGTACAGCTAGAATCAGTTATGGGAGGAGAATGTTGGTGGTTCTCTGGGATATATGGACCTTGTAATCCAAAAGAAAGATCTGGGTTTTGGGAAGAGCTGGCGGGATTATATGGTTTGTGTGGAACTAGATGGTGCATGGGTGGTGATTTCAATGTTGTACGTTACCCGTCAGAAAAATTGAATGGTTCAAATTACACTAGAAGCATGAGAAAATTTGACTGTTTTATAAGAGAGGCAGGGTTGAAGGATTTAACGCTCTCAAATTCGGAATTTACATGGACAAATATGAGAGAAAGATTGGCATGTTCAAGATTGGATAGATTCCTCTTTACGGAAGGATGGGAAGGTATGTTTGAGATAACTAGACAGGAAGCCCTTGTTCGAGTCACCTCAGATCATTGCCCAATTGTGCTTGACACAAGTAGATTCAAATGGGGTCCTACTCCTTTTCGTTTTGAAAATATGTGGCTTAGGCATAAGGATTTCAAAAAGAAGTGGAAGGAATGGTGGGAAGAGTGTGATCATGAAGGATGGGCGGGCTATAAGTTTATGGGAAAATTGGAAACTATTAAGGATCATTTGAAAAGGTGGAATAAAGAAGAGTTTGGTGATGTGAGGATGGAGAAGATAGCAACATTGAACAGAATAGAGGATATTGACAAAATGGAAGGGGAGCAAGGCATAAGTATAGAGGAAAGAAATGAAAGAAGGAATCTAAAAAGAAATCTTCAGGAACTAATCATTAGAGAAGAAACATCATGGAATCAAAAAACAAAGATCAAAGGAGTAAAGGAATGGGACCATAACACTAAGATGTTTCACAGGATTGCGAGTGGTAGGAAGACAAATAATTTGATCAACAAACTGGAAAATAGGAATGGAGTGATGTTGCATACTGAGGAGGAAATTGAGAAAGAGATTATTGATTTCTTTCAAAATCTCTTTAAAAGAAATGGAGTGGCTAACTTTGGCTTTGAAGGAATTGAATGGGCAAGTATTGATTATTACAAGTCAAAGTTAGAGGAACCGTTCACAGAACAAGAGGTGAGAAAAGCTCTATTTGATTGCGATGGAGATAAAGCGCCGGGTTCAGATGGTTTTTCTATGGCGGCGCTACAAGAGAATTGGGATGTTATCAAAGAGGATTTGATGAAAGTGTTCTCAGAATTTTATGACGATGGAATTGTGAATGCAAGGGTGAATGAGACTATCATATGCCTAATTCCCAAAAAATTGAGTTCGGTTGCCATCAAGGATTTTAGGCCGATAAGTTTGGTGACTTCTCTATATAAAATAGTGGCAAAAGTGCTATCACTGAGACTTAAGGAAATTATGCCACAAACTATTGATGGAGCCCAATGCGCGTTTGTTAAAGGACGGCAAATTTTAGATTTGGTGTTAATTGCAAATGAAATTGTAGAGGAATATAGGATGAAAAAGAGAGAAGGAGTGGTGTTCAAGATTGATTTTGAAAAGGCGTATGATCATGTTAGTTGGGAATTTTTAGATTTCGTGCTTCAAAAGAAGGGATTCGGAGAAAGATGGAGAAAGTGGATTTGGGGCTGTTTGTCGTCGGCAAATTTCTCGGTGATGATTAATGGTAAGCCAAGGGGAAAATTTGGTGCATCTAGAGGATTAAGACAGGGAGATCCATTATCGCCGTTTCTATTCATCCTGGTAGGTGATGTGTTGAGTAGACTAGTAAACAAGGCGTGCGAAATGGAGAAACTGGAAGGTTTCAAGATTGGGAGAGACAATGCAAGGGTATCTCATCTACAGTTTGCAGATGATAGTATATTTTTCTTGGAAAATAAGGAAGATGGTCTCGATATCCTCATGGGCATTCTGGAGATATTCTCAAAATCAACAGGGCTAAAGATAAACATGGCAAAAAGTACGGTGGTAGGTATTAACATAAAGGAGGAACGAATTGAAGACATCGCCAACAAGTTGGGTTGTGTTAAAGGGGTTTGGCCATTATGTTACCTAGGCCTACCAATGGGAGGCAATCCAAGGGCTTTCTCGTTTTGGAACCCGGTGTTGGAGAAGGTGGCAAGAAGATTAGAAGGATGGCACAAGAGTTGTTTATCAAGAGGTGGAAGGCTGGTGCTACTGCAAGCGGTACTAGGTAGTATTCCCACATATTTTATGTCAATATTCCACATGCCTTTAAAAGTTGTGAAGGTGATTGAAAAAATGATGAGGGACTTTTTGTGGGAAGGAAGAGGTGAGGGTTCTAAGGATCACTTAGTCAGCTGGGAGGTAGTTGTGAAACCAAAAATGTATGGGGGTTTGGGAATTGGTAACCTTCACCACAAGAATTTGGCCCTGTTAGGGAAGTGGTTATGGCGATTTTCCATTGAATCGGATTCACTTTGGCATAACGTTATACGTAGTCGGTATGGTCTCCATTCAAACGGCTGGGATGCAAAAATTGAAGTGAATTCCACTTTTCGAGCACCGTGGAGATCTATCACAAGAGCTTGGAATATATTTGTGCAAAATACCAAATTGGTAGTAGGTAAGGGCGATAAGATCAGGTTTTGGATCGATAAGTGGCTGCGCCACGAAACACTCAAAGATTCCTTCCCCCGCCTATTCCGATTATCCAAAAATAAAGAATCCCTCATTTCTGATGTTGTCTCGTTTCAGCCTCTTTCCAACCCGACTTGGTCTTTACAATTTTACAGGAATTTTAATGATAGAGACTTTGATGACTTTATCTCTCTCCTAAACCTTCTCGAGACCGCAAACCTAGACCAGGCCAGTTTGGACAAACGAATTTGGATAGGCCACCCATCGGGTAATTTCTCCTGCAAATCCTTTCTTAATATAATCCTCAAACCCCCGTACGAATTTTGCTTCCCGCAAATGAATTTCATTTGGAAGAGCGCGGTGCCATCAAAAATCAAAGTTTTTGCTTGGTTGGTTTCTTTAGGGAAGGTAAACACCTGTGACTTGTTACAATTGAAAAGGCCTGACTGGTGCTTATCACCGTCTTTTTGTATTATGTGCAGAAAGACGAATGAAAGTATTGATCACATCTTAATTCATTGTGAGTTTGTTAGAAAGATTTGGGATAAAATCCTGTATATGTTTGGCGAAGCAGGAGTTCTCCCACGAAAATGGGCTGATCTGATCCTTATTAAATGGCACTTTGGGGAGAAAGAAAAACAGAGAAAGGAGTTATGGAAGTTGATTGTCATGGGAACAGCATGGGCCATATGGATAGAGAGGAATCGGAGAATTTTTGATAACATTGAACGATCAATAGAAGATTTATGGGATAACATCATGTTTTTTACAGGATTATGGGCAAGGTCAGCAGGGAAATTCAGCGGTCTGGATAGTTTCTTATTGTGGTTAAATCCGACTAGCTATCTAGAAACCACACGTCTCTAATAATTGTGAACTTTTTTTGTTTATAGCCCTGATTTGGCTTTTTAGGTTTTATGGTGTGGATATCTTATCCATAGGCTCTTGTAATTGTTCATTTTCATTATGAATAAAATTTTCGTTTCCTATCAAAAAAAAATTAGTAGGGGCTAAGACAGGGAGATAATTGACATTAATTATCAGAATTTGCATAATAAGCATCTTGAAATCACACCAATAATTGGTATCTCTTTAAACACAAGTTAAATTGGCACGTGTTATATTTTTTTCTTGAAATACCTCTCAAAATAAATAATTGCAGCCTATTTTTTGCTTTTTGTCAATAAATATTTGTATGCTTTATTTTTTGCTTTTTCTATATAATGGATCCAAACAGTCAAAAAGGTGCAGTGTTTATACTATTTCTTTTTGTTCCATCAATTATATCTCCTGATTTACAGCTACCATATCAAAATTTGAAGTCTAATGTTTCTGAACTTTTGAAATCAGTGCCAGTGCCAAAGCCTCTGTGAAACACTCATCAAGTTGTCCACTGAGTTGGATCTAAAGCACCAGGGATAGCTGATTTGGAATCTACACTTTGACATCATAATATCTTACTTAATGGGTTCCATGATAAGAAAACTTAAAACATATTACCAATATATAGTTTAAGGATGAGAAATATAATTGAGCAAATTCAGTTTATACTTCCAAATTCTTAGATGATTTTTTATGGATCATCTAAATTATGTTTCAGGTATTTTGGCGACTTCTTGGGAGCAAATGTGTTGTTTATTTATGTGTAGTTTTGTAGATCTAATGAGTATTTTTCCATGTTAGAGTATATGATTGAGAAATAGTTGACCTTGAAAACACATCTAAGGGTGTTGAACTGATGTTATTTGCATCCACTCACCTGAGCTCGAATTGTGATGATGATGGGAAACTAACGAATGTTGTGTATAAGAATCTTTTCCAAGTTTAGTTTTACTAAATACTTATTATTATTATTTAAATTGACACTGAATTTTTTAATGTTTTCTAAATTTTTTTTTCAATTTTTATGTTTCAATACATTAATTATTGTCAATGATAATATGTCCGTACATCGCACGGGTATGAAACTAGTAGATCTTTAATTATGCAAGTTGTAATTCCAATAAGCATTGCAATAATTGAAGATGTTCTCCATTAATGCAGTTGACAAATCTAGGAAATAGAAGTTTTATTTGTATCAACTTGGAAGGAATTTTTTGGGCGAGAAAATGTGTGTTTTGGGCGGCTATGTTGTTATATGTATACATACTAGTAATCGTACATGTGCGATGCATATAAGATATAATTGACAATTATTTATTGAATAAGTTGTCAAAATACAATGTGCGACAAAAATAATACAATGAACAACAAAAAAATTTAAATGCATACACAAATTGTGGATAATTTATAATTTCGTTTCTCCATATAAGATTTATTACATGGTCTAATATCCTTGTATGAATAACATAAGCCTTCTTAGCACAAAATGAAATAAAAGAGGCAAGTTACTTGCGTGCATAAATTGTGCATTACCTAGAAAAGTAAAACATAAAGTTGCGACTTCCATATTTCTTTTAACAACTAATTGTTCATTCTCTATATTTCTTAGTCCTACTTAGACGAAGTAAGATCTAGACATATGACATATTCTATATTTTACAATTTTGACTAGATGACTGAAGTCGAACTTACAGTTAATTATTTATAAAAAGTTGAAATATTTACAACTTTCAAATCGTAAAATGAAATAAAGAGACCAATAAAAATTTAAGGAATTAATTAATCGACTTCCCGAATAGTACTATAAGAATTGGTGTTGACCACAAAATCCGGTTGAACCTTGGACCAACACGTCTCAGCTCCTCCATCTTGAACATGTGGATCTCCTGCGCACTGTGACAAACAATCAGTTACCAAAGGGGGCCGAAGTGGCTCCCGTTTGCACTCCGATGCCTAAGTCAGTGCCCATGTCAAGCAAATATAATTTGAGTGAGGAAAATATAAGTGCGTAAAAGAGAGAAAAGGGACTGAGAGAAGTATATTGTTCAGAGTGAGAAATTGCTAACCTCTAACTTGGAGACAATCGTGCTTTATTTATAGAGGAACTTGTTATCTCAGATCACGACACGTGGCGTACTTTACACTTGTCAACCTTACTTTTCAACCGTAATATAATTTGAGTGAGGAAAATATAAGTGCGTAAAAGAGAGAAAAGGGACTGAGAGAAGTATATTGTTCAGAGTGAGAAATTGCTAACCTCTAACTTGGAGACAATCGTGCTTTATTTATAGAGGAACTTGTTATCTCAGATCACGACACGTGGCGTACTTTACACTTGTCAACCTTACTTTTCAACCGTAATCATTGCTACATTTCGTAGGGGATGGCGCCTGTCACGTCTTGGTAAAGGCAGTGTCCCATCACTGACTCCATCTCTCCTCTGGTCAACGCCACAAAGCGCCCCGGCTGAGTATAAAGCACATCGGCTAGGCGTTAACCAGGTCGGCTAAAGAGGTTTGCTTGTCGTACCACCTCGACATTCGTCCCATGCGATACTTTTAGGCCTTTATCCGTGGGTCAAGGTCCATTGGGCCTCTATTGGGCCCTTACTTGGTGAATTACTGTACCTTTCTTTGGGCCTGGATTCAACACTAGTCCCTCAAATCCGAAGCGATCATTCATGGACGTGTAGGATTTACTGTACGCCTGAGGTACTAGATTTGTTATGGTGGCTTTTGTATGATGTCGCAGACCTGGTGCCTAGGATGATCTTCCTTATTGAAGGTTTGGATTTGGCGTGAAGTCGACCTCCTACTTCGGCTTCTCTCCTGAGTGAGGGTTTAGGACACGCCAGCGCGTATCTTAGGCGACGTATTTAATAAAAGGGGCTATTGTCTTGAGTTCCCAAGAAATATATAAAAGGTGATGGGAGCAGCGTTATGCAGCGCATGGCGCTTACTGTGGTAGCTGAACGGTTTTGCCCCTCCATTTGACGGCTGGCGTTTTGATTATTCCATTTCCCAATAAGCATGGGTTAGCCACATTAATCATACGGCTCACAAAAATCGATGAACCTAGATAGTTGGGATCCCTATAAATCCCTCTTCATTTCATTATTTCCCATTTTTACCACTTTCTAAGAGTCTTCGTAGCGATACTCTTTTCCTGCAAGTTTCGAGTTTTCTCCCCAAGGGCTTTCTACCCAGCGTCCGCCTTTATTGTTCCACAGTTTCTTTATCGGCAAGTCCTTCATTCCCAGTGCGCGATTTCAGACATTCGTCATCTGAAGGTAAACCTCTTGGTCTCTGTATATGCGAGATTTTTCTATTTCTAGTTTTTTTTTGTGGGTTTGAAAATTTTGCTTTTGCACCTTGCTTTTCTTTCATTGAGTCTGACCCACCTTTAAAACAAAAGAAAAATGGAAAGAGTTGGGGGAACAGATTCACAGGAGATGTTAGCTATGGCGGTTCCCGTCAGAGGTTTCTGCCCCATCTCTTTATCGATTTTTAGTTCCCGCTTCTTTAGGGAGCAGGTTAAGAGGAGAATAGGAAAAACAGTGGCATAATCTATTTGAGTGATTCTGACAGCGAAGAAGATAAACATCAGACTTACATGGCTCATCTGTCATCCGAGGAAGAGGCATCTTTGGCAGAGCTTCTGAGCAAACGAGACAAGGATCTGAGGAGAGAAGAGGCGACCAACTCTTCTTCTGGTCACCAGGACCTTGGCTTAATCGTTAGAGCACCGTTTAGGGCTCATAGGGAAGGATTGGGTTTGTCTGCAGAGGAGGTTGCCCAAGTGGAGGGTTGGGTCGACCAGATCAACAAAGCTTCAGGCTATCACGTTGATCCTGATCCAAACCCAGAGTCATGGGAGAGCAGCGAGGTTGCCACTGAAATCCGAATGATTGACTTGGCTGGGGCTCCTGCAAAATTCAGAATTCCAGAAGGGGTTCAATTGGTGCACCCCTCATCTTCTTTCCGACCTTGCAGCCATCCTCCAGGTCAAGCTGCCATATGCTACGACGCTCTTTCCTGCGGGATGAGGCTACCCCTTCTTCAGGGCATTGCTTAGGAATTATAACCTGTGTCCCTACCAGCTGGCTCCCAACTTCTGGACACAGGCAGTGGGCACTTGGCTGGTGTGGCAAGAGGTCAACCCTGACCATCCCATCCCACTGTACATCATTCATACCCTCTACACCTTGAAGAAATCAGTTAGAAGGGAGAGAGATGTGAGGTCGGACGTCAAGGATTGGTACTACTTGTCTCCTAGGGGGTTGTATCCTCCAGTTATCACTGGTCACCCAACCTCAATAAAGAACTGGAGGAACCAGTGGTTTTGAGTTGCCGGGGAGTGGCAGAGCTCTCCTGTGGACCCTTGTCCAGAAATTTCTGTTCTCCGAACTCTTTCCATCCCTAGTGACTCTTGCGTTTGCTTTAGTGTCCTTGAGTATCATGTGTCATTTGTTTTTATTTTCCATTCACCTTCCTTTGCTGGCTTTTAACATGTTTCCGATTTGTGACAGGGGACACCTTTGCACGCCTACTCCCTGACGCGGATTTAGCGGCCGTTAGGCGTCTGTTTGCTTATAAGGACACCTTTCAAGGGGTTATTCAACAAAACAAGCTATTCGTCAAACACGGTCTTATGCGAGCCATGGGTGAGTTCACTTTGTTACTGCTTTTATATATCATGCTTTTTCTGTTCGTAACCTCATTTCCCTCTTTTTCTTGCTAGGTTCTAAGGATTTCCCGAAGATTTCTCTGAAAGGTCTCATGGCTACGAAGATTCATCCTGCACTTCGCCATGGCAGTGAAGTGGAAAGGAAACAAAAGGCGGTATTGGCCAACTTGCAAGTCGGGGTGGCAAAGGAGGTCTCCGAGGCGTCAACGGCCCAACTTCAGGGCCCTCTTACAGCCCTAATGTCGCCGCCTACTCTGCTGCCTGTGGGCCCTCAGGAGCCTAACACAGAAAAAGTGGCCGACCCTAAGGGAGTCCTTCCAAAGGGGAAAGGAAAAAGGTCTGACGGGGGGGATCCAAGAGAGACAGGGAGGCTAAGGATGCCTCAGTGCCGCCTCCTTTGTCCGAGGACATATTTGAACATGCCCCTGAGGAGGAGCCCGCCCCCCTGAAGAGACTCAGAAGAGGTAAGGGCAAGGAATCCACCTCCCATGATTGAAGACCTGGAGGATGAGCTTTCTGTGCCCATTCCAGGCTTGGCTTATGAGGTGACACTGGAGGGGGCAGAAGAACTTAAATATATTAAAACAAGCGTTCTTCCCAAAGATGTCACTTTCAGCCCCTCTCTATTTGACTCCCCCAGTTCTCCTCCAGCCAGGGCCGCCTTTATTACTGAGCAGTTTTGGACAGAGGGCTGGTCTGTTTTCTCCTCCAGCGTTAGTCCGTCCCGGAAGTTACTCGCCGCCAAGGCCATGAATGCCAGGGCATTGGCCCTTATTGACGAGGTGGATTCATCTGTGAATGAGGCGCAGAGGGACAAAAAGAATGCTGAGACTGCTCTCCGGCACGCGGACAATATGCTCAAGGAGATCAATGACCTCAAGGCTCAGCTATCCATAGCCTGTAAATCTTCCTCAGAGGAGAGGGCTAATGCGAAGCGCCTCCAGGAGGACAACGACAAACTGAAGCATGACCTCCGGGCCTCCGAATCAGACGTGGCGGTCTTGTGCAAGAAGGTGGATGATTCCAACCGCGTACAATCTATCGCCTCTGAGGCCCTGGCCATCGCTAACGCAGCAAAGTTGAAGCTGGAAACTGAGGTGGCGGCGGTCAATGAGAAACTGGGGAGGGAGCTGGAGGCTAGGAAGAAGGTTGAGAAAGATTATACTTCCCTGGAGAAGCATATTGACTCCAGAATTGCTGAGGCTTTGGAGCGTACCATAGCGGCCAGGGTGAAGGAGGTTCTGGACGTAGAAGTGTCGAAAGCAGTTCAGAACTTCAAGGATACTTTTGAAGACACCCCAGAGTACGAGGCTATGCAGAGGGTCTTTGGGAACTTAGGGGCTAGGATGGCTTTGGGGGACGTGAAGGAAGCTTTTCCAACCTTGGACTTGTCTTCCATTGAAGCCTTTTACCCCAAGCCCCAAGATGCTCCTGCCGACCTTCGGGATGCATCTGACAAGGGTTCTTTAGAAGATGTCCCTCCTCCACAATAATCTTCTTCTGCCTTTGCTTCACTGCTGATTATTTTGTCAGTTTTAGTTTGTTAGTTTTTTTTTGTAAGTGCCCCGGCACCTGATATTGTAACACTCATTTCAACTTGTAAATGCCTTAATTTTTATGAATGAAATGACTTATCCACATTTTGCCTGTAAGTGTAACAAGTATTTAGAACTGTTTACACGTGAAAAATCGGATTAGCACATGTATAGCAGTCACATGGACAGTTTGGGGGAGTTTCTTGGTGGGAGAAACTTGAAATCTGACCCTAGCAGTTGGGGGTGTCAACTGCAAACGAATTTTGTATCTACTTGGGTAAGAGTCACAAAGGCCTGCAGAGAAAAACTGTGCCATTGTTGTGTTCCTTGCAAAAACGTGATTGTTCTTTTATTGAAGTAATAAAAGTTGGGAGGGATTCCTGTATGCTTTGTGTCGTTTGTTGTAGTTCGTTTTAGTTCTTCTAAATCTGTTGGCTCTTTCATGATTGTAAGCAAACTGGGACTGGAAAGCTTACTAAGATCGGATCTTAGTGCCGCAGTGGGTGAGAAATTTTGTATTCAAATTTGAACCTGTTGACATGCAAGAACTTTTATGTTTATCCTTTATGTATAGTTGCAAACGTCTAAGTGTATGTATGAGAGTATCAACAATTTTGTGAAAACGTCCAACACTTCGCACAAGAAAGCGCTCCGTACGTATGAGCTAACTTGACGTACCATGAATTTTGGTTTATACGACAATATTTGGCTAAATTTGAATCTTTTCAATCGTGTTATATAGCGACATGACATGGCGAGTATAGTCCCTTAGATCTGAGTGGTTCAAGGCATTTATGTGTACCAGTTAGATCTGATTTTGACAATCATTTGAACGTTTCTTAAGTTACACTTTGTAGGACCCATGCAAGCGAATTTGCATGAACCCCTTTCTATGGTGCCAACACATTCAATTTTTACGCAGTGATCGCCGTGTGGGCTTTATAAAAGTCCCTTATTTTCAACAATATTTTATGTATAGCGTGGGCGTATGGTGTCATGACCAAAGTAATTTTGGAACTTGCATTTATCCATTACGTTTGTCTAATGTAAAAATTAGCGTAATTTCCAACGCAGCTGACCCACAGTTTTATGAAATCATATGATAATGTTGCAATCATTGAGGAGGATTTTAGTTTATTGAAAATAACGACGAAGGTGGTCCGTATTCCAAGGATTGCATAAGGGTACCCCAGATAGGTTTTCAATCATGTATGTTCCAGGCACCACCTCGGCGAATACTTTTTAAGGGCCTTCCCAGTTAGGACCTAGAGTCCCTACTCTTGGTTCCTGTGTTGAAGGGAGAACCTTTTTGAGGACCAAGTCCCCAATATTAAAGCGTCGACTCTTCACCCTTTTGTTATAATATCGAGCCATCTTTTTATGGTATTTGGTCATTACCACTTGGGAATCATTCCGCTTTTCCATGAGGAAATCTAAACCGGCCATTTGCGCTTCCTCGTTCCTAACTTTGTCATAATGAATTTGACGAAGCGAATGGATTCCGATTTCAACGGGGCATACCGCCTCGGCTCCGTAAGCCAGCAAGAAAGGTGTTTCACCAGTAGCGGTGTGCGAGGTGGTTCAAAGCGCCCATAACACCTGTGGGAGTTCATCTACCCATGCGCCCTTTCTGAATTCCAACTTCCTTTTCAGGGTATTTTTTATGGTCTTGTTCACCGCTTCGACTTGTCCGTTGGCCTGTGGGTGATGTGGAGATTAGAACAGCTTCGTAATTCCCAAATCGTCACACAACTCATCAACGCTTCTGTTTTTGAACTGTTTCGCATTGTCACTAACCAGTGAATGTGGTATCCCGAACCGGCATATGATATTTTTCCAAATGAACTTGGTGGTGTTGGCCTCGGTGATCTTCATCAAAGGTCCCGCTTCGACCCACTTGGTGAAGTAGTCAATTGCTACTATCGCAAAGCAATGGTTACCAGATCCTCTAGGCATAGGACCAATAATGTCAACTCCCCATTTTGCAAAAGGCCAAGGGCTAGTTACCACAATTAGCTTGTGATGGCTGATGTGGTATGGTTGCGTGTCTTTGGCATTTATCGCACTTGCGAACGAAGTCATGGGAATCCTTTCGCATAGTAGGCCAAAAATATCCCTGTTTGAGGGTTTTCCGGGCTAGCGATAATGCCCCGGCATGGTTGCCACATATGCCCTCATGGATTTCTCTCATTACATATTGACCTTCCTCAGGCCCCACACATCTTAGTAACGGTGAGGTGTAGTTTCGTTTATAAAGTAGATCATCCAAGAGCAAGAAATTTACAGCATATTTTTGTAATTTCCGAGCTGCCTTTGGCTCGTTTGGCACTGTCTGGTGCTTCAAATATGCAACCAGGGGGTTCATCCAGGACCCCTCTTCTTCAATCGCCAAAATCTCCGGTCCTGGCTCAATAGACGAAGTCAACATGCGCTCAACTGGGATTAGATTGTGTAACTCTGAATCGCTGCTGCTTGCTAATTTGGACAACGCATCGACGTTGGAATTTTCTGTTCTGGGGATGTGTTGCAACTCCATTTTTCTGAAGTGCACAGCCAAATTTCTTACTTTCTTCAAGTAAGCGACTATAGAAGGTTCTTTGACAGAAAATTGCTCGTTGAATTGGCTCACAACAAGCTGCGAATCGCTATTGGCCACTACGAATTTAACCTTCAAGGCTTTCGCAAGTCTTAACCCGACTAATAACGCCTCGTATTCGGAAACATTGTTTAAGGCTTTGAATTCGAAGTGGATTGCGATGTGTAATTTAAACCCCTCTGGGCTTACTAACAATATCCCTGCGCCGGATCACCCATCAGCCGAGGACCCATCAACGAACAATTTCCACTCTTGGCTGTCATCCGTATTATCTACCATTTTAACCTCAGGGGGATGTGTGAATTTCAACCTCAGTGTTATTCAAATTTTGAAAGTGCATTTTTTATCCCAACAAAAGAATACTCGAGTGTACTTCGAACTTACGAAGACATATAAGCTCATAGTAATATACCAAGCATGCCTTAAATAGGAGGGGAATTATAAGGTTGTTTTCAATAACATTGAAGATCTTACTCCTAGATGTGTGAGGGCTAATAGCCCGTCTGGATTGCAGAGAGAATACGCATAATTCAAGCGACTGGAGGGCTTACAAGCCTGTCTTGTTTTGATATGTGTATCTTTGGAGAATATGAAACAAAGTATGTATACATTGTGTCTCGTGTTGACATGCATGTATATGCTCTCTAGTCCCATAAATTTGGATGTCCCAGGTATTCATGGATGGGGTTCGGATTTATAGCTTTCAGATGTTTTTCCTATAGTGAAATCGACCAATGAAAGAGTCCTTTGTAAAAGGAGTTCGTTGAAGAAGTCCTTATCTTGGAAGGATTCCTTAGGAAGAGGGGTTCCTCATTTGGAGCGAGTCAATTAACGTAGTTCTTCTCTTGGAAGAAGTCCCTTGTATGAGCCCTTCACTTTGAAGGGGTCCCTCACTTGGAGGGAGTTAATGGGAAAGGTACTTCGGAAGGAGTCCGTGGAAGAGGTCCTTCGGAAGAGGTGCTTCGAACGAAGTCCATGGAAGACGTCCTTCAGAAGAGGTACTTCGGAATGAGTCCATGGAAGAGGTCCTTCGAGAGAGGTACTTCGGAAGAAGTCCTTCGGAAGAAGTGCTTCGAAAAGGAGTCCATGGAAGAGGTGCTTCGGAAGGAGTCCACTTAGGCAATCAGAGGGAAGCCACTTCGGCCATGCCACTTAGGCAATATAAGGGGCTTCTTGAGTCATGCCAATTGGGGGCAATATGAACGAAGCACTTCGGCCATGCCACTTAGGCAATACGAGGGAAGCACTTCGGCATGCCACTTTAGGCAATATGAGGGAAGCCACTTCGGCCATGCCACTTAGGCAATATGAGGACAACACTTCGGCCATGCCACTTAGGCAATATGAGGGAAGCCACTTCGGCCATGCCACTTTGGCAATATGAGGACAGTACTTCGGCCATGCCACTTAGGCAATATGAAGGAAAGTCCCTTTTTCGGGGAGGTCTTTCTTCAAGGCATTTGTTACCAATATTTTTCAAAAGGTTTCCTCCCTTTTTCGAGGTTTTATGTAGTATTTATTCTCTCTTTTTTCAAGAGGTTCTTCACATTTTTTCAAGGTTTTGTGGCTCTTCACTATTTTTCAAGAGGTTATCAGCCCTTTTTCAAGGGTGTTAAACTTATGTTTCAAGGTTATCACACTTATATTTCAAAGTTTTTCAAGGTTAACGGACTTGTCTTTCAAAGTTCTTACATTTTTCAAGGTCAACCAGCTTATCTTTTGAAGCTCTTACCTTTTTCAAGGCCAACCAGCTTATCTTTCAAAGCTCTTACATTTTTCAAGGCCAACCAGCTTATCTTTCCAAGCTCTTACCTTTTTCAAGGCCAACCAGCTTATCTTTCAAAGCTCTTACCTTTTTCAAGGCCAACCTTTCTATGTGTGGCTTTTTACCATGTGTTTTCGTGGTTAGCAGTATGGCTTCCCACAGACGGCGCCAAAATGTTGACCACAAAATCCGGCTGGACCTTGGACCAACACGTCTCAGCTCCTCTCTCTTGAACACGTGGATCTCCTGCGCACTGTGACAAACAATCAGTTAGCAAAGGGGGCCGAGGTGGCTCCCGTTTGCACTCCGATGCTTAAGTCAGTGCCCATGTCAAGCAAATATAATTTGAGTGCGGGAAATATAAGTGCGTAAAAGAGAGAAAAGGGAGTGAGAGAAGTATATTGTTCAGAGTGAGAAATTGCTAACCTCTAACTTGGAGACAATCGTGCTTTATTTATAGAGGAACTTGTTATCTCAGATCACGACACGTGGCGTACTTTACACTTGTCATCACCCTAGCTCATGGAGGTGACAACCTTACTTTTCAACCGTAATCATTGCTACATTTCGTAGGGGATGGGCGCCTGTCACGTCTTGGTAAAGGCAGGTCCCATCACTGACTTCATCTCTCCTCTGGTCAACGCCGTAAAGTGCTCCGGCTGAGTATAAAGCACATCGACTAGGCGTTAACCAGGTCGGCTAAAGAGGTTTGCTTGTCGTACCACCTCGGCATTCGTCTCAAGCGATACTTTTAGGCCTTTATCCGTGGGTCAAGGTCCATTGGGCCCTTACTTGGTGAATTAATGTACCTTTCTTTGGGCCCGAATTTAACAATTGGTACTAATTATCTTAATCCTATAATTGATATTTAAATATATTAAACAAATATTTTCATTTCATTACATGTAAAAAAAGCAAATATATTACAACAAAAATTTACAAATACAATTAACTTTATATTAAAAAATCATCCATAAATCTCAATTTATAAATGAGGACTTAACCCACAAGACATATGACTTCATCACTTATTCGTATATAATTGATTCTTCAAAAATAAATTTTTTTCATTGTTCATTCTCAAATCTCAACCATATATTTTTTAAAAACTCATTTTCACAATTGCACAAACTACTCTTTCACGATACTTTCTAAAAAAAGAAAATCAATTTTCAACTTTCATTTCCAACCACTTAATTGATTGATTTGACAATTATTTTATTTTTTTATATCACTTTCTTTCACTTTAAACCACTTATTTAAAATATTTTAAATCTATAGTCTCTATCAAACACTTTTATTTAACGGTTTCTAATGCAACGTGACTTTTTTATTTTTTACCGAGTAGTCGAATGGTCATATTACCGAAAAATATATTTTTTTGCAAGTTAAATAAATGTTTTGATCATATTCTATTTTTAAATAGAATACGTTTGCTAAAGCCTTCTATTTTTTTTAATAGAATTCAATGATCTAATTGTTAAAATCTGTAGTATATATTTTACAAATTGAACCAGTGAATTTATTAGAACCTAAAGTTGTAGAAATTAAAATGATAATTGAATTTCCTTAGAAAGATCGAATATCTATTATTTCTTTCAATTTGATAAGATAAAGATTCGAAATTAATTATTTAGGTAAGAAAATGATTGGTATTATCTTAGGATTTAAATGAGTGGTTTAATTTGGTTTTTTTTTATAAATGTTTTATAAAAATAATCTATAATTTGTTTTTTTTTTATAAATGTTTTATTTTTTCACAAAATTCATAAATCATAGCATTAATTGAACTCTCCTAATTAAGTAATTAAAATTAAAATAAATTGATAAAATTAAGAAATTTCATAAAATAGAAGGTAAAAACAGGCGGGAAATTGTGTGCGAATTTATGTGACGACTATATTGTTATTGTTATTATATTATATATATAACTAAATATTTAAATATAATATATAATTATATCTATACAAAAAATATCTATAAAAAGTCAAAATATAGTTTATTTTATTCTTTTGATAATTAATCGAAAAATATGCAATATGAGTTTCAAATCCAATATCTCAACGATAAGTTTAATACAAGCTAACAAATGAGAGCAAACTCTAAACATATCATTCGTAAAATCGTCTTAAATATTAAAGGTAAAAGTTTTACGTATATTTTTTACTTTTTTCAACATCCGATCTTTTTAATTTATCTCATTTAAATCCTAAAATGACACCTATTATTTCTTACGTAAATTCAATTTGACATAAATGATTAATTTCAAATTTTTTTCTTATTAAATTGAAAGAAATAATAGATATCTGACATTTCTAAATAAATTCAATTAAATCATTTAATTTTTTACAACTTTAGGTTCCGATAAATTTATTGGTTCAATTTGTAAAATAGAAGGTGTTAGCAAAATCGTTCTATTTAAAAATAGAATATGGTCTACACGTTTATTTAATATGCACAAAAATAGTATGTGTAATTGTGAAAAATGAGTTTTAAAGAATGTTTGATTGAGAATGAACATTGAAAATAATTATTTTTGAAGAATCAATTTTATACGAATAAGTGATAAAGTCTTATGCCATATGGGTTAAGTCTCCATTATAAATTGAGATGTATAGGTGATTTTTTTTATTTTTTTTGTATATAAAGTTAATTATATTTGTAATATTCATTCAATAAAATTTGTATTTCATATGATTTTATTTTATGAGTTGAAAATTGTAAATACTTCAATTTTTAGAAATCAAATAACCGTAAACTCAACTTTAGTCATTAAATCAAAATTATAAAGTATAGAATAAATCACATGTCGATATCCTACTTAGTCTAAATAGACTAAGAAAACTGAAGAATAAATAATTAGCTTGTAAAAGAAATATAGAAGTCTTAATTTTATGTTTTACTTTTATGAGTGTTTTTCATTATATATGAATGCACAATTTATGTTGAACATTGTATTTTTACAACTTATTTAATAAATATTTGTCAATTATATTTTTTCATACATCATGTTGGATATTGGTTAAGTATTGAAAATTGACTAAAGTGACTTCGTGTCGACTTCGACCAAATGCTCAAACTCGGCTCAATCCGTTTAGGCAAATTTTTTTGCCACTTCGTCGCTTTGGGGTGCACAAACGGGGATCGACCTATATGTTAACGATATGCTAATTATGGGAAATAACTCCAAAGTCATTTCCTCGACTAAGAAAATGTTAACAAAACATGTTGACATGAAGGATATGGGAGTGACAGATGTAATATTAGGGATTAAAATCTCTAAAACATCCGATGGTTTGTCATCGTCTCAATTACATTATGTCGAGACTATACTTAATAAATTTAAGGCGTATGACGATAAACTGGTTAAGTCACCAGTTAACTTAGGTATACACTTAGCGAAGAATACAGGTGAGCCCATATCTCAATTGGAATATTCACGTGTCATTGGTAGTTTAATGTATATTACCAACTGCACAAGACCGGATATAGCATACATAGTCAACAAGTTTAGTAGATTCACTAGTAATCCAAGTATTGAACATTGGAAGGCATTAAATCGAGTTCTTAGATATTTAATACACATGGCTGAATATGGATTGCACTACTCAAAATGTCCTGCGGTGTTAGAAGGATATACTGATGCAAATTGGATATCCAATTCCACCAAGGATTCAAAATCCACGAGTGGTTATGTATTTACCATTGGAGGTGGAGCCGTATCCTGGAAATCGTCTAAGCAAACATGTATTGCTCGATCCACGATGGAATCTGAGTTCATTACGTTAGACAAAGCCGGCGAAGAAGCAGAATGACTTCGTAATTTTTTTTGAAGAAATTCTATGTTGGGAAAAGTCGGTTTCTGCGATTAACATACGTTGCGATAATCATTCGAAAATAGCAAGGGCACAAAACAGTATGTATAATGGTAATCCTCGACATATCTGTCGAAGACTTAATACCATTAAACAGTTAATATCGAATGGTATAATCTCTATTAACTATGTGAAGTCAAAAGAAAATTTGGCTGATCCTTTGACAAAAGGACTTGCAAGAGATCAATTATACCATCTTTCGAGAGGAATGAGCCTAAAGCCTATTGAATAGAATTATTATGACGGAACCCAACCTTGTAGATTGGAGATCCCAAGATCTTGGTTCAATGGGACAACTAAGTCATAAATAATTCGGAATAAAACACTTATTCACATTCCTAAAATTTGAAGTTCTATTTAAAATGTGTATAAGGATAAGTATACATATATACTTTTAATGATTCATAACCTTGAGATAGAAATGTATGAGATCACCTATATAAGTGTGAAGTGGAGCCGCTTCTACGACAATTCGAGGCTTAATTCTCTTAAAGAACTTATGAAACCAAGAGTTGTCCAGGGCCAAAATGGATACAACCATGAGAACCGAATTGGTTAGATGAATCATGTTGTTGGTACAGTTGTTTGGTTTTATACGAACGACTGGATGGTTCAAGACATCACGTTCACCAACTAGCCTAGTAAATCCGATTGTATTCAACTAAAGAAGGTTTAAAGCCACAAGCTACCTATCTTGATGATATGACTTGTCGTGTGTACTCCATTTGTTAGAATCTGCATTTCATTCGCATTGTGTTGCGCATATCGAGAAATTTTCATTCATGTGGGGGATTGTTGGATATTGGTTAAGTATTGAAAATTGACTAAAGTGACTTCGTGTCGATTTCGGCCAAATACTCAAATTCGGCTCAATCCGTTTAGCCACTTCGCCACTTCGGGGCACACAAACGGGGATCTGCATGCATTAAAGCGTTTATTTGGCATTTCGAAATCAATATCGGATGAATGAAAAATTACGAAAAAGGACAAAAATATGGTCAAAATTTTGCCCATGCGATCGCACGATTTTAATACCGTGCGATCACACGTCAAAATGATTAAAATTCTGTTTGGCGTAAAGTCGTGCTGCCGCACGGCTTATAAGCGTGCGGTCGCACGGTTGTCCGGGAAAAGGTGTCTTTTTGAAGAGTTGCATGATTTGAAAGGTTGCATGGTTTGGCTCCCACTACTTCGTCCACAACCATTCATGCTTTATAAAAAAGACTATTGGGGTGTCCCAAAAACACACCAATGATATGCAATATCACTCTTCCTAAATCAAATTCTTGAATTTTTGTTGCATTATTTTGATTTTTTTCTAGTTCATTTCATTTCGGAGTACATAAGCCGAAATTCTGGTTCGTTGTACTTGTATTTTGGAGTGCTACAAACATAAGTTGAAGTCGTTGTATCTCGGGAGTCGATTGTCATAACCTTTGGTACCTTTGTGGGGCAAATTCGACTTAAGGACAAAGTGTTCAACACTTGTCTCGACTTTGTCCATATCTTCTTTCTTCTTATTTTTCGTGTTGTTATTCCGTCCATTTGTTGGCACGAATTTCATATATAATATTCTATTTCTTTTGGCGTCACTATATACAAAATACTCTAACACATCACACATGTGTAATTACTAGTAATATATAATAAAATAAAGATAAAGATAAAGATAAAGAAAAGATGGCTACTAACTAACAAATTTTCGTCAATCTTAAAAATAATAATTGATGGAATGTAAAAATGTTGTAATAAAATTTATAATACCGAACATAATGACAAATTATCTTTTCTACAGTTACATAATAATAATAATAATAATAATAATAATAATAATAATAATAATAATAATAATAATATGTACGTCGGCTTGTCCCCATATCAGTCTTCAATTCATAGATTACGGCTCTGGCCCATCCCAGTTCCTTCCGAAGGGCAATTCCGAGCGTTTTATGATCAGTCACCAACAGCTTTTGAGAAGGAGTTTTCCAACTCAATCATAGATGATTCGATCATCAAAGATTTGACCTTTTTGAACTCTGTCTGTAACTCACCAGAGCCTCAGGAAACAAAGAGAAGATATGTACGAACGAGATATCCAACAAGAAGAAGAAGAAAAAAGGTTGAATAGAGGAACTCCAGAACAATTGGCTATCGCAGATGCGTTGATATCAATGGTAACTCATTATTTTTACAAATCATTTCTTCTATACTCGGATCAACATCGTTACTTAGGGCCCATCCATTCGGCTGCATAAAAAAAGGAATTGGAATTATAACGTTGATTTATTTGAATTTTTTAGGTAATATGTGTGGTTAAAAATTGAAGAGAAAAAATGTTTGTGGCTAAAAAGTGTTTTAAAAAATTATTTAAATTAATTTGGATAATCATTGTCATTTTAAATTGATATCCGAACAGACCGCACACTCCTTTTATCTTCTCCTCTCTTTCCACCATCTCAATTCTCTATTTATCCCTGAATGTGCCATGATATTTCAAATTCACGCCTAGATGGTTTTAATGTGCAAGAATTCATGTAAATTGAATCTATTTCAACCAAAATTTAAGGACTCTCTACGTTCATCCTTGTAATTAATTCTCTCAATGTATCAGACTTGTCGGTCTTTGTCAATTTTTTTTTTTTTTAGATAAACGTTTTTTTATGTTTTCTAGGTAAAATTGTGGTTAAAAAATGGAAAGAGAAAATGTGTATCATTAAAAAGTAATTTGAAGAATTGTGTTTTAAAAAACATGTTTGCCATAGGCGTAAGTTAAATTTTAGTGATAACTTGCCTCGGTTCAACTAAAAATAAACATTTTTTTTTATATTTTCTAGGTAAAATTGTGGTTAAAAAATGGAAAGAGAAAATATGTATGGTTAAAAAGTAATTTGAAGAATTGTGTTTTAAAAAACATGTTTGTCATAGGCGTAAGTTAAATTTCAGTGATAACTTGCCTCGGTTCGACTAGATTTAAAATAGAATTGAAATTATTTGATTGATTGATTTATTTTTTTAGGTAAGTTGTGTGGTTAAAAATTGGAGAGAGAAAATGTGAATGATTAAAAATTAAAAAAGTGGTATGAGAAATTGTGTAAATTAGAATTTTTGTCTTCTAGCCAAATTACAATGCGTTCGGGTACTTTAATTATAATCAATGTTTAGAAAACCGGAAAAGACAACGGGTTAAGGGTCAAAAGGTCCAACCAGTTCCAACCGGGGTCGAACCGGTTTCAATTAAAATATAAAAAATTATTAAAAAATCTAAAAAACAAGTTATTTTACAAATAAACTAATATTTACTCATTTAAAAAATAAAATTATACACAAAAATAGCTTAAAACAACAAAAAAAAATAAAAAAACGAAAATCGGTTGAACTAGCCGATTTTTTCCCTGTTTTCAACCAGTTCCCGGTTGAACCGGTTAAAAACCGGTTGAACCGACCGGTTTTTTACCGGCCGATTTTTGGGATGAACCATATCGATTTTCCGGCCGTTTCCCGATTTTCCCGTTCGAACCGGCCGGTCCGATTAGGTTTTCTAAACACTGATTATAACACATATTATAATCAACACATTTTTTCAACCCATTTTTTAACTGCACACATTTTTTGAAACCACTTTTTAACCACAAATTTCACTTAAAAGAAACAAATAAACAAAAAAAATGCGGCTAGGGAGCCGCCGAAGAGAGGCTTAATTGCTACCTCCAAACGAGGCCTTAATTGATATTCTTTCAGAAGTTCAGTGCTGTTCTGAAATTGACCTAATTTGTAAATAAAAATAAAAATGGTTAATAGCACAAAACGTCCCTACTTTTGACATATATTGTGTAAAACATTCAAACGTTTTGATTTTTGACACTGGACGTCCCAACCTTTACATTTTCTTGTTGGAGACGTCATTTTCGTTATATTTAACCATATTTCAACGTTAAATGAGGGACATTTTCATCTAATTCCATTTTTAATTCATTTTTAAGGGTAATTGACACAAAACGTCCCTACGTTTAATACTAATTGTGGAAAACGTCCCTACGTTCATTTTTTTTTCGAATAACGTCCTTACCTTTAGATTTTCTTGCAGATTAGTCCCCAAAATTTACTTTTCTTTCAATTTAGTCATTCCGTATTTGATTTAAAGGTCATTGTCTTCAAACCTGTATAACTTTTGATTTACAACTCCGAATTGCACTCCGTTTTTGCGTTGAACTCCAAATTCAACAATCTTTCTTATGATGTATCATGTGCTCATTTATTGAACATTTCGCTTTGACTTTTGTATTGTAGATACTTATTTTGTTAGGGCATCGTTGAGTAACGTAAATTGATTTCTGTAAATTTTATTGAAACAATGAAATTTTAATTTTAGTGTGTTCGACGGCTAGCGAAATTTATAAATTGGATTTATTTGACTTTTTTTAAGGTAAAATGTTTGATTAAAAATTGGTATTTTTAGCCCTGTTTGAGCCATATTATAGTCTCAAATTACTTTTTGAAAATTGGAGAAAGAAATTTTGTGTTGTTTAAAAAGTGATTTGAGACTATAATATGGCTCAAATAGGAGCTAAATATACCAATTTTTAACCAGACATTTTACCTTAAAAAAAAGTCAAATAAATCCAATTTATAAATTTCGCTGATCGTTGAACATACACTAAAATTAAAATTTTACTGTTTCAATAAAATTTACAGAAATCAATTTACGTTAATCAATGATGTCCTAACAAAATAAGTATTTACAATACAAAAGTCAAAACGAAATATTTAATAAATGAGCACATGATACATCATAAGAAAGATAGTTGAATTTGGAGTTCAACGCAAAAAATGGAGTGCAATTCGGAGTTGTAGATCAAAAGTTATACACGTTTGAAAACAATGACTTTTAAATCAAATACAGAATGACTAAATTGAAAGAAAAGTAAATTTTGGGGACTAATCTGCAAGAAAATCTAAAGGTTAGAACGTTATTCGCTAAAAAAAATAAACTTAGGAACTTTTTCCACAATGAGTGTCAAACGTAGGGACGTTTTGTACCAAATACCCTTAAAAAATGAATTAAAAATGAAATTGGACAAAAATGTCTCTCATTAACGTTGAAATAGGGTTAAATATAACGAAAAGAACGTCTCCAACAAGAAAATGTAAATGTTGGGATGTGCAGCGTCAAAATCAAAACGTTGAGATATTTTGTACAATACATGTCAAAGATAGGTACGTCTTGTGTCATTAATCCAAATAAAAATATAATATATACGATACACCCGTACGCGCCTTTACGCGACTGCACCATCTTACCTATTGGAAAAGGCAGCGAAAATGAATAAAAGGAAGAGGCAATCGAGAGGTTCCAGCAGTTCTCTTTACGCCTTCACCTCTTTTAACTTTATTACTCTGTTGGTTTGATCCAAATTCTATTGTAATTCCGACAATCTATACATCTGGTATGTACGTCGCCCATCTCATTTTTCCGCTCTGTAAATTTACATATATAATTTTGTTAAAATATAAATTCTGCGATTTTTTATATGTTATATGTGTGAGTGTTTATTTTCGTCTGGATTGAATTTTTTGTTATTTTTTTGTTGGTTTAGGGATTCAAATATACAATTATTATAAATTTTTTTTGTGTGTTTTACAATTATATATACATTTGAATGAATTTTAGGTATATTCTCTGGGTTAACGCCGTGGATCTGAATTGATCCGTGAAATTGAAGCCGATTCTGTTATTTTCTTGTCTGGATCCCTGTCTTGCAGTTTTTTATAAATCTCGAGTTAGTTCGTTCCTATGAAACGCACTGTGTCTTATTTTGTTTTTGCTGATAGACACTAAGTTGAGTGTTTTTTCTTAAAATTTATTTCTTGTCACGGTCAATGTTGTTAGCATATTTTACCCAACATTATCAAGAAGATTAAATTGATCAGTTGCTTTATAACATATAGTTTCAATTTAGCTATCTTAAACTGGAGAAAATCTAAGAAATGTATCTCGTTATCGGATCATCTAGGTTGGGTAAACATTTTCTTTTTTCAATTAGTTAAATAGTTCTAAACCTTGATTAGTTTGTTCTTTTTTAAAAATTAAATGTATTTTTCCTATGTAATTACTACTGGGGCTGTCAAAATAAATAATGCAAATTGCACAAGCATCACTGTTTGGTATGCATAATCTTAATGTATAATTTAGTTTCTCAACTCAAAGAATCTCCGCCCCCCACCCTCCCTCTATAAATTTGAAATTGTTCTAAATAAAATTTATTATGTAGCTGTGGAGAACAAAGAAATGTAGTCAAAACTACTCAGTTCTGGTGATTTGTTATTGGCTTTTTTGAAAAAAATTCATTCTGGTGATTAGAAAAATAGTACACTGCTGTCAATCATTCTTCCGCATTTAGCCATTGATTAGGCATTTGACTAGCTGGTCTCTCGCTGGATTGTTTAGCTTGGAAGCTTAGTCAAACATCCAATATTTACACTAATTGACTAATTGTCACACGAACATTTCATGTATAGAGGATTCAAACTAATCATATGAATAAATTAGCAGTTACTTGAGCTAACTTGGCACAAAATCTTCAGGTAATGGCTGAAGAATCTAAAAAGGATATTGGGGAGTTCCCTAAATATACGGAAACTGAAGTTAAGATGACAAAGAAGAAGGGAATACTATCAAGAATATGGAATGCACTATTTAGATTACGTGGAGATGATTTTGAGAAGAGATTGCAACACATAACCAAGGAAGAGGTTGCAGTTCTTGCCAGAATTAGAAGGCGTTCTCAGCGTTGGCGGTGGATGGCTCGCAATCTCATTATACTTTCTGTACTATTGGAGGTACATCAGCCCTTCTCCATGCTATTCAAATTATTGATGAGATGGTGATGTGATTTGCATATAATATCATAGCCTTACGATCACCAAATTTGTATATTTCAAAAAAGAATGTGATATTTCTTAATATCCTTTCACTCCTAGTACTCGTGAAAATTTTAATGTCATCGAAGTGGATAGCTCGAGTAGACCCATAGAACATGGTACAAATGAGGTGAGTAGGGCCAAACACCACACTAGACGTATAGATGCGTACTTCTGCATTAGTGTACATTCAATTCTCACTACACATGGCTCGCACAAAGTTGCCATATTGGAGTTGTGCCCCCTTTTTATTAATAATCAACCTCATCTGCTCCTTTATCATATAAGGCAGCCACCCCATGCAATTTTATCCTCTTCATTCGTGAAGACTTATGATTCTGCAGTTTATATTATGTACTCGATCTTTGCCTTCTTGTATCACATAAAAGCTTTCTATTTTTTATTTTTTCAAATTTGAAATTTTTTCAAATTGCCCCATTTCTTTTGAGGCTGCTACTTATTATGTCTTCATGATGACGTGTCATCAACTATAAACAAGCTGGTAAAAATGCCTTTCCTATATGATTCTTCCTTGCACGGTTATTTATAGATATGCATTAAATATGATCCTCTTAAAATCAGGAAAAATTTGCCAATCTTTGATGTCGTACATGGTGTTTCTTTTAGACATGGAGAATTGATTTTTTTGGATGGAAGGAATAGTAGACAAGAAGTAGAAGATCAATTATCAGATAAAAGCGTCGTCTTTTCTTTATTTTATTTCTAAAAGGAGGTGTTGATAAATTGTATCTGTTTGTTAGTAAATTAGAGAAAAAACATATTATACATTCTGAGGCCCTGTTCGGCGGCCTTGATTTAAAATGGGGGGAAAAAAATCACAAAATTTAATTTATACAATTTCTCATACTACTTTTTAACCATCCATATTTTCTCTCTCCAATTTTTAACCACATATCTTATCTAGAAAACACAAATAAATCAACCAAATAATTTAAATTCTTCCCTTTTGGGCGCCGAATAGATCCTGAATAACAAGCACATGGTTTTGTGGAATTGAATTTAGTTACACTTATTTTCACTCTGTCTCTAACTCTCTCACTGGGATTATGCATATTTAAATCATTATTGCTCTTAAAAAGTCTTTGTAATGTTCTACTCAATATTACTCTGTTGTTATAAATTTATAATCAATTGACATATGGAGCAAGCCTGGAACTTTGTTAACATACAAGTTGCTTAACTTCCCTTAGGGTGCGTTTGATAGCAATTGTGGAATTTGGATGGAAAGAAAACGAATTCTAGGGAATTGAATTCCTGGGAATAGGAAGTTTAATGTGTTTGATTTGTTTAATTTTCTAGACGGAAAAAGTGAGGATTTTTTCAACTTTTATTGTTTGATTGACATTATTTTCATAGAAAATAAAACAAAAATTAGCTATTTGTACTTGATAATAATAATGTTAATTTCTGAAAAAAAATAAGTCAATTAACAATAACAAAAATAATCAAACGAGACTTTTATGGTTTGCCATGTAAAAGTGGAAACCAATTATCACCTACTAGCTAAGAATTCATTTGCCTTAAAAACGAGGAATTACACAACTTCCAACAAAAGTAGGAAAAACAATTCCAATGCAAAACTCGTCAATCAAACAACAGAAAAAGATGAAAGTGGCAAATGAATTCTTACTTCCTAGGCAAATTTACCATATCAAACACTACCTTAGTGATGAAAAGTTCACTTGATAAGATGGAGTATAATGCCTACTTTGGAAAACTCAAAAAATGTCTGGCTGATGTAGAGAAGAGTAATAATATATTCCTTAACTGACTTGGCCTCTGTTTGGCAAAGTATTTTAAAATATGTTTTTAAACAACACAATTTCCTCAAACTACTTTTTAATTACACATATTTTTTCTCTCAACTTTTCAACTACTACTTTTACCTAAAAAATATACAAAAACATGTTTTTAAACATAAAACTTCTGACAAACATAGCCTTGATTACTTAGAGGACATTGCGACTTTCTTTTTTCTAGTTGCAGCAGGCTTTCCTTTTTCAAGGAAAGGAGTCAAAGGACTAGACTCCTCTGACTTAAACATAAAAGTCTTGTTAGTCTTGTTGACCTTTTTTGTGATCCGAATGTCAAAGAATTGCATAAGCACGAGGAAAATAGAGAAAAAATTGTAGCATAACCACAAAGAATTTAAAAGTCTAGTTTTTATAAATGCGCCAAAGAGATTAAAAAATGTGAGATCGAATAAAGCATCTTTTTAAAAGAAATTTCAGTAACAAAAATGTAATTAAGGATGCGAAGATGAGCAATGTTGGCGGAAGGTTGATATCATATCGTTCAATGCAGTTGTGGAGAATAAAGAAATGTATATTTGGTCAATATGTGACGTGATGGAAATGTTTGAGTATTTTCCTCCTGATTGATTGATTTTCTTTTCTCGAGGACAAGTTTTCTTCAAGTGGGGGTGATTGATATAGGACAAAACCAAGTTTGATTGGTATTAGTTTCCTATTTTAATTCTATATGTTTTTATCTATTTTATTTGTAATAGGTTCCCTCCTTTTATTGTTTTAGATTTTACTTAAGAGTTCTTTTCCTTATTGATTAGAATATGATTTCTTCTTTGTATTAGATTAAGATTTTAGTTTGTTTTCTTATTTTACTTTCCTTTTATTAGTAGGATTAAGGAATTATTTTGCCTATAAATACAAAACCATGTACAGTTTTTTAGTCAATTCATAAATAAATTCAATGCAAAAGATTATTCCTTACAAAGTTCTTAGCTTTTTTAAGCTTTATTCTTGTTTCAAGAATTCTAATATCGCTTCAGCACCATAATTTTTCTTAGTTATTCTACTTCATGAAGGTGGGAGCGTAGCTTTTTGTTCCCCTATCTTTGGCCTTACTATGTAGCATTATGCATGCATCAAATTGGAATTTTGGACATAAATTTTACAAATCTTGAGAAAACAATGATCGTATAGGATACCACTTTATATTGCTACAACACCAATTGAAGTCCATGGATATGTTGAGAAACACCATGCAGCCTGAACAGTGGATGCTAAAAAAGATTCCAATCAAGCAATTTCTTGAAAGGTCCATAGTACATGATTTTATCTCATGTAAGGTTATTATTTACTGTTTACATTCTAGGTAGTCTCTGGCATTTCTGGACTTGCAGTGTCATCACCAAATCAGTATGTTGAATCAGGACATGGGAATCTTGTAGATAAAATCTTCCTTGTTATTTGGTGGTTTTCTGCTTTCACTGCAAGAAATATGTGATCTTGTCTTGGCAGTTAAGTGGGAGCAATCAAGAGATAGTAGTGTCTTTTAAAAATGTCACTTTTAAAAATGAAGATGTGACATTTTCAAAAAAACATAAACGAAAGACAAAATTGAAGGTGCAAGACCGCTGCCTTTTGAGTATTGATATAATTTAAATTTGATTGATTAGATGAGATGTACAAAATAAAAAATATTGGCAATAGAGAATACTAGATGCAAAATGCAGCTTGAGTATTATTGTCGGTATTCATTTCCCAACTACAAAGGTCCAAGAATCTAATTGTGGAACCCTTTTATTATGAAGAAAAATGTCTTCAATCAGGGTATGTTGAAGTTCAGTTTTGAATCCATGGACCATGCCATCAGCTTTGAAATCTCTTTGTCATCATCCATGTTTCAACTACAAGTCTACAACTTCGATGCTAGTGAGTGAAATTATGCAAACATAAATTTATCTTGAAAACGCCCATTCTTATGCTTACTTTCCCATGCCTCAAACTGCAATTTAGTGCTCGTATTTAGTTATAGCAGGTGTTAGATGGACCAGATGAGGAATCTTGTGAAATTTGCTGTGCCATTGAATGGCTCCCATTTTGATGTTTCTCTAGCACTAGAGGCTTGATATGGGACCTTCTTTCTCATATATTCCTAAAGCTTGTTATGAATGCACTGGTATTGGAAATTGAAAGAAAGAAAGAGAAAAGAAAAATAAAGCTGAAGGCTTGTGAATTCACTTCAAGGATTTTAGTGGCTGCAAGACATGAAGTTGATCTTAAGCATTTATTTTCAAGCTTGTTATGGAAGCATTGATTCTGGAAATACAAAAAAAGGAAAAGGGAAAAAAAATGCGCTGAAACCTTGTGGGGTCACTCAGAGGGTCTTAGTGGCTGCAAGAGATGAAGTTGATACGAACCTGGCTCACTCAAGTGCAAGAATGAGAAAGGATGGATAAACTTGGGCTACTTAACAAGGCAATGCCTCTCTACAAGAGGCACACTCCTTTAATGATGCTTTTCTAATGATAGTGTATAACTGAAAAGTAATAGAATATTGACAACTTCATCAATGAAAAAACAGTGATGGATGCTACATGACAGTGCATAATTGCTTCTTAGTTGGTTTCGGTCCTGACACTAGCGAGAAGGCCTAAGCTTGAACCTTTATTCTATTTCATTGATTTAATTCTTGCTCAAATTTGATTGTGTAAAATTGTAAATTAATGGTATAAGAATGCAGTATAGTGATGAATTCCTGTCTCAAAAATAGCCAATCTCCAGCTAAACTCAAATAGATTAGAGAGATCACCAGAACTATGAAAACTCAAAAGAAGAAGATAAAATTGTATTCTATTCTCAAATTGAAAAATAGAATTTGATTACAATAAGATGATTCAGTCTTTGTATCTAAGAGAATGCAATGTAACGATTTATGAGTGGAAACAAAATAGTTGGACTTTCGAGAGGTCCAATTCTCTCCCCGGACTTATCTAATTTTTCCAACCTACCGTTTTCTCCCCCCTTCTTGCTTATAATCTGGTGCTGCCATAACAGATTCTGTTGTGCCCATGTGTATGTTGGCTAATTCCTTTTCTGCCCCCGAGTGTTTCTTACGTCTAGTATAAAGAGCTCGGATAGGTGGCCTATCAATACTCCCCCCCACGAAACTCACCTTGTCCTCAAGGTGAAAGTCTGGAAACTGTTGTATTAGCAAATCATACGGTTCCCAGGTGGCTTCCAACGGTGGTATTCCCTTCCACTGTATCAACACTTCAATTCCTCGAATATTTTTTCCCTTTCCTGGTCGAACCCCAAGTTCTGCTTCGGGTTCCACTACCAACTCCATTTCTTCTGTCAAATAATTTGGAATCTCCACCACAGATTGAATATTTCCTTCTACTTTCCTTAATTGTGAGACATGAAAGACATGATGAATAATACAACTTGTTGGCAACTTTAATTTGTATGCTACCTGCTCCACCTTCTTCTCGATTACATATGGTCCATAAAATCTTGGAGCTAACTTCTCATTAGGTCGGGATGACAATGTTTTACAGCGGTAAGGACGCTTCTTCAAATAAACCCAGTCACCTACCTCAAACTACCTCAAACTGGACATTCCTTCATTTAACATCTGCAGCTTGTTTCATGTGATTTTGTGCTCTTAGTAATTGAGCCTTTAATTCATCCAACATCTGATCCCTCTCCAAGAGTTGTTGTTCTACCATAGATACTAGCGTTGATCCTTTCTCAAACCTTACTAACAATGGAGGCTCCCGCCCATATGAAACTTGGAAAGGAGTGATCTTGGCTGAAGCATGATATGAAGTATTGTATCAAAGTTCTGCCCATGGAAGCCAGCTTGCCCAAGACTTTGGTTTGGAGGATGCAAAACATCGAAGATAAGTTTCAAGCGTGCGGTTAACCACCTTCGACTGACCATCCGATTGCGGGTGATAGGTAGTGCTTCGACACAATTTTGTACCTTGAAGTCTGAATAATTCCTCCCAAAATTTACTCAAGAAAATTTTATCTCTATCCGACACGATTGAACGTGGAATGCCATGGAGACGCACAATTTCCTTCACAAAAATCCCTGCTATGGTAGCCGCCGTAAATGGGTGTTTCAAAGCAATAAAGTGAGCGTATTTTCTTAGCCTATCCACAACGACAAGTATGGAATCCCAACTTCCAGACCTCGGTAACCCCTCCACAAAATTCATGGTAATATCTTCCCACACTTGGTTGGGAACAGCCAAAGGTTGTAACAGTCCTCTTGGAGACAGGGCCATATATTTGTTCTGTTGGCATATACTACAATTTTTGACATAACTATGGATGTCCTTCTTCATTCCTATCCAATACACATTCATTGCAATTCTTTTATACGTCTTCAAGAAACCTGAATGTCCCCCTAAACTGCCATCATGCCCTTCCTGAAGTACTAATTGTATTAGTGTAGAGTCTTTAGGCAGAAATAATTTTCCTTTGTATAACAAATGATCTTCTTGCATTGAATAATCTGGCCAGTTCGACGGTTCTTGCTCCATCTCAGCAATAATTTTTTGCAATTTCTCATCCTTAGCCACTTCTTCGGCCAGTAGTTCTAACTAAACTATTCCAGGAAGTGTTAATGTCATCAATGCAGGGGAATGCATTACTCGAGAGAGGGCATCTGCTGCCTTATTTTCCAAACCTGGCTTATATTGAATTTCGAATTGGTAGCCCATTAGCTTCATCAACCATTTTTGATATTCCGGGTTCTCTGTTCTTTGCTCCAATAAAAATTTCAAGCTCATTTGGTCTGTTCAAATGATGAAACGACGTCCTAACAAATAATGCCTCCATTTATTTACTGTGAAAACTATCGCCATTAGCTCCCTTTCATGTGCTGATTTTCCTCGACCTCTCGGACTAAGAGCATGGCTGAAAAAGGCAATGGGTCTTTGATCTTGCATCAACACGGCTCCCAACCCATAACCTGAGGCGTCTATCTCCACAACAAAAGTCTTTTCAAAATTAGGCATGGCGAGGACTGACATCTTTATCATTCTGGATTTTAACTCTTTGAAGGCTTTCTCTGCTATTTCATCCCAACTAAAATTGTTCTTCTTTAATCTTTCAGTCAAGGGCCAATCAAGTTTTCCATAATCTTTCACGAACCTCCTGTAATAACCGGTCAATCCCAAAAAACCTCGTAATTCTCGAAAGGAACGAGGACTTGGCCACTCCATCATCGCCTGAATCTTTGCCACATCAGCCGCCACTCCGTTTTGTGAAATAATGTGTCCGAGATACTCGATCTCTGCCTGTCCAAAAATGCATTTTTTCCCGTTTAATTGGAGCTGGTTTTCTGCTAGAACTTGTAGTACCCACCCAAGTGTTCCTGATGATCTTGCATGTTCCTGCTGTAAACTAGAATATCATCAAAAAAGACCAGTACTGACCTCCTTAACTGTTCTCTGAAAATCTCATTCATCAAGGCTTGAAAAGTGGCTGGGGCATTAGTTAGGCCAAAAGGCATAACTAGGAATTCATAATGTCCATCATGGGTTCGGAAAGCTGTCTTTGGAATGTCATCTGGTGCTATTCGGATTTGATGATAGCCTGCCTTCAAATCCAATTTTGAGAAAATAGTAGAACCATGTAACTCGTTCAACAACTCCTCTATGACTGGAATTGGGAATTTGTCTGGCACTGTCACCTTGTTCAAAGCTCGGTAGTCAACACAAAACTGCCACCCTCCATCCTTCTTTCGGACCAACAGTACTGGGCTAGAATAAGGGCTGATGCTGGGACGGATGATTCCAGCAGCTAACATTTCTTGCACCAATTTTTCGATCTCATTCTTCTGACTGTGTGGGTATCGATAAGGCCTTATGCTCACGGGGGCTGCATTTGGTTGTACTGTAATGTTGTGGTCCCTTCCTCGATGTGGAGGCAGACCACATGGTTCTTGGAAGGCTGTTTCAAATTTTGCTAATACCTGCTCCAACTCCCTTGGTACTCTCGAGCCCGTCGCCACTTCCCCAATCGAAAAACTACCCAACTCCAATAGAATTCCTTCTCCGCTTTCCCGAAAAGCCTTCATCATTGATTTCAAACTCACCATCATTTTAGTAAGGCTGGGGTCTCCTTGTAGCGTAACCACCGTTTCGCCAGTTTGAAAACGCATTGTCAATGATTTCTAATCCACGGTCATTTTTCCCAAAGATGACAACCATTTCATTCCCAAGATAACGTCTGAACTCCCCAGCTCCAAAGGAAGGAAATCGTCTATTATTTCCAAATTTTGCAGGTTGATTACCACTCCTTGCACAGCCAAACCGGTGCCCATGATCACCCCATACCCCAACGTTTCTGTCCGTTGTAACTCCAGCTTCTGGACCAATTCAGATGCTATGAAATTATGGGTAGCACCAGAGTCTATTAGTACCACCACCTCCTGTGCTCCAATCCTTCCTCTCACCTTCATCGTGTGGGATGAAGTTAAACCTACAACAGAATTTATAGACAATTCTACTGACTCCCCCCCACTGCTCCCGAAACCTGTTGGTCCCCAACCCCCTGAATTGGTTCATCAATTTCCTCCACAACCTCCTGTTCATCATCACCGTATATTATCATCACCTGCAGCTCCTTATTCTTTCACTTATGCCCAATGGAATACTTTTCGTCACAACGAAAATATAAGACCCCGTTCTCTTTGCTGTTTTCAGCTCGTTTTGAGTTTTCGATTTTTGGAAATATCGAAAACGCGTTCACTTTGTCCATTTTCAGAAACGCGTTTTCCAAAACACCAAAAAAAAATATAAAGGAAACTCAAAACGAGTTTATTGCGTTTTGGATATTTTGTGTTAAAAAGTCCAAAACGCACGTTTTGGATTGTTTTATTTTTTTTTGTAAATGTGAGACATTTCTTTCACTTGAAGTTCTTATATTATTTTGCCATTATATATATATCCATATTAAGATATTTTTTTTCGTAATTTCTTTTATTATTATTATTATTATTATTTTTAAATGTGAGATACTTCCTTCACTTGAAGTTCTTATGTTAATTTGTCATTATATATAGATCCATGTTAAGATATTTTTTTTTGTAAATTATTTTTATTTTTATTTTTTTTTGTAAAAGTGAGACAGTTCCTCCACTTGAAGTCCTTATGTTATTTTGTCATTATATATAGATCCATGTTAAGATTTATTTATTATTATTTTTTTTTTGTAATTTTTTGTTTTGGTAAAAGTGAGACACTTCATTCACTTGAAGTTCTTATGTTATTTTACCATTATATATAGATCCATTTTAAGATATATTTTTTTAAAAAATTTATTATTATTATTATTATTTTTTTTTTTGTAAAAGTGAGACACTTCCTTCACTTTAAGTTTTTATGTTATTTTGCCATTATATAGATCCATGTTAAGATTTTTTTTTTTTGTAATTTTTTATTTATTATTATTATTTTTTTTTTTGGTAAATGTGAGACACTTCCTTCACTTGAAGTTCTTATATTATTTTGCCATTATATATAGATTCATGTTAAGATTTTGTTGGTATGGGGTTAAATTTTTTGTTTAGCCTAAACAATATTAATGATTAATTTATTGACATAGAGAACTAACTGATTTATTAACATTAAAATTAATGTAATTCAACAAATCAATCATTTTTTACATATAAAATATCACAAAATAAATATATAAAAAAATTACAAAGTAAATGCATTTTTCAATTTTTTATTTTTGAAAACAGTTTTCCAAAGTCATAAAGAGAACATGTTTTCAGTAATCCCAAAACAAACAACCAAAATCCAAAACTCAAAATTCAAAATCGAAACACAAAGACAACGACCCCTAATCCTCTCTCTCTTTTGGACTGTAGCTCTGCTTCACTCAAGCGTTTAAATGATGGGTTTCCACCTTTACCAGCGAATTGGTTGAAGGATCCTGCAAGTTGGGTGGGCTTAGGGGTGTAGTTATTTGGGGCTGAACTTGGGTAATATTTCGTAGGTTGCAGCTGATTTTTAAGGGGGTTATTGGTGGAGCTGTTTTGGACTGATTGTGGGATGGTAGGGCTGGGCATTTTATTTCTCCAGGATTCGGATCCAGCCCACTGCTTTTGGACCATAGAATTTTTGTCATCAATCTGCTGGGCTAACTCCATAATTTCCTCTAACCCGCTGGGCCTCAACACCCTTATTTCGGCCCTGATTTCTGCCTTAACCCATTAACGAAGTGGCCCTCTAGAATTGCATCGGATATGTTTGACAGTGGTGTCGCCAGAGCTTCGAAGCCTTGACGATATTCTCTTACTGAGCCTTCTTGACGGAGAGCTAGGAATCTCTCTTCGCTGGTTCCGCCATGTGTTGTCTGGAAGCGCTTCATCACTAATCCCTTCAATTCCTTCCAGCTTTGTATTTTCTTCCTCCGCTGCTGCCATTGATACCACGAGAGAGCTTCCCATTCGAAACAAATTGCTGCGGCTCCCAGTTTCTCTGATTCTGAGATTTGAGTGAGCCCAAAATATCGCTCAGCCTTGAACCCCCAACCATCCGGATCTTCACCTTCGAACACTGGAATTTCAAGCCTTCGGTTCCGGTACTCTGGCTTCCACAGCCCTCCATTGCTCTCCCTGTCTCGAGTCACACTCTCCATGAATGGCGTCACAATTGAATCCATAGTGATTCTTGAAGATTGAATGATTTCCGGCACTTTCTGTTTCCCTTCTTTCTCCAGTTCTGCCCTGTGATTCCTGAACAGCTTTAACTCTTCCATCAACAAGTTCATGTTCTTCTCAATGTTTTGTACTCTGCTAACTTCTGCCTTCACGGACTCCATACTCATCTGAAGGTTTTTCATTTTCCCCTCCATACTGTGATGATAGTTCTCTACCTTTTCTTCCAATTCTCCTACTCGGTCGGCCAACGTCATTTCTAGGATATATTGCTCTGATACCAAAATGATGGGTTCCTGTCTCAAAAATAGCCAATCTCCAGCCAAACTCAAATAGATTAGAGAGATCACCGAACTATGAAAACTCAAAAGAAGAAGATAAAATTCTATTCTATTCTCAAATTGAAAAATAGAATTTGATTACAATAAGATGATTCAGTCTTTGTATCTAAGAGAATGCAATGTAACGATTTACGAGTGGAAACAAAATAGTTGGACTTTCGAGAGGTCCAATTCTCTCCCCGGACTTCTCTAATTTTTCCAGCCTACTGTTATGATGCGATCCCGGGAGGGGTCACGACGAACACGCGGAATGAACGCCGGGAAAGTTCCGAATTCAGGTTGGGACGGACGATAACACTACGACCCGAGCCTCACGACGCAAGAACTAGGGGCATATTAAACCCGAGACCCGTTACGATGCGGAAACAAGAACCGTAATGGTTTCAACGCCACAAGGAATGTCCAGATCCTTGATAAGTTCGATGTGGTGAACGCCACAAATATCTCACAATATTTGATAAGTTCGAAAGTTCATTCAAGAACAATATTTGGGAGAGAAATAACTCAACACAATTTTCATTAATCAAAGTCTAATTAATTTGTATTACAATGAAGACGCCTTTATGTAGCCAACCAGAATAAAATTCCTAATCTACTTAGGAAACTAAATAAAATCTAATCTAATTAAGGAATAGATAAAACTTATCAAAATAGACCCCTAAAATACTAAAATAGGAAAAAAGGAATTAAAATATAAAAAGGAAACAAAAATCAGCATGATTTTACGCTAATCTAAAGTTACGGCCGTGACAACATTCCTTACGGTTGTAACTGTGCTTCTGCTTAAGGATTACGACCGTGACCATAAACTTACGGCCGTAACTTTGAAATCTTGGAACTCTTTAATTTCCACCCGAGGATGACTTACGGCCGTGACAAGCTAGCTTACGGCCGTAAAAACAGTTCTGATCCATTTTGACCTGATTTTATCTTTGAAGCTCTCCGAACCTGTTTGAATTCTTGTTTTGGCTTGAATATTTGATTTTTCTGTCAAGCCCGCCATGATTCTCATCATTCTCCCCTTCTTTAGGATGATTCGTCCCGAATCATAGCTTTGTTAATGATGTTTCAGTGCACCCCCTGGATCAAATGGAAATCCTTTACTTTCATGCCAAAGGACCAACTGATAGATCCCCATTACTTGAATTATATGGATTGATCGAAATGTGAGCTTCCTTGGCCATATGTGGTGGGGCTCAAACTTCTGGTTATTTCGAACCTGCAAGAAGGATTTAAAAAAAATGGGGAGGGAATTATTAGTTTCATAAGGTACAAGGTATGGATTCCTGTACTTATGAGGAATCATCACCACCTCCTCTCTTCCCACAACGAGGCTATATTTTTCCCCTCTTTCAATCTTTTCACTCTCTTGCTCAATATTTTTACTCACGCCCAGCCACACATTCATTTTCAAAATTCTCAAGCTCAAAAACCTCCACCATACTTTTATCCTCTACTTCAAAATTCGGAGTTTGATCAACTACTTCAAATTTCAACTCTTCAAATTCAGTATTCTTAACAAGAAGAGGCTTTGCTATAATCTCACACTCACTCCCCCTTTGTAATTTAGGCTCAGCCTCCCTTTCACTGTCCCGTTGCAACTTGGCTAATTTTTCCCTTGCTCCCTTTGCAATCATCTCCTCCTTTAACTGCTTTAACATCATTCTCACCTCATCAAATTCATCCCTCATTTCCAAGACACCATCCCCTATTTTTGAGGCACCATCTTCCAATACTTTCAGCTCATCCCCAATTCCAACCCTAGATTTATGATCAATCCTATTCTCCCTCCTAACTCTAGGAACTGTTTGAGGTTTTTCCTGGAATTTAGACATTGTGGAGTTGGATGTGGAATGGAATGGAAAGATTCGATAGCAAGGAGCTATGAAACTCAAGGAAGTGGTCATTGAATTTTGGAATTGACTTTTTTTTTTTTATTAATAAATTTTCGGAATTAAATAAATAAATAAATAATTAATTAAATTTTTTTTTTAAAAATAAATCCGAAAATCTGACACAAACGCGACAAAACAAACGGGAGTTAAGTTGGACGAAAAATGAATAAGATAAACACTTTTGAATTTTGTAGGATTTTTATATGAATCAAAAACTGAAAAAAAAAAATCTGGCAAGAAGAACACGAAGAAAAAGTAAACTAAAGAAAAAAGACTCAATAACAAGATATGAATGATTTTTGTGCAAACTCTATGATAAAAACACAAAAATCAAACTGGATTAAATAGAAAAATAAAACTTGAATCCAGAGTCCAGCTCTGATGCCAGATGATGAGATCCCGGGAGGGGTCACGACGAACATAGATTAGAGAGATCACCGAACTCAAATAGATTAGAGAGATCACCGAACTATGAAAACTCAAAAGAAGAAGATAAAATTGTATTCTATTCTCAAATTGTAAAATAGAATTTGATTACAATAAGATGATTCAGTCTTTGTATCTAAGAGAATGCAATGTAACGATTTACGAGTGGAAACAAAATAGTTGGACTTTCGAGAGGTCCAATTCTCTCCTCGAACTTCTCTAATTTTTCCAGCCTACCCCCCCCCCCCCCCCCTCTTGCTTATAATCTGGTGCTGCCATAACAGATTCTGTTGTGCCCATGTGTATGTTGGCTAATTCCTTTTCTGCCCTGAGTGTTTCTTACATCTAGTATAAAGAGCTCGGATAGGTGGCCTATCATATAGGTTTCCCTTATTGATACTATCTTCCACAGTAGTAAATTGGGAAAAAAGTATTATCATCAGCAATTATGCCTTTGCACGAATAGCAGCTTTACAAGCCTTTTTCTTATTGATGAAGATTCTATATTTTATGAATGTTCACAAATTTTTATAATGATTTGGTGTGCAAATTCGGTTCTTTTGTTACCAAAACATATGTAATAATGATTTATACTCTAATCCTTAATGTTTGTTTGGAAAATAATGCAGTTATGTTTGTTCCTGTGCTCTCAAAATATAATTTGTTTCCTATGAGTGTTGTCTTAGTATGTGGTTATCATAATTTTTTATTTTTTTAATTTTCAGTTAATTGCAGTTGGTTATGCTATCATGACTACAAGATCATTAGACTTGAACTGGAAAATGAGGGCATTGCGAGTCTTACCTATGTTTCTTCTGCCGGCATTATCTTTCATTTCTTATTCAGCAGTGGGAAGCTTCACAAGAATGTGTAAGTAATCCGGCCAGTCTATTTCTGCACTTATAATGAGAACCTCACATTATTACGTTTTAGTTTTATTCTACCTATACCATATTTGATTTTTTTTTTTTTTTGCCCCATGTTTTAGGTTGCCTTTAATGCATGTAATAATGCTGTTTTTACTGCTTTTTCATAGAAAGGTATTTAAATGCTAAGATTGATAGGTTAGGCAATTTCAAATCATAATGAAAATGCTAATAACTTTTTGCAATATGGATAGAACCTAGTGTTATGTGAAATATGTACACGGATGAATATTCTTCCATTATTAGACTTATAAGAGTTAACAACCTTTGCTTGCAGTTATATTGATATATTGATTGTCATTACGTGACCTCATTTTGGAATTCATGTTTTAGGAGAAATCCAAAATATGAGAATCTGTATGGTTGAAGTAGGATCTGATGTAATGGAGTTCGTAAGTTGAGATAAAGGTGGATATGTCTGGGGCTGTTGCATTAACGATAACCATATTTACTGAATTTGAAATATTCCATTCAATACCTCCTCATATATGATTATGGGCGTTAGATCAATGGAAAGGTTTTGTGATTCCTAGGTACTTGTTTAAACTTAAAAGGTGCTTAGAAATTGAGTAACTTTACTTTTTAATGAATCTAGAAATGTTCTGAAAGGATCTTACATACATACTTTTCCCTGAGTGCACTTCTTTAAGGAAGCTTGCGACTTTTAGGTAAGATAAGCGGAGTTAAATTATTTCCTATTTTCACACAATGTCTTAGGTGATCGGAAGGACAACAAGACTTTGGAAAAGCTTCGGGCTGAGAGGCAAGCAAAAATAGATGAACTCAAAGAGAAGACAAATTACTACACTACTCAACAACTTATACAGGTGATAACTGCAAGCTAGCCGCACTGTTGCATTTATTAATTCATTTATTCTTCATGCATTTAGTTCACACCAAGCTATCAGTAGAGGTGGTTGCGAAATATTCAGGCTAGAAATATCATGCCCTTGTCTGAGCCCCATTATTCAACAAAAATGAGTTTTGGAATAGTGATTTTTTTGGGAATGTACGGTTAAAAAGTGGGAAAATTTTTGGGTTTACATGTAAATAATTTTATTGATAGAATATGTGTTTGAAAATGAGTTTGAGAAAAAAAAAAATGAGTTTTTACATCATGGGGGTCAAACATGGGCATGGTTTATTTCTCACACTAGAGCATGTTTTGCTAATCTTAATAAAGTAGTACAGTTATCTCTAAAAACGTTTGGATGACTTTTTTCTTGCTTGTAATTAGGGGGGAAAAAAATTATTTTTTAAAAGTAACTCTTATCTTACTATGAGCATTTTTAACTTTGACCAATTTAAAACATATTTGCTCACAAAGTGATATTATAAAGCTTAGCAAACATGCTCTAAGTTGGGTTTCCACGACCTGATCTCCTTATAACCATCATGCCATCCCTCTTGTAGTTTGTTTGGAATGTATTAGATTAGATCCTTATATTGAGTCTTCAGTGCAGAGGTACGACCCTGACCCAGCAGCCAAGGCAGCCGCTGCAAGTGTACTTGCATCCAAGTTGGGTGCAGATTCAGGTCTGAAAGTATACTTGGGGGAAGAGAATAAGGTGGACGCCCCTAGTGGAAAGAGCAATGATGTGGAAGTTGCAAGGACTACTGGACTTCGTAACAGGAAGGCATCTACCTCAAAATCTGAAGGCCTAGAGACTGCATCCGTGTACTATCCTGAAGAAGGCATGCTTAATCAAATGGAGTTTGAAGGCGGCTTTGATGATATGTCTCAGCAACATCAATTGGTTGTTGAACATCGCCCTCAGACAGGTGGAATTTCACAAGATGGGGGATGGTTTGCTCGAATCGCAGCATTGCTTGTGGGAGAGGATCCCACACAATCTTATGCACTTATATGTGGAAACTGCAATATGCATAATGGTAAAAACAATAACTAGTGTCTTGTTTGGAGTAGTATTTGATGTAGGATTTCACACATCACATGTTTCTCTTGTCATGTTTGCAGGGCTTGCGAGGAAAGAGGACTTTCCGTTCATAACTTACTATTGTCCTCACTGCAATGCATTGAATAGGCCTAAACAAGTGGATGAAGGGGTTCCGGGTGGATCAAATTCCCTAACACCAACTAATGTGGACAATACCGAGGTGGTTGGCAGTAGTTCCATTGTTGAGACAGTTTCTGCTAGCAGTGCTCCTGTGGGTGCTGCTGTGGAAACAACATTGGAAGGTAGTTGAAAATTTGTGTGAAAGTGGATTTTAGAGGTCACAGCCCACAGGTTATATTTCCTGATTATTGCGTGTGAGAAATTCTTTGTAAACATATCTTTGAACATAGAATTTCATATACAATTGCTCAACAGCCAATATCTTCTACTTTTTTGTTCTTTAATTGTTTGCTCAGTAGCATCAAATTTCGCCAATTGCACAAACTTCAGAAAACTGCTCATGTTGAAATTTTTGAGAATTTCCTGTACAATTCAAGGTCAGTAATCAACTAAATTATGAAAACTACCACTGTCCACACAATTCCAAGTCACAAATGTCCTTAAAATCATCAACAACCTCCAGATCAATAGTCATTTATATAGATTTTATGGTTAATGCTTACGCCTAATCATTCTGGAGAGTTCATTTGAATGATCAACTTGGCTAGCTTCATCTTCTTTCTTCGACGTTGATAATCCTTACTTGCGTCACGATGTACATGGGAATGCGTTAATGACTGGTTGAAAGTGTTGAGCATGAAAAACCAGTTGGCAATTTTCAGTTTTCATACAATATCATTCAGTGATTTAACTTCAAATCTTCAATGATCCGTTGGAAAAATTGTCAATGTTTCCTCCATATACCCAGAAATCCATTTGCAAGAGACTTCAAATTTTCCCAAACCGATGATTTCCCTTGAGGTTCTGTATCTTCACTTGGCTCTTTAAACAACTTCCTACATAAAAAACAATGATGACTTTTTAATGAGTTGTGAAACATACAAATTTCCATGTAAAAATATAATAGTAAACCTTTGTTTGGTAAAAGTTTTTTTGTTCATAAACAAATGTTGTCATGTTTTCGAATTTTGGAAAATGTGTGGTTAAAAAGTAATTTGAAAAAATGTGTTGCTTATAAATAAGTTTACCAAACGGAGGCTTTATTAATGGATTGGAAACTCTCTCTGGAACCCTAGTCTATGTAAGTACGTGCCAATACATGCACACACAGATTTCAGCCAGCCTTGAGGTAAAAGAATGACTGATGGGAAATTCCATCAGGTGACTTTCATAGCTTACCTATTCTATGTTTAGGGTACAGTTCAAATACAATGAACATCACCCTATAAAAGCAATCTGAGCTACTGCTGACAGGGCACAGGATAGTTGATCCAGATTTTAAAACACACCATAGAGACAGCATAAGCTAGAAATAATGAGATACCTTGATGGCTTCCGTTGTCGAGCTTTGGGCTTCAGGCCATCAAATTTCAGCATATCTTCAGATCGTGTGTCCTCTATCACATATTCATCTGGTTTCTCGGGATGTGAATGCAAACTTTCTTTATCTTCTCCTACTACTCGATCAGATTTAGTAGCAACATAGTTGGAATTTTGGTTCTCTAGCAAATTCTCGTTATAGATTTGACTGTCTTCACTAATACGTTCATCGAATGTAGATACATAGCCTGAAAATTGTGCACCACTAGTTGAAGATTCGCTGCGGTTGATGAATTCTTCTCCCTTTGGAATTACATTTGTCTTTTGAGCATCTTGACTGCTCGACAACTCTTGAGGACTTAAATCTTTTGTGCGCATGGATGACATTCTAGAGTTGTATTCCAGCTCCTGAATGATCTGCCTGATAACATAGTAAGAACCACCAGCCTCTTTCATAGCCTTAAAGGCACTTGGGAACTTCCCTGCATTCATGGCTTTATACCTGCCAACCAGTAGAACATATTAATTTATAAACAATCCTCATATAGAAATATCACCAACATAATTAAAATTAGAACTCAGTAACCATACTAAGGCCCTGTTTGGTGGCCATTAATAGAGAATTGAAATTATTTGGTTGATTTATTTTTGTTTTCTAGGTAAGATGTGTGGTTAAAAATTGGAGAAAATGTGTGTGATTAAAAAGTGATTTGGAAAATTGTGTAAATTAATTTGGGCAATCATTACCAATTTAATTTGATAGCCGAACACACCCTAAATTAGTACTCACTTGCACCGCTAGATTTCTGAATGATTTATAGTTTTTAGTCCAATATAACTTAGGTGAGAAGTCTAATAATCATGAGTAATGATCATAAAATAAAACACTTGCAAACTTACTGCAATACAGGAGTATGGCCACCCCCTTCATTGGGTATGTGTTTCCATATCAGCATTGCATGAATAGTACTTGATTGACACTGCCCTGACACCTCTAAGAGGGGAGTAGAGGAGAATATTTATTTTCCTATGCAAGTTTCTCAGGTAATTAATGTGTCATTAGCGAAAAAAGTAACAGAAAAGAGCGCTCCTTCAATTCACTACAAAAACTAACACTCCGTTTGGTAACACTGTTTGGATTATAAATTGGTTTATTTATGATTTTGAGGTAAAAAGTAATTGTTGAAAATTGGAGAGAGAAAATGTGTGTGGTTAAAAAGTGGTTTATAAACCAAATAAATTGGTTTACCGAACACTAGCTAAATAACCTTTAATCCTAAATTCTGTCTTACAATATAAGTTTCATTACTAACAGCAACTGTGCTAATAGTCTGGCAATCTAATTGACATCTTTCACTAATATGATTTCTAAGAGAGTAATAATCCAGAACAAAACTCTAGTCATTTCAGGAATATATTATTCTAAATTTGGCCAACACTTCAGCAACTATATTGATCCAGGAGACCATATTTTGAAAGTGTGAAAAGTGGTTACACACTGTTCTGCCAGTTGAGAAAAAAATAAAATACTGAGATTCCATTTGGCATCAAGCATCAGCTTCTCTTCAAACTGATCATAAGAGGTCCAAAGAAAGAACTCTACAGAAACAATGAAAGAACACATTTCCGATGCATTTGTATACGGCATCAATTGCAGAAAACAATGTCAACATAAGCTAGCAACTCAAAAGAAAGCAAGGGTTAAAGAAAGATACTCGTTAACAAAACTTTCCACCATGGCTTTACGTTCATCCTTTGAGACCTTTTTACGAGATTTTTTCACATTGTGTGTATCAGAAGGAACAGAAGCAGAAAATGACCTTCCACGCCACTTTATAATAGATTTTTGCCCAATACTGGATGTGTCAATGTATACTGTGATGCAACCAGATAGAATACATTATTATAAACTAGAAAACCAAAATATTTCTTGACAAGAAATTGCATAAGATTCCGTGCTTTTCTCAAGTTAAAGAGATCGTGTGCAAGAAAAAATTACAATTCAAAATCATCATGTGTAGCTGAAGTGGAGAGAGGGTCATTCGGCATCTAATCTCCAATCACGAGAAACTGGGCAGAAACTTTATTTGCAATAAATATGAGTAAGATATAAGCACGAGTCTACATTTTAGTTTTATCACATTTTTAATAATTCTGACACGTAAACATTTATCTTTAACCAGCACACGCCAGTTCCTCGTGGAAATACATTTGAGAAAAAAAAAGTGTCTTACATTTTAACACTTTTAGATGAGAAAGGATTGGAAACAGAAAATTATTATAATTACAATCAAGTAAAAGGATTATACATCTGCCAGCAAGTAAAAAAAGAAAATGAAATAGAATATACAAAAGATCCTTCCAACTGAGAGTATCACATCAAAAGACAAGGATGAACTATTAAGTTCCTTATCCATAAATGCACAAAAGCAGCTAAATAATGAGTGGGGTTTAGTCACATGATGATTCATAAACCATTCCACTTCTGCTGTGCTTTGCGCACAGCTCTTTCACCTTTCCTAAAACTTCTTTCTATTGTAGCTCAAAGAATGAATATATAATTCAATAAAAAATATAAGTGAATGTTAGATCTCATTCTAAGTGAAAGTAGATGCAATGCCACATTTTTTTTTCTTTCCTACCCATAATTTTATGGGACGTTTGACATCACTCCTTACAACGAGGGGGCGTGAAGCCTCACGTAAAGAGTTACACCAAAAGGAGGAATAGAAGGCACGAAGAAATAACTGCATGTGGAAAGTACTATTTTTATTACAATAACAAGAGCAAAAAATTATTATGCGAATAACCCTTGGAAGGATTATCTCTATAAGTAATGCTAGATTAACTATACAATTTATTATAAATTGAGAGAATAAAATTAGATCCCCATGCACTACTATTTTCCAGCCAATAAATTATTTACACGCCTTAACGTATCAAAAGAAATCAATTCCAGTCCAAGTCTCCAAGTATATAGTACATTCAACTTAAACTAAAACCTAATGCAGTTATAGCTTTGTTTTCAGTTAAATCTTCAAATAACAAACAAATTACATTTAAAACAAAAAAACAAAAAATTGCATATATATAGTTATACCTTGATAAGGATTTGCAATATTCCGTCGGAATTGACGATAGAGGCGGACGTTGGGAGACCAGAGCATACTCCGAACGAGTCTCATATCCCCTAACGTAAAGAACCCCGACTGATTTATACTTTAGTTTTGAAGTAAAATGTTAATTCATACACACTACAAAAATAAAAATTAAACGAATAGAAAAACGAGTAAACAGAAAAGGTAAATCTTCAAATACCGAAAGAATTGCTGCGGTGGCGTGCGGCGGAAGTGGTGGAGAGGAGTGGTATTACCGGGGGCGACTATGATTGCTTGAAAGGGAAACCTTAAACCTTAAACCCAGACCACTCGGTGCTCAGGCTTGATTTAGAAAATAAAATTAAAATACTGCTTTTTGTTTAATTTTGAAAAATAGTCTTTTCTATTTTCTCTTATTAACTTGGTCCTTTTCAGACTTTGTTTAACAAGGACCAACTAGGAGAGGGAAAATATTAAAACCTGTTTACAAAATTTATGAAAATTTTCAAAATGACCTTTTTTCATTATGTTTTTCTTTTCCTCAAGTAGGGGTGGACGTGGGTTGGGTTATGTCGATTTTTTGCCCAACCCGAACCCAATACACTATGGTCGAGTTGAAAAAAAATCAACCAAACTCAATCCAAATATGAATTCAAACCCAACTCAATCAAGTTTCGGTCGGGTTGGGTTGGGTGGTTTGGGCTTTGGTCCAATTAAATAAAATTCTTAGAAAATTAAAAAATTATGCCCATAAATCAATTATTAACTCAAATAAATTATGTACAATACAATAAGCTCAAATATAATAAATTAAATATTTGCTAATAAAACTAAAATATGTTCAAATTATATTTGAGTTTCATCCAAATTAAAAATGGATTTAAGATTCTTGAAATTTAAATGGTCTTATATTTTAAAAATTTTGATTGGGTTGGATTGGGTTTGTCGTCCAACCCACAACCCAATCCAACCCAAACAAATTTTTTTTTTATAACCCAACCCAACCCGATCGAGTTGGGTTGGGTTGGGTTGGGCGGTTTTGGCGGGTTGATGCCCACCATCAAGGATCTTCAATTTCTCTCTCTTTTTTTATAGTGCCATCTCAAATTCATTTTCATTCTATGACTTTCTCATTTCCTTATTATCTCATAACTCTTGTATGTTATTATTTACTTGTTATTTTCATACATTTATGACATATCAACACATTGCTTTTTAGAGCATCTGCATTGAACGTGTTAATTCATACTTCTTTCGTCCCACAAAAATACTCGTTTGAGAATATATTAATAATATCTTAACAATATATCATGTCTTGGTGTCACGCAGTGAAAATGCTTATCTCCCCATTCGGTTCGGCAAGTCGGCAACAACTAGGCGGTTGGCCTATTTTACCATGAAGTGCTCTAATGATATGATCATATTGCAGGTATTTCCCTTACATCCTACTCATCAGCGTGCGTGTGTGCCAGTTGTTCTGCCTTGCCGGCCAATGAATGAGAGGTAAGCTACCTAGAGGCGAGAAACCTCGGGAGCTGAACCTGCGATCCGTGAAAGTTGGTATCAGAGCGGTCCTGCTTGAATGCGTTGTTGGTCTTGTGGAGATCAATGACATGAATTCTCGCGGAGAAAATATTTTGGGCCACGGATCGTGTCGGCAAGCTTGCGAAACAGAAAAGAAGGAAGCTGTTGGGGAAGATGAGTGTGCTGGGCAGCGTTGCGCGATTGCTTTCGAAGGAGTTTTGAGGAGCGCATTTTGCAGAGCCTATGAGAATGTAGTGGGTATGTGCTTCGACATGTGCTGGAGGCACTGCGACTGGAGGTCGTCCACCGAAGAACTACTGCTTATGGGGGCAGATGGTGAAGGTTGGTGTCGGAGGCGGTATGTACAAGTTACAGCAGGCAAGTGTGGGAGTACCACTGTGTGAATGATCGTCCATGAGGGGATGGTGCCGTTTAATTCTGCAATTGAGGAGTACGTGTTGATGTGAAGCTCACTTCCCGCTACGAGGACGTAAGCGGATTCGAATGGGGGAGAATCTCACGTAGTGAAAATGCTTATCTCTCCATTCGGTTCGGCAAGTCGGCAACAGCTAGGCGGTTGGCCTATTTTACCATTAAGTGCTCTAATGATATGATCATATTGCAGGTATTTCCCTTACATCCTACTCATCAGCGTGCGTGTGTGTCAGTTGTTCTGCCTTGCCGGCCAATGAATGAGAGGTAAGCTACCTAGAGGCGAGAAACCTCGGGAGCTGAACCTGCGATCCGTGAAACTTGGATTAATATCACAAAACGTCCATACTTTTGATATGTATTGTACAAAACATCCTGTGATTTTTAACTCTGAATGTCCCAACATTTACATTTTCTTATTGGAGACGTCTTTTTTATTATATTTAACTCTATTTCAACGTTAAATGAGGGGCATTTTTATCCAATTTCATTTTTAATTCATTTCTAAAGGGTAATTGGTACAAAACGTCCATACATTTGACACTCATTGTGGAAAAACGTCCTCACGTTCATTTTTTTGTGAATAACGTCCCTACCTTTAGATTTTCTTGCAGATTAGTCCCCAAATTTTACTTTTCTTTCAATTTAGTCATTCCGTATTTGATTTAAAGGTCATTGTCTTCAAACGTGTATAACTTTTGATCTGCAACTCTGAATTGCACTCCGTTTTTTGCGTTGAACTCTAAATTCAACCATCTTTCTTATGATGTATCACGTGCTCATTTATTAAACATTTCGTTTTGACTTTTGTATTGTAGATACTTATTTTGTTAGGGCATCATTGATTAACGTAAATTGATTTCTGTAAATTTTATTGAAACAGTGAAATTTTAATTTTAGTGTGTGTTCGACGGTCAGCGAAATTTATAAATTGAATTTATTTGACTTTTATTTGTTTTTTTAAGGTAAAATGTTTAGTTAAAAATTGGTATGTTTAGTCCATGTTTGAGCCATATTATAATCTCAAATCACTTTTTGAAAATTGGAGAAATTGTGTGTTGTTTAAAAAGTTATTTGAGATTATAATATGGCTCAAATAGGGACTAAACATATCAATTTTTAACCAAATATTTAACCTTAAAAAAATAAAAAAAGTCAAATAAATACAATTTATAAATTCCGCTGGCCGTCGAACACACACTAAATTTAAAATTTCATTGTTTCAATAAAATTTACAGAAATCAATTTATGTTAATTAATGATGCCCTTATTTCTTCAATATAAAAGTCATAGCGAAATGTTTAATAAATGAGCACATGATATATCATAAGAAAGATGGTTGAATTTGAAATCCAACGCAAAAAAACGAAGTGCAATTCGGAGTTGTAGATCAAAAGTTATATACGTTTGAAGACAATGACATTTAAATCAAATACGGAATGACTAAATTGAAAGAAAAGTAAAATTTGGAGACTAATCTGCAAGAAAATCTAAAGGTAGGGACGTTAGTCGCCAAAAAAATGAACGTAATGACGTTTTTCCACAATAAGTGTCAAACGTATGGACGTTTTGTGCTAATTACCCTTAAGAAATGAAATAAAAATGAAATTGAACAAAAATATCCCTCATTTAACGTTGAAATAGGGTTAAATATAACGAAAATGACGTCTCCAACAAGAAAATGTAAATGTTGGGACATTCAGCGTAAAAAATCACAATGTTGAGATGTTTTGCACAATACATGTCAAAGGTAGGGACAGTTTTGTGTTATTAACCCATATATCTTTGTTGAGGATATATTAATAATATCTAATTTTTTTTAATATATCACTCTTTAATATACATTGTTATTCACAAATATGAACAATTCATTATTCAATATAAGGATATATTAGATAAATTATAAATATATTTATAATTCTAACAAATATTAATTATATTTTATTAATCTGTAACAGAGGCTAAGAGACTCTCATGCTCCTCTCAAACTAACATAGAGATTGGGGTGCATGTGGTAAGAGGAAATTATATTTTGACCTTTATAAAATGATTAGTTTGAAAAATAAAATGACTATCTTTTTGAGTTGGTTTGTGTTTCAATCAAGTAAATTGAACATTATCTCGTTACTTCAACTAAGAAAGATAAGACTTCACGAAATCCTCCAAAAGTATGTGCTGCGAAAGTGCAAAGGGAACCCCACATCAGTTTACTTAAATTTGGGGTAAATAATAATAGGTTTATTAGACTTGAGCCACTCCCACCTAACTAGACCAATTTTTTGTGATGGAATCCCAATTCAATAGACGTTTCATCTTTTAACAACAATAAAAAACTGAACTCTTAATTCCAAATATACTGTCCAGACCACGAGCAGCTTCAACTGATGATTACTTCGTTAGGCTTTCTTCGCCTTATGCTGCTTTGTTGGAGGCGGGAATAGAAAGCGGAATGTCCACGCAGCCAATATTGCTCCTACGAAGGGACAGATCCAGTAAACATAGAATTGCTCCCATGTATTGTGCTTATTATTTACATATGCCCACCCGAATGCCTGCGATGATATTAGACACGATTGACATACACTTATAACACGAGCTTTGCGAGAAATAGCAAATAAAAATAAGAACAAAAAGTCAAGATAGAAAGAATTACACAAGATATTCTGGTATTATCACACTTGTTATAAGAAACTAGATTCTAGCTCCATTTGGTAAAACTGTAGCAATTATAAATTGGGTTATTTATGTTTTTTAGACAAAATGTGTAGTTAAAAAGTGAAGAGAGAAAATGTGTGCAGTTAAAAAGTGGTTTGGAAAATTGTTTTGCTTATAAATTAATTTATAAATTATAATGATTGTATTAAAGAATAGAGGCTAAAGCACGGCTAATCCTTTTCGTAATAGCTCTATGGAACTACATGCAATTTGAATTCAAGGGTTTTGTAGCTTCTCTCCGTGAGGCTAAGTCGTCCTATGTAAATCGCATTAGAAATATCAAAACTAGAATGTGAAAGCTATGTGACAACTTAATTGAATAGCAAGAAAATCAGTAGTGTTCTATAGTAAGAAACTTCCAAGTGCAGATGCTCAAAACTATCACTTGGCAAAATATCTTGTAACAATTTGGAGGACAGAGAAGTCAGTTAGGGCGAGAAGAGAATCAAGAAAACCCGCATATTTTTATGGGATCCACCATTTTTCACACTTTTCAATTAATTTTCAACCACATATTCTCCAAAAAATCCAAAATTCCGAAAAACTACCTACGCCAAACTCCAAAGAACAACTTTGACTTTCCAGATTCAAGAAAAACATACTCAGAGAACCAATGGACTCAAGTTATAGATCAGAACTTTTGTCATGTCCTAAAATTCTATCTAAAATTTTATTATATTGCCAAATCTAGAGAACAGTTTTGACTAATAAATACTTTTTAAAAATGTTCTAGTTATGCTTTAAAAGCTCTCTGCAAATTTATCACGATTTGAGCTGAGGGATTTGCACATGTAATTAAAGAGAAGTTAAGATCAGCTATTAGTAAGGTAAACATGAATCAAAGTGTAATATAGTTATTTGGCTTTGGAACAGAATCTGCCGCATTCATTAGTTTGAAGACATACATTATTCAATAGCTTGATGAAAAAGGAGCAAAGTTAAAGCTACACTCTTCGAATTGGAAAGTTAATAATCAAGCTGGTGTTTTTAGGTCTCAATAAGAAAATGACTGATCCTTCCAGGGGAAGGAGGAAAATTGAATCACCAGGAAGAGATAAGAGGTTAACGAAAGATGGAACGTCCAAAACCAACTTTAAGGCCGTTGTAAAGGGAAGGGTTAGTGTTTGTTGTGAGGTCCTAATAAGGGTGACAGCATTTGATGGATCAATTACAGAGTGGAGCATAAGGAAAATAGAGAACGCTGGTAGTTGAGGATCTCAATAATTTGACACCCCATAACAGGATAATAATGATGGAATGATTGGACCCCAAAAATGTAAATAGGGGTAGAGGTGTCAAGACGGACGGACGGATCAACCAGACCCGTGAAAATCGGCCCGGATCGACCCGGGACCCATGCGGGCGGTTCATGGGTCAAGAAGTTGTAAACCGAAGGTTTCGCGTGTCAAACATTCGAGAGCCGCGGTTAACCTGCTGGCCCGTAAAAAAAAAAAAAAAACAAAAAAAAATTAAAATATATATATATATATATAACTGTTTTTATTAAATATGGTAATAACATTGAAAATCTCCCTTCTTCTACAAACTCTAATACAACTTTTAAATCAAAATCTTATTTTTTCTCCCTAATAGCTATAAAACGTAAGGCTCTGTTCGGTAATACTGTAGCAGTTTATAAATGATTTTTTTACTGTTAAAAAAGTAAGATGTGTGGTTGAAAAGTTGAGAGAGAAAATTTGTATGGTTAAAAAGTGATTTGAGAAATTGTGTTGTATATAAATTGGTTTATAAAACGTAATGATTGCATTAGGGGACACATTGTAATATTCTTTGATAATAGTAATTAAAAATATAATTAATATTTAATTGTTATTTTTTATGTTTTATTTAAATTTACAAATTTAGAAGTAATTCATGTAACGTAAAATATAAATTTAAATTCTATGTAAATATTTTATGGTATAAATATGAATTTATCATTTTAATCATTTTGTATTTAGAAATTTGATAAAAAAAATCGTTATAAATATGAAAAAATCTATATTTTTATTCATACGAGCCAAATCAGAACACACCACGACCCGCATGGGCTCGACCCGGATGGACTAACGGGCGGACCTGAATTGTAGTTCGAAATTTGTGGACTGACCCGGAACCTGCAGCGGGTCGGCTTTTTTAAGCGGGCTGTTACCGAGCTTTATGATGGCGGGTCGGCCCAGTTAGGACCACTCGAATTGACACCTCTAAATAGGGGACCAAATCACATTACCAATTGAAAAATACAAAAGTCAAGTGAACAGTACTCTGATTGTGCTTCGGATGTCAAAGGCTCAAAACGCAATCACATTACCAATCTAAACATTTTGATGTCAAAAGAAATGCGATCATGTACCATCATTGGGAAAAGTAACTACTGCATTCTATGTTGGATTTTGGGATATGAAGTAAAAGCGTTAAGGCAGTGTTCGGCAACTCATTATAAATTGTAATTGTAATGATTGCAATTTATAATTTACGCAATTTTTCAAATCGCATATATTTTATCACTCCAATTTTTAAACACACATTTTACCTAGAAAACACAAATAATCAGTTTAATTTGGTTTAATGAGTTGTCGACAGAGGCTAAAGAAGAAAGGTTTGCCAGATACTTTTTCCTTTTGTGCTATGGGAAAGAGAGACTCTCACCTTGTGTTATTTTGTTTCTTTAATTTTGATTAGTCGGCAATTTCTAAAGAAATTTTCTACAATAAGACATAGATAATCATCCTATAATTGCGGAATCTAGCAAAAGAACGGAAAAGAGATGCACCACTTACATTGGCAGGATTCATCGAAGGTCCAGTATAACTTGAACCAGCAACAACTAGCGAAACAGTTGACATGGCAAGCAACCAATTCTTCACAAGTGGGTTGCTTGGACCCCTAAGGATGATGAGAAGGACAGCAAAAGTGATTGCAAACGTCAAAACTCCCTCAGCAATGGCTCCAGTGTGCAAGTCAACCTTCAAAGAAGGACCCCCAAGCATGTGTTTGTACTGCATAGGCATAACCTCCGTAATTGCAAGAGCACCACCTACTGCGCCAGCTGCCTATCAAGGATACAAGTAACAATTTACCATTCTCATTATTTGCATAATATATATTTAATTCATGGAAAAGCTTCACGATACTCACCGAACTTTATTTTGTGCAAACTCATTGTTCAACTTTGCCTTCTGTTGTAATTTGGTGTTCAGTTAAAATCTGTGCGTTTTTCTACCAAATCGGAAGTTTATTATTATTATTATTTAAATCTCGAATTCCATTATATATAGTATATCAGTGAGCAATCTAGATTTTCACAAACATATAATCATTTGATAACTTCCACATATTATCTACGTTTAAATCAAGGAAGTAGGATTGCATACTATGTTTAATATATGATTAATCACATGAAAATTAAGAGCAATCAAGTCATACCTGGGCAGGAAATCGGATAGCAGCAGAGACGAGAGAATCGGCGCCTCCAATACCAGCAGCATAGAAGGCGGCGATGGCGGTAGGATTGAAGGTTGCGCCGCCCAAAACATCGCCGATGATGCCGAAGCAGAACAACAGGAGAAAAACGAGAACAGTAGTGATGAGAAGAGTGGGTAGGCCTTGGGATACTCCCAGAGCAGAAGCCACCACAAAAGTGAGTGCGCCCAACGTCGATGCGCAAAAAACCCACATAAAAGTCAGCACCATATCGGCTACCGCTGCCCTAATAACACCCATTGAACTATTGGATCAGTAGAAAACAGCAGATTTTTCGGTCTTGCGTATCTCCTCTCTCTCGGGGCAGGATGAACAGAGAACGAGGACAGTAGAAAAAATGGGATGATTCACCTACTACATTTACCAGGAGAAGCACTGACTGTATGGAAGTATTCAAATAGATGAAGGTGTCTGTTTGATTGGTTGTCACTTGTCAGTGCGGTACAAGTTAGTTTGATTGGTCATTGAACTTATAAAGGCGCTCAATTTAGTCCCTATACTTTAGTTTTGTCCTAAACTAACCATCTAACTTTAAAAACATACGTTAGTGGCTATTGAACTTCACATAGTATTTTTAAGTGCTTATAAGTTGTGGATTTACATCATATATGGATATTAAATGTTGAATAATTGTCTATCTTACAAAATGCAAGGATAAAAAAATGTTTCATCATATTAAAATTTTAGGTGTTTATAACATGTTTGAGTGTCGAATAAGTGAGTAATATTTATGTGTTTCATAAAATATGTGAATAAAAAGTATTTTGATTTATTATAAAAAAATTAATCAAATAAACGAATTAAGCTTTGCCTGAGACAAATTTAATAGGGTCAAAAATCATTTCACAAAATAATATGTCACAATAATCATAGATTGATTCCCAACACCATGCTAAGAATAACTAGAATTTCAAGAAGAAGATATCATTCGTTTAATGAGAAATAAAAAGGAATATCAAAAATTCTAAATAATAAAAAGAAAAGCAACGATTGGAGTGGAAGAGTCAAGATTCGAAAAGAGGATTCTTCACTTCTTTCTCATTGGTTGCTCTTGCTTTCATCCTCTCTTTTTAAACAATTTGATTTGAACTATCGGTCTATGATCTTATTCAAACAAAGCTACAGTTACTGAGTATGACATCGAGAAGCAAACAAAACAAGAGGAGAGGTTGGGAATATGGGTGCGGGAGGTTGATGGACGAATCAAGTTCGATATGATCAACAAATCAACCCACGACAGGATCTACGGGCAAGTGCTTGGTGCTGGGTCTAATGGCAGATCTTGCATTTTTTAGAGGGAAGAAAACGATCGCAATCCTTTTTCTTCATCAATAGCACGCATATCGTTAATATAAAATTTATTAAACATTGGCCACTATATTAATCTCCTACAACTCATTAATCTATTAGTATAAGAAAAGAAGTTTTTGAATGAATCCCATCTCCAATTTAGCAAAATATATGGCCGTTGGACATGGCTTTTGATATATATTTTAGAAGACTTCGATAAACTTGATGAATACATGGTTGAAAATTTGATAAAAATTGTAAAATCCATTGAATATTTAAATTAATTGTTCAACATGAAACAAAACCTGAAGTTCGGTGACTTATTGGAACTAATTAAAGTTTAGCGATCAACATAAAACAAAACTTAAAATTAGATGACTAACTTGTCATAAACTGAAGTTTAGTGATCAAATTAAACCTGCCAATAAGTTCAACGACCAATTGATATATATATATATATATTTATTTTATTTTTTATTTTTATTTACGAATACTAGTTTTATGTCCATATACAATGCATGAACTGTGTTTTTTTAAAAGGTAATGTTATCGTGGAAATTTTGAAGAAAATGAAACAAATTAGATAAGCAATACAAGTTCCATACATCTGGTAACAAAACATTTCAAGTATGCTTTCCATTTACGGAGCCACAATAGATTTGCATTCTTGATTTACAACCTATGAAGTTTTTTTTTTTTGGTGTCCAGTAGAAAATTAAAAGAATGTTCATATTCTTTAATTATAAAGTATGGTGTGTTTGTGGCATTGTTTAAAAAGAGTTTTTTTTTTTTAAATGAATAGTGATTTTTAAGATAATTGATGATTGAAATTTGGTTGAAAAGTCAAATATTGTAGGTTTGACTTTTAATTGATGATTGAGATTGAATATTATATAAAAAATAGAAAATTTAATGAAAATCAAACAAGAGATGTATATAATTCATTATATATAAAGTGTCACGTAACAAAAAATAACATTTTCAATGCTCCTTAAGTTTAATACTAAGATGCATCCAGTTATTAAATTCTTCGTTTATTTATCTATTGTTTCTCGATGAACCTCTTTTAAATAACTTACAAAAAAAAAAAAAAAAAAACTCTATCTAGATCTTTCAAATATAATAATCATTGTCTCTCACATTTCTCGCCATTTGATAAATAACGCATGTAATAATTTCAAGAGAAACATAAATTAACACCTTATCTTTAAGGCTATTTTCTAATGAAAGATCTTTTAAAGGACCATTTACAATCAACAAATATCTAGATTTTATGTGAAGGGAATCCCAAATTCTTTGATCATAAATATGAGAGAGAATGACCCAAGATCCATTAAATTATCTACAACTTCATTTTTATGAGTAATTCTACAGGATATTTTTAAATGACATTGTGAGATGACGCACATTCATTGAGTGTTGAAAAAGTAAGTGGTGTGGTAGTTATTTACACCATCTAATATATGTTTGACAAGATAAAATATCACTTAAAAATGTTAATTTAAAATGTCTACATAGAATTATTCCATTTTTATCATTTTCATCATGTACTTCATTTGTATCACCTTCAACCACTTGAAAAATTACACAAAAATCAGGCAATTCAGTAACCAATTCAGTAACATAATTTCAAGAAAAAATAGTTTACCAAAATAAATGATTGACTGATTATCGGAATAGAATCATAGATGATTGATGCTTTTGTCCCAATAAAAAATGGAGTTCCTCCTGTGGCGGTGTGCAAGGTAATTTTGATTCCCCATAGTGCTTATGGAAATTTATTTACCCTTGTTTCTTTAATTGATTCCAATTTCTTCTTCGGGTTGTTTCATAGATTTATCAACCAAGTATGCTTCGCCCTCATCTAATAGAATATTCACTCCGGAGTTAAAGGAGGACATCCACCTGGGAGTCCCATGTATTCATGCCTTATAGCCTCGTTTGTAAGTACTCAGTTTGTTAGTCCGAGGTGGATTCCATTGAGTGGCGAAATCCCTTATTTGTGGGGGTTTGCTAAGCTATTCATGTTTACTTGGAATTATGCTTGTTAGCAGCTCCTAGCGAGGGCTTAGATCTTATTCTTTTGTTAACTTGTAACGGTGTTACTTCGGCACATCAGGTTTGGGCTAAATCACGTCGGCATATTACTTCGTCCATGTTTTATCTGGTGTGAATTCAGAAAAAACTTCTGAGGTCATGCCATTCTAGAGACGAGTGGGTAGGGCTCCTATAGCCGTGTCATTTCGGAGACACTTAAGCCGAGACTTAAGAATATAAGGTCTCTGAGACCGTGTGTCGTGGAGACACTTAAGCCGAGCTTAATAATATATTTTTGTTTGAGTCCTGCCATGTTGGTCTGCTTTGAACCGTTCTGCTTTGGCAATAAGCAGAGCTTTCATTGTTTCATGAGTATGCGTTGCTGTGACATTTAAATCAGACATAACTACGGAGGTCTTTTGATACTGTGCTGCTGCGACATTTATGAGACGTTCGCTCATCTTCATGAGTCCCTTGTTCAGGGTTTCCCTTTTCAAGGTGTTCTTCTTCAGAAATCCCTTGTTTAGGGGTCTCCATTTTCAGGGTGTCAATTGACGTAGTTCTTTTCTTGGAAGAAGTCCCTTTGTAGGAGTCCTCTGGAAGGGGTCCATGGAAGACTTCCTTCGGAAGGGGTCCATGGAAGACGTCCTTTGGAAGAGGTGGTACTTCGGAAGGGGTCCATGGAAGACGTCCTTAGATGATGAGGTACTTCGAAAGGGGTCCACGGAAGACGTCCTACGGAAGAGGAGGTACTTCGAAAGGGGTCCATGGAAGACGTCCTTCGGAAGAGGAGGTACTTCGGAAGGGGTCCATGGAAGACGTCCTTCAGAAGAGGTGCTTCGGAAGGGGTCCATGGAAGACGTCCTTCAGAAGAGGTATGAGCCATGTCACTTAGGCAATAAGGAGAGCTTCTTGAGCCATGCTACTTCGGCAATGACACTTAGGCAATACGGGGGCCTATGCCACTTAGGAAATGTGAGGGCTTCTTGAGCCATGCCACTTAGGCAATGTGAGGGCTTCTTGAGCCATGCCACTTAGGACAATAAGAGGAGCCATGCCACTTAGGCAATAAGAGGAGCCATGACACTTAGGCAATAAGAGGAGTCATGCCACTTAGGCAATGTGAGGGCTTCTTGAGCCATGCCACTTAGGACAATAAGAGGATCCATGCCACTTAGGCAATAAGAGGAGCCATGCCACTTAGGCAATGTGAGGGCTTCTTCAGCGCATCGCTCCCTCCTATTTCTAGGCTCAGCTGCATTTGTGCCGACCTTGATCAGCTCGACCCCCTCACTTGCCTCTGAATAACCCTCCTATTCGGCTGAAGACACTGCCAGATTTTGAGGGCGAAGCCTCCCTGTGTTTAAGTGGGGGTTGGTCTTGTTCTTCGGGTGCTTCATGCTCCGGGCCTTCTTCGTAGAGAGGCATGGATTCCACCTCGGCATATGTCTGCGGATCTTGATAATAATAGGAGGCAGTAGCCGCATCAGATGGTGAGTAATGTGGCAGTGAATATTGCGGGGGCAACATGAGCTCGTTCATAACATACCCTCTAACCATGTAGGCATTCATCGCAACAGTTTGATCTATCTGCTGTTTATGCATTTCCAGTATTTGGGTTGCCATGCGAGTCATGTCTCGCAGCATGCGGCGATTTCGGTGCCGGCGCGGAGGGTTAGGTTGGGTCACCCCCTCGTTTGTGTTCTCATGAGGCCTCTGAGGAGCCTCCTCTTCGCTGAGCTGGTCATTTCTATTCCTACAAGGGTTAATATCATTGTCACTTTCATTCATGTTCAGAGCAATTTTTTGGTTTTATCTTCTCTTTCAAAGATAGGTGAACTTTTATCTCAAAGCTCTAAGCCTTTTTCAAGGTTATTAAACTTTTATTTCAAAGTTTCACGCCTTTTTCAAGGTTAATAAACTTATGTTTCAAAGTTTCATACCTTTTTCAAGGTTAATAAACTTATATTTCAAAGTTTCACGCCTTTTTCAAGGTTAACAAACTTATATTTCAAAGTTTCACGCCTTTTTCAAGGTTAACAAACTTATATTTCAAAGTTTCACGCCTTTTTCAAGGTTAACAAACTTATATTTCAAAGTTTCACGCATTTTTCAAGGTTAACAAACTTATATTTCAAAGTTCCCCGCCTTTTTCAAGGGTAACAAACTTATGTTTCAAAGTTCTTGCAATTCTCTGCTCTTTTGCAAGAGGTTATTCGTATTTTTTTCAAGATTTACTTTCTGTGTGTGGCTTTTTATCATGCGTTTTCGTGGTTAGCAGTAAGATTTCCCACAGACAGCGCCAAAATGTTGACCACAAAATCAGGCTGGACCTTGGACCAACACTTCTCAGCTCTTCCCTCTTGAACACGTGGATCTCCTACGCACTGTGACAAACAATCAGTTTGCAAAGGGGGCCGAGGTGGCTCGTGTTTGCACTCCGATACTAAAGTCAGTGCCCATTTCAAGTAGATATAAATTGGGCGTGGGAAATATAAGTGTATAAAAGAGAGAAAATGGAGTGAGAATAAAACATTTAGTCAAGAGTATCAGGTTGCTCGCCCTCTGCTGGGAGACTTACCTGTTCTATTTATAGTTACATTCATTTACCATTATCATGATACGTGTTTGGCCTTTACACGTGGCTTCTCCCCATTCGTTGATCAAGTTAACATTTAGTTGGTCATAATCATTACAGTCTACTATAGTGTTATGGCGGCTATCACATCAACGATAAAGGCTCTGTCCCATCAGATTGAAGTTTGCTTATAGGTCCTGTGTTGGTGATGTTTCCGCCCAGCCCAGATGTCGGTCCTTGAGGTTGCTTCGGATGATGCTGCTTATGGAGATGGTTTGACCATGGGAGGGATGTGCCTCGGAATGCCTCGGCCAAATAATAACCCCTTAGGTGGGGCCCTACTTAGGTGGTTATTAGGTTCCATGTGTGACACGTCACGCGTAATTAGAATGTGGTCGTAACAATTATCATTTTTTAGTTCAGATGATTCGAGCATTCCAACTTAAGCAATAGATAGAACAATAGAAGACGAAGATCCTACATTTCTAGTTGCTAATAGGAATATACAAAATATTATAATTGTATTTAGTGTCTTTAAAACCTGAATATATTCAATTTGAATATTTTGCCACATGGATGGTTTCGTTTGGGATTATTTGTTTTTTACACAAATTTTCACGTTTACTCAAAGTTGAAATTTTTAATAAAAGAATCGAAAAATAACCGAAATCGAAACCGAACGCCCAACCCTATATATAATATTACAAATTGTATTAATATTAAGTCTAATGCTTACAATGATGTATTGTGTAAATTTCCCAAAAAGCGTTCTGTTTGTATTTTATTTTGTATTTTTATTTTCGAAAATGTTTTGTATTTTGTGTTTTCATTTTTGTTTTCAAATTTGCTGAAAACTGTTTTTGAAAATGAAAAGCTAGAAAACACGTTCTGTTTGAAATTTTGCAGAACACTATTTAAACTATTTTTAATTAATTTGCTTGCAGAATACTACTAACTCCAACTCAAATTTCCTTTCACAATACACTAAAAATATGGTTACATGCAACACACTAATGTGAGCATTAAGAGTCTAAATTAACACAGCTTGGTCAGGTTCGGGACTTGAGAAAGCTCTACTTCTATTAAAATCCAGAAAATGCAAGTTCTTTCAAAACCACCAGAGTCCATTTACCATTACATTTTTTGAAATATAACAACAAGAATTCTCATTTAATTTTATTTTTTTTGTAATGTTGATATTGAATTGAATAAAACTTTATTTAAACTAAGTTCCAAGTTAAGATAATTCTCAAAAAAAAAAAAAATTCTTTATTTAGGCTTAGTTCCAAGTTAGGATAATTCTAAAAAAAATAATAAAAAAATAAAAATTTTATATTAAGCTTAGTTCTAAGTTAAGATAATAAAAAAAAAAAAAAAATTCTCAAAACGCGTTTTGGACATTTTTTGTCGAAATACACACAAAACACCCAAAACGATGTTTCGGGCGTTTTCCGTTTTGTGTACAATTTTTATTTTTTTTTTCCAAAATGCGTTTTCGAAAATGGTAAAGAGAATGCGTTTTTAGCATTTTCGAAAATAAAAACAGAAACGACCTCAAAACAGCAAATAGAACAGGGGCTAAGGCTCTTTTCACTTTTGGAAAGGTGGGAATTTTCCATCTCATTGACATCCTTAAATGTAAACTCTAAATTGTATAATATTGTCATCAGGGTATATCTCTCAGTGGTAAAGGAGATGACTGATAATACGCTCAGCGCGGTCTGGTGCAGGGTTAGAATCATGAAAATGGATTTGACCTTGTGGCAAGCCGGAATTACCACCACTCGTGGGGACCTTCAGTACCCTCCACCCTGACTTTTGGGAGGTACATCTTGCAATTTATCACTCGAACAAATGACTTAGGGTATGATCAGTTCGGGCCCTCAAGGTATGAGTTACACCCCTAAATTGTATAATATTGAAAATTTTATCAATGTTAAGTCAATGCATACAACGATGTATTTGTGTAAATTTTCCAAAATTTAAAATCTAGTGGCGTTCTGTTTGTATTTTATTTTGTATTTTCATTTTCGAAAATGTTTTGTGTTTTGTGTTTTCATTTTTGTTTTCAAATTTGCTGAAAACGCGTTTGGTTTGTCATTTCTGAAAACTGTTTTTGAAAATGAAAAGCTGGAAAACATGTTCTATTTGAAATTTTGCAGAACACTATTTAAACTATTTTTAATTAACTAGTAGTAAGTACGTGCGTTGCACGTCTTACGTATATGATGAATGTGATGCATAATATCTTCACAGAAGTAATACCATTTTTTGAAAGTTGTTGAGGTAATAAATTTAAATGTGAGAAGTAATTAGTCGAAAATGAAAATAAAAAAACTATGTAAATTTGAACAAAAAATAGTAAGTAGTGTGTTCAAAAATTAATTTAGAAAAAATACCGATGACATGTTGTAAGTTTTGTATAATAATAAATCATATTATTTCTTCAATGAATTTCCAAACATATGTAAGAATTTAGATACTATTGAATATGAAAATAGGTATTGAATAATAGGAAGTTACAAAACTATTCAAATTTCAATCGTATTTTTCTTTTTTTATCATTTGATTAATAATTGAAAATTTGTAAGGAAAATTAAATAATGCAGATTTTTCAATAAATTTCTTAAATATTTGATTGTTAAATTTCATGTTTTGAATTGAAAAAAGATAATGTGAGAAAAAAGTTTATCATGACACACGCTTTATGCGATTTGGATGATCACAAAAATTGTGATAAAGCTTATTTACTACTCATTTTAGTAATTTTTTTCCTTTAATTTCAATAACTTCAAACACACATCTCCAACCCTTATAAAGAAAATTATTAAATATTTACATGTATTGTAGATTAATATTACGAACTGATAAAAGAAAAAAAATTCAATAATATTGACAAAAAACCTAACAATTTTAGAATGTTATTGACAAAAGAGAATAATGCAATAATTAACAAAAGAATAAAAATAATTTATGATTTGACTTTATAGATATTTTCTTTTTCACAAATCCATAAATAATTTACTATAGGTCACATATAAATTGATTTTGCATTAATTAAACTCCCTTAATCCAATTATTAAAATAAGTTGATAAAATTCTAAATTACCTAAAATAAAAATAAACAGAAAATTATGTGCGGATTTATGTGAATTCTATATTGATATTATATATATATGATTATTATTATTATTATTATTATTATTATTATTATGTGCATTGCACAACTTATGTATATTATGAATGATATTGTTAATATTAAAATTATTAAATAAAATACACATGAAATGAAACCATTGTGAATGAAAATGTTGAATAAATTATTATTGAAGGACGTTGTAAAAATTATAAGATATTTTTTCTTATAAATCAGAAATACGAACCCTAACAACAAATAATTTTTTAATACTTAATAAACACGAGAGTATAATAATATAAGAAAGTATAATAACGTAAAATTTTATAACTTTGTAAATTGTTAGATAGTATAACATTTTAATAATAAATAAATGAGAGATTATAATGAAATAAAATATTTAATGGTATGAATAAAAAATTTGTAATCAAAATTTTCTTCTAAACCCCAATTTTTTATATATTGTAATAAAATATGAGGTATGTACAAAATCATTCCCTTCAACTCTAACAACAAATCATTAAAAATTCTAAAAATTATTGAAAAAATGACCCAAATAATAAAAGGATAAAAAAGAGGTAAATTTGAATTAAATTTGTACAATATTTTTTTTTCATGTGTAACATATGACATTAAATTCACGGATTAATGAAATTGTAAAATTTTGAATTGAACATCATAAGATTATACATTTATAATATATATAGTGTAAACTATGGAATTTGAGTAGACAATTCAATTTTTGAAAGTAAGTCTAAGCAAAAATAAAACATAATTTTTTTAATACTAAATAAATGCGATAGTATAATATTATGAGAAAGTATAATAATGTAAAATTATATTGTAACATTGTGAATTGTTAGATAATAAAAATATTTTAATAATAAATAATTGAAAGATTATAATGAAATAAAATATTTAATTACATGAATAAAAAATTGGTAATTAAAAGTTTCTCCAAACTTCCAATTTTTATATATTGTAAAAAATAAAATATGAGGGTGCACAAAATAAGTCTCTTCATTTTTAGAACTTAAATAATTAATTAATATAAGAGGGCATAGTTTGTTTAAAGTAAAATATTTGAGGGCAAAATCGTGAAGTCAAATATTCTCTCTTATCTACACTTTTAAGGTAGTGTAGATTTGCTTGCAGAATACTACTAACTCCAACTCAAATTTCCTTTCACAATACACTAAAAATATAGTTACATGCAACACACTAATGTGAGCATTAAGAGTCTATATTAATACAGCTTGGTCAGGTTCGGGACTTGAGAAAGCTCTACTTTTATTAAAATCCAGAAAATGCAAGTTCTTTCAAAACCACCAGAGTCCATTTATCATTGTATTTTTTGAAATATAACAACAAGAATTCTTATTTAATTCTTTTTTGTAATGTTGATATTGAATTCAATAAAACTTTATTTAAACTAAGTTCCAAGTTAGGATAATTCTAAAAAAAAAAAATTATTTATTTAGGCTTAGTTCCAAGTTAGAATAATTCTAAAAAAAATAATTAAAAAATAAAAAAAATAAAAACTTTATATTAAGTTTAGTTCTAAGTTAAGATAATTCTATAAAAAAAAAAAAATAATAATCCCAAAACGCGTTTTCCGCTTTTTGGACATTTTTTGTCGAAATACACACAAAACGCCCAAAACGATGTTTCGGGCATTTTCCGTTTTGTGTACAATTTTTTTTTTTTTGTTTTCCAAAATGCGTTTTCGAAAATGGTAAAGAGAACGCGTTTTTAACGTTTTCGAAAATAAAAACAGAAAATGACCTCAAAACAGCAAAGAGAACAGGGACAATGCTCTTTCACTTTGGGTCTCTTAGGAAGGCCATTTTGAATAAAAGTAGTCCGTTTAAAAAAAAAAATAATAAATCATCATGCACAAAGTTAATATCCAATGGTCACTGAACTTATACTCATATATTTGATCGATCATTAATTTTTAAAGTGTCGAGTTTTGATAATTGAATTTTTGTAAACGTCTTCGATTAGTTACTGAACTTTAAAATGTCGTGTTTTAATCATTAATTTATGAGTTAATAGCCCTAATAATCACTGAACTTATGTAAATGTCGAGTTTTGATCACTAAATTTATCAAAATAGTGGACGTTAATCATTGATTTAACTTTCATAACAAAATTGACGATGTGTCAGACGGAATGCCCTTCACCTTCAACCGAACGATCACGGCAAACCAAATTACTAACTAAGAAGATTTTGAGAACGTTTTCGATTGATCACTAAATTTTAAAAATATTTTTTTACTGTTGATTCGTTGTATACAACTGATAATTTGAAAGAGCGTTTATAAATTTTCAAGTCAGTCATGTCATCCTTACAAGTTTAGTGACCAAAATTTGATTAACTTAAAATTTAGTGAACAATTGAAAACGTTTTAAAAGTTTAGTGACTAATCGATAACTTTTTTAAAAGTCACCACATGCATTCCCTTTATTACGTCGTTAATTCTGTTACGAAAGATAAGTCAATGGTCAATGTTTATCACTTTGATAATTTTAGTTATCAGAATTCGACATTTATACAAGTTCGGTGATTATTTGGACAATTAGCCTATAGCTTAATGATTAAATTTTGACATTTTAAAGTTAAATGATCAATCAAAGACATCAAAGATGTAGACATAATTTATTAATTATTGAGATAATTAAATAATAATATTAAGTTGGAGATAAAAAATCGACTAGTATGGGACAAATAACTCGTACACAGACGTTATTACGTTACAGTGTTTGTTCTCCGATTACCGTTCTATTGATTTCTGTATGTTTTTTTAGATTTTCAATAATTGGCAAAACTATGTTCCGAGAGAGAGCTAAACGGGTCTTACTGTCTTCGGCTAAAGAGGTATTGTTCTAACTATAATTCCTCCCTTTTTCCAAAATCATTATAATTTGTTGCCAATTATCTTGTTATTAATTTCTTGTTTTTGTTCAAGTTCCCTGGTTCAATATGAATTGCTATTTCTGTTAATCTTTTTGGAATGTAAGATTGAAATCCTCTTTTCTGGGATTCCTTCAACTGCTGATTGCAGAACATTGAGAAGATTAAAAAAGCCGTAGATGAAGGCAATTACTATGGGGCTCAACAGATGTACAAGTCTTTCAGTGCGAGGTACATACAATAAATACCATCATTCTTAGTTTGTATATGGTTATATATTTCATTTTTTCTTCTTATTTTAAATTCATGACAGATATAATGCAGCCGAGAGATATTTGGACGCCTTGAATATTCTGCAATCCGGTGCTTGCTTGCAATTAGAAAATGGACAGGTTAGACTCTTGACTCTTGCCATGCGAACTATTTTCTGCAGAACAATCACTGTTGAGTCTAGGTTATAACTTGCAACCCAAAAACCACATGACAATTCGGTCAGTATTGAGTAAGCGATGCATTATGATACATTAACCAGCAAAGGTTTGGTAAAGATTTATTTAAGTATTAGCACAGAAATTACTGCAGATATCAGTACAGAACCTTGCCTTTATATACTACCAGCATGGACATATGAGTGGCAAATCCGGTCTGATTTATTTTTTTGAGTAATGCAATTCATCCGAGTCTAGATCATTGGTCATCCCACTACCTCTGGCACATAGACTGATAATGACTCTAGGTGAATAGCATTATTCTTATTTTTCTTGGTTAATTCCGAAGTGCATGGCTTATTTTGCTAGGAAAAGGATTTTGCGGAGCATCAGATTATTTTCAGTTCCTTGTTCAAAGGCCAAAGCATTGACTTATGACATTTACACTCATTTCAGGTTACATGTGGGGCTGAACTTGCCGTCTTGTTTGTAGAAGCTCTTGTTAAAGGAAAATTTCTTTATGACGACGATACTGTTGGTCAGTTCTTTCATTTAATTTTTGTTCTTAACATTTTTTGCCCAATTTCTTTTTTCTTTTTCGTTATCATTCTTTCTATTTAGGATATGTGATGCATATGCTCTTACTTTATGCAAGTATGTACGTTCATTTACACGTCTGATGGTATATTTAGCTCTTTTAAAACGATACTAGAAGTTGCACATCATTGAAGATGATTGTAGAATCTACTCTGTGATTCACTTTTCATTGATAAATTATTACCCAGAGTGCAGATGATAGATTTTGTTTTGATTTTCTATCAACCAAATCTTAATAGAAATGAATTTGCAGATTTAACATCTGTCTGGAACATAGTGATCAAATTGATTCAAAAATATGAGCTTAGCTATTGCGCTCAACATCAAATTTTGGTGGAAAACTATTTTATTCAGTTTTCCTCTTATGAGGGAAAAAATCGCCTTACAAACACTCTACTTTTCCTCTTTTTCCTTTTTTTGTGGAACTTACTCTTTTATTCCCCAAAAATTTGGAGTAATTTTATTCTTCTCTTCCAATTGAAATGGCATGAGAGAGGAAATTCCACTCTACTTTGCCTATGGTGTTGTTGAACTACTGCAACTTGTAGCTTTCGCAAAGAGTGGAAGGGAGAGAGGGAGGGGGCATTTCTTAGGCAACCATACGATACACAAAATAAAAGATGCCTTCTTCTGAAAAATATACACTCATAGAGTTACCTTGTATTAAGCCTATTAAATATGAAGGCATATGCGATCATTGTAACCATGGTGATTTATATTAAATATGAAGGCATGTGCGATCCTTGTAAACATGGTGTTTTATGCCCCTATCACCATGGTGGCTAGCTGTAGGATTTTTGTCATAGAATGTGAACAGAACAATTTAAAAGACATAGAAGAAGCATGCTAGATCAAAATAGGCAGTGTTTACTATCATATAAATCTACAATGATCTCTTCACGACGGGATATATTATTGCACTAATAACTTCATAGTACGTTAACTTGTCTTCGCAATTGATCTTTGCCAGAAAGAACTGGGCACCTTCTTAGTTGAACATAGCCAAAGTTCTATCTAGTACTTTTATGTTCTCTAGCTCTTTAATAGGCTTTGGATTATTGCACATGGCTCTATTGCACAGGAGTTTGTTCTGAGCTTGACTGTACATTTGTCCTGGTCAGGATGTTCGGAAGTTTTTGTGTGGGGTCCTAAGTTACCATTTTTTACTTGGCATACTGTATGTTTAACATAACTAGATATCTCTAATTTGTTTAGATGATAGGGTTTGGGACATTGTTTGATTTAATTTGAACTTAGGATCAAATCCTTTTATATTGGAACAAGCTTTTGAAGCTAAATGTGGTTAGATGATTGCGAATCAAAATATCTAAGTTTAGTGTTTTAATATTTACAACTTTTGACAATTCAGTATATCATCTGCATTATCATGACTAACTTGTGGTTTGAAATGCACTATAGTTGAAATTGTAAATCCACGCAATACTATTATGATCAACCTACTTAAAAATTAAATTATATGTTCAGACAAATTAGTGTTTTTCTAGGATAGTCTTCTTTTCACATTGGGAAAAATCTTTGGGCTAAATCACGTCAAAAGTGAAGACAGGTCTGAACTGACTACGAAGAGGAGAATCCATTATGAGTCTGAGCCTATAATACTAACTCTACTTTATTATTATATGGCTTCTTTGAGATCTGATCTGGTCTGGTCTGGTCTTTGACACAATTCTTGTTAGATAGGTTGCTTGACTGCTTTCTGTTCATCTTCATTGATATTTAGTGATTTTTGGATTGATTTCTCTAAAAGTAATGGCCTATGTAACTTTAGTTTGAGCAGATTTACATAAACCTTCATTACTTGCGGATGCCAATAAGCACATTAAATTACAACCATTCATTTAATAATTCATAATTCTAAGAAGTTCCATATGCAGATCGTATCAGGAAAATCTACAAAAAGTTTCCTTGCATACCAGTACCACAACATTTGGACCTGGCTGATGATGATGACATGCAACGACTTCAAGAAGCTCTTGGAGCTGCAAAAATGCGTGTAGAAGGTTGCTCATCTTTTTTGAAGGCCGCTATTAAGTGAGACACCCTTTTCCAATTTATCTTCTCTATTAATCCCATCATTTTTCTATATAAGTTTGAGCGTAAACTTTTCTAATATGATTTATGGACAAGCTTGATTGTCAGCTATTTTACCTGTATTGTCAATTAGGTTAGTTTTGTTGTTATGGACGACTCAATAGATTCGATGAGATAAATGCAGTGTATTTTACCTCTAAAATGACAAACACAAAAGATTATCTTCCAAATTCACAATATTTAAGAAAAAATGTAATATAGAGATTGATTCAGTTTGAAAAAACAGAAGTAATTGTTGCAAGTTTGTAGAAACAAAAATTGACGGTTGAGTATCACTTGTTTATCTTTTTCTTCCTGTTATTGAAATATAGATTTTTGAAAACAAAACTAAATTAAAATATGCATTTTATTTTTGTAATTCAAAAGGATATTTAGCCTTTTTAGAAAAAGGATAATTTTGATTTTATTTTCAAAGGTAATATGTGTTTTTCTCATCAGGATCATTCATTATATGCAAGAGACAAGGTTTTGTTTGGCTTTTGATATTAAGTCTTAGATTACCAGATCAGGATTTGGTTAATAAAAAACACCTTGGTGCATAAAATATAACCCTTTCCATGGCTAGAAAACTCTAGAGCAAGATTATCAGGTCAAACTAGCAACAAAGGAGGTCGAGATGGAGTGAGGAGGTCATGGAAGTCACTGATTATGGTTAAGTCCATGCAAAATGAGGTTTATTGGAACAGTATAGTAGAAATCAAAAGGGGGTGAAAAACTGTGTTGATGACTAATGAAGAATATCAATTTTTTTTTGCTGAAGTCATTATGGTCAAATAACAGGGGTCGTACAATAAGAAAGCTTACAGATTTGGAAATTTGGTGCTAGTGTTACATATTTTGTGATATTTATGCTTCTTGCATTATTTAGGGTAAATTGGAATAGTAAATTAACTCATGTTTTTTACTCAGGTGGTCTATTGAATTTGGAGCACATAAGAATGGATCTCCTGAACTTCATGATATGCTAGCTACTTATATATATTCAGAGTCTCCTGAGGTGGTATGTCCTTGCACAATTGTGTGCTTTTTGGGGATGAATCTACATTAGTGCTATTGAACTCCTTGGTTCTTTAGTTTGGCTCTTCAGACTACAGTTTATGCTAATAATTTGTAAAATCCTTAAGTTATGTGCTCTCCTTCCAAATAAAAAAATAAAGATAAAAAAGGTGAAAAACACCCCCCACCCCCACCCCACCGCCCGAAAAAAAAAATAAAATCAAAAATTAAAATTTTTATGTCAATTCTCCAATAAGCTGGGTTGAGTATATCTTTCCATCCCTGATTAGCCCTCTTTTTCTGAATTTCTTGCTTTCCCTTGCTTCTCTTTTTGTTGAGCCTTTTTTCTTTCTTGTTAGTTCAGCCATACGTGCTATAAAACTGTTGGCTCCATTCTGTCCCCTTAATGGTGTCTTATGTCAATGATAAGCTTGATAAAAATATTAAATTATTATTCTGAAAGTTTGCAGCAATGACACAAGTACATATTGATTGCTGTCTTCTTAGCTGTGTAGATATTATTATGTTGCTTGGGGCCCATTTTGATGCAGACAATACCATATTGACTATCCACAGTCTGTCTGTTGAATACTTTTTCATCAATGTTGTAATAGGATGTATTGAGGTTCTATGAAATGCCCTAATTAGCGCTTTTCAATATGAAGTGTTATGTTGAGTTTTAGACTTAGTTGATTAATTTGTCTCCTTCTGCTAATTTATAGCAACTGAAACCGTCCTGAACTGTTTTTCACCTTCTCCAAGTCACGATATTTGAAGTCTCTTTTTTCTTAGTGATTGTTCAACTCATTTCTAAGCCTCTGTTTGGATAAAATTTGTTATAAACGGTTACGTAGCAATATCTCCTTTGACAAGTTTTTTGAAAAGTCAACAATTTCGGCTGGTCAAAAATTCCCACCTACCATTTTTTATTTTTAAAAAATGAATCAACGAAATATTATCACGTCGCTATTTATAAACAACCATTTATAAATGATTTACCAAACAAAGGCTAAGATATCACTGATGGAAGTATCATGATATGTTATTATGCTTTTATGATGATATTCATTTTCTCAAAGAATTAAATTTAAATTAATAGAATGACTTAAAAATATTACAAATTACAAGCCAAGGAGCCTTGTTATTCAATTTAGTTTGATTATTAAATTTTAGGTGATTTTGAAAATTTATATATTTGTTACAGGACATGACCAAAGTGTCATATTATTTTGTTCGAGGGAAGAATCCAAAGAAGTTTGCTTCAACTCTAGTGAATTTCATGGGAAAGGTTAGCCCTTCCACTTCTTATAATGCTAACTATAACTGCTACAAGTTCATTGTTTCTATTGGAGTTTAACAAAGTAAAACGCTGCATAGTTGTGAAGTTGTAAAATATAATTAACTGCAGAAATACTGTTTATAGATCGTCCACCCTTAACTAGATCTAAAATACGATTTTAAATTTTCAGTGTTACCCAGGTGAAGATGATTTGGCCATTGCGCGAGCAGTTTTGATGTAAGTGTTGAATCTGAATACATGCAGCTACATTTGCACTTCCTATTAGTGTTGTACACTGTCTCCATACATTTCTCTTGATTCACAATTCTAAATCATTCATGCTTTGATCCGTTATCTAAATGCTCCTTGTCAGCTATGCCTATTATTCCGCCTCTTCCTAGTGTCAGAGTTCAATAAATGGACTTGGAATTTGCTTCCTCTACCTGATGGACCTCATTGCATTTGGTTTGATATGTGGACGTGCCTTAAATTATGCTTCAGTCTTCAACCCACCCCACCAAAAAGGAGGAACGAAGAAAATAAATAAAGGATAAAAGCATGAGTAAAGATTTGAAAGATATACTTTTGTGCACATTGAAAAACTACTTGCGAGTACAAATTTGTCTGAACTTCGAGATAGTTGGGTGATAGGAATCAATTAGTTAGGGGATGGGTATTATGGAAATTTAGTAGAATGAAATGTGTAAGTTAAATGGGGGTATTATGGGGATATGGTTAAAAATTGTATAGACACTTGTCTAAATACAGGGCGGGGAATTTATCATTTTAGTTATGCAGAATATGGTAGAATTGGGGAACCCCTTGAGAGAGAGATGAGCCTCTTGAAAGTTCATCAACCTATTGTAATTCAATTTTATCATCTCATTAAATAATACAGCAATTTATACATCGATTGTTTAGGGTTCTATTAATTGGTATCAGAGCATTGATTCTAGGGTAAATGGAAGTAAATTTCAGAAAAGAATGGGAGAAATTGGGGTTAATGATGGAGGAACTTCATCAATCGATACAAAAATGCAGCAAATCAATTAGCAATAGTCTAGGGCAAATGGAAAGAAAAGAACTGAAGGAGGAATTACTAGAGTTCAATGGTGGCCATCATAAGGAATGGGTACATAGGGCTAAGGCATATTTCGCCATGAATGATGTAGAAGTTTACGAGAAGGTAGAAGATATTGTGATTGCTTCATCGGAGAAGCCCTATTTTGGTTGCATCAACTAGATTGACGTCGATCAGTAAGGACATAGGAAGAATTGAAGGCCTTGCTACTCAATCGCTTTCTTCCTGCATGGGAGATGGTCACAAGCAAAGAAAATATGGCGTGTAGAGAGAGCTGGAGAAGATTGAACGAATTGCAGAGAAGGCAAATGAAGAGATTACGAACGATCTATTAGAAGGGAAAAGAATGGGATCTGTTGGGCTGATTTCGGTTTGGGTAATGAGTTTGACTTGCAAGTGATCTTCATTGAAGAAACCCACGTAGCTAAAAGTTTAAGTGGAGAAAAATGCCTGATAGCCTCAAGTCCAAATCGTATTTGGGATCCCGGAATTGATCAGGCCCAACAACCTATTATGGAGTTGGCCTAACAAGTTGAGGACTGAAATGACTCCTTGAAACAAGCTCATTTAAATTCTGGCCCAATTAATACTAAAATTAATTGTCTTAGCCCAATATAAACCCCAGCCCCTAAGCTGAAGGTGAGAATCGGGATATTATATATGGCAAGACTTGATGGTGAGAGATTCTAAGCTACCAGCTTCAGGTCATTCCTTGACAGGTAGTGCGGTCACAAATTTCAACTTTCCAGGAAGATGAGGACTCCATTAGGAAATAACTCTCACAAGCTTATCCCATTTTCAAAGTGTCAATACGAAGATTCCAACTACTGAAAAGAGGATGTTGCAAAATTAGTAAAGGACGAGAAAAAAAAGGGAAACAAATGGAACTATAGCAGAGACAACAAGGTCATTCGGTTTTCACTAGTGGTCCTCAAATTTCCAAGAAATTGTTCTATATATAGTTTTTTTAAATTTTGTATTGGGATCCAACTTTCACCTTGAGGACATGGTGAATTTCGAGGGCGCGGTGATGATAGGAACCAATTTAGTAGAATAAAATGTGTAAGCATAAATAAGGGTATTATGAGGATATGGTTAATAAATGTATACACTCGTCTATAATAGTTCATCAACCTATTGTAATTCAGTTTTATCCTTTCATTATATTGTACAGCAGTTTATACACCGATTATCATTGGGATATAATAAATCTAATGGATTGTACAGGGGATAGTCAGCGTCCCCAGTTCATTGCAATCCAACCAATTATTTGAACAAATATAGGTGAGCTCGTTCAAAAATCTTCTGGCTGATGATATTTTGATGACTTGAGATTGAATTGTTTGCATAATGTTTTGATGCTTTGTAAAGCAAACTAATCCTTATTCCTAGGCTTGGCAATGGAATCTTTCTTCGCCTATTCCTTTAGTTCATTGATACATCTACTAGAAGGTCCAATGACGTTAAATCCTTTGCACCCACTATTGGCCGTGTTAATTTTGATTTATCACATCATCTTCTAAACTATTCTATTAAGATCATGTCAATCTTTCAAAAGGTAGCTTTTTTGTGCACAAGATGTGCCCTCAACTACCTAAGTTATATTCTTAATTTATCCTCTATATAATGCTACCTACACTTGTTTCCGTATAGTAGGTTAATTACTCCAATGGTCACTGAAGGTTTTTTTTTTCCTCTGACGCTATCATTCATTGAACTTTGTATTTGTTACACTAATGGCCACTTGGTCAAATAAATTAACATTAAACCTACGTGGCACTATTTATTATGCCAGCTTAGCAAAATTGGAGAGTTAGGACTTGGAGACTAATCACATTTAAATGAGAAAAAAGACTCTTTTTTGGGGCTTAAATCGTATAGTAAATCAAAAAAATTTTTTAAATGATTTTTTTGACTTGACATAATAAATAATATTGTTTGATGACACGTTGGCACTTTTTGGTACACATTGGATTTAATGTTAATCTTTTTGAGTGAGTGACAATGTGACATTTAGTGTAAAAGTTAGAAACTTAAGTTATGACCAGCATAACTCAGGTATCCATCTTAAAATCCTCATTGCTCTCATTTTTCACCTTAAGGAAATTTCGTCAGTTACCACATGTTAGCAGTGTCCATTGAAGGTTCTTTGACGTTTTACTTTAGATTGTGACGGTGGGAACTCCAACACAATTCCTATATTGTGTATATAATATACTCCTTCCGTCTCACAAAGATATGCTTGTTTTTCTTTTTTGTTTGTCCTATAAAGATATGCCACTTTCTTTTTTGAAAGTATATTAATGTCTTCATTTTCTAGTATACCCACATTTAATATACATTGTTATCAACAAATATGAATAACTCATTATTTAATGTAAGGGTATATTAGGTAGAATGTAGGTAAATTTATAGTTCCAACATATATTAATTATGTTTTCTTAATCCGTGTGAAAATAAAAGTAAGCCTATTTTGGTACGTCTATACCAGGTAGAAATCAGAAATTAATTCTAGCAGGGAACTGGACTCTAGTAACAAGATCTCATTTTGAAAGGAATTTTTGTATATTGTTTACACTATTACATGGTTATTTATACGTATACAATGCTAGAGTGAAATCATAGAACTGATTCTTTATGCTATCACTCACCCTCATAGCTTTACTTGTACTGACTAATAAGTTACTAAACCTCGAAACTTGGAATTATTAATGGAAATCCTCTTACTTTGTGGTCACAAACTCTATTTCATGTTCCATATGATGCAATTCATGTTCAAGCTTCTACCATGGCTGCTTGCTATGTGGTATTTCTAAGTTATGATTTTGAATGAGGATTCACATGTTTGGCATTTTGTCTATGTAGGTACTTATCTCTAGGCAATCTGAGAGATGCTAATATCCTTATGGATGAAGTGAGGAAGCAAGTTCAAATTGAAGAACTTGATTTTCCTCGTACAGAACTGATGCAGTTGACTAATTACTTGCTACAGACGTAAGTTGCTCCTATTTTGTTTCTCACCTTTATCTGATGCTGACTATTACTTTTTCATGTAAACAAAATGTTGTAGACGGTAATCAGAGCCTGTAGCCATTGACTTGCTTCTAGATTTGGACCAATACTGCCCGTTTAATTTTATTATTTTTATTTTTACTATTATTATTATTATTTTTGTTATTTAGTTTTTTTATTCATTCTATTCTTTATTTTAAATAACTTGGTGGGTTTCGGGGTGGGATGCCAAAAATCCTCTAGGGGTGGAAGACCAGCCCCTAGAACCAGATTAATCCGAGCGGGACCCTGCAGGTCACGGATCCTCCGGGTCAAATTTTCATCCCTACACTTGTTTGTAGTGAGTACTATTAATTGGATATTAACAAACTATAAAAGAAAATATTCAGATTGTGTTGTGACGACTCGAGTTCTTGGTAATTTGAGTGTCCTAAAATTAGATTAAACTTAAATACAAGGTTCTAAAGGAAAAAGGAGATCTACAAAAAATAATCGCAATACAACTTTATTCTAATAAATGTATTTATTTTAATTAAAAGGAGTACGAACGAAATCTTAAATAGGACGAGTTCGATATAAACAAAATTAAACAGACATTTATTCAAAAGAATTTATTTTAGATATTTCGTCACTGCAGCCATCTCCACATCGGCCACCTCGAAGCGTTAATTTTTTAAAAGGAAATAAAAACATAATGTGAGATAAAATCTCAATAATTGTACGTGGGCAATATAAGCGTTAATTTTCTGAATGGAAATAAAAACATAACGTGAGATAAAATCTCAATAATTGTGCGTGAGTAATATAAATTTTGTATATGTATTTCAACAAAAAATTCATACTTGCATAGGGAGACACGGAAATTGGACTGGACATAGATGATGCCATTTTTTTTGTGTAGCACTACTATACTCCAATCCATTTTTACAAAGTCTTGCACACTACGGACTATAACTTAAAAAACATAACTGTGAAATGACTTAAAATTACTCACAAAATAACATTATAACACACTTTACTGTTTCGCTGGACATATCAAATTGTTGTATAGAGAGTGTGTAAAGAATTTGTGATAGGTGCTTTTGTAATGTTGGATTGATCTCCTATTTATAGTTTTAAGTTTTTTAAACCATGTGTTAAAATATTGAAAAGAAATAATTGTGAATTTTACAAAGTCAAGGCAAGAAACGCGTATTCCACCATAAATTTTAACAAGAGAATTGTATGATATTAAGCCAATTTTCCTTCACTTGGACCCCACATACTTGCATAATTTATTGTTGCCTAAAATTGTGGTCAACTATGAATTCTTTCCATCTATTATTTCTCCATTCATGCACGTAATTGTTGTACTAAACAAAGTTGATTGGTTTCACACAATTAAAGTAAATGTGAAAGTCTTACATGCATGGGATGACACATGTTATCCATAAATAACTTTATATAGATTTAATCTTGTTTAGGAACTCAATTAATCTAGTTTATATATATATTTTTTGGTCTCGTGATGTTTTATTAATTATGAGCTATGCTTTAAGACCAATACTGACCTAAAAATCCCCAACGTGGCCCAACAAATATCTTACAATACTTACTCTTAAGTCTTAAGTCCTCAAACTATTGGCCAAAAACCGTTTAAGTCCCTAGACTTTAATTAGTTGTTCAATTAAGTCCTAAATTCAAATTTAATGGCTAGTAAAAAGTGGAGGCGTTATATATGCCACCTAAAATTTAACCACCACGGGTATCACAAAGTGTGGATAAAATGATACAATGCTATACTAGCAGGGCTTGCCTAAAGGCAAAGCAGGCCCGTGCCTTGGACCTCATCCAAGTAAGGGGAAAAAAAAAAAAAACTGAAATTTTGGGCCAGAACCCAAAGGCCCAAATAATGTTATATTTGGAATGAATCGTTCTACTCGTACCTCATTTTCTCCAATGAAAGAAAACAAAATCCCAAAATCCTCAATTGAAAACAATCTTTGAAAGGAAAAAATCCCACTGCTTAGTCGTTAGTACTTACTACTTAGTCCGTTAGTCGTTACGTGTATTGACTTTTGACTAATCATAAAATGCAACATTGTTAATTTAGCGCCCCTGAACCCGTGTACACGTCTGTCTATGACAAGCAAGGGTCCAATTTTTTCAAGATATAATGCTTGTCTTGGGCCCTAAGAATCACAGGTACGGCTCCTCCTGCCCTATGCATTTGTTCATCATTATGCTGATCTTCAATTTTCTTAGTTTCTTCTTGTACCTCTTTCCTGAGAGGGATAGGATTTCTGCAGTTTTAGAACTTGTAGTTGTGTTTAGCCGTTGGTTTGGTGATAAATGGTTTGTGGCTTTCTGAGGTAGCTTTGCCTCTGGATCTTAGCTTTTTTGTACCTCATTGGTTAATTTAATCACTATTTTGATTTTCCAATAGTTAGATTCTTGTTTCTTTAATTGTCAAATGACTTCCAGTTTAGGTAAATTCTCCTTTTAACTGGAATGAAGTTTTAGTTAATTATGAAAAACGATGGAAGGCTTTATATATTGCGGGAATCTGAAAGCTGGTTCTTAAGCCTGTCGACCACCTTTCTGTTTTGGGGGAGGGGTAGAGACTAGAGACCATGGAACACCTGAAGTCTTTAACTTATAGATGACCCACTAACCAATATGAGATCACACAACCTCCTTTTGCACGAGGGACTATGCCAGTCCTAGTTGTCATGAATTACTCCTTTTCAGATTAATTACTTTTCATGTTTCTCAAATCATATCATCAAAATAACTTGAAAGCATAAATTCAGAACAAGATCAGTTGCAAACCTACACACTTCTCTTGCATCTTCAAAATCATTAGAGAATCTGAATGTATCTAGTGACCTTACAGTAGGAATGAACGCATTTAGTGAAAAGGCAAATGACAGGACACTCGAGCCATCTCAGTGTCAAGTCAGGATCTTACAGTCTCTGGAACTGAACGTGACAAGTGACAATCTAGGGTTGACACCTTTCCTCACCTAGCACCTACTACAGTGGGGGTCTACACTCATTTTATGCATCCCAAGACCACCGGCCATGTCCAATATAACCTTCCAAGTACTTCCTGCTTCAAGTATTGCGGGAGAGTTGCTGTTACTGATAACGTTGATTGCTGCTGCTGATTGGAAGAACTTGTGCTGCTGCTGGTGATCTGATGGATCTGACTGCAGCTAATGGAGCTCCATGAATCTGGCTACTGTGGATGATGTTGTCAAGGACTTGGCCAAGAAGGAGTTATACAGTAGAAAGTAGGATTTTTATAATACTGGAATATGAATGGTTGTATGAGATTGAGGACTTTGAATACAAATTTTAAATGTAGAACTAGTAAGCTGTAATTGATAGAAACAGAGTATGAAAGAACAATTCCAAGGCATTTGAGAGGCCTTGATCTCTCCCAACTATCTTCTAAACATCTCCCTCAATTTCCCCCCTATCACATTTATAGACATTATACTATATTTCTATTACCCTTTTACCCCTTTGCTGACTATTAACTACTTGAACTGACAAGGGGAAAAATCTGCTGCATTGGCTGCTTCCCTGCTGATTGCCTCCTTCCAATCTGTATTATTGGGGTCTATAATGAAGCTGTTAAAAATGCAATCAACTCAAAAATTATACCAGAGCGCAGATCTATTCTAAAATACAATTTGCAAGAAGAAAAAACCCAATCCTTTTAAAACTTTTTCCGTATTATATGCAGGTTGCAGAGAGATGCTTTGCCTCTTTTTAACATGTTGAGACAGAGATACAAGTCCAGTACTGACAGAGAACCTGTATTTAATGACGTATGTACTCTCTCTTCTTACAAAGGATTTTCCACATTGTATGTTTTTGTACTGTACAATTTGAAATGCTCTTCTTCTTGACCTTATCTCTCTTGCTTGAGAATAATTTGATCTTTTGCAGATAAGTCCCTTTCTTGATTTCTAACTAGAAACTTCTGTTATATCCTGCCCTCGTGGTTTAGTTTCTAGATGAAATTGCAGAAAAGTTTTATGGAGTCCAGCGTAGAAATTCCATGCAAGGGATGTTTGGTGACATTTTCAAGGTAATTTCTGTTAAGATTCTAATGTGGCTTTCCTAATAGAAATACTGTATTGTGGATGTACACTGCTTATTGCTCGTGCTACATCACGAAAGTTTATGTTACCACATTTATTTCTATTTTTTACAAAATGATGTATTAGAGAAATTGTCATTTGCTACTTGCAGATGATGGCAATATAAAAAGGTCTTCTCTAGTCAACCAGGTTGTGTTGCAAGATTTCCTGCATTGATGAAATCTCTCCCTTTGTTGTTAAAATTTTGGTTTTAAGCTATGAACCAGGTTACATTCTATCAATATTTGATTTTTTCGCCTGAATTCATAAATTAAATTATGGTACGCTCCTTTTGATGACATTTATTTTGAAGGACATATCCCTCGCTTCTTCCTATAAACTTTGGAACGATAAGTGGAATTTTCTAAGTTCTGTAATCAAACTTTGGTGTATTTTTCACAGTATTTACAACTTCAAACTATAAATCTTTTAGTACAAAGAATCTGTTTGCTTCTGCTTGTTGGGCAGCCTCGGTACAACGTTTTACACTTATGGGGTGAGTTATATTGTCTACACAGCCAAACAGTTCCTTGGCAGAATTTTGTTCCTTGTCATTCCCTTTATCTGCTGCTTCTGGTATTTACCATGAAAGATGTGTCTCAAGTTTCATTCGTGTCATCTCCAAATCTTCAGCTAAATGAAGCAAAGATGCTTGAGTACAACAAAATTAGCAGTGGCATTACTCAATTTCTGTGTCGCGTCTATGTCAGCCTTGTGATCCAACTAGGCACAGGAATATTTCATCCACTTGAGAATGTAGATACAGCAATCGGATGATTCTTGTCTTCCTTGTTATTTCTTCAGCTTTTCCGGTGTAAAAAACAGCCTAGGCCCTCCTTGATTGCAAAAGCTCTGCATACAGAAAACGTAATGAAAATTACGAGTGAGAAAGTAGTTTATATAAATGCTATACAATGCCTTGGTTGTCTAGTTCAAGGACTTTGTCCGACTTGGATACCAAAATACACTTCAGTTCATTCCGCAAGAGAATCATATTGAGTTTATAAAATGATCTAAACATGTCTTGAGATCGTCATCTTGTGATGCTGTAGAAATAATTCTGTCCAAGAACACTACAGTACACCAATAAGGGCAGTTAGTTCAACATTCTAAGCCAACTCTATGTTTCTTACACACTCTATTTTGGAGGAAGTACTTGTTTGACCTGACACGACACGAAAAAACAAGGATGAATGTATGATAACCGTGTCAGAACCATTAACCCAAAAGAGGATCATAATATTATTTTTGTTATTATGGATTTGAATTTATAATGACTTCTTAATAAAATAAATAAATTTGTAATACATATCTACGTACTCGTATCTAAATTTTGGATCATTTTTAAGTGTATCACCATTTTAGAAAAGGAAATGGGTTCGAATCCTAAATATGTAACCATACCCGAGTGCAATCAACAGAGGCCCCACCTCAGGTCAAATTGCATTATCCTCTGTCTGGACAGTTTATAAATAGTTGTTTAAAAATAGTGATATGTCAAAATTTGATTGGTCCATTTTTTGAAAAGTAGAAAAATGGTTGCAAAATTTTTTAATTGTTCAAAATGTTAACATTTCAAAAATAATGTCCAATGAGATGTTAGCACGTGACATTTTATAAACAAATTAAATCAAAGATTGAATTTGACTGGGATTAACTCCCCTTTCCTTTTCCCTGAGGAAGGAAGAGAGGTAGACTGCCCTTGTCGAAATTTAATACGTTATCAAAACCACCTTAGTGGAGAATAAAATGCTAATACCTGCAAGCAAGATTGATGGATTCTTTGTCTAAAAGGCCAATTGGATGGCCTCCATGACCCTCATGCTCCAAGATTACTGGTAGTTGACTAATACCATGTCTATCCATCAGAGCTTGAGCGGCACCGAGGCTCGTGTTTGGGGTTACGGTATCTGGTATACGACACCTTTCGCTGTTAGAGGAGCATAGCTCAGACACTCTAAGCTCCTGTAATCCAAAATTCCAAGCAGCTAACTATGATTTTCAGGATTTCCAATCTGGATGCTGAATTTTTTATATGATGACAAGAAACTGAATCCCATTAAACTTGTTCAGGACACATGTTAATGCCGTAACAAAATTAGTCTCCTCCTCTGTTCTTCCCAAGTTTCCCAACGTTTTATCATTTTTACTTTCTTCCTACGTCATCACGTCCTCTTTGCTAGAAGATCTATTTGAGTTGGAAGAAATTCAAATAGCTAAAATACCTTGGAATAGCATGCATTGTGAAAATGTATCAGATGGTCTAGTTCCTTAGGGTGTTGGATCAGGTTTCAGTGCCCTCACTTGATCAAATATTTCATGGCATGCTTTATTTTTTTATCTCCATTGTATGACATCTTTACCCTATATATATTTTTTGTTAACGCGTAGTTTAAGAATGGAAAACAAAATATTATTAGTTTAGGAATCTACCTGAGGTCTCCTACTTTTTGTTCTTGAAAATTCAACGAAACGCTGAATGTCACCGAGCATTAGCTGACCAATGAGGTGGTTTCCGTCATCAACTATTATCGCACAGGACTGCTTCTCTTCTAACATGAGAGACACTGCTGCTGTTAGAGAGGTTCTCATCGTCACTGTAACATATCGTGTTCTCATGGCCTGTGAAACCAGAATTTCATTTGCCAAGTTACCATTATCATCATCATCATCAGAATCATCATTCAGACAGAGTGAACTCTCAAGTTCACAAATACTACTTTCGTTCGATTCTCTCAGATCAGGAGAAGAAATAGAGGTCCGGACTTTTAAGTTATAGGAATATGTTTCACGCGAATTTGCTATATTGTTTCCTTCTTTCGATTCTTTGGTATTATCAATTTCCTTCCGTTTTGTCTTTCCAGAAGTAATCCATGATGAAAGCCCCACAGCTCCTAAAAGTGGCAGAACAATTCGATAATCCTGTGTTAGTTCAAAGAGAAGCAAAACTGCAGTAAGGGGTACCTGGCACACCCCAGCAAGTGTAGCAGCCATGCCAACCTGTGAGGAATCCTCTTAAGAATAAACTATAAAAGTCTTCTGATAAAATGAAATAAAACATAAAATAATTGATTCAAAGAAAAAGACCTATTGTAATCTATTAGGGGCATGAGTCAACTAAAATACAAAATAAATTACAATTTAGCAATACAACTAATAAAAAAGTGTATAGCAGAAACCAATCTAGCAATTGCAACCAGAAGAATTCAAAAAAAAAATAAAAATATTCGAACAAGAACTTTAGAAACATAAAAACAATTAAGTAGACACTACCTTTGACTACTTGGCAAATACTAGTTACTACTTGAGGGTCCCAAATCTATAGTCTATTCTTGAAAATTAATTGATTTTCTTAAAAGCTAGTTAAAAGGCTGAGTGCATAACAATCTATTGCCTCCACTCGCCCCAATTATGCTGCATCCTAGGCAAAGGCATCTGTGAGTGATTGTTGATGTCCATTTATATAGGTTTGGTTTAAGTGGTTGATAGTTAAGAACTAAAACAATATAAAAAAGAGTACGGATGATAACACGAGCACAAAGAGTACAGATTGTATCTAGACACAGCAGAAAAGATGATAACTGTCCAGATACTCAATAATACTTGTAGCATTAAAAATTTGAAGTAGAACATCAGTTGAGAACAAATAATAGCGGGTCTTAACTTTGCAAAAGTTATCATCTTAGCCATTGTTTAAAGTAAATGGTCCATACCAGGCCATACGCTTGAGGTGAAGCTACTTCCAAGATGGAGAGATGAAATATTGGATCAGAGTGAGATATCACATAACTAACAATTTTCCCATACGTCATTCCTGTAGCTGCACCAATAAACAGAGATGGTGCATAGTAGCCTCCTACTAATCCAGTTGCCCTACACAAGGAAGTTGCAAATATTTTGACAGCCACCAGCTGAAGCAACAGATCGGCAGAGAGGCCTTTCATATATGGGCGAGATTCTAACAGAATATCAACATTCTGAAATCCCCAGTAGAGAATTTCAGGATATGCCAAGGCTATGAGTCCAACAGCCAAACCACCAAGTATAGGAAGCACTGCTTTTGGTATACCAACTCTTTTAACATCATCAATGAATACCAGCATTAATGCCGTGCACTTAGATAAGGTGATGGAAACCAAGCCACAAAATACACCCAGCAAAAGATACAGAGGCAATTCTGAACTGACAAGAAAAAGATTAAATCCTAATATTGTTATCTCTGAAAAGAAAGCTCCCGGAAAGCCCCAATTATACTAATAAATATATTAACTCTGAAAACTTAGATAGTGATACATAAATGACAAAAATAAGACAGTTATCGCCCAATTAGAAATTGAGAATAGAGAGATAATTTGCTAGAAATCAAATTAACTTCACATAACCATAAGAAGAGAATTATAGATAATCATGTCTACTCCAGAATGATATCCAGGAACAAATGAGTAACGCTATGAGCTTTCTAATGATCGGTGATTATTACTTGGAGAACTAGAATCATAATATTAGAGAGCATAGGTATACAAAATCTACTAGAATTACCATTGAACTAACATGAAAGTTCCGTAAAAGTTTATAATGTTTAAGAGGAAGAAGAAAGAACCATATCTGCACCAGACTATGTTTATGACATAAGAATTGTTACAAAGTAACCTCCTAAACTAGTAAGCCACTAAGGATCTTGACTCATCGTAAATGGATTTTGGGACATATAATTTTAAATCCAGGCATGTAAATATCAAACTAATCTCATAGTAGAAATTTGGAATCACGCTCCTCCAATGGATTTTTGAGATAATCCTTTAAGAAGTGCTACACAGTACGTATGGGCAATACACTGCTTTAAGCAATATGTAAGTGCTCCTTTAAAACATCAATGCCCTATAATGTAAACTGATAAATAACTAAAAGAAGTTGATAAAACAATACCACTTGGAGAACGAAAATCATAGAGTGGAACTGCAAAGGCTGGTTCAGAGCCCAAGCCAATTTCTGACAAGACAGAAGCTATTACAGCACTGAGAATGACCATGGAAGTCGTATTTGTCAAAGAAAGCGATGATTCTGCAGGCGATGGCCACAAAACTGACTCTACGGCAAAAAAGCAACCCGCAACAGCAGCATTGAACCCTTGAGAAGAAGAAACACAAGTATGTTATTGTTACTAAGAATTGATATTGAATCTTAGAATAACATGGAAAGAGCTAAGAATGAATGCAAAGTGACAACCCCAAGCAGTCTAGTTTATTTTGAATGTAAAGGAAATCAGGCATGCCTATATTCCTTGCTTTTAAATAGGAAGTGCCAAAGTCACTAAATGGATAGCCACCAATCCATGGGAAAATCAGTATTGTACTAAGCAAGAGTACAGATTTTGGCTAAGGTCAATGATAATATACGTCTTTCCATTTTTAAATGGAAGTACTATGCAAATGCATCTTAATCCCCGTGTGTTTCCTCCATACATTTGTATCTAGAGAATGTGCAACATTGAGTTTCCACTAAAGAAGGGTCAAAAACTAAAGTTGGCAAGGAAAGTATTTCTTGAGTGGGTTTTCATGTAATCATATTCAATCTGTTAATGAAGTAAAAAATTGTGCAAGTCTTTTACGACAGAAACAATTTACAGTATATTTATAAATGAGTTTTAAGTTAAATTAAAAACGTTTTGTTTCCTTCCAAACCCAGTAACCATATCTGAAGTTCAAAACAAAGCACCGTTAATATCCAGTTCCAAATATTTCTATTTTTGTGGCCTTAATATTTCTTGACACTCTTTAAATTGAAAAGTCATACATGTTTATCAATCAGAAAATCATTTTACTTGCATTTTTGTATTTCTTGTTTTTAATTTTCTCAAACGGTACAAGTCTTCAACCATAACAAGCTAGTTTCATGTAAGTTTTTAGATGAGGCGGTTCAACATGATATTACAACCACAACCAAAAAAAAAAAATTAGGTTCAAGTCGCGTCGTCGCCCATAAATGAAAAATGGTCATGTGTCAAGCTTTTGATAATTATATGAATCCGGCCACATGAGATATGTTAAAGACTACACTTAAATAAATTAAAATGTCACATCTTTAACAACTTAAATATTACACAATATACACAAAATCAAGATTATTATTTTCCTTGTATACATTTATTCTCCTCCATGTATAGATTATTTCCATGCATATGTTTATTCTACAACTACAAATATGTACCATATTCATTGTAAAATATATCATTACAATTCAACTTTCTCCTTGTATTATGGCATCAGAGCAGTGAGCTCAATTTCCTCCAACAAATTTCTTGCCAACAACCTTTTTTCTCTTCCAGCAGCTTGATTTTCCCATTCCTTCACCGTGACCAAAACACCTTCTCAATTGATCAACGACCTCACTTCTTGACCCCTGTCGACAATCCTGGCGTTGTCTTAGTGCCTGACATCTTCACCGGTGATAACGATGCTGCCTAGAAACGTTCAATGCGCATGACCCTTAATGCCAAAAATAAGCTGGCTTTCATAGATGGTTCTCTAGAAATACCATCAGATTCTTCAATTGCTACACTATGGGATTGTTGCAGTGATATGATCCTCTCTTGGCTCTTCAATTCGATTGATAGATCTCTATACCAAAGCTTAATTTATTGCTCAAAATCATCTGATGTTTGGATCGATTTGGACAACCGTTTGTAAAAGTAATCATCTCCGCCTCCACCGTGATCTTGTAAACCTCAAGCAAGGCACCATGTCCTTCACCAAATACTAGGATGAGCTCATTGATCTTACCGAACCAAATTCTTGCACCTGTGAAGCCAAAGAGAAAACTGAAACCTCGGTCAACACCGAATGCTTTTCCAATTTCTCGTGGGTCTCAATGATTCCTTCTCTAACATTTAAAGTCAAATCCTTGCTATGGATCCTCTTTCCCACCACTGCTCGAGCCTATGCCACCATCCATCAGGAAGAAACCCAATAGCTTATTCAAATTCTCTTAATGCCCCACACCAGACCATATACATCATGTGTCATGACCATAACTCGTAGCCATCATGAATTTCGTCCCCGCAGCACTAAAAAGTGCACAAAATGTGGCAAGGATGGACATCTTCAGCCCGGCACCAATAGCTTCTCTGGTACACCTCCTTTGACCTCTAAAACTAAACTGCCATGGATTATAGACACTTGGGCTTCGGCCAATATATCCTCATCACCAATTTATCCATTGCTACTAATGTTTCTCCACACTCGCAGTCCTTAACTCTGCCTACAAGTGCCACGGCCCAAGTTACTCAAATTGGCCACATTCACCTTTCTTCACACTTGTCAAATTTTAATGTGCTTTTTGTTCCACAATTTAATTATAATTTAATCTCTGTTAGCCAACTTATTAAAACATCCAATCGCATTGCAATTTTTTCTTCCTCACATGTTTTTTCAGGACCAACCACGAGGAGGCTGATTGTAATGGGTGAAGAACGTGGTGTCCTCTACCATCTCAAACTTATTCCCCCAATTGCACTACAAATCAGCTCCAAGTCTAATTCTGCCTCAACCTTATGGCATCTCTGCTTAGCCGCTTAGGTCACCCTTCCATTTTTTGCATTCCAAAATTTTTAAGTACTTCGAATATGACAGACAATTGTGATAGTCGTATTCTGTCGTATTCGAGGCAAACATACTCGTCTTCCTTTTAAATTAATTGAGAATAAAACTGATTCTATATTTCATGGTGTTTATTGAGATTTTTGGGGTTCTACACCATCTACATCTGGTGCACATTTTTTTCTCACTATTGTTGACTATTTTTTTCGTGTTACTTGGGTATATCTAAAGATTTTTCTACTTATTAAAATTGTTACAATATAAGCATATATATACAAACAAGTCTAAGAAAGGAAATGACTAATTAGCTTAATCCTAACCTAAAATAATGGAACAAAATCATAGAAGAAAATCACAACAAATCTTTCCTAAAATTAACTTTCCCTAACTAAGACTTCTGAATATTCAACACTCCCCCTCAAGCTGGAGAATATATATCATATAATCCCAGCTTGAAAATTAAGTCTTTAAAGTTAGGCCTAGGTAGAACTTTGGTGAGGATGTCTGCAGTTTGTTGCTTGGTAGGAATGTAATTTAATTTAACAGCCTCACTAGCCACCTTCTCTGTGATGAAGTGTCTGTCAATTTCGACGTGTTTAGTTCTGTCATGATGTACGGGATTCTTTGCTATGCTGATAGTTGCCTGATTATCACACATCATCAGGATAGGAGATGAACTCACTTGTCCCAGTTCACTAAGCACCCTTTTTATCCAAATCCCTTCACAAATGCCCTGTGCCAAAGCTCTGTACTCGGCTTCTGCACTACTTCTGGCTACCACTGATTGTTTCTTGCTCCTCCAGGTAACAAGATTACCCCAGACAAATGCACAGTACCCAGAAGTAGACCGTCTGTCCATGATGTTTCCTGCCCAATCTGCATCTGAGTACACTTCCATGTCACGATTTTCTGTCTTTCTAAAGATTAGGCCTTTCCCTGGTGTCATCTTCAAGTATCTAAGAATCCTGTAGACTGCTTCCATGTGTTCCTCTGTAGGACTGTGCATGAATTGACTTACAATACTTATTGCAAAACCAATATCTGGTCGAGTGTGAGAAAGATAAATCAGGCGTCCAACAAGTCGCTGATATCTCCCCCTGTCTACAGGAGCACTTTCTTTCTCAGTGCCAAGTTTCTTCTGACTGTCCATAGGAGTATCAACTGGTTTGCATCCAAGCATACCAGTCTCCTTAAGAAGATCTAGGATATATTTCCTTTGAGAAACAACAATGCCCTTCCTTGATCTAGCAACTTCCATTCCAAGGAAATATTTAAGATTTCCAAGATCTTTAACTTCAAACTCTTTTGACAAATACTTCTTCAAATTCTTTAATTCATCTACATCATCCCCAGATAAAATAATATCATCGACATAGACTATCAATATAGCAATTTTCCCAGCATGAGATTTCTTGACAAACAGAGTATGATCAGCTTGACCCTGTATGTAGCCAAGCTTCAAAACAGCCTTTGTGAATCTGTCAAACCAGGCTCGGGGAGATTGTTTAAGGCCGTACAAGGACTTCTTGAGTTTGCAAACCTGATTCTTTGCCATACTTCCTTCAAGACCAGGTGGGATTTCCATGTAGACTTCTTCTTCAAGGTCACCATTTAGGAAGGCATTTTTTATGTCTAGTTGTTGCAAGCACCAATCTTGGTTGACAGCCAATGAGAGGAGAATTCTGATAGTGTTAAGCTTTGCAACAGGAGCAAAGGTTTCTAAGTAGTCTATCCCATAGGATTGTGTAAATCCTCTAGCTACCAACCGAGCTTTGAATCTCTCAACTGATCCATCTGCGTTGTATTTTATAGTGAAAATCCACTTGCACCCCACGGGCCTTTTTCCAACTGGCAAATCAGTAATAGTCCATGTTTCATTTTTCTTCAGCGCATCAATCTCATCTTGTACTGCCTTCTTCCACTCTGAATTTTGTAATGCCTCTTGTATTGTGCTGGGAACCTGAATGTTATCAAGAGAAGTAGCAAATGCTCTGTAAGATGGTGATAGCCCTTTATAAGTAACATAATTCTCAATTGGATGACTTGTACATCTCCTTACACCCTTCCTTAATGCAATCGGAATGGTAGAGTCATCAATGCTGGGAATTGGCTCATCTCCAGCCTTTTCCGTACCTATGTTTTCTTTAGGTGGACTTGAAATTAAGTCAATATCCTGGCCACATGCTGGTTGTGATTCTTGCTCTAGCTCCTCTCTTCTTCTCCTCCTGATGTAGACTCGAAAATTCTCATTAGCAAGTTGTGGAGCCACAGATTGAGCAGGTACTGGAGATTGGATTGGCACGGGAGAAGAAACATTAGGTTGTACTGATGACTGAACAGGCACGGGTGTGGACGTGTCTTGTGTATGGTCAGTTGGCACAAGCACGGGTTGAGAAGCGCTTGGTGACTCTGGGTGGATAGGAGGTACAGAATCAAGTAGGGACTCCCAAACTTGATGTTCATTCATGCTCTCCCCCTGAACATGAGATTTGGGATAGAAGAATTGATGTTCAAAGAAAGAGACATCCATGGTGGTGTAAAATTTTTTGTTGGTTGGAGAATAACATTTGTACCCTTTTTGAGTTGGAGAGTACCCTAGAAAAATGCACTTATTTGCCCTAGGATCAAGTTTGCTACGATGTTGGGGATACACATGAACAAATGCCGTGCAACCAAATACCTTGAGTGGTAAGTCAGATGAAGCTGCACGGGTGTGAGGAAAACTTTTCAGAAGAAGTTGACGTGGTGTTTGAAAAGTAAGGACTCTGGATGGCATACGATTGATCAAATAGGTAGCTGTGAGAAGGGCTTCCCCCCAGAAATAATTTGGGACATTAGAGGAAAACATAAGGCACCGAGTAACCTCCAAGAGATGTCTATTCTTGCGTTCAGCCACCCCATTTTGTTGAGGGGTGTCAACACACGAGCTTATGTGGATAATCCCGTGGTTTTGAAGGTAGGTATTGAGACTACTAGTGAAGTACTCCTTAGCATTGTCTGACTTGAGTACCTGAATTCTAGAGTTGAATTGATTTTGAACCATAAGATTGAAGGTTTGAAAATTTTTTCCAACTTCTGACTTTTCTTTCATAAGGAAAACTCAAGTTACCCGTGTATGATCATCAACAAAGGTCACAAACCATCGAGTGCCACAAACATTTTTTATTCGTGAGGGACCCCACACATCACTATGAATCAGAGAAAAAACAGTTGAAGGTTTGTATGGAATTTGAGGATATACTGTTCGAGTATGCTTTGCAATCTGACAAATTTCACAATGAAAAGATGCTGGACTTTTATTGATAAATAATTTGGGAAACAATTTTGCAAGATACACAAAGCTAGGATGACCGAGACGATAGTGTAACAATATAATTTCACTATCTTTATTGACATTGGAATTGGACACAAAATTGAAAGACTCTAACAAATTTTGAGACTGAACATAGCTTGCTTGAGAAACTTGGTTTGAGGATCGGCCACATGAGAGGAGATAGAGCCCGGAGCACAATTCAGCACTGCCAATCATCTTCCCCGATTTCAAGTCCTGAAAAATACACAAGTTTGGATAAAATTTAGTTACGCATTGAAGTTCAAGAGCCAATTTGCTAATGGACAAAAGATTACACTCCAAGTTCGGAACATGGAGTACAGAGTTGAGATATAACTCTTTAGTAAGTTGAATGGAACCTGTCCCAGCAATTTTTGAATTTGAACCATCAGCAATACGGACAGATGAGTGTCCACTACTTGGCTTGTAATTTTGGAGAAGTGCAGCATCTCCTGTCATGTGATCAGAAGCACCAGTGTCGACTATCCATGGTCTCATTCCTCCTCTGTTGGCAGTGTAGGCTGTATGTAAATCAGTTTGAGCAACCAAACCAGTTCCAGTAATGCTACTACTGCCAACTTGATTAAATAGTTTCTGTAGCAAAACCATCTGCTCTTTGCTGAATGGGCTAGGATCGGGAACATGAGTACTATTAGAGTTAGAAGCCACATGTGCTTTGGCAGCTTTGCTGTCTTTATCAAACCGTGGCTTAGGTTTCCAATCAGCTGGTTTGCCATGGAGTTTCCAGCAAGTCTCTTTGTCATGGCCTGGTTTCTTACAGTAATCACACCAAGGTCTTTCCCTCTTCTGACGATCTCCACCATTACTATTAGATGATCGGACAATAAGGGCAGATGTATCTAACGTTGAGATAGGTTGCTCCCTAGATCCCATCATCACTTTCTTCCTACTTTCTTCTTGTCTAACCTCTGAGAAAGCTTCCCTGAGACTGGGCAGTGGTTTAGTACCCATGATTCGGCCTCGAACATCATCCAACTCCCTGTTAAGTCCTAAGAAAAATTTGAACAGCCTTTTTTGTTCTACAATCTGCTTGTACGTTGTTGCATCTTCCGAACATTTCCATGAGTGAGTCTCGAATAAGTCAAGTTGCTGCCAATACCGTGTGAGTGTGTTGAAATATTGAGTAACAGACTGCTCTCCTTGCCTAAAGTCATGAAGTACTGATTCAACCTGAAATAGTTCTGACGTATTTTCAGAGCTGGAGTAAGTTTCTTTGGCTGCATCCCATATTTCTTTTGCAGTCCCAAACAGCAAGAAATTTTCGCCTATGTCGTTATTCATGGAATTGATAAGCCATGACATGATCATACTATTTTCAATCTTCCACTTTCTGAAATCTGGATCTGTAGTCTCTGGCATGGCTGCTTCTCCCGTGAGATACTCATCCTTTCCCTTACCACAAATGAACAACAACACAGATTGGGACCACTGCAAATAATTTTGGCCATTCAATTTGTGTCCTGTGATGAGAATAGGAGAAGAATCACTGCCACCAGGGTTTGGAATTTCAGAACTTCCTCCTGATTTTGGTATCGTGATGTTGGATGTTTGTGATGAATCCATTCTGTATTTTGTTATGCTTCAAATATTGAATGAATACTAACCAAATAGGGTCTGCCTGGGAGTAGAGAAGAGAAGACCAGAGAGGCTGCCTAAAGGAATTAGGGTTCAGCGAACCTGGCTCTGATACCATAAAGATTTTTCTACTTATTAAAATTGTTACAATATAAGCATATATATACAAACAAGTCTAAGAAAGGAAATGACTAATTAGCTTAATCCTAACCTAAAATAATGGAACAAAATCATAGAAGAAAATCACAACAAATCTTTCCTAAAATTAACTTTCCCTAACTAAGACTTCTGAATATTCAACAATATCTATTTTCCCTTTTGCTACTATCACACAACACTCTGGAACATCACCATCCCCTTTCCAACTCGACGACCAATGCTTCTAGATATGCACCCTCATTTCCCATCAATTAACATCTAACTAAGTTCTGAATCCATTCCTTCAACATCAACCCCTCTCGCCATAGCACCACTCGATCCATCCCTATCCCCTAATTCTGTAGATCCCTCGAAAGATCCCTTAGACACCATCTCATCCACGCCCACCCCCTCAATACAGAGACCTTGACACATCGTCACTCGCCCCACATACCTTCAGGATTACATTTGCTCGATTTAGAAAAGGCTACACGTTCGCCACCTTCTTCTCAGTCTTTCTCAGGTACGGTTCATTCTTTACCCAATTTTCTCTCTTATCGTTTCTCTAGCTCAAAACATTTAGCTTTTCTATCCGGTTCATTCTTTACCAATTTTCTCTCTTATCATTCCTTTAACCCAAAACATTTTGCTTTTCTATCTTTTGTCTTAAAAGAAATCCAGGATCCTCTTCTATTCTCAAGTTGTCGTTGAGCCCCATAAGCGACAACCAATGGCCTCTGAAATTCAAGCTCTAGAGGCTAACCAAACATGGACCCTTGAAGCCCTTCCTCCTGGTAAGAATGCTATTGGTTGCAAATGGGTCTAGGCAATGATTGGCCTAAGAAGCTAAGGATTCATGAGGGTCAGAAGTCCTAAAATATAAGTGGTTCGGAAGAACTTGGCAGACCTGGGGAGTTCGCAGCTCATGTTTCCTATGCAGACGTAGGACGTGAAGCGGCTTTGGACTAGGAGTGGTGACCTCTACTAAGCCAAAGACCAGCTTCACTGCTATAATCGACCAACGCTGGCTCCATACGGTATACAAGAAAATACTAAGCCAAAACAAAATTGCATGCGGATGGTTCCATTGAATGCCATGAGGCTCGTTTAGTTGCCGAGGGTTTCACTCGGGAAGAGGGTCTTGAATATCATGATACTTTTGCACCTATGCCTAAACATCCGTTGTCTTCTTGCTATAGAAGCAGGTAAATATTGGATCATACGCCAGTTGGATGTTCATAATGCTTTCCTATATGGCGATCTTGATGAGGAAGTATACATGAGACCCCCACCAAGGTATTGTCGTCGGGGGGAGACGCGCGTACGTCGTCTTCACAAGTCTCTCTATGGTCTCAAATGAGCATCTCGGCAATAGTACTCGAAATTATCTCAAACTCTCACTCTTGCAGGTTTTGTCCAATCCTCCAATGATCATAGTCTCTTCATCAAAAACCAGGGCACCGTTTTCACAGCTATTCTTATATTCGTTGATGAAATTTTGGTGGCTGGGAATGATCTTTTTGCCATCACAACCATCAAATTTCATCTTGCTCAAACATTCAAGATTAAAGACCTTGGTGATCTTAAGTATTTTCTTGGAATTGAGGTTGCTCGTTATCCCACTGGCATCTTCATCAATCAGCAAAAATATACTTAAGATATTCTCTCATACTCTGGTCAATTAGGATCTCGCCCAGCTTACTTCCTATGGAGCAGCATTTAAAACTTTCTAACTCAGATGGTAACCTTTTGACCGACCCTAGTTCATATAGAAGATTGATTGGTCGATTGATCTATTTGACAGTTTCTTGACCGGATCTCACAATCACCGTCAATGTTCTCGGTCAATTTATGCATGCTCCTCGTCATTTTGCAGCTCTCCATGTCCTCGGCTACTTGGAAACCACTCCTGGTTATGGTCTCTTCTTCTCATCCAAATGCAGCTTTTAGCTCTCTAGCTTTTGTAACTCTGATTGGGCTAGTTGTCCACTTACATGTCAATCCACCACTGGCTATGTCATCAAGTTAGGTGATAGTCCACTTTCTTGGGGCACAAAAAGGAATCCCATTGTCTCTCGCTCTTGAGCTGAGGCTGAATATCATGCCATGACTACTAGCACTTGTGAGCTTGTTTGGATTCGTCTCATCTTACACGACCTCACTGTGCCCCACTCTCAACCTACCCATACTGGGAAAACCAGACTGCTATTTACATTGCTCGAAATCCGATATTTCATGAACACGCCAAACACATTGAATTGGATTGCAATATGGTCTGTGAAAAAGTCGATCTGGTCTACTCACTACCTCCTACGTCCCGACCTCTCAACAACAAGCTAATATTTTTAATAAGTCCTTGGGACGTGAATTATATGTTTTCTTCCAATCCAAGTTGGGCATTAAGGACCTCCATGCTCTAACTTGAGGGGGAGTATTACACAATATACACAAAATCAAGATTATTATTTTCCTTGTATATATTTATTCTCCTCCATGTATAGTTTATACACATTCCATGTATAGATTATTTCCATGCATATGTTTATTCAACAGCTACAAATATGTACCATATTCATTGTAAAATATATAAAATATATCATTACAATTCATCTTTCTCCTTGTATTATTAAGCTTGCAGATGATGCGGCCAACAAGAATGGTATGCAATTTAAACATATGCACTATAAATTTGATCATGTGGAAAGGGTATTTTTTGAATAAAAATTACATAGCTAATCCAGTTCATTTAAACAATCTATAGTTCTATGGCCTAGTTAGCTAAAGTACTTTCTAAGATTTTGTAAATCCTTTCTATATCTCAATCTCGTGACAGGATATTTCCACTATTTGATGATGTAAACTTGCAGACTTACATGTTACCTAGTCAACTTGAATTTTTCCCTTTAAGTTCTCCATGCAAAAAGTTACAGGATTTAAGGAAATCAGAAAATGACATCACAACACACATGGAGGATCTAGACTGTCAAGAAACAGAAAAGTATGGGTATAATACGTAGTTATGACAAAATAAGACAAACCAGAAGAGAGTCCGGCAGCTGCCCCTGCAGCCCTGAGTGAGAGCTTTCTTTGAGCACCTTTATCAAGCACGGTACCTACCCCTTTGGCAATGGAGACGCCTATTTCAACACTTGGGCCCTCTGGTCCCAATGAATTCCCTGTTCCTAAAGTGACACAGGCAGCCACTGTCTTCAGAATTGGCTTTAGTGCAGATTTGATATAGGATATAACAGTTCCATCTGTTTGACCCTCTATAGAAGCTCGAATCGTGTTCAACAGACTAACTATCAAACCTCCAGAAGCTGGAACTAAGATTACACGAGCCCATTTTGCTTCAATTGGTTCCTCCCTCAACCATGAAGCACCTTGATATGGGATACCATCCCAACATGAGTCTCGTATTTCATGCACCTAATAAGTAAAGCTTTTCGTTATCTAAAGCTAGTAGTAAACTTGATCAATGTAAAAATTAAGGTTGGAGACTCAGTCATAAGAAAATCTTGCAATTCCATACAGACGCGATTATAACATAGATTAAATTAACAGTACAGGTTCCTATTATTTGAAAACCAACAAATAGTACATAACACACAATTACACAGAATTTTCTTTTTAAGCACCTCAAACGAGATCCATGGATTTGAGCTCTAGAATATGTATAAAGAGAAGGGCACAAAAATGACACGCTACTGCTATAGGGGTAGAAAATTATGTATTAGTAATCCATTCAGGATTACAAAAAGGATTAGTGGATATTGAATCAGAACCATTTTCTCATTGCAGATAAGGCTCAAGGAATTATAAAAGAACTTTTCCACAAAAATCAATTTATCTAAGCAGTGTCAAACTTTTATGGTTGGTTTACAATGTTACACTAGGTTTCATAAATTCTAACATTCTTATCTCTTAATTTTTCAATCACAAGTTAATACCTTAAAAATACCAAATTGCGAAGAAACTAAAAGCATGACTCACCGCGTAATTGAACAGAACCACACTGATACCAGTGAAGAGACCGATAAAACAAGCAGATACAATTGGCGTGTTGCCTTGTGGTATCAATTCTTTCATAACGGCAGCTACTCCTCCTTCACTAGTTTCATCAGCATAATCGCCATAATCATCGGCAGGATCGTCCGGGCCAATCCCGCTCCTGGAGTTATTAGAACAAGAACGATAAACTGGGTTTACATTTACAGATTGGCGATGGCATTTGAAGCTCGAATGCGAAGAAAAAGAGAGCGAAGAAGGTGATTTGTAATAAGAAAATGTTGGAGATAATAATGAAGGGTAAGAAGGTTGCAAAGCGAGTTTGGAAAGCCGAAAACACATTGAAGTAAATTGGAAGTTCGATTGATAATAAGAACAGTCTTCTCTTGATCATCAATCAAACTTGGAACCCCCTTAGATGTCAATCGTAATTCCCGGTAGGCATGTTGAGATTATCGAGCAGGTGAAGGTACGCAACGAATGACAACAATGGTGGTGAGTGATGGAGATAGTACTTTTTCTTATCCAAATCATGCAACAAAACTGCCGTGGCATATTCTTGCGCATGGGACATCCTGTGGAAGTTTACCAGCCACATGTCTTGAGTGCCTCCTTGTCCTTGGCTGCTAAGTGCTAAGTTTAAAGACTAGTGTTCAGCTATACAAAGTTGCAAGAAAAATGATTGTTGTACCCCCTGCTGTACTGCAGGGGTACCGATCAGAGACACAAAAAAAAAAAAGGGTGGACCCCAAAAAAGGGGTCCACCCCCTGTATGTGAGGGGCGGTACCCCAGGCGGTACCGCCCCTGCGGTACAACAAGCACGGCTCAAGTTGCAAATGTCTACTCTTCTCGGACTTGATTTTTGAGCCTTTTTTTTAAAAAAATGAAAATTCTTTCTGATATAAATAATATAAAAATGTGAAGTACCAATTACCATTATACCCCTGTAAACTTTACATATTACGATTGTGCTATTGTTCACTCCTATAAATATGAGCCTTATTTCATTCATTCATATGAATTCAATAAGAGAAGAATTCTCTCCCATCTCTCTATATTCTCTATTATTTTTATAATAGTTTTACAACACGTTATCAGCACGAGTCTCTAACCAATTGAGTAATATAATGAGAGTATGCTCTACAGTTGCATCTAAATGATGAACCTCTGTATCAGAAACCTAATTATTATTAATCAACGTACGAACTCCACACAAGGGCTAATAGATTTGCCATCTTTACTGAAATTCATGCATCTTCATCCCAGAGCAGTTATTCGCTATTGCATATCAACCTCCAACTTTTGAATCTTTAAGTTCCATTCACCTTGATATTTTTAATTATCAAGTACTAGGAATTTTTCAGTTTCCATAAGATCCCCCAAATTTTACTAGTGAATCAACGGTGATGGAAACTTGGTGTGCAACACTTCTTCTTCCTTGAATTATCCGGCTAGTATAAGCAACTTTCCCAAATCGGAAAGTCTTTGAAACCTAGCAATGATAAAGGCGGTGGTCGACGGTGCAAGGAGATGCAGTCAGTTGGTTTCTTTGGTCGGTGAAAATCTAGCCGGGAAAGAAAGGAATCTGAACAGTTGGCAATTACAGTGCCGGTGACAGAACCGAAATCTGACCAGCGAATACCTATGGCGATGCAAGCTACTGTAGTGCGTGAAGAAGAACACTCGACTGGATAAAGAGAAAGCACCAAAGACCGAAGTTGAGCCAGTTGAAAAAAGAAGAATCTGATGGGAATGATGTGTTTTCCATAAAAGTGATTAGCACTACCTCTGTGCTTATCCATGATCTTCATGGTGGATAATGTGCTGTCCACCAACTTTGTGGACAACAGTGAGCCAAGCACGTGCAAAGGTAGGTATACTTTTGACTCAATAATACATTAACCATATTTTAACGTATTTGATTAACATGATTATTGATCATTAGTATTAATAAAATTATATAATCTCAATTGGAACCTAAATTAGTTACGCAAGTCATCAACCATAATGGAGGACTAATGGTCATTATAGATTTGCATGTGTAGAGGTGGGGTTATAAATATTCTATTGTTTATTAATTCATGCATCCATACTCTGATAGTGCGCCCAACCCATATAAACTTGATATTATTATTGTTGTTAGATATTGATAAAAATATTTTATCAAACGGTATCAGAAGTTACCATTATCTGTATTGAAAAGATAGATAAAAAATAAATTATCCAATAAGAAAAATGTTGATGTATGATAAGATAATATCACATGATAACACGGATATGGCTAATGTGAAAATAATCTCATCAATATTATGAGATAAATGTTATATGATTATGATAAGCAGTTTTGATCAAAGTTCTTGCACAAGCACTTATGTACTCCAGAAGAAGTACATATTTACTTCAGAAGAAGTAAAGATTATCATACTGAAATGATATTATTATTATTATTGCTCCTGAAGAAGTATAAACGAGTCATACATGCAAAATACAAAAGGGGGAACCATTTATGATCCTCAAAATTAGAGATGTGTTTCGGGAGTAGCCGTATCCTACCACCTCTGATCTTTTGAGGAAATAAAGAAACACTCAAAGAGGTGTGTTTCAAGAGTAAGAATACTCTGTACTCTACCACCTTAAATCTTTGAGGTACACAAGATTAAACATTGATAAAATCCTAGAAATTTAAGGTGTGACTCAAGAGTGAGAATACTCCGTACTCTACCACCACCTATTCTACGGTTCACAAAGTTAAGTTTACATTAACCGGACTCAATTTTCGCTTGATTCCCCTTCCTTGCGACCAATCTATCTTAACTCCTGCTGAATCTTGTATGGGGATATATGATTGCAACTTATCCAGCAGTTCCTCGATAGTAGAAGCAGAAATAAGGATCCTTCTAGCAAATGGAGATATGAATATCTGTTCCACAGCATAATCAAGAAATGTTAACAAATCATCAAAGAAATTGTTAATATTTAAAATCCCAATATGCTTAGTATGGAGATCCAGTTGAGCCCATGAGGTAATATTAAAGATTTCTTCTAAAGTACCAAAACCTCCGGGTAGGGCTATAAAGGCATCAGAACCATATAGCATGCAAGTTATGCGTTCATGGATAGATAAGGTTTGTACTTCATGCTCTCGTGTTTTTCCTGCAATATCAATCAAAGGAACAGGTATAACACCGATCACTTTTACTCGCTCTGTGAGAGCAGATTGGGAAACACAACCCATCAAACCACTGCTACCACCTCCATACACGAGAGTGATACATTTCTCCTCCAATTTCTTTCCTAAATCCACTGCTGCTTCTAGATACCCAAAACCTTTCCCTACTTTTGATCCACAAAATACACAGATAGTTTTGATTTGTCGAAATTTTGGTCCTTCCATCTTTGAGAGTATAAGGAAGGAAAAACTTATGAGAAAATGATATTTTGGGATGCATGAAACTGTGAAAATCATTGACTTTTTAAACTTGAAAAACTTCACTATTTACTGCTCGTCTTTTGAAAAAGTGAAAACCTATTTCTGACTAAATTACACTTCTTTTGATAAAACTTACCTTTCGGTTATTTTTCAATACACTTTATCAATGATCGAGAAATGAAACATGAAAATATTTTATAAATATATTGATAAGTGTATTTTATACACTTATTTGTATGTCTAAATTAGGTGTAATTATTGTCGTTTAGGAATATTTGCTTTTTAATTTGTGTTTATCGTTTACTTTTCAGAAAATATCTCAAAAGGGGAAGAATGAAGCAATTGATGGAAAAATAACACAATTGGATGTTAATTGGAGCTAAATTGGACAACTGAGGAGTTTGTGACAACAATCGGGAAACCTACATGGTGCCAAAATGAACGAATCAGAGGTTGGAGGACCTAATTGAATGAATTAAGAGCTTAAATGGGCAAATCGAGAAGAAGATAAAGTTTGGGGACTAAATTGCAACAATTGGAAGTTGAGGATTGAAGGTGCAATTAAAAGTCAAGGACCAACTTGCACAGCCGAAAAAAGATGGAAAATTGCATTGCAACGTCCTTCCTCGTGATCGCGGGATTTCTACCACGTGATCGCGAGGTGCCTCTAATTTTTCAACAGAGAGTTTTACCTATGCCTACGCGATCGCGAGGTCTTATACCACGTGATCGCTTGGCTTTCCGGCTGGGCCAAATATGGACTTTTTCTCGCGATTTTCAATAGCATTCTCGCTTTTTGACCTAGTTTTTCTCCAAAACCTATAAATACAACTCATTAGGCAACTCATTACAAATTTGGATGGATTAATGAGTGAAGTTGATGAATTGGGATATAAATAAATGTTATGACAACAATTATTTCTTGTAGGATCCATAAAAATTGCAGGAAAAAATAATTATATATATATATATATATATATATATATATATATAGATGATTTGATAATAAAACTTTGACTTTACAAAGAGTGAGGGAGTGAGAAAGTCGTTAAAACCTCTAACAGCTTTTGGTGAAATAAAGTACGGTCAATTCAAATAAGTACGATCTTGGACATATTTTAATATTAAAAATACTGTCGTGAACAAAGCGTTTTTAATAAAATATATATGTAATCAATTTTAATTTAATAAAAAAATCAAATACATCAAAAAGAAAATTGGTGATGAATATAAATAAAATTAAAATAAATTTAATATAAAAGATTTAATTAAGCACTAAATTTTAAGATGCGTGGGAACAGTTTCTTTTTCTATTTTAATTAGTTGTAGTATTGTTTTTTTTTCTATTTTAATTAATTATATTATATTTTTTATTTGATATGATTGTATAATAAATATATTTTCTTGAAAACGTGGACCCAGACATGGAAAAACTGCAAAATGGATGCTTACGTTACAGAGGCAATGGAGATTGTCAGAGCCTTGTTTTGAAAATTCTTACACCAATTACAATTATACCCTTTATTTACTTTTGAACCATTGCATGACAGTGTAATATTTTGAAAATTATAGTGTGTTTTATGAAATTTTAAGGTTGATAAGTTGGCTCCTTTCACACATTTTCAGCAAGGCTGAATTTTAATATTCCCGCGGGACCCATGAAAGATGAAAAAACACACCAAACGGTGGAGGCTACTGGCTACGGGCTTCCTTCCAGCAGTCAAAGCTGCCCGAAAATTCCACGGCAGGAACCTGACACCCTATTTCCATTTCAATATAATCCAACATTTACCTCTTTAAGGTTGGAATCTTTCCATAACTTCACTGTTTTGTGCTATTCTTGTGCAGGTTTTTGAAAATCTCAAATTTTAATTCAGTCCTAATTTTATTTTATTTTTCTGTAATTTGGTTCGTGAATTTATATTGGGTAGATCAGTTAATCATGCGTGCATGAACAGTAATATTTTTGGCTTATGCAGTAGTTGTAGAAATGGCGACCAAAGGATTGACTGAGCAAATCCCTCTGGAGGACGGAAAGTCGGAGCAAGCGAATGGTAGTAGCGAAGCGAACGGGAAGGCCGTGCAAGAAGAAGTTGAGGATAAAATTGATGACCTAACTGTGGATGAGCCACAAGGTAATATTTTGATAAATGCTTCATTTTTCAATACTGGCTTTTGAGTTTGTTAAGGATTTTAATGGAGAATGGCATCACGCTCATGGGCTTTTTGTGCATGGTTTAGCATTGTGAAGTCGTGTGCCAATATTTTCAGAATAGCAAAGGCGTGTTTTAAAATTTGTATAACACCTCTTCTCATCAGCACCATCCACGTGGTGCAATCTGAACGGACTATTGGCTGAGTCTTATAAAAGGCTTGACACTGGATTAGGGTCTCATTCTGACTCTTCCTTGATACGCCTCTCGTCTCCATTCTCTACATTCTGAACCGAAGCTTGGGTCTTCGATTTCTTTCTTCTCTTTAAGCAGTTGTGGGGCCCTTCTTCATATAATCTTGTTTGTCTTTCATTGTCTTTATTGTGAGGCGTTTGTACTGTGAAGAATAGTTTTCAGTTCTGAAAGTTTCTTGTTATAGCGTGATTTGTTGGATATTGGTTAATAAATCGAGAATTGAAAAACGATTAAAGTGACTTCGTGTCGACTTCGGCCAAATACTCAAAAGCTCGGCTCAATCTGTTTAGGCAAAATTGTTTGCCACTTCGCCGCTTCGGGGCGCACAAATGGGGATCGACCTGCTCGGTCAGGTTGCAGGGGTCGAGGGGGCAGCGCCCCCCGTGGGGGCTCGGGGGCAACGCCCCCGAAAGAGAATTTTGATTTCTCTGCATGTATTGAAGGGTATATTTGGCATTTCGAAAACCAATATCGGATGAATGAGAAATTATGAAAAAGGACGAAAATCAGGTCAAAATGTTTGACCGTGCGACCGTACGGTTGGTAATCCGTGCGACCACACGTCAATTTCATTTTCGGGTTTTTAAGTTAAACCGTGCGACCGCACGGTTGTCCGGCCAAAAGACACCTTTTCGTAAAGGTGCATTGTTTGAAAATGGTGCATGGTTTGGCCTTAAACCATTTCGTCCACACCCTTTCATGGTCTATATATAAGACCCTTTGGGTGTCCTATTCCTCACTTTTTTGATATGCAAAACATCTCAACATCCTTACTTCTCTCCAAAATCAAATCATTTCATTTGTTTTGATTTTCATTCATTGCATCATTTGGAGTACATAAGCCTATAGTTGGTTCGTTGTACTTGTGTTTTGAAGTGCTACAAACACAAGTGAAGCCGTTGTATCTTGGGAGTTGATTGCCGTTAACCGTAGGCACCGTTGCGGGGCAAATTCGACTTAAGGACAAAGAGTCCAACTCTTGCCTCGGCTTTGTCCCTTCTTCTCTTATTCTTCTTATTTGTGTTTTTCCTTGCTGTTACTCTGTCTAAATTTCGGTTCAGATTTACAAACTTTTATTATTTGACGTCACTATTCACAAATCCACCCAACATGATTTAGGGTTGAAAGAGGAAGAACTATCTGGCAGTTGTGTAATCTGTAACTTTGGCGTGATCAATAAAAGTTCTTGAGTCAGATCCACATTTGGTGGAGACTTAACGGGGGATGTAGGCGCTAAAAGCGGTCGCCGAACCTCCGGACCCTTTTGGGTAAAAATTCTGTGTGTTCTTGCGATTATTGTTTCTGATTATCTTTTGTGGTTGATTTCTGGTGATTGCAAATCCTTACAAGCTTATGTGATCTCACGTCTTAATTAAGAAAAATAAGAGCTTTTATTTGTTTGGTAAGTTAATTTATTTATTTGTAGGATCTTATGTAGACTATAAACGAGGTCAATATAATAAAAAATTAAAGGGCCTACGGGACTTGGGAAGGACAATGATAAGAAGGCCAAACTAAGAAAAATATATATCATCGCAAAAGACCGACTATTGGTAAATTAGTTATCAATCCAAATTATGCAAAATTTCACTGTATTAATTGAACTTGATTCTTTATCAAAGATTCTAATTGATGCATTCTGCTTTATTTAGGAGCCATGTGGTTTGAAAATACGCTGGCAACAATAAAACATAAGTGAAATGACGTAATGCATGTAATTTCACTACCTGAAAGTTCACTTTCATTGTATTTGCTATGCTTATATCCTAAAATATTAGTGCTGTTATAAATTAATTAACAAGCTGTTTAGTAAAAGCTTCTTGTTTATAAACAAAGAATTAATATGTGGTTGAAATGTGTTTTTGGGAAATGTGTGTGGTTAAAAAACTAGGTGTCGTTTATAATCTTGTTTATAAATAAGTTTACCAAATGGAGGCTAAATTAGCTAAAGAACTGATATTTTTATATGTTGATTTTTTATTTTTTATTTTTATTTGACCCTTCACCTGCAGAATAAAGATTTGAAGGATCAAGATATGGACACTAAAATGACTTGTGCTCCATAAAACATTACCTTTTTTCTTAGGATTTCTGCGGTTACCATTTGTTTCAGAAACACAAGACAAACCTTATTGAGCTGAAATTTGGCCAAAAAAAAAAAAACTTCTTCTCTGAAGGACCAGGATTACCCCTCTGAGACCATACTTGCAGAAATTTATTTGCAATCTCCTGTTTGGAAGAGGTTATACTCAACAATTTTATTGTAATCTTGCTATGGAAATATATGATCCATTAAGTTGCAAGGGCGACGGTTTCCCTTTTCTTTAGTGGCATGAAAGGTTGCACAGAGTAAATTGATTTGTGTTATCTTCTTAAAATAATTGAAGTTTTCTCCTGTTTGCATAAGTGATGGGAATAAACTTATGCTTTTCTTGTAGAAATCCCTGTTCACTGAACTAGATTATGCTCCGTGGAGGAGTTTCCAAGGTGGATATTGCATTAGACATGTACACATAATAGTTGTTCGCTCAAAATAGTGTACCGCAAGCGCACGGGTCGCGTACAAGTAATAAAGTGGACTTTTTGAGTCCGGGTTGTCGATTCCACGATGAATGTTTACTTTAGATTATACAACTTTAATTAATTTAATTCTAACAACAAAGAGAAACACACAATTAATAAGATGGATTTTGACAATTCTAAATTAACTAAACTAATTTTAAACCGAATTAAAATAAGGAAAATGAAAGATAAAACGTGATTGGGATTCATGGTTTCATTTAACCATCGCCTAATTAATTTCTCAACATCCAAATTAATAAATTACTCATTTACAATGTTAGACCCGATTTTCCAAGCTTAGCCAATTACCTCTCTCGAGTGAAATCAACCCTAATCAATTGGTCTAACCTACTATATCTCTATGTCGATTAAGGCCCAATCAATTGCATTAACTCTTTGTGAAAATAGCTCAATGGATCATCTAGGGTTTAAGGTATATCTCTATCCTTAACAAGAACCTAGAGCATTTGTTATTTGGTCTAAAATGCATAATATCTCTCGATTATCATACACTTCACAAAACACATATTTGGTGATCAAGCAAACACATGTAATAATCGCAATAACAAACACACATGAAATAAGCATTTAATCAAATAGCAAATATTAAAATTAATCCAAGCTAGGTTAAATTCATTCCATAAATCCCAACGTGCAAAAGTTAGCTAAACATGCGTTCGGAAATTAATAATAACATAAGGCAGTAAAAATAAAAACCCGGAATTAGAAAATTGTGGAAATTGCATCAAGGTCCTCCAACTATCAAGTAATTGCATTTCAGTCCCTGAACTTCCAGCTTTGTGCAAATCAGTCCAGCCATGGCAGCATTTTCCATTGCAGTCCAGCACCTCCAGCAGCATCAGCAGATTTCCAGCAACTCCAGCAGTGAACTCCAGCACCAGCAGATTTCCAGCACCAGCAGAACTCCAGCACAGCAGATTTCCAGCAGCAGCACCAGCAACCTGTGCAGTCTTCCAGCTTTCAGCAGCTTCCCAGCAACTACAGCGTCACCAGCAGCACCAGCAAGCAATCTTCCAGCTTTCAGCAGCTTCCCCAGCAACTTGTGCAGCAGCTCCAGCAGCCCCTTCTCCAGCACCAGCAGCACAGAAATTCAGCAATTCCAGCAAATCAGCAGCAGCTAAAGCAGCAACCAGGCAGCAGTTTCAGCAGGTTTTGGATCAGCAACTTATCGCCTTGCAGTCCCTCAGTTTCAGCAGAAAACCAGTAGATTTCAGCAAGCTGTCACCTTGCTGTATCACCTGGTTTTTTTCTTCCTCCGGCAGTATAAGTAGTTGCTGCTATCACCAGCAACTCTCTCACTCCGGTTCTAGCTTTTTATCCTTAGATTGCAATGGCAGCAACCTGCTTTCACCCGGCTAGAAATCAGATGCCTGTCACCCAACTGAATTCCCCAGGTTTCACCCTCTTTCAGCAGCAGCAACCTAGTTTCCACCTCTGTTAACAGCACGCTGCCTCCTCCAGCAATGGCAGTAGCAGCAGTCCTTCACCACCTTCTCAGTTCCGTCTCCTTTCTTTTACTTGGCTCCCACGTTCTGCCTATCTATCTATCTTATAATTCCAGCAATTTACACTTAGAGGCTGCTGTCACCAGCCCCCGGTTCCTCCTCTCGCTATCCCCTCTGTCTGTGTGTATGTATATATAGAGATATGCTTGTTGTACCGCAGGGGCGGTACCGCCTGGGGTACCGCCCCTCACATACATGGGGGTGGGGCCCCTTTTTTTGGGGCCCCACCACCCTTTTTTCTCTCTGGTCGGTACCCCTGCTGTACAGCAGGGGTACAACCAGTTTAATTCGTATATATATGCCAGTTTCAGCAGCTGCAGCATCACGTTCCAGCCCATCCAGCTTTCCAGCCTGTTTTCTCCACTTTGTCTCCTTTTTTTAGCATTTCCAGCAATCTTTTTCACTTTCTCATTATCTGCCCATGCTTTCTTCCACGTTCTCCTCCACTTTTCCAGCCTTTTCTCCTATGCCCATGCTTTTCCAGCTCATGTGTGATATATATATAATATCACACTTTTTATCAATTCAAAATGCATTTTTTTTTACTTATCAGTCCTCAATTTTTTGGGATGTTGCAATCGAGTCTTCAAACTTTTGATTTCTTTCAATTTAGTCCTTGAACGTCAAATTTGCTCCTCTTTAAGCTCAATTGCTCTCCAATCTTGTCCATTTTCTTTCCAATTGAGTTTGTACCTAATTGTACAAGATAAACACAATTTATAAGTAGAAATTTGCTCATTTTGTCAATTAAAGTGCTAATTTAGGAACTAAATAAGTGTGTAAAACACACTTATCAATAGTTGAGCATTACAATAGATATTTTTTAGATAAATATTCAAACAACTATTGTAGCTGTATATGCAGTTCATATCCACAAAGATGTATCACATCTTGTTTTGGCATGTCATTGGACTACTACTTCTCTGTTCTGTAAGACCCTTCTTTCTCCATATATGTAGCCAGAAGTAGTTTCCCCATGCCGAGAATTTAGTGTTCAAGCCTTGCTTGGTCAATTCATGTTTTATTTGTGTGATGGTGATAGTGGTTGTAGCAGCAATTATAGTACCCATTCTTCTTTTATATTTATGATTTAGAGAAGATCTTTTTGTCTCCTTTAGAGAGTCTAAATGACAGTGAATGTAGAAGTGAAGGCACACAAGGAAACTGTCTACTTTCCATGTTAACTTCCCCCCTCATGTACTATAGTCGATTTTGACTGTTGTATTCTTTCTGGGTTGTTGTTCTTGTTTTTGAGAGTGACTCTTGTGATGAATTGCTATGAAAAATGGCTTAACTTTGATAGAATCGAAGAAGACGGCATTGATCATGTTGCAGACAGCCTGACAATAAGATCATCTAGAAGACTAGAATCTGGCACTTGCTTGAAAAACTGTAGCTTTTGATGGAGTTTGCGTTCACGTTAATTTTGTGTGATCTCATTTAGTTTGTGATTATTTTTATAAGCTGTTCAAGTTTGCAACCAAAAAATTATTACGATTTTCAGTAATTTATTATTAAAGTGTATTTTCTTGGCCTCGATTTCAGTTTGTTCATTTTTTTTTTCCTGACTCATTTATTGCATGCATCTGGAATATTCAGAAGCTGCAAAAAAGAAGAAGAAGAAAAATAAAAGCAAGTGAGACATACTCTTTCCCATACTTGCCTCGTCCTTCTCTTTATTTGAGACTTTGAAATTAACTTGCACCTGTCTATTCTGATCTGCAGGAAGAAAAAAGAACCACCTCAGCAAACTGATCCTCCATCTATTCCCGTGATTGAACTTTTCCCATCCACCGAGTTTCCAGAGGGTGAAATTCAACAATATGCAGATGAGTACGTTTTATTAACTTTTTCTTGTCATGTGACAGGTTGAATGGGGATATTATACATTCATTATTTTCTGAAAGAAGTACATAGTGTATTTACTTGGGTGCTAGTCTTGGATAAGTTGCCTAAAGTGAATGAAAGACGAAATGCATTGTAGATAAACTAGTGGAGACTTTTATTTCCTGTTGTTGGGTTTTTGATACCCAATAAATTCGGGTGATGATGTAAAACAGTTGTGGGAATAAAACGACACCTCGACAGATAGTTAGGCTCGATAACGACTCGGGACCACTCGAAGTGATTTAATTGGTAATCGCTCGTGGCCCACTTGGACGGCTCATTTGTTGTGGACATTTTGGATAAAGGCCTTGGATTTAGATTGTCGGCCCATTTGGATGGTTGTTATCTAGCTTGTGGGTTTGGGCTTTTGGGAGTCTAGCCCAATCATGACCTAGCCCATTCCACCCTATAAACCTCCCCCACCGTTGCCATTGTGTAGTGTGTTCTGGAGAAGTGAATTTGAACTGAAGCAAAAGAGTGGAAACCGCCATTCTTGAGAAGCTGGCTTACTGCTGCCTCTACTGTTCATTTTCTTCCTTGGTGATATAGTTCATCTACATTTGGAGCAATCAAGGTTGTGTGTTTGTCGAGTCGAGCTTGGAATCGAGGTGTCGTATTGGAATGCTTACTGAGCCCGAGTTGTATCAAGGATTCGAACCATATATTTTCAACATGGTATCATAGATAGGCGTGATTTAAAAGGGGGCTGAAATCGGACCAAGAAAGAGGGAAGAAACGGGCTGGGGCTGCAAAAGGTGGAAGCCAAACTGAAGCCACTGCCATTTTTCAGAAACCGGACCTCCGGCCAACCAATCGGTGCAAGACCAACACCAAAAGAACCGCCTCATCCTGGAGAACACTCGACCATAAGGCGGCGCAGTTCCGGCGGCAAACGGCGGAAGAAGATTTTTCGTTTCAGGGTTTGGAATTTTATTTGGACGATTTTGCCCTTGGTGGTTCGAAAGTCGATTCTTGGTTGCTGTGGTGCTGAATTTAGGACAAAGTTGGCGGTCTTAAATTCGATAAAATTTCGCATCTCTCGATTTTATGGACATTGAAAAGTCCGCTCTGGTAAATTGGCTAAAACCTTTATTTATCGCACTAGCAGATCATCGTGTGGGGTGATCATTAGGATTGGGGGTTGTCATTGCTTGACAACCATTGCCTGTTGCTAGAATTTAGGTTTTAATTGTCTTACCTGCTTACGTGCTTGAGGTGTTAAGCTACTCTAAATTGTTTGTTCGGTCTTTTGATAGTGTATTGACGAATTTCCTATTTGTTGTGTTCTTTTGTTAATCCTGTTAGATTTCTTTTGACTTTAGGACCACTTGTTGTGGTTAATTGTCAATTTGTGATTTCTTGTTCATTTCGTGTCTTAAAATGACTGCACATTTTGATTTGGGGGTTTTCGATGGGAAAGGGGATTTTTCCATTTGGCAACAAAAAATGAAGGGAATTTTGGTTCAACAAAAGGTTTCAAAAGCTATTACTGGCATTTATCCCGCTGATTTATCAAAGGAACAAACAGAAGAATTAGATGAGCTTGCTTACACTTCAATTATTTTACACCTATTTGATGCTGTTTTGAGAAACGTTGGTAAACTTAAAACCACGGAAGAACTTTGGAAAAAGTTACTGGACTTGTATTTGCTTAAAACTACTTCTAACAAAATTTACTTACTCGAAAAAATTTTCAGCTTTAAAATGGATCCTACAAAGAATTTAGATGACAATCTGGATGTGTTTAACAAACTTGTGCAAGATATTGTTAACTGTGATGAAGAGGTGTCTGAAATGTACAAGGCCATTATTTTACTTAATTCTATGCCTGAATCATTTAGAGAGGTTAAGAATGCAATTAAGTATGGTAGGGACAACCTAACACCTGAGATTGTCATAGATTCCCTTAGGAGTAAGGAGATGGAAATTAAGGCTGAGAAAGAGGTTAAGAGGAGTGGTGAATTGCATATGTTGAGGGGTCATTTTAAGCAAAAGTGTCATATTCAAAACAGTGGTGACTCGAGTGATGACTTGAGTGAGGATGGTGGTAAGCATAAAGGTAAGAGTTGGGACAAGTCAAGGTCCAGTATGGGTGGCAAGCGATGTTTCGGCTGTGGTAAGAGTGGGCACTTTATAAGAGACTGCCCAAAGAAGAAGAAAAAGGGGAGAAGTGAGGCGAATGTGATTGAGTCTAGCTATGACCCTAGTGTGATTGAGGGTGACCCTTATTGATAGGGATCCTAGTTACTGCATGTGCATCTGTGTGGTTCTTTCTGCATGTGTGTGATTACTTAATTCGATGCATTGTTTTGTGTAGCATTTCACGTTGTTTGATATGTGTTATTTTGCATGAATTTGTGTGTAATCAGTCTTTACTTAGTGTAATGTGTTGGCATGCATAGTGGGTTTGTGATGCATTAGTAGTGAGTGTGTGTGAGTGTATGTCTTTTGGTAATGTGTGGAGTAGATGCCTGATAGTGCATTGATGAGATGTACGGGGGGTGAGTGTGACATTTGAATGTCCTGTAAATCTTCTATCTGAAAATCCTGGCCGGGTGGAGTGTTAGAAACACTTAGATCACTTCTATTAGGTGGAGACCCATTATCCCCTTTAGGTTGAGAGAAGTGAGGTGTTGATCGAGGAGCATCCCATAGATTTAGGATCTATTCTTGTTTACCAGTTAGGCATGTGTGGTGATCAATCTAGTGAGCATATGTGACGATGTGTGTGATATGTGTTCTCGAGGAGAGAGATACACGGAATGAGATAGGATAATTGTGCGAGGTCTTTTCATGAGGTCATTTATGCATTGTGGTGTATATGTGTTGGCCGTCGTGTTTGATTAACTTGAAGTTAGTCATATGCTCTTGTGTGAGCATGTTTGAAAAAAAATCTGTATTATCTTATGGTTATATCTGTTATCGCATGTTATATGTTCTTAATTGATTACTGTGACTATCTGTCTTCTGCTGGGATATTCTTTGACCTTAGTCCTAGCGAGTAAATGGAGCAGGTATGGTGTGTGTTTCGAGTGCGAGACACGAGGTAAGGTCTGTGAGTCCAATTTTATTGGATTACCTTGATTGGCAAGTATAAACATTGTGTTGTTTTTTCTTGCAGCTTGATTGGGTATCAAGGTGGAGATTTGTTGGGTTTTTGATACCCAATAAATCCGGGCGATGATGTAAAACAGTTGTGGGAATATAACGACACCTCGATAGATAGTTCGACTCGATAATAACTCGGAATCACTTGAAGTGACTTAATTGGTAGTTGCTCGTGGTTCACTTGGAAGGCCCAATTGTGGTGGTTATGGGAATGGACTTTGGAGCATTGGCCCAACTTGTGACCTAACCCAACATGTTATATATATCCCATGTCTTCCCATTGTCTAGTAAAGAAATGTAGAGAAGTGGAGAGGTTGTGACATATGAAATGGGGGAGAGGGAAAAAGAGAGAGCAACCGTTCTTGGAGTTCTAGCTTGGTAGTTCTCCATTGTTGCTCTTATTCTTGTTCTTCCTATATTGGAGCAACCAAGAGTAGTGGTTGTTGAGTCGAGGTCGAAATCGAGGTGTCGTATTGGAAAGCTTACTGAGCCCGGATGTGTATCGAAGACCCAACCACAATTTCAACACCTGTTTCAAATTTCACGTAGTATTGATATTCTTTTTAGATGGAGGCCTTAAAGTGTGGATTTTGAGGAGTTTTTGCTCTGGCAGCAATTACTTTTCAAAGTTCCAGTCATTCAGAGAAGGTCTTTTAGATTGGTCGAGTAGGAGGAACTGTGAATGAGGTGACCAGTCTCCACTTTTCTCATAGTTGCTTTAGCAAGACTGGGATATAGGAGAACCCAGTTTGATAAATTTAGATATGGTTTCTCTTGTTTATGCTGTTTCTTGGTGGTGATATACATGAAAGGCTTTATGTATCATGATATGTGTTTTGGAAACTTCCAACTTTGTTGGAGTTCTGGTCTTTTATCAGTTCGATGTGGTGTCATATACCATTTGAGTGCAATTACATCTCATATTGTTCATAGATTTCTTAGTTTATGGTCTGGACGATCTCTTTCTTGTCTAGTACCGCTGGAAATCTAAATGGTTATTTCATGAAATGGTTCAATGTAGTAACTTGTGGAGGACTTCATCAGAGGAAAAGAGAGAATTGGAGAGACTAGAAAAACCAATCTATAATTCTGTTCGCCAAGCAGCAGAGGTCCACCGTCAGGTTGTCGTTTAGCATTACATCCTCGACTATGCTTGCGTGTACATTGGCATATAGCATGCCTGTTTGAGAAATTCATTCTGGTCTAGCGTTGTGCATTTTCTAAATTATTTATGTCTTTGCCAGGTACGGAAGTATATCAAGCAAATTTTGAAGCCTGGAATGTTGATGACTGACCTGTGTGAGACCTTGGAGAATACAGTTCGTAAATTAATATCAGAGAATGGTCTGCAGGCTGGTATTGCATTTCCTACAGGCTGCTCCTTGAACTGGTATTTCTTAATTTGCTGCATGCGCTCACTTTATTTTGGTAATTTTGGATAACTAATTTAGAAAACCAATATACTCTATTTTGATTTTTGATGTTTTCAGGTTCTTTACAATTCCATTCTTTACTCCCCTTGAAATTCTACTCACCTGCTTGCTTCCTGCCCGTTCTTTATTGCAGGGTTGCTGCCCATTGGACCCCGAACTCTGGGGATAAAACTGTCCTTCAGTATGATGATGTGATGAAACTGGACTTTGGAACTCATATTGATGGTAATATCGCTACTCATTTACTTGCATTCTCAAGGTTTTCAGAATCCTTTTATGAGACCATAATTTATTTTCTTGTTTCCATCGTCGGATTGTCTCAAATATTTGCTATACTTCATTTGCAGGGCATATAGTGGATTGTGCATTTACTGTGGCATTCAACCCCATGTTTAATCCACTGCTTGAGGCCTCACGTGAAGCTACCAATACAGGAATCAAGGTGGGTTACTAACTTTATTCAAATGCACTACTTATACCGAAATTCTGACCTAGTGTGAAATAATCAGGCTGAGACTTCTGGGGAACAAGTAGGAGCAATTGATGAAATTTTGTTTTGAAACAGGAAGCTGGGGTTGATGTGCGTCTAGGCGACATAGGGTCTGCAATTCAAGAGGTCATGGAGTCATATGAGGTTGAAATCAATGGAAAGGTGTTCCAAGGTATAGCCCTTGGCTAAAATTATGTAGCTTGTATGAGATGCATTTCTGGTTTCAGTGGTTTGTTATCCTGATGTTTTGCGTACAATGCTGGTGTGTACGTGCCTATTTTTCCCTCTGAAAAAAGGTGGGTGGGTGGGGGGGGGGGGGCAATCAATGAATGGTGTCATAGTTGTTCAACTTGATTCTATGCACGTGTTTCCACTATTTTATGGTCCCGATAACATAGCAAATATGCAGTTATAGAATTTAGAAACTTTTTTAACCTTTTGTGGCCTTCATAAGATCAAGTATCAACTATCAATTGTCGAGTTCAACTAATTGTCTTTTCTGGCAGTTAAAAGTATCCGAAATTTAAATGGCCATAGCATTGAACGTTATCAAATCCATGCTGAGAAATCTGTTCCTATTGTGAAAGGAGGAGAGCAAACAAAAATGGAAGAGGGTGAATTTTATGCAATCGAGACTTTTGGATCCACAGGTAACCTCTTCTTTCCATAAAGGGTGGGACATATTAGGTTTAATCTGGTAGATATGGTTTGGCCAGATTCACTGAGTGCAGACTTTTTTGCCTGCCTTCTGTTGCATGCAGGGAAGGGATATGTTAGAGAAGATCTTGAATGCAGCCATTATATGAAGAATTTTGATGCTGCTCATATTCCACTGCGGTTACCTAGAGCAAAACAGCTATTGGCAACTATCAATAAGAATTTTTCTACGTTGGCTTTCTGCAGACGTTACCTAGACCGCCTTGGAGAAACGAAATATCTGATGGCACTAAAGAACTTATGTGATGCTGGTATCATCGAGGTACGTGTCCTCTTTTAGCCTGTGACTTGCTAGGAACCCTGTCAGCAATCAGAAGTACTTCATATTAATTTTGACAGATATGTGACTGAAAACTAGCGTGAACCAGAGAACGATCAAAATTTGTTACATGTGCTCGAACCTTTGTTCTTGATTTGCATAAATTTATCTGTCATGAGCTTTGTCAACTTGTAGGGAGTTGCAACCACTTTTCCCAAAAGAAAAAGTGCTGGCTTAGCCTAGGGAAGGCAAAGAGTACCCAACCCTAATGGGGCGAGAAAACCCCGACCCGCGGGTTGGCGGGGCAGGTTTGGGATGGAAAGTGAAAACCCGCAGCGGGTTCGGGAAAAACCCGCCCCGTCAATGACCCGACCCGCCTTAAAAAAAAAAAAAAAAAAAAAAAAAAAAAAAAAAAAAAAAAAAAAAAAAAAAAAAAAAACACATAGACATGGCTTAAAAGTTAAACCCTAACCAGCGCTGCATACATTGCAGCCTATTAATATTTGGTGATTGTAATTGCATCATTATTTAAATTATCGAACAATGAACATATTTGATGATTGTAATTGCATTCAGCTGGATGTTAGAATTTGTTACTAGTTGATTGTGAATTGAGCTTTTCCATGATAGCCTTTTTAATTAAAAAAAAATCAGATCACAAACGAGGCAGGAAAGGCATTCGACCCATCCCGCCAAAAACCCAAACCCGCCCCGTTTGTGGCGGGGCGTGGGGCGGAAATGGGGCACCAAACTGGTTCACAGGCCGGGACGCGGAACGGTCGACCCGCCCCAAACCCGCCCTGTTTCCATCTCTAGCTTAGCCCTTAATGGACATTTATCCCAGAAGCTATAGCTGATACGAGATGTGCATTCAAACCCTATAAAATCCATCCCAAACACTATTAGTGTGGGCTTACATTGAAGATTTCCTTTCAAAATCGGCTCACCCTCATGTTCTATTGATGCTCCACATCATTCTCATCTCCTTGGAGAATCGAACAGAAAATATCCATCCTTGATACCTAGGATGATTTGATCACTTTTTCCAAAAGCTATAGCTTATAGGGATGCACACAACCACATCCTATATCACCCAAGAAAAGGCTCGAGAATCCACTCCAAGCACTATTCATTTATTGAAAATGAATTGTGGTGCCCACCCTCGTTTCAAGGGGTGCTCCGCATTACTTTATGAAAATTCTTGAAACTTGTTTGTTTTATTGGCTATTATAATGTGCTACACGTTTGAATTTGCTGCAGCTAGTAATGGAATACTTTATATTCAATGTATGGACTGTTAGAATATGGGAACTTTTTGACTATTAAAATACGGGTCTTCAAATTGAATAAAGTTGACAGAACATTTTGTTTAATTTGTGGCAGCCGTTACCTCCTCTTTGTGACATTAAAGGCAGCTACATATCGCAGTTTGAGCATACAATTCTACTTCGTCCGACTTGCAAAGAAGTGGTATCTAGAGGTGATGATTATTAACAGAATGTTTCCAAATCTTGGATGATATTTGCTAAATGACTGTATATTGAAGAATTTTACGTCTACTTAAATCAAATCTTCTGCTAGTTTTCCTCTGTGAGACAGTCATTCTATTCGTACTCCAGCTGGTTTGGTTTTGTAGTAGCAATGTGAGGAGGTGGTTCAAGTCCTTCATAACGGTTTTTCTGAAGAAAAGTCAAACATGTAATAATTTTTACTGGTAATAAGGAGCATATTAAGGATGCTACATATCAAATATACTGTACAAAGTAGTTTTGATACGCTATTCACGACAATCAGATTTTTGTCGAGGCATAATCAATGATTTTTTTTTTTTTTTTTTTACGAGGAACCCTTAACCGCTATTCATCGAGTGTGCACTGGGTAAATCCTAGATTTTTGTCGATGTATAATTTATGGTCCTTTTTTTATTTATGAGGGAATTCTTAGTCGCTATCCACTGAGTGCATATTGGGTAAACTCTCATACTCATGCAATAGTTTGCAAATCATGTCAGTCAATAATTAATGGTTCTATATGTGCTCAAAGGCGTAAAATAGTTATTGTGAACAGTTTCATGCAAATGTGCATTCCCCTCTTTTTTAAAATACTCGAAATTATTTTAACTTACAGGACAAAGAGAACTGCTTGTAATTACAAGTTGGCAAAATCTACTACTATGAGTTGGCTACTCGACTCTGGTAGCGGTAGCTGGCGGATAGGTATGACTACAAGTTGGATGGAGTGAACATAAAAAAATCTTCATTTCTCATTTCGTCATTATTACTTTTTAAAATACAATTAATTTTAAAAAAAAAAAAGGTAATTGGCGCAAAACGTTCCTACCTTTGGATTCTCTTACGAAATTCATCCCTACCTTTGATTTCTTAACAATTTCATCCTCACCTTCACTTTTTTTTGGAAATATACATCACTATCATTAAAAATCCTGTTAATTGATCAACAAATCATTCATTGACCATTTTGATAAAGGGCAAAAGAGTATTTTTACATTATTTAAAACTTTATAACAGAAATAAAAAATAAAATAAAATGGTGAAATCGCCGCCCCCAATGGAGACTATGTGCTGGGGATGCCGAAAGATGAGTACAGTCTCAATTCAGTTCTTGAATTGTTTCACTTTTCTAAATTGGTAAAAACTAGGAACATAGATGAGATTCATTCTAAAATGCCATTTATTCGTGAAATTGTCATGGGAAAAGTGAGTGAATATGGAGATATCGAACAAAGTATTGGCTATGGGATTGAAAATCTTAGCGTTGATTTGGAGGCCAGATGCTTAGTTTCGCAAGAATTGATTCATAAAGTAAAGCCTCTAATAGAGAAAAAACCAAAGAATTAAATAATGTAAAAAGACTTTTTTCCCTTCGTCAAAATGATCAATGGATAATTTGTTGGTCAATTAACGAGATTTTTAATGGTAGGGACGTGTATTTCCAAAAAAGATGAAGGTAATGATGAAATTGTTAAGAAATCAAAGTACGGATGAATTTTGCAAAAGAGTCCAAAGGTAGGGACGTTTTGCGTCAATTACCCTAAATTAAATAATGTAAAAAGACTCTTTTGCCTTTCATAAAAAATGGTCAATTGATGATTTGTTGGTCAATTAACCGAATTTTTAACGATATGGACGTATTTTTTCAAAAAAAGGTGAAGGTGGGGATGAAATTGTCAAGAAATCAAAGGTAATGATGAATTCTGCAAGAAAGTCCAAAGATAGGAACGTTTTGCACTAATTACCCTAAAAAAAATAGTGAAAATTCAAAAGAAAAATAAAAGTTAGGGTAGGGACAATGATTCGTGTACCTACTCTGATTCCTCAAATAACTGGGAAATTGAGGCTCGAATGGGGAGGAAATTACACCTTGACATGTTTCTTAAACACCTAATTCTAATACCAAATTTGAAAACTATTTATACAAAAATCAGGTTTATAATAATGTTATTAAAGCTTCTTTTTGATGTACATTATTTGAGAAAATATTGTTTTTGATAATGATCGATGTAATATTGTGGGTTGAAAATGAAAGAAAATTTTAGATTTATGTTAGGATAATTTTATTATTAAAATATAATAAAAATTAAGTACTATAACAAAAAATTATTTTTAAAAAACATCAAACAAAGGCTAAAAGTAAATTAAACTGACATAAATCCATACCCCAACCCACCTCAAATTGGATAAAATCGGTTTCCCTATTCCCATTCATTTCTAATCCCGTCGGATGACGACAATGTTTTCTTCTCCGATCTCCTATGGTCGCTGCGGTTGTGGCGTCTTTGCACAGGACAGTGTCTTTGCACGGTATCTGCACTGCAGCTGCTTCTATGCACGACGATCTCGAGCAGCTACGGCGTCTCTTCGCGGCCGTTGTCTCTTTTGCAAGATTGGATATCAGGTGTCTCTTCGCGATTGTTGCGGTTGTTTATTGTTTGACTTTTCTATTTTATCTTCATGATTTGGTGTGGATTGGTTGTTGTGGGTGGAGGTTATGTGGTGGCGGTGGTGGTGGCTGTGGAGATGGTGGTTGTGTTGGTGCTGGTGTTGGTGGTGGTGGCTGTGGAGATGGTGGCAGTGGCAGTGTTAGTGTTAGTGTTGGTGTTGGTGGTGGCTGCTGTAGAGACAGAGGTGGTGTTGGTGTTTGGTTGTAGATGTGGAGATTGTGATGGTGTCAATGGCGGCTATTGGCTATGGAGATTTACATGGTGGTGGTATCGGGTTTGATTGTGGCTGTGGAGAAGGGGGTATTGTTGGTGGTCGATGGTGGTGGTGTCGAGGTCTGATGGTGGCTATGGAGTGGGGGAGATGGGGAGTTGATGGTGGTCGGGGGTGCTCAGCGGCGCTCGAACATATGCGACTTAATAGCAGTGAATGGTGATGCAATCTGGAGGCGACTGAGGCTGCAGGTGGTGATTTTTAGATCTAAGGTGATTGTGGTGGTGTTGGTGGTGGCCAGTGTCTCTGGTGGTTTTGGTGGCGATCAATGGTGGCAACGACAGTGGTTGCGGGTGGGGTTAGGATCAGGATTATAATTTGTGACTAGTAGTAAATCGTGGCCTAAAAAGTTAATTGTGAGTCTGTGACTCGATATTTTTCGGTTGTGACTAGTAGTTAATATTGCGATTAAACTTATAATTGTGAATCACTATTTTTAACTTGCGATCAATTAAGGAAAAATTACATAAACCCTACCTTATAAGTTCCAATTTTAAAAATAAAGTATAGGTAAACTATTTCTACAAATTAGGTGTTGATTAATTTTTATGAATAATATTAATATTAAGTTTAATTTTTAGATTTTGTTAACCAACTCTCCCTCCCTCCCTTACTCTCTTTCTTCTCTCTCGACCGATTCACATCTGCCTTTTCTTCACAGGCGATTATCCATCGTCGTTAAAATCCACAACTGCGTTGACCACCACCATCCCTCTCTCGGTGAAACCAACGCCACCCTCGTCGACAAGGAGGATGGCGCCTGCAAACATCGCCTGTGCAACCGCATCTGTGAAGGACAACACCTCTGATTGCGAACGAAGTCTGTGTGAATGAATTATGCAGTGCTTGTGAACGATGCCTGTCATCGCGCTTGTAGGGTTGTGGGTGTTTCCAATGTTATGTTATCAAATCCGGACCAAACCGGCCATCGACCTGGAAAACCCGTGATCACAAAAGGCAAAACAATCGGAAATAATTAACTCGGATGTAACCGGTTTCAGAGTGACCCGTCGAACCGGTAGCAAGTTTCGCGAGTTTAACGGGTCAAGTTTTTCCCCTTTTTAATTATTTATTTTTTTTTAAAGAAATTTTTTTAAACTTAATAGGATGGGATGGCCATTTGCAATCCCTACAACTAAAAATTGTTGGCATCCAGACAACCGCTTATATAGATTCTTGTGCGAACTTTTCAAACTTATTTATCCGACGTGGGATTTGGAATTGCCACAATTGGTTTTAACTCTTTTGTTCTTAAATTTAATATTAATCTAAGTCTTAGCTCAACTGGTAATCCTGCCTTTTCCAGGCGCATAACTTGGGTTCGAATCCCACACGCATGCTTGGGTTGACTTTTTAATTTTTTCTCTCTATAATATTGTATGCTTTGATTTTTGATTTTTGATTTTTAAACTAATTTTAAAATCTTTTATGGGTTAAAATACCTTTAATATTTATAGGTTGAAATAAACTATAGATAATAAATATAATTAACAACAATTAATCTATATTTTCATTGAATTAGTAATTCTAAAATTAATTATATAAAAAGTCTAGTTTTATATAAAAATTCATTTAAAGTCTTAAAAATAATTAAAATATTGAAAAATCTAAAATTCAAAAAATTATTGCTTCCAATTTTATTATTATTTTTTTCTTTTTTCTCGATAATTTTATTTAATGTCCCGATTCGACCCACTGACCATTTCCTTTTTCCGGGTCAGTATTCGGTCTGGGTTTCAAAACATTAGTTGTTTCTTTTGTATTTTTGTGTTTTGTGATTGTGATTGTAGTGTGGTTGTTGTGGTGAAGGGAGTTTATGGTTGTGGTGTTGGTGATCGTGGTGGTGTTGGCGGTGACTATCTGGAGTGAGATTAGGGTTGAGTTTGGTGGGGTATAATGGGGGTAGGGGTAGGGCGTTGGTGGGGGTGGTGATCAACTATAGGTATTTGTGATTAAAATGTCGATTAAATGTAACTTTGTACGACTTATGACAAGTATGAAATGTGATAAATTATTAAGTAAATGTGACACAAAATACTTATTAATCGTGACCAAAAAAGAGCAAGTTGTGACGAATAAATAAATAATATGTGACCAATTATATAAGAGATTGTGGCCAACTGTGACCATTGGACGATGACGTGATTTGACTTACAGTTGTGTCAAATATGATTTTGTGTGATCGAGTTATGACCTCGTGAGAGCGAACTGTGATCTCGTGTGACCGAACTGTGACTTTATTTGATCGAATTGTAACCTCATGTGATCGAACTGTGATCGCATGTGATCGAACAATGACATTATGTGACCAGATTATGACTTTTGTGTGACTAAATTGTGACCTTATATGATCAAATTATGACAGTGTGACCAACTGTGAATTTGCGGGTGAAATGGGTGTGGGTTGAATTTTATAACTAAATTGTAATTATCACTCAACCGCGACTTTGTGTGACTAATCGTGACTTTACTGATGGGGTGGAGTGGGGGGCGTAGTGAGTTTGCGTTGAAATTTGTAATTGTAACTGAAATGTGACTTTGCGTGATCAACTGTGACTTTGCGTGATCAACTGTCAATTGTGACTTTGTGTGGCAAACTGTAACTTTGTCGGGGGGGGGGGGGGTCGGGATACATTTTGCAATTAAATTTGTAATTGTGACTGAAATGTGACTTTGTGTAACCAACTGCGACTTTTCAGGTGGGGTGAGGTGGGAACGGGTGGAATTGTAGATAAATTTGTAATTATGACGAATGTAACTTTGTGTGGTGGGAGTGGGGTGTGATATCGTGTAACTGAAGTGTGACTTTGTGTGACAATTGTAACTTTGGGGTGAGGTGGGGAGGGGTGGGGGTTTTGCAATTAAATTTGTAATTGTGACTCAATTGTGACTTTAAATGACCAATTATAAATTTGCATGTCGGGTGAGGTGGGATGAGGTGGGGTGAGATAAATTTTGCAACTAAATTTATAATTGTAATCGAATTGTGACTTTGTATGCTCAAATGTGACTTTGCATGTGGGTTGAAGTTGGGTGGAGTGGGGTAGGATTAGGGTAAAATTTACGATTAAATTTGTAATTGTGATTTGTGATTGTGTGATAAATTGTCACTTTGTTGGTGGGGTGGGGTGGATCGGGGTGGTAGGGTAGAGTAGGATATGGTGGGAAACATTTTGAGAGAGAGAGAGAAGAATAAAAAAACCTCATTTTTTGTGGGGTGGTGGGGTGGAGTGGGGTGGGTGGGTGGGTGTTTTGAGGTAGGTGAAATTTGAAACTGAAGTTGTAATTGTGAATAAAATTTGGCTTAGTGTAACCAACTGTGATTGTAGGTGGTATAGGGTGGGGCGAGGCTGAGGCGAAATTTATTAATTTTTTTTTTTATTGTGATCGAATTGTGACTTTGTGTGACTGTCACTGAATGGAGAAGGGTGGGTGGGATCGGTGCTTTGGATGGATATACTGCTGAGCCACCAAACTTTTAATTCATGAAAATGCTTATGTAATAGTGGTGTTGGGTAGGGTGGAGGGTGGGTGGTTGGTTGGTTGGGTATTTAATATATTAATTTATTATATAATATTATGAATTAACACCTAATTTTAAAAATAATTTTTAAGTTTGTTAGTTATAAAAAGAAATCATTATAGTGTAGTAATTGTGTACTTTTCCCATCAATTAATTTGAAATTTGTTATCGAGGTAAAAATAAGTTGTGACTTATAAATTTGTAAGTCCTAATCGAAATATAAGTCGTAATCGATTATTTTCACAACTCGTGACCTGTTATATTTGTAATTTGTGACCTATAACATTTGTAATTTGAGACCAAGTAACAAATTGTGACCTATTAAATTTATAAATTGTGATCGAAAAATAAATTGTAATCTATAAATTTGTAATTGAAAATAAGCTGCGATCGATAAAATTTGTGATTTGTGATTGAAAAATAAATCATGACCTATGAATTTGTGATTTGTAACCAACTAATTTTATAAATTGTGATCGAAAAATAATTGTGACTTTTAAATTTATAAATTGATTCGAAAAAAAAGTTGTGACCAATTATTTTCATAATTTGTGACTAAGAATAAAGTTGTGACCTATTGTATTTGTCACTTGTAATTGAAAAATAAATCATGGCCTATAACATTTGGAATTTGTGGCCAAGCAATAAACTATGACCTATTAATTTTATAAATTTTGATTAAAAGATAAGTTGTGATCGAAAAATAAGTTATGACTTATTATTTTCATAATTTGTGAGCAAGAATGACGTTATGACCTATTATATTTTGTAAATTGTGATCGAGAAATAAGCTGTGACTCATAACATTTGTAATTTGTGACCAAGTAATAAATTGTGATAGAGAAATTAGTCGAGACCAAATAATTTTACAATTTGTGACTGATAAATATTGTGATTTGTGATCGAGAAATAAGTGGTGACCTTTAATATTTGTAATATGTGACCGAATAATAAATTGTGAATGATTAATTTGATGATTTGTGGTCGGAAATAAGTTGTGACCTATAAATTTGTAATTTGTGATCGGGAATTAAGTCTTGACAAAATAATTTTATAATTTGTGACTTAAAAATTTGTAATTTGTGACTCTGACAATAAATTATATAGTCGTGACATTAATCTATTTAATTTAATTACATATTTTTTCATAAAAAACCTGATTTTTGCATTAAAATCTCAAGATTCTTCAACTTTAAATTTCATCTTTTAAAATCACATATGTATTCTTCCATCGAATGTGGGCAGGCTGGGTCTGGGATTGGATCTTTTTACCATCTCTACTGGTAGGTTTCACTGAACTCTATTTGGTGGCCGGATTTGTTTTCTTCTTTGGTTTCAGTTTGGTCACCAATTAAAATATATTTGTCTTATCAACAAAATGTCCGATGTGGTGGAAGCTTTGAATACTCTTTTAATAGATTTATTAGGAAAATGACCTAATTAAACGGAATGAAAGTTTCAACTATTTTAAAATTTTAATTTTTGTTATTGCCATAAAATTGAGTCTGAGTAGAGGGTCTAACAGTGATTTTAAAATAATGCTATTTATTATAAGTAGATATATGAATCTCGACTCAATTGATAAATTCTTATTGAAAACTGATGAGGTATTTTGTACATATATACATGAAAACCTCTTCATTTTACATTGCATATGTCCTAATTAGAGTAGAGATTTATCTCTAGTAATGATAAATAGCATTACTCGTGATTTTAACCTGAAAACATACATTTTTATTTTTTTAACGGATCAATTGAACGTGTTTTTAAATGAAGAGTAGATTTGGTACGAATTCTATAGAATTTGGATTTGGGCATTCTTTCTAGTGATAGTTGAAGGAACCAAATTAAATATGCAATTGAACCGGGACAATGACCTATCGGCCATCGACGAGGTCAAATCAACCAATACAACAGTCTAAAGATCGAAAATACGCTTAACTCATTATAAATATTCCAAATTTGCAATGTTTGTTGGACATTGTTATGTGTACCCACTAAACACATATGGTGAGGGACAAGTTAGTCATTACACTGTTCATATTTCTAGTGTATAAGTTAACATGTATATATAACATTTTCCATATTTGAAACTCATCCAAAACTCTTACCTATTTATTTTCTCATACATTATCCCAATGTGTGACTTAAGACAGCTCTAGCTTTTAGGTACGACATAGTAACGAAATATTAATGTGCAAGTAACTCATATGGGTGGACAAATAGGGGATTGAAATCTATTGATAACTAGGTCCACAAGATATAAAGGTAAAAGATTGTGGTTATTTTATTAAGAATAATGCTACTTTGCCCGAAGTAAAAATCCTACTTTTCTACATACACAGCCACACGAAGTAAAAAGTTCAATTCCTCCAAACTCACGTGCTTGGCTCAAAATTACTGTCCACACCATTCTTTTTTTACTATAAATGGGATTGAACGGAGTAACTTAATTGAAACGAAAGACTTTCATTCAAAACATATATATATATATATAAGAAAATAAAGTTGAGTAACGCCAATATATTGAAGATAGATAACTTGAAATATATCCAAATTACAAGAAGAAAATAACAGTATTTCAAAACTAGAATACAGAATCTATCATAATTTAATTTTAGCACCTTACCCAAGTAGCAGATTCTCTTGATGCCATCAAAATTGACAACCAAATAGGAGTATGAGGCCATCTAACTCATGCACTTACAGCAGCAGCAGCAGCAGCGTCGAATATATGGTCGCGTCTACTTCTGATGAACATCTCCCGGAATTGCTCAAATCTTCCTTCTTTAATTGCTTCTCTTATCAAACGAAAGAATCCCAGATAGTGGTGAGTGTTATGTCTGTGAAAAGGATACACAATCTCATGTCAGGTAACATAGGTGAGTATAACTTCTTGACATTTGAGAATAATACAACTGCGAATGGAACATACATTTCTAATAGAATCTGAGCCAACATTTCATGAACGTTAAACAAATGATTTATATATGCCTTCGTATGATTCTGGCATGTGTAACACTTGCAACCCTCAATAATTGGCGACGAATCTTTTCTGTAAAAACAAATAGCAGAAAAAAACAATAGCGGTAAGTGTATTGATGAAGTAGAAGAAAGAATAGCAAGAAAAAAAAATTTAAAAAAAAAAAAATGCATCAGTAATTACACATTGATTTGAGATGCAAAGCCATATTCTGGAAAATAAGTCATTATGAAAAGAGTAATGCTATTTTAGCACTTAACATCAATCTAGATGACAACACTTTGTGGCATTAAATTATAATTTCAAAAAAGGATAGTTTTTCAAAATAAAGCGGTCAACTAATTTCACCGACTATGCTCAAATTTCTAGTTACAAATTACGATTTTAAGTTTTTCTTTAGATAATTGTATATAAAGTTGTTATGTGCATACTTCATAATTTCATATAGCATAGAAACCTTGACATTTGCTCAAAAATTAAATACAAAAAATACTAAAACTCGAAATGAATTATAAATCACAATTTTAGCACTCAGAAAAGTAATTGGATACTTGATACATGGAATAACAGCAAGCCTTGAGAGCATTATTTCTGACAATTACATCAATAATGGAGACAATTTTGATCAATTATATTACACCCGAAATTTTAGAATATTATTTGCAAAACTAAGATTTATAATGCAAGCTTTCAAAGAGTGTATAGAGATGCATGAAATATACATTTCCCAGCAAATAAATTAAATCTATCTAATAACCCCAATAGAAGGAAAGAGGTTTGGTCATCTAGCCAACCAAACTACAGAGAGAATCACATATGGAGTGTTGCAACTAAAAAATAATGAAATGCTCATAAGATGCATCAATATTCATTTCAGCATGATGCCAGTGTAATCATAGCACAGATAGCAATGGTTCAAGAGGAAATATCAATAGTACAGTAAAGTATTACCGGTAAACAGTTGCTCTGAGATTAATTTTTGTGTCATCACTGCTAGTATCATGTAGTTGATCATTGTAACCATTTCTCCTGGTTTTCTCAGAATGAAATATAAGTGCAAAGCCTCCTAGCGTAAGATGGTAAATATACCTGTCAAATAATTATAAGTTCATTCGAGTTTAGTGGGAAAACTCATCATGGAGAAACTAACAACGCTCCAAAGCTTTAGCAACATACGCAGAATCAAATAGGTCAATGCCTGCAGCAACACCCTGCAAAACTTCCTCTACAAAATTGAAAAGTGGAAATGGATTTAAAATGGAAAACTCAATGAAGGGTTCACAGGAAGGAGTATTTCATCCTACAACAAAGAGCAGTTGTCTAACAGCCATCCAGGAAGATATGTACCAAATCCACATTTATTTTGGTGCATCAAACCAAAATTCAGCAGATCAAACACTAAATTCCAGTCAACAAATTACTCCACTCAAGTAGCAAAAGTATGATATGTAAATTAAGGTTCCAATAGAAAAAATAATGGCAAGATTCAATAAAAGATGAGCTAATACCTGGAAGTCCAAGGCCACTTATCTGTCGTGGCTTTTCCTCTGGTAAAATATCCTGAAATTATTAGTTACAAGCAACTAAGAAGCATACTAAAATTATGCAAATATATCCATCAAAAAGAAGATAGAATAAAGGTAACTAGCGATGATATGAATTGAATTAAATCAGACAGGACCAGCATAATATTCTAGCACTTTTTTCTCCTTTAATGTGATTATGTCCCACTACTTCATGACAAGACATCTATTTTGAATGAGACAACCTCTTTCTTGATGAATTTCTTCACCGAATAACTCTTCAACAGAATATTATCTTAAGAACCATACAGTTTTTACTCTTTAACATGGTAACACTCCAATAGAAATACTATTTAAAATGTAATTAATTGTGCCTTTCTTGCAGAAGAACGCATCTTAATTTCAGTACACTGTGACAGGCATGGTATTATTGTCATATAGCATGGTTAACCAGTAAATATGATATTGCGATATGTAAAGGTTAATTATTGAAAGCCCAAGATGAAAGCAATTTGCTCAAAGCTTATGCGCAAGGATCATGGACAGTTTTACATATCAACAAGCAAGAGGGAAGCTAGAGTTTATAAATTTACAACAAAATTAAATTCCTGAGGAAAGAAAAATGGAAGACTATAGAATTAACTGAATTTGCGTAAAGGCTCAACTATAGGTTGTTTAGTTCTACACGTTCTGATGCTTTTTGCTTCTCATGGAACTGGAATCTTCAAAGTCCAATTCCAGATATATGGGAAAATTCACTGAACCTTATCTAAAAACTTGCACACTAGGCAATTGATTTTTGTGATGAGGATTTGTGTCCTATTTTAAAATCAGAATAGTGAAAAGAACATAGATTCTTTTCTTTATAAAAAAGAATAGCATGTTGTCCACGGGAACAGATAGGACATACCATAATAGCACTGAGGAGGGCAGGACGCTCCTCCATACTCTCTCCAAGGCCAAAGCCACCAATATAATAACCTGCATTTTTACAATCACTATTTAGGGTGGTGACAAAAGAAAATTAATTTAGAAGACCATTAAACGAAATACGAAGTAAAAGTGGATATAAAATATATATTTAAACTGACGTGGCATTCAAATTGACGTGAGCATAAAAAAGGACTGAAGGTTCTTCAAACCAAGAACAATGCTAGCAATACCACATAATGGCACAACTAATTTTCCAGAAAGAACGTTGACATATTAAATGGCAACAAAAACCTGATACATTTTGCTGAGAAACTTCTTGTGCGCAACGTTGGCGTTCTTCAACACTAGAACCTCCCACGATGGATCCAAAAACAGCACCACCTGACTGTACTTCAACAGTTATGAGATAAATAAGATCCTATTAAGAGCGTGTTTGGCTTTGCTTCTTTCTACTAAAGAAGTTACCTTTTTTTGCCAAAAATGACTAAAATTTTCAGCTTCTCTTGGTGCAGGGCATCTTACTGTCCAAAGATTATATTTTTTTTGGCTAATTTTGTAATTAAGCCAAGTCAAACATGATCTGAATCAATTACAAAAGCATGTAGAACAATTTCTTATTTTTAACTATATGATTGACGTTTGTCCAAGATATCAATTAATCCAATACTACGCATCTATATACGAGGCAAGCAGCAATCTTAGGGGCCGTTCTCTTTGTGTTTCGATTTTGGATTTTGAGTTTTGGATTTTGTTTTGAATTTTGGATTTTGGTTGTTTGTTTTGGGATTGCTGAAAACATGTTCTCTTTGTAATTTTGGAAAACTGTTTTCAAAAATAGAAAACTGAAAAATGCGTTTACTTTGTAATTTTTTGATATATTTATTGTGATATTTTATATATAAAAAATGGTTGATTTGTTGAATTACATTAATGTTAATGTTAATAAATCAGTTAGTTCTCTATGTCAATAAATTCATCATTAATATTGATTCAGCTAAATAAAAATTTAATCACATGCAAACAAAATATTAACATGGATCTATATATAATGACAAAATAACATAAGAACTTCAAGTGAAGGAAGTGTCTTATTTTTACAAAAAAAAATAATAATAATAATAAATAAATAAATAATTTACAAAAAAAAAACTTAAAATGGATCTATATATAATGGCAAAATAATATAAGAACTTCAAGTGAATGAAGTGTCTCACTTTTACAAAAATAATAATAATAATAAAAATAAAAAAATAAAAAAATAAAAATTAGCATGGATCTATATATATAATGACAAAATAACATAAGAACTTCAAGTGAAAGAAGTATCTCACTTTTACAAAAAAATAATAATAATAATAATAATTTACAAAAAAAAAAATTAAAAAAAAAATCTTAACATGGATCTATATATAATGACAAAATAATATAAGAATTTCAAGTGAAGGAAGTGTCTCACATTTAATAATAATAATAATAATAAATAAATAAATTACAAAAAAAAATCTTAACATGGATCTATATATAATGACAAAATAATATAAGAATTTCAAGTGAAAGAAGTGTCTCACATTTACACAAAAAAAAAAATTCAAAACTCGCGTTTTGGTCGTTTTGGACTTTTTTAACACAAAATATCCAAAACGCAATAAACTCGTTTTGAGTTTCTTTTGTATTTTTTTTGGTGTTTTGGAAAACGCGTTTTTGAAAATGGGCAAAGTGAACGCGTTTTCGATATTTCCAAAAATCGAAAACTCAAAACGGGCTTAAAACAGTAAAGAGAACGGGGCCTTAATGTTTGCATTATAAGGAAGTTCGGATAACATATTTTATGAGTGGACCCTGCACATCATGTGTTTATGCATAAATAATTGATTGTATGAATCAACACGTTTAGTGGCAACAAAAATCATGGCACCACCTACTTGACACATGCTGACATATCTTAGTATTTGGAAATCATGTTATATTCTGATAAAGTTATTTAGGTCTTGACTGTTTCCTTTTCAGTGTTTTCATAAACACCCATGCCTTGAGCTTTGAACTTCACCTTGTAGAAGGAAGCCATCAAGAGCCTCAAAGCTTATGCTTTGAGTTTGTCAAGGCTTATGGACTGAGATGCACGCCTCAAGACACATCTCATGGACTAGTAGTTTGGGTCCAACCAAACTTGAATTTTGTTTGTTGAAGTTTAAGACTGAAAAGTTATCATCAGGCCACGAAGAAAAACCAAGATAAGAAAAACTTGAACACTTTTCATGTTAACTTAATTAAAAGAAATGTCCTCTTTTGCTTCAATATAAAGCACAGAAATGCAGTGCCCGTATCTTTGTAAAAGGATCGGGTTAATGATTGCATGATTTCTTCTTATATAGTCTTCTATTTTTCAGTTTTGCTAATTTTCGTTGGGGACAATCAGCTGACCATTTCTAGGACTTTCTTGTCTTGTTCTTTCTCACTCTAGATAGTTCAATACAATCAGAAAATGAAGGTTAACAATTATCAAATTTCGGAAACCTATATAAATTTGATTTTTTGAGCCTAGTATGTTGTCCAAAAATTCAATTTCATCAATTTAGGCATAAATTTATCATTATATTTAGGTTATGATTTCATTGGATTCATTATTAATTATGCCTTCTCCAAATTTTCAAGGGTTGAATAAAAAATCTGGAAAATATTCATATAAAACTAATGACATATAAAAATTGTAATACATACAGTGCTAGCCAAATTTGAGCTAATGCAATCGTTCAGCCATTTCAGTGTGCGGTCAACAGAGGCCCTGTTCCTCTTCTCTGAAACCCAAGCAGGCACTTCATCTGCCAATGTGACCCACATATTTGGCTTCATTGAATAAATCATTTGCATATATTCCGCTGGCTTTATCTGTCACACATTGCAAATATCGTTATTTAATTCAAAATTCAACTGTACGAGGAGTAACTCTACTTATCGTAATTGGCAAAAATGACAATAACAAAAATACAAAACTTTACCAGGCGTCGACCACAAGGAGTCTCGAAAGACGCACCAATCTTGTTAGTACTCCCATAATCTGGAAGGGACAAAATGGAATCCCTCGGAACTGCCACAAATATATGTTCTTTCAAACCAAGCATCTGGTGCAGCCCACCTACTTCAGACATAGTTTTCGGCGAAATGGTATCTAAACTGAAGATTATGGTTGGGGAAAAAAAAGGAAAGTTAAGTGATTATAAAATGCGAAGAGTGTTCATAACGTGACACTTTGGCCAAATTACAAACACCTACCATGCACCCTAAAAACTGGAAACACGAGATTATTACACACACCGTCCATACTACACGGCAAGCACAAAATCAGCTCCAGTATTACACGACGTCCATTAAATTTCTCACCGAGCCATAAACTTATTGTTGTTAATTACGGCCAGGCGACATGGTAAAAATTCTTTCACGCCAAAGGGTATTAGAAAAGCTTTTGGAATGTTGAATATTCACAAATACACAGATACTTACAAGTGGAGGGGGCTGAATTGAAGGAGGCGAGAGTCTGGGGAAGGAAGAGAATGCAGGAGGTCAGGGGAAATGAAAACGGGCAGGCCTTTACGGGTAGTGAGGAGGAGAGCTGGTGTTTCTAGCTCGCAGCTTCCCAGCTGTAGAAGGCCTGCCCGGGCTCTGCCATTGCTCCATGCCTTCACAGCGAACTTCATTGTCTTTCGTCTTCCTCTTTCTGTTCTTTTCCCGCCCTTGCCCAGCCGCTCCAAGTTTTTCTCCACCAACAATGCGGGTAAATTTGTTTTTGCACTTGCCTTTACGGGAAATTGGCGCAAATACATTCACTTAAATACGTTTTTAGTCAAAATCTTTCAAATGTGCCATAAATAGTTCCAAACCTTTTATTTTGAAAAGTTAAAACTAAATTGAAGTTTAATACACCAATTGAAACAATTTTAAAGTTTAGTAAGCCAATTAAAATCTTCATCAAGGCTTAAGTGAATGATGATGAAAATATGAACGTAAACGTTAAAATTATGTGTAAGACCCTATTTGGTCAGAAAAAAATTCAACATTTTTTCTCAAATTCATTTTTAACTACACATTTCTATGAGGTCCGTCACTTTATACATTATTCAACAACTTTTCAATCACAAATTCAAAATTTTTTCCAATTTCTTGTACTAACATGCTCTAAATCTAAATTGCAACGTTCCATTTTTTACAGTCTTAACTTCCAACAAGTGTAAGTCAAGGGAAAGTTAAAGTTGGCTCCTTTGTCGCATGAGACACATATTCACATATTTAAATATTCTGGAGACCCAGGACTTCAGTTTTGAAAGTTAAGGAGCCAAAACCACAATAATAGAGAGTTTAAGAATTCCAACCCTGGTTATCTCAAAAAATAAACATCAACAAGTCGAAAGCAAACATTTGTACATAACTACATAGACAAAATTCTGCTTAGATGAATTTGCTTTCGTATTGGTGCTTCCAGATGTACAATCATCTTCTAGATAACGAGAGTTACTTACCATAATAGCACTCCAAATAACAAGAATAAAGAGCCAATTGACGTCTTTTATTCTCCCAAAAAAAAAAAAAAAAAAAAAACAACAACAACAACAGTATGTTTATCAATGTTTTTAGACTCGATTCGGTCATCGACACGATCGAAGAACCGAGTCAATGATCAATCGGGGTTGACTCAAGCATTAAAAAAAAATTAAATATAACAAAAATCAAATTAAAAAAAAAATAAAAAATACAAGACCCGTGTCAAACCCGAGTCCGGGTCGGCCAGGTTTCCTGTGTCGACCAAGGTCATTTATCGAATTTGACCGACCAAGGTCATTTATCGAATTTGACCAGATCGGGTTTTAGAGATCATACGGCCCGATTTTGGCATGGGCCGCCAATTTCTCGGTCTCTTCGATCCGAGTTTAAAAACAATAATATTTAGTCATTACAGATTTTTTATTCAAAACACGTCTATAGAGAACGTTATTAGGAGATTTATTTAGAACTTTATTATTGAAGGTGCACTTGCAAATTTAGCGACTCGAGAATATAATACTTGCTTGTATTCGACATAAAACGCTTCATATCATGCAGCAAATGCGCAAAATGTCAATGCCATTTAGTAGAGAACCGTTTTCACTACAAAACATCAAAAAGACAAGAATACTCAAATAATCAAGATAAGGCAGCAACCGGCTCTTTCACTATGCAGTTCTTATCGAAATTAACTACGAAGTCGAAGTACATTACATTTCATTATGATATCTTTGCATTCTTGAGAGATTGGGAGACTATTAAACCTGCTGATGTTCGCATGTAATGCGTTCCCAGCGCAGCGACACAAGAGTCGTCTGTCTTGAGGTGAGGTTGGACTTGTTCCCATATCTTTTTCTTCTGAACCTGTATCGTCATATTCAATAACAAACGAGTGGTAAGCCTTTTATTCAAAAAAGCCAATGCAAAATGCTGATATGTTTTATCTTATTTTTTCTTCTGCTATGATTCGACTTACGAATTCAAGAATGAGTTGTATCTCCAAAGATGCTTTCTTCCATGATATACAAACGGAAGATACGACATTTCATTGCCCAGAAATGTATTAAAAACAAAGAAAGCAAAATAAAATTATATATTTTTGCTAAACACGAGCTAAAAATAATTCACACCCCCTATCATCCTCACCGTGTAACGCCAATTCTAGTCTCTCTTCGAAGAACCATGACAACTTCCCTATCGTTCTTATCCAGGATCTGATCCAGTCAAATGATGAAGTTAATTTTTATGACATTCTTTCCAAATTTGCATGGCCTTCAAGTCCTTCAAGCACATAAATGACAGCCCTTTGTTAATTCGAATCCAATAATAGCTTCTCTACATGCAACCGGCATAAGCAACAAATCCTTGGCTTTAATCTTGTTGATCACAAAGAACGAAGCACAATACTATAATTTGCTATAACAACTTGGAAAGTTGCAGAAAGTGAGGAAGTCTTCAGTGCCCTTCTGTATAAGAATTGTTTGGATAACATTCAACGAATGCTTTCCATCATCGAATCAATTTATAATCTACACAATTTCCCAAACCACTTTTTAACCCACATATTTTCTCTCTCCAATTTTTAACCACACATCTTACTTCGAAAAACCAAGTAAATTGGTTTATAATCCCTTGATGGGATCCGAACACAGGCTTGATTATTCAAGATATGTAGTTGACTAATATTCTTGTTTGTTTGTGATCTTTAGATATATCCTTTCACATGTAACTGTTTTATGGAATCTGATTCTTAACAATGGTAATTTGTCATATTTAAAATAAACTGAAAAATTCCACCAAAAGCCCCCATTGTTTGGGGTTAGTAGCACTTGGTCCCCAACCTTGATTCCTTGAGCAGTTTTGACCAAAAAACCATCCAAAACAGGTATTTATTTTAATGAAGGACGACTTTTTCATCAAGTTGAAATAAAGAAAAAGTAAGATATAAGAGGAAAAGGAATATGGAGAAAAAGGGGGAAAACACCTTTAGACCCTGACCCCCACCTTCAATCCCCTATATAGTCCCCTATGGAGTGTTCTGAGATGGTCAGCTGAAACCTGGGCAGTTTAGGTCTGTAAGGAAATGAGCTGGTCCTGAATTGTACAAATGCTGTTAGAGGCAATGCTGCTGGATATTACTGATGCTGATATGAGGGGAAACAGAGGAAGCAATCAGTGACACATGAATTAGTGGACGAATTAGTGGATCCAGATACAACTTGGCCAGGGATTTACATACTTTCTTGAATGGTAGGGCCACTATTAATGTGCTTTTCACATTACTTCATCAAGAAAATCATTTCTCAAGCATCGCAATTTCTTTCCATCTCTCCTCCGACACCTCCCGGGTTCAGGACCCTTTTGCTACCACCTAGCGCAATGCAACACAGCACAACACAGAAACAAAACGAAAATCAAAACTCAAGAGCAAGTACAGAACACACGATGTAGAGTGGTTCACTCTCGATACAAGAGCTACATGTCACAGGTTCCCCTATAAAGAAGAAAAGATGTCCTCCAGGATATGGTTTCCACAGTGGCACCAACTCTTCTTCCTCAGGTGAGAAGCCCGACTGAAGTTTCACGTTCTAAACTTAAAATAATATTTAATGTATGAAATGGTATACAGATCCATATATGTTTTATCGTGACATGATAAACTGTAAAGTTTGCCGAGTATATAGCACTGTGACTGTAAAATGGAAGATATTATAATAAAGGCATTTAGAGTCAAGAAACTCAAGGAAATCTTTAAAATCTATTGACATAAAATCCATCCTCAGAATCCGAACCCATTAAAAACCATGTTCAACACAGCAGTCACCGAATTTAAATTAGCTCATTTGAAAAGGAAACATGTAGAGACCAACATCAATGATGACAAACATTGAGCAGTTATGGGAGCAAATTATTCCCAGCAATATAAAAAAAATGGAATATAAAATTGCAACGTACACAAAAGGCTTCCCATTGTTAAACACAATCAGAATATATTTTGCTTAGAGATATTACCTGGTTTGGTGATGCAGCATCAGGTAGGTTCTCTTTTTCTTCTGGAGAACCAAACCAAACTCTTTCACCCGGGATTGCACCCTCGGGTGGCACAAGAAGCTCCACGCTTTCATGTGATGCATCAGAAGCAGCCATCAGCATTCCATTTGACTTCACACCTCTCATATTTCTAGGCTTCAGATTAGCCAGCACAACAACATTCCGGTCCTGCAGTATCAAATTATTCACCACTATAATATTTGCTCTTAAAAAATGAAAAGTATCCTTTGAGTACATCGGAGTCAGATCACATATATGACAATTTAATAGTGTGCATATATGCATACTGAGAGAAGAGAGGAAAACAATCGTCCATATCACAAAAACAATTACCGTCCACCAGCACCATCAGTTAAAAGGGCATGATCTTATAAAAATAATGCTGGGAATCAAAAGGTTAAATGCATGAAATCTGTTCAGAGAATGATAAATGGCATTGCATGAAGCTGTAGCTGGAAAAATGGCTGACAGGTTTAGCATCAAGGACTGGCAAAAATTATGCTGGAAAGTGAAGATTTCAAACGGTTTAAGAAAGATTAAATGAGTTTTCTCAACAATAGCTTCATTTTTTTCCAATATCCGAACTTTATAAACTACAATTTCCACTTTCCAGCTAAAAAACTTATGCTATTAAGGAGTATTCTACATACGAGGGTCAATTTTATCAATGCATATATGGTAAAGAGGTGCCCTCCTTTGTTGTAGTTCCTGATATATGTTGAGGTTAAAATTCTCCTGATTTGAAAAAGTGAATAGATTACTACACCTGCCCTCGTGTCCCACAATGAGAGTCCTTATATACTATTGGTCAAGGGCAAACTCATTTCTTAAAGCATTAATATTTATGTATTTATGCATGCTTTTAAAAAAGAAGTTTCTTAATACCATAAATTAAGTTTCCACTATCTCGTTATTATTGATAATAATAGTATCACACCCGTGCGATGTACGGGATTACTATTCATGATAATGATTAGAATTCATGAAAATATGTTGATTATACAATCATATCAAATAAAAAATATAGTACAAATAATATTTTATTACAATATATTATCGAATTCGAAATTTAAAAAAAAAAAAAAAAGACAACATTAATCAAAATAGGAAAAAAAATACTTACGCATCTTAAAATTTGGTGCTTAATTAATTTTTTTGTATTCATTACCAATTTTCTTTTTAATGTATTTTAATTTTTGATTAAGTTTAAATTTTAATGTATTGATTATATATGTTTTATAAATACTTCAACACACACATGCATATACATATTAAAGAAATGATAATGTCTTGCACGGTGTTCAAATTTTTTTTTTTTTTTTTTTTTTTGAAATTCATGAAAATATGTTGATTATACAATCATATCAAATAAAAAATATAGTACAAATAATATTTTATTACAAAATATTATCGAATTCGAAATTTTAAAAAAGACAACACTAATCAAAATGAGAAAAAAATACCCACGCGTCTTAAAATTTGGAGCTTAAGTAAATTTTTTGTATTAAATTTATTTTAGTTTTATTTGTATTCATCACCAATTATCTTTTTAATGTATTTTAAATTTTGATTAAGTTTAATTTTTAATGTATTGATTACATATATTTTATAAAAACTTTAATATATATATATATATATATATATATATATATATATATATATATATATATATATATATATATATATATATTAATTAATGACCCACATTTATTATTAACTTTCATTTAATACCAACTTTTATTTAATACCAACATTTAATACTAACTTTTATTAATTACATTTAATACTTTTTTTTTGGGCAAAAATTTCTTGATTTATAAAGAATTTTGGGCGGAAAAATGTGTGCGTAAAAATGGTAACGGCTATCCTATTATTATATATAGATAGATAATCTCGAAGACATCATCTATAAGTCTTTGATTCCTTCCAGACTCGTATAGGAAGCCTTCTCCCCACGGAATGAAAAGAGATGGCGGTTCTTCGATCTCCAATCTTCCTTCCCAGTGGATCCTTCTTATCCCTAAGAATTGAATGGACCAAGTTCACACTCCGAAACATAAATTAACAAGACCAGAACCCCATTTGGACTAATAATAATAATAATAATAAGTAAACAGCAAGAGATAACTTTCACAAGCTGAAATAAATCAAGATAAATGTTGCTCTCTAATAATTTCTTTGATTAGACTTGAAAAGTCAAATGACACTCAATTAGTCTGAAAATTTCGGTAGATCCCTGCTTGAAAACTTTGGCACAAGCAGTAACCACAAGTCTTATAGGAAGTTTCTGATCAAGTAGCAGGAGAGGAAGCCCATCAAATGGAACTCCCTCGGGAAGGGCTTCAGCATTCTCTTTGTCAACCTTGCAAAGGGTACGAAGCAAAAAAATCAAATGTCTATAATGGGTGAGAATATATTTGACTTGACGTGCTATAGCAAGGGGTTTATGCTAGTTACCAGTAATAAAGTATAAAAGACCCCAGATTTTAAATTCCATTTTAAAACATAATTTCACGTTGCTATAAGAGGAAGAAAAAGTTTCATTCAGGGGAAAGAAAAACATGGCAAAATAACAAAGTTAAGGTCTCAAATTCAATTATATTAACGCCTAAGTAGAACAAAGAACATATTTTATATGAAGCATCAATCTGCAAACTGCAAACTTGCACTTCACTGTTATGAAAATACAATCTTTTCGGACACAGATAACAGCAAATATGAAATGGAATAGAAGATCAATGTAAAGTAAATGACATTGTCTTTAGCATTTAAGATTGAATCTAATCTAACTCTGATAATAATAAATTACTGAATAAATGGACCGAAAAATGGAACCTGTAGAAGGTGAAGAGGGACATATTTAACAAGACCACTACAAATGATTCTCGGCTCGGGTTCGCCAACGTCCACCTCCTCCACGTAGAGGGAATCGGCCTCCTCGTGCCTCCACGCCTTTAGAATTCTTCCCACCCTAATGTCCAGCGTATTAGCCGCCTCTCGTATCTTCTCCACAGTCAATTCTCCATTGTCCTCTTCAATCTTAGCATTTACTTCAGATGCTACTATTGTATCCGATGCATTCGAAGCTGTGCAGTAGCACAGCATTCCTTTTGGTAAACTTGTTTTTGTTTGGTCATAAAAATCCCTATTAAGGGAAATGAGAGGTGGGGAAGCGGCAATTGGTGTAATAATTGTACTACGAATACGATTATTGATAATTCTGGCGGTGGTGGGAAGGAGTAAAGGGCGGCGTCGGAGGATGTGGTGGTGATGAGAAGATAACAAGAATGAGCCACTGCCTTTGAGCAGATGATTGGTAGTAGTAGTTGAGACCATCACTGCCAGATTCTCAATCAAACTCACACTCTCTCTTCTTAAGAACCCTGTTTTCGCAACTATGCTTTGATGAACTGATTGGATTTCATTCATGGGATTGGAAATTTGGTAGGATTACAATTCTTTTTTCCTCATTTTTTTTTTCTTTTTCCAAGTTTTTTCTTTTTAAATTCTATTATTTATAAGATATATTCGAGTTTTTTATTACGTTATTCAATTTTTTTAATTTAGGGAGCGTTTATTTACGTCCACCATTATTATCATATAACTTTTAAACTAGTATATACCTGTGCGATGCACGGACGATATTATAATTAATTTTTTTTTCAGTGGGAAGTGTCAACGAATAAAAAAACATTATAAAGTAATAAACACAAAATGAATTATAATAGGGTGTTGATATGTTTAAATTTGGTTGGTTGACAACATCAAACTAAGTTTTGAAAAACTTCTTTAAACCACCGCGATTGTAGTGGAACTTGTCGAGTGTGAGTCTTGTAGTGGAACTTGTCGAATGTCCATCCTTATCAGAAATTAGAATCTTCAAACCACCACGATTGGTAACCCGAGACACTGCAACAGATAGTGTTTAAAAGTTTGTTTGAAAAATTATCTTCTTTGTAAAATTGTTTTATAAATAGTTTACCCAAAAAAATGTCAATTGAAGAACAACATAATTTTCCTAAACACTTTGAATTAAAACTCATTTAACTTCACCCGTACGATGCATGGTATTTGATATACACAAAATATTTGAATAATATGTAAAAAAACTAAACTTACAAAGAAAAAGCTAAATTCTAAATTATGGAATATTCCTCACATATCTGTATATATTTATGAAGTATAAATTAAATAAAGACAAATTATTTCAAATTCACAAAATTCATAAACCAAAAATAATATCAAACAACTTTCACTATAAATTAATTTATGGTAAAGTAAATTGACCCCTTTAAACAAAGGGCTTATACTACTTGACGTGTATAATATAAAAAAATGACTTTTCATCTGCACGTGTACATAGATATATTTTTATGCGTTATTACTAACTTCAAAGAAAATATAAATTTAGTAGTTTATTAAATAGAAAGTTGACTCAAATATTTATATCTACATAATTACTTTAACTAAGTATTTATTCTTTAACGCAATCATTAAAATTTATAAATTAATTTATCAACATGATCATTTTTTAATCATACACATTTTTTCATAAAATTTTTAACAATATAATGTACCTAAAATTAATTAATAATTGATAAAAATCTTTTCAATCCGTCGTATAAAATTGACTTCCTCGTAATGACCTTGACATATACTTTCCACGTAGTAATGTCAAATATGGTGTGAATTGTGACGCGTGTTTTATTATCTAAAAAATGCAAAGTTTTGTGATAAATCTAGCACAATTTTTGGATGACATTTTTCAGAAGCCTTGTAACATTCAGAAGCTTTCACCTTGAGAAATGATTTTTATCAAATGCACTTGATAACAACCACATTAAAGTGGTTCTCTATCATCATGTAGACAATGAACACTGCATTTAAACCATCTAGCGATTTTAAAACATCAAAAAATAAATAGTTATGTACAAAATGAAAATATATATATATTGTACAGAATAATGATGAGTTTAGACAGTAGCGCCACAACTGTGCTTTCTTAGCCAGCTGAAATCGCAAAAGAACACGTGTGAGAAATGTTTATTCAAACAAATACTATAATTTCATATATTAAGTACTATATATAAAAATGTGTCTGTGTGTTGCAAAAAACGAAGGAGATGAGTACAACTTTACAACTTACAATTTTTATGCCAACAAATATATTTAAGTAATAACATAAAAATGTCTCTGTTTTCACCTTGCATAGTCATGGCTCCTTTTGCAGATTCTCTAGGCACAGAGTTCAGAAAATTATGGCTTCGTGTTGTCCATGTGACATTGGAAAAGGCTGGTCCAGCATTTATCAAATGGTGTCAATGGGCAGCTGCAAGGCCTGATTTGTTCCCAAATGATTTGTGCAATGAACTTGCTGAACTTCACACTAAAGCACCTTCACATAGCATTGTCTATACCAAAGAACTATTGAAAAGGCATTTGACTGTAGCTGCTAGACATTTTGATAAGTTTGAAGAGAAACCTGTGGCATCTGGTAGTATTGCTCAGGTTCACGAAGCTACTCTGAAGGCAAATTACTACAATCTACTTAAAGTAAAAATTTTTAGAGTCAAAACCAACTAACTGAGCTTCGCTCCATCATTTGTAATACAAAATTACAGAAATCACTAAGAAAAATAGAACAGCAATGAGGAAACTGTATTCTTCTACCGAAAATGAAGAGAAAATGATGAACACTTACGTAAATTTTGTGAAGCGTATAGCAAATTGCCACAGATCAAAAGGATGAACACTTAAGTTGTTACCAGATATAATTTAGGACACGTAATATTTGATTTGCTATAGTTTAGAAATTCTTTATATGGTAAATTGTATATATGGTAAATTGCTTGTAATTAGGTTGTAGATTCTTACCTTGTATGTGTATGTTCTCTTCTATATAATGAAAGGAGACCCAAGAGAATGGGCATTCAGACCAATTGACATGGTATCAGAGCCTCTACTTTGATATTCATCTGTGTGGTCTCAACCCTTCGTGTGCAACGAGAAAAGAAATTCTTTTCTGTGCATCTTGCTCTCGGGTTCTTTGATTTTCGGTGGCTGCAGAGTGGAAGCTAACCTCTGTGTCGCAGTTTCTGTGGTTGTGTGTTCATCAGCTTTACTCGGCGGCAGTCAAGCATATTTCGGCAGTGTTCGGACGTTTTCGAAGTAGCTGTGACATCGGGTCCGGGCTCGATTTTGGTGCACGACCTCGGATTGAGGTTGGATTTTGGAGCGCGACCTCGGATTACAGTCTGTTTTTGGAGCGCGACCTCGGACTGGCTGGCCTTGCACTGTCGCACATCGACGTTGCCCGGTCGCTGTAATTCCCTAGCTCGTAGTGCAGCTTTCAGCAAGGCACAACGCAGAAGAGTGGAGTCTGATTTTGGAACGGAACTTCAGCATCGGCGTCTTCCTTCGCCAACTGGATCAGACAGGTATAATAAGGGCTTGGGCCTTTGTTTTTGAAAAGATTCTCTTGGGCCGGTCATTAGTATTGGGCCGGAATTGTTAGAAATATTGGGCTTTGATTTAATACCTGGGCTTGTGTTTGGTTTGGATTTTCTCAAAAGAATACATTTAGTACCTGCCTGATTTTTTTTTCACCATGTCTTTTGAGAATACTATTGTTCGTTTCACTGGCAAGAACTTTCCTACATGGGAATTTCAATTTAAAATGTTTTTAAAAGGGAAAGAATTATCTGATCATATTGACAGTACTTTTCTTGCTCCTACTGATTTAAAAGAACTTGCCCAATGGGAGGTTAAGGATGCTAAGGTAATTTCTTACTTATTGGGAACAATTGAGCCTCATATTATCACCAATCTTCGGAGTTTTACTACGGCTCAGGCTATGTGGGCCTACCTACAGCGGGTTTATCATCAAGATCACAGTGCTCAGAAATTTCAGTTAGAATTGGAAATAAACAATTTCGGTCAAGGTAATTTGACTGTTGAACAATTTTACTCCGAGTTTATTAATATTTGGAGTGAGTATTCTGCTATAGTACATTCTAAGGTTCCGACTGCGGCACTTGAAGCTCTTCAAGCGGTTCATGCTGAAAGCCAGCGTGATCAATTCTTGATGAAACTTCGTCCTGAATTTGAGCCTGTTCGAGCTGGATTATTGAACTGAAATCCAGTTCCATCTCTAGATATTTGCTTGGGAGAGTTACTTCGTGAAGAACAAAGATTATCCACTAAAATGGGTATGACTCCTCAGAAGGTCATTTCTGAAGCTGTGAATGTGGCATATGCGGCGCAAGGGAAAGGAAAGCTTAAAGTACAATGCTTAAGTTGCAAAGAGTTCGGCCACATTGCTCGCAACTGTCCTAAGAAGTTTTGCAACTACTGCAAGAAAGAAGGACATATCATCAAGGACTGTCGGGTACGGCCTCAGAATCGCCAACCCCATGCATTTCAAGCTGTTGTTCAATCCTCGTCTTCTTCTGCTCCACCCGCAGTAAGCTCTGATTCTTCTGTTCTCACACCTGCCATGGTTCAACAGATGATTGTGTCAGCTTTTTCCGCTTTAGGCTTACAAGGTACCGGTACTAACCTCATATCTTCTTGGATTGTTGATTCGGGGGCTTCTAATCATATGACTGGTAGTCCAATTGGCCTCCATGATGTTTGTAAGTACGGAGGGACACAAAACATTCAGATTGCTGATGGCAGTACTCTTCCTATTACTGCTGTTGGTAATTTGGGCTCTTCATTACAAAATGTTTTTGTCTCTCCTGGTTTATCTACAAATTTGATTTCTGTTGGACAACTCGTGGATCATAACTGTAATGTTCATTTTTCTCGTGGTGGTTGTCTTGTGCAGGATCAGGTGTCGGGGACAGTGATCGCGAAGGGGCCTAAAGTGGGACGTCTATTTCCTTTACAGTTTTCTGTTTCCAATGTTATTTCTCTTGCATGTCGGCGACTGCCAATAATAATGAAGTTTGGCATAAAAAATTGGGTCACCCCAATTCTGTTGTCTTAACTCATCTTATGAAACATGGTTTTTTGGGCAATAAAAATTCTTTTACTTCTCCTGTTTCTTTTGATTGTGCTATCTGTCGTCTTGGTAAAAGTAAAATTTTGCCATTTCCTATGCATGGTTGTCGTGCTTCTAGTTGTTTTGAGATTATACATACTGATGTTTGGGGTATAAGTCCTGTTGTTTCTCATGGGCAATATCGTTACTTTGTCACGTTTATCGATGATTTTAGTCGCTTCACTTGGATATATTTTCTTCGTTCTAAAGCTGAAGTGTTTTCTGTCTTTCAAAAGTTTGTTGCACTTATCGAGACACAATTCAGTACTCATATCAAAATCTTACGTTCCGACTCAGGGGGGGAGTACACGTCTCATTCTTTCCAGAAATATCTTCAACACAAAGGGATCATCCACCAGCGTTCTTGTTCCTATACACCTCAACAAAATGGAGTCGCTGAACGTAAGAATCGTCACCTCTTAGATGTTGTTTGTACTTTGTTGATTGATTCATCTGTACCATCTAGGTTCTGGGTCGAAGCTTTATCTACTGCTGTCTATTTGATCAATCGCTTGCCTACTGCTACCCTGAATTTTGATTCTCCCTATTTTCGTTTACTTGGCAAATCTCCCGAGTATCAATCCCTTCATACTTTTGGTTGTGTTTGTTTTGTTCACTTACCGCCTGTTGATCGTCACAAACTTTCTGCCCAGTCTGTCACATGTGCCTTTATGGGATATAGCCCTACCCAAAAAGGATTTGTTTGTTACGATGGGCGAGCAAATAAATTTCGAATCTCCCGAAATGTGATCTTTTTTGAAAATCAATATTACTTTCAGTCTCAGGTTAATCCCGATCCTCCTATGGTTCTTCTTCCAGCTTTTGATGACATGTCTTCTCCTATTGAGCGGTTTAAACCAGGTCTTGTGTATCAACGACGTCTTCGACCAGTACCCCTTCAAGATACTGATCCAATGCCTGATCCTGTGACTCCTATACCCGGCGCTCCACTCGGGTTACACATCCACCTGATAGGTATGGCTTTTCTCATACCTCGCTGACTGCCACTCTCGATACTGTTTCTATTCCTCACTCTTATGCTCAGGCAGCTTCTCAAGCATGCTGGCAGGAAGCTATGCAAGAAGAGATTCATGCTCTTCAAGAAAATCACACTTGGGATATTGTTGGTTGTCCGTCTGGTGTTAAACCGATTGGCAGTAAATGGGTATTTTCGGTGAAACTTCGATCTGATGGCTCCCTTGATAGATACAAGGCTCGCCTTTTGGCCCTTGGGAATCGCCAAGAATATGGTATTGATTATGAAGAAACATTTGCCCCATTTGCCAAGATGACTACTGTTAGGACTGTCTTAGCACTTGCAGCTTCACAAGGGTGGTCTCTCAAGCAGATGGATGTAAAGAATGCTTTTCTACATGGAGACCTAAAGGAAGAAATCTATATGGCTCCACCTCCTGGAATGTTTAATACACCTTCATCAGATGTTTGTCGGCTACGCAGGTCCTTGTATGGATTGAAACAGGCTCCACATGCATGGTTTGATAAATTTCGCTCCACTTTGCTTGACTTCCAGTTTGCTCAAAGTCAGTTTGATTCATCAATTTTTCTTCGCAAGACTTCTGCAGGAATTGTGTTACTCCTAGTATATGTTGATGACATTGTGATTACAGGATCTAACACTGAATTATTACAGCAGTTACAACAGCATCTCAAGGACTCTTTTCGTATGAAAGATCTTGGTCAGTTGCAGTACTTTCTCGGCCTTGAGATCCAGAATACTCCGTCTGGTATGTTGTTACATCAGCACAAATATACACAGGACGTAATTTCTTTGGCTGGTCTCCAATCGGGTAACTTTGTTCTTACCCCGTTGGAGGTAAATCTCAAGCTTTCTCGTGAGGATGGCGAACTTCTTTCAGACCCCTCCTTGTACCGACAGCTGGTTGGAAGTTTGAACTACTTGACAATTACTCGGCCCGACATTTCTTTTGCTGTACAACAGGTTAGTCAATTTTTGCAGGCCCCTCGACATCTTCATCTAGCTGCTGTTCGTCATATTATCAGATATTTGAAGGGCACTTCTTCACGTGGATTGTTCTTCCCTAAGGAATCCTCCTTAAAGTTGGTGGGATATAGTGATGCTGATTGGGCGGGCTGTGCAGATACTCGTCGTTCTGTTACTGGATGGTGTATGTTCTTGGGAAGTGCCCTCATCTCTTGGAAAAGCAAGAAACAAGACAGAGTCTCCAAATCCTCCACTGAATCCGAGTATCGTGCTATGTCTTCTGCGTGCTCTGAGATCACATGGCTCCGTGGGTTATTAGGGGAGCTTGGATTTCCTCAGTTGCATTCCACTCCTCTCCATGCTGATAACACTAGTGCGATTCAGATATCTGCTAATCCGGTTTACCATGAGCGTACAAAGCATATCGAAGTCGATTGTCACTCCATACGCGAGGCCTTCGATAAGCATGTCATTGCTTTGCCTTACGTTTCTAGCGAACATCAAATTGCAGATATTTTCACAAAAGCTCTTTCTCGGCATCGTCTTCAGTTCTTGATTGACAAATTGATGCTTATTGATCTCCCAGCATCAATTTGAGGGGGGATGTTACCAGATATAATTTAGGACACGTAATATTTGATTTGCTATAGTTTAGGAATTCTTTATATGGTAAATTGTATATATGGTAAATTTCTTGTAATTAGGTTGTAGATTCTTACCTTGTATGTGTATGTTCTCTTCTATATAATGAAAGGAGACCCAAGAGAATGGGCATTCAAACCTGTTGACTCCAGGCCCAAAGAAAGGTACAGTAATCCGCCAGCGAAGGCCCAATAATGGCCCAATGGACCTTAACCTACAGCTGAGGCCTGGAATATCACCTTGAGATGAATGCCGAGGTGGTATGCCAAGCTAGCCTCTTTAACCGACCTGGTTAAACGCCCAGCCGATGTGCTTTATACTCAGCCGGGGCGCTTTTTGGCGTTGACCAGAAGAGAGAGATGGAGTCAGTGATGGGACACTGCCTTTACCCGGACGTGACAGGCGCCCATCCCCTACGAAGTGTAGCAATGATTACGATTGAAAAGCAAGAATGTCACATCCATAAGCTAGGGTGATGACAAGTGTAAAGTATGCCACGTGTCGCAATCCGAGACAAGAAGTTCCACTATAAATGAAGCACAATTGCCTCCAAGTAAGGGGTTAGCAATTTCTCACTCTTAAATCTATATTTCTCTCACTCCCTTTTCTCTCTTTTACACACTTTTATTTCCCGCACCCAATATATATTTGCCTAAAATAAGCACTGACTTAGGCATCGGAGTGCAAACGGGAGCCACCTCGGCCCCCTTTGCAAGCTGATTGTTTGTCTTAGTGCGCAGGAGATCCACGTGTTCAAGAGGGAGGAGCTGAGACGTGTTGGTCCAAGGTCCAGCCGAATTTTGTGGTCAACATTTTGGCGCCGTCTGTGGGAAACCATACTGCTAACCACGAAAACACATGATAAAAAGCCACACATAGAAAGGTAGTCCTGAAAAAAGGACGAATAACCTCTTACAATAGAGCGGATAACTGCAAAGAGCTTTGAAAGATAAGCTGGTTGGCCTTGAAAAAGGTAGGAGCTTTGAGAGATAAACTGGTTGGCCTTGAAAAAGGTAGGAGCTTTGAAAGATAAGCTGGTTGGCCTTGAAAAAGGTAGGAGCTTTGAGAGATAAGCTGGTTGGCCTTGAAAAAGGTAGGAGCTTTGAAAGATAAGCTGGTTGGCCTTGAAAAAGGTAGGAGCTTTGAAAGATAAGCTGGTTAACCTTGAAAAAGGTAAAGAATTTTGAAACATAAGTTTAAACACCCTTGAAAAAGGTAAAGAACTTTGAAACATAAATTTAACAACCTTGAAAAAGGTTTGAAGCAGCAACACTTATTTTCTGAAACATGAATGAAAGTGATGGTGATGTTAACCCCCGTAGGGGAAGAAGTGGCCGAAACAGCGAGGACGAAGCTCCTCAAGAACTCCATGAAAATGCCAACGAGGAAGTGGTACAACCTAATCCACCTCACCGGCATCGAAATCGCAGCATGATGCGAGACATGACACTTATGGCGGCCCAAATGCTGGAGATGCAGAGGCAGCAAATAGAACAGACTGCTGCAATGAATGCCTTTATGGCCAGAGGGTATGCTGTGAACGAACCCGTGATGCCTCAGCAATACTCATAGCCACATTATTCACCATCCGAGGCGGCCACTGTATCTTATTATCAAGACCCGCAGGCATACGACGAAGTGGAATTCGAGCCCTTCTACGAGCGAGACCCAGAACATGTAACACAAGGGGAACAAAACCCACCGCCAGCTAGACGCAGGGAGGCTTCTCCCGCAAATTCCGGCAGTGTTTTTAGCCGAATAGGAGGGTTATTCAGGGGACAACGACGGGGACAAACGGACCCAGGACGGAACAATGCCGCAGAGCCTAGAAATAGGCGCGAGCGACGCGCTGAAGAAGCCCTATCGCAGGGTCAAATGTACAGGGACCAACAAGGTATGGGGGGAGAAAGGATGGCATCAGCACATGAGCCTAGGAATAGGCAGGAAAGAAGAGCCGGAGCAGTTCGGACTAATCCTCAATACGAGTTGCAGAGCCATGAAAGGCCAAACTACGGCCACGTTCCACCACCACAAAGGCAGGAGTACGCTCCGCTGCTCCATGGCCAATACCGTGATCCGGAGTATTCCGGTCACGAAGAGAATAACGAGCTGCCGTCATACAAGTTGGATGACGAAGAGGAAGTAAGTCCCTTCACGGAGGGCCTCCGTAGATGCCCCGTCCCCCATGACTTTGAGATGCCGAAAATAGCAAAATATTCTGGCCGAGGTGATCCTGATGATCACCTGTTAAATTACCGCGCCAGCATGGAAATAGCCGGGGCCACCCCAGCACTGAAATGTAAAGCTTTTGCTTTAACCCTTGAGGGAAGTGCCATACGATGGTATAAAAAACTCCTTCCTGGCAGCATCCTCAGCTGGAGGGATATGAAAACTGCTTTTAAGAATGGTTTTGTTTCTTCCAGGCCTGGTCAACTCCCACTCCAGCGCCTTCAGGATCTGAGGCAAGGAAGGGAAGAATCTCTGAAAAGCTACCTAGCTAGATTCACTGAAGAAATGCATATCTGCGAAAATATCACAGAAGCGGAGATGTTTTCCGCCCTGAAAGGAGGGCTAGATATGACCAGCATGTTTTGGAGGGATGTCCGGAGCAGGAAACCAAGAGATTACAATACCCTGGTAGACCTGATGAAGGAAGAGATTGTATCGGAGGAAATGGCTAGGGCCAGAGATAATCACCCCCAAGGGAGGTACAACCTTGGATATTCCAATGAAGTGGACCTCAAAAAGGGCGGAAACAAGGATAGGATCGGCGGTAGCCGAGGTGGCGCGCCACGTCCATTTCCGGGGACAGGATCTAGCTTTGCAGCAGAAATCACGGAAACTATCCCTCACTTACACTCTAACACCCCTTCTCAAAATCCTCACACGGCTCAAGGGAGAGTGGAAAGCGGCCGAAGTGGAAAACAACCCATGATTGGGGCTTACTGTGCCTACCACAGATATTACGGTCACGCAACAGAGGATTGCAGAGAAATCCACATGCTAACCGACCAAAAAGCACAGGGGAGAAGGGGAGGTGACTTCCCCATCCGTGAAATCGACACAATACTGGGAGGCCCCCACCCAGGTGGGAGCATAAACAACTCCCAAAAGAGGTATATAAGAGAGGCCAAGCAGCCCGCCAACGTGAATTATCATATCTACTCCCATCCTGTGGGAATGCCTCGGACGGAACCTATCACCTTCACACAAAACGATGCCGTTGGGGTGCACTTCCCACACAACGACGCATTGGTTATCAGGGTGGTGGTGGCTCGAAATGGGCTATCACAGATGATGGTGGACGATGGTGCCTCGGTAAATGTGATCTACGGGGTAATTTTTGATAAGATGGGGATCAGCACTCCTCTCATTCCAGTCCCTGATCCGATATACGGATTCACGGGGGACAGCATAACCCCCAGAGGGTCCATAACCCGTATGACTGAAGTAGGGCAAGCACCGACCCACTCCAGAATCCCTATGGAATTCCTGGTAGTTGACAAAATCTCCTCCTATCATGGCTCAATTGGGAGGCCTGGTCTCATTGACTTGGGGGCTGTAATGCATACCAAATACATTTGCATGAAGTTCCCTACGGAGCATGGTGTTGCAACTGTGAGGGGAAGCCAAACAGAATCCCGGGCTTGTTACACAAATGCAATCCGGAAGTTTCAAGATCGAAGCTTAAACATGATCAGTGATGTAGCCATGGCCGAGGCCGCTCCAGACCCTGAAAGATTGGGTGAAGGACCATCTGGAGATAAGGATGTCACGATGATCCTAGAAGAGGATTTAGCGGATCTGGACCCAAGAATGGCAGGTGACAATTGCCCCACCCCGGCCGAAAGGTTGGAGTGCTTCGGCGTAGACCCATTGGACCCAATCAAGGAATTACAAGTCGGACTGGACTCACCAACCGAATACAAGAGTCAATTGAAGGACTTCCTACTTCAAAATCTCGATGTATTCGCATGGAAGCATGGCGACATGGTGGGGGTCGATCCTAAGGAGGCCTGTCACAGACTCCAGATTGACCCACGAAGCCCTGGGCATAGGCAGAAGAGAAGACCTATGAGTTCGGATAAGTATGAGGCCTTGAAAGACGAGGTCACGAAGCTATTGAAAAATGGCTTCATCAGAGAATCGCGCTATCCGAAGTGGGTATCAAACCCTGTTTTGGTACCAAAACACAATGGGAAGCTTAGAGTATGTATTGATTTTTCGAACTTGAACCAGGCATGTCCAAAAGATAGCTTCCCACTGCCCCGGATCGATCAATTGGTCGACTCCACAGCAGGTCATGAGCTGCTAAGTTTCATGGATGCTTACTCCGGATACAATCAGATCCCCATGTACGAATCGGACGAGGAGCATACCTCGTTTATAACGGATAGAGGACTCTATTGCTACAAAGCTATGCCGTTCGGTTTGAAAAACGCGGGAGCTACATATCAGAGGCTAGTAAATCGCATGTTTGCAAAACAATTGGGAAACACCATGGAGGTGTATGTTGATGACATGTTGGTCAAAAGCATGATCGCCGCGGATCATATCCGCCATTTGTCAGAGGCCTTCGATGTTTTGAGGAAATATCGAATGAAGCTCAACCCTGCGAAGTGTGCATTTGGAGTAGCATCTGGAAAATTTCTTGGGTTCATGGTGAATAAAAGAGGAATCGAAGCCAATCCCGACAAAATCAATGCTTTGCTAAACATGCAATCGCCTCGAAATCCAAAGGAGGTGCAAAGCTTAACGGGAAGAATTGTAGCCTTGAATCGGTTCGTCTCCAAATCCACAGACAAATGCTTGCCATTTTTCAAAATCCTAAAGGGGGGAAGCGATTCCAGTGGACACCAGAGTGTGAGCAGGCCTTCGCCGACCTGAAAACATCCTTGGGACGACCCCCATTGCTATCAAAGCCAAAGGCTGGCGAGCCTCTCTACTTGTATTTGGCTGTGTCCAAGGAGGCTGTTAGCTCCGTATTGATCAGAGAAGAGGAGGGAAGTCAATTTCCAGTATATTACGTGAGCAAAGCCATGCTAGATGCGGAGACACGCTACCCAGATATGGAGAAACTTACCCTCTCACTACTCACCGCTTCTCGCAAGCTTCGTCCCTACTTTCAGGTACACTCCATACACGTGCTCACCAACTTTCCCATGAGACAAGTGTTGCAAAAACCAGATGTATCTGGGAGATTACTGAAATGGGCAATAGAAGTCAGCCAGTTTGACATACACTATGTGCCTCGGACTGCGATAAAAGGCCAAGCTTTGGCTGACTTCGTAGTCGAATTCACACACCCGCCGGAGGTCGAAATGGTTGACAACACAGATGATAGCCAGGAGTGGAAATTATTTGTTGATGGGTCCTCGGCTAAGGAGCGATCCGGTGCGGGCATATTACTAATAAGCCCAGAAGGGTTTAAACTACATAGCGCAATCCGCTTTGAGTTCAAAGCTTCGAACAACGTTGCTGAGTACGAGGCGTTGTTAGCTGGGTTAAGACTTGCCAAAGCTTTGAAGATCAGGTCCATAGTGGCGAACAACGATTCGCAGCTCGTTGTAAATCAATTCAATGGGCAATTTTCTGCCAAAGAACCCTCTATGATTGCTTACTTAAAGAAAGTAAGAGATTTGGCGGTACACTTTGAAGAAATGGAATTGCAGCACATCCCCAGGACAAAAAATTCCAATGCTGATACCCTGTCCAAACTAGCAAGCAGCAGTGATGCGGAGCTATATAATCTGATCCCGGTTGAGCGCATGTTGACCTCCTCTATTGAGCCAGGACCAGAGATTTTGACAGTAGAAGAAGAGAGATCCTGGATGAACCCGCTAATTGCATATTTGAAGCACCAGACAGTGCCAAACGAGCCGGAAGCAGCTCGAAAATTGCAAAGGTATGCTGCAAATTTCGTACTTTTGGATGATCTACTCTATAAACGGAGTTTCACCTCCCCGTTGCTAAGATGTGTTGGGCCTGAGGAAGGGCGATATGTAATGAGAGAAATCCATGAAGGTATATGTGGCAACCATGCCGGGGCACTATCGCTGGCTCGGAAAGCCCTCAAACAGGGATATTTTTGGCCCACCATGCGAAAGGATTCTCATGACTTTGTGCGCAAGTGTGATAAATGCCAAAGACACGCAACCATACCGCATCAGCCACATCACAGGCTAACCGTGGTGACCAGCCCCTGGCCTTTTTCAAAATGGGAAGTTGACATTATAGGTCCTATGCCTAGGGGAGCCGGAAATAATTGCTTTGCTATAGTGGCAATTGACTACTTCACCAAGTGGGTCGAGGCTGAACCACTTATGAGAATCACCGAGGCCAAAACCACCAAGTTCATTTGGAAGAATATCATATGCCGGTTTGGGGTACCCCATTCGCTGGTTAGCGACAATGCTAAACAGTTTAAAAACAGAAGCGTGGACGAGTTGTGTGGTGATTTGGGAATTAGAAAGCTGTTTTCATCTCCACATCACCCACAGGCCAATGGGCAAGTGGAAGCAGTGAACAAAACCATAAAAATCACCCTGAAAAGGAAGCTAGAGTCCAAGAAGGGCGCATGGGTAGATGAGCTCCCGCAAGTGCTATGGGCGCTTCGCACCACTTCTCACACCGCAACTGGTGAAACGCCATTTTCATTGGCATATGGAGCCGAGGTGGTATGTCCCGTCGAAATTGGGATACCCTCACTTCGACAGATTAATTACGACGAAGTGAGAAATGAAGAAGCACAAAGGGCCGGTTTGGATTTCCTCATGGAGAAACGGAACGATTCTCAAGTAGTGATGGCCAGATACCAAGAAAAGATGGCTCGATACTACAATAAAAAGGTGAAAGGGCGACGCTTTAATATTGGAGACTTAGTCCTAAAAAAGGTCCTTCTTTCAACTCAAGAACCAGGAGTAGGGACTCTGGGTCCCAATTGGGAAGGCCCTTACAGGATCACAGCCGAGGTGGTGCCTGGTACTTACATAATTGAAGATTTGTCCGGGGTACCTTTGTATAATCCTTGGAACACAGATCACCTTCGTCGCTATTTTCAATAAGTCAAATTCCACTTCAACGATGCACAGCGTTATCGCATGATTGCATGAGATCGCAGTTAACTATGATGAGGATTGCACCAAGTACTAATTGGTCATACATGAAATTGTTAGAAACAAGGGACTCTTATAAAAGTCCACATTTCGATCACTGTATTATTTCTGAAATCCTTGCAAACTCAGGCTTAAGTGCCTCGGACATTGTCACATGAACCAAAGTTCTAAAAACTGTAAATTAGTTCGCACCTACGGGGTGCTCTTTCGCACGAAATATCAAATGTTTACGCAAAGTGGTTGATACTTTCATGCATACACTTAAGCGAAATGCTCACAAGACATATGCGTACTAAATACTGTGGATTCAAACGTGAAAGTCCCTATATTATTTCTGTTATAAAAACATAAGCGCACGATGGCACGCCACAAACAGAAGTTAATGCAAATTTGTAAGAGGTGTTACTAAATGTAAGGTAAAAGTTGCTCTAAAGTAGGTCGACATCAGATTTAACCCGCAAGCGTGAACGCATTAAGCTCGTTAAACCTGAGGGACTAGACATTTACAGACAGACACAGTCAGACATTTACAATATCCCACATATCATCTTACAATTATGAAACTCGCACTTGGAAATACTCATGTACGTTGCTGCACCAAAATATGAATAAACTGCTCCATTCATAAAAACGAGGCATTGATAAAACAAATGAAGGTTTTACATACAATATTAGGTGTCGAGGCACTTACAAAAAAGAGAGAGAAGAAGAAAACAAAAACTAAACTAACAAATGCAGAAAAGGATTATTGTGGAGGAGGGGCATCTTCCAAGTAGCCCTTCTCATATGCGTCCAGAGGATCCGCAGGAGCACCTTGAGGCTCGGGGTAAAAAGCTTCAATGGAGGACAGGTCCAATGTCGGAAAAGCTTCCTTCACGTCCCCCAAGGCCATTCTGGCCCCCAAGTTCCCAAAGACCCTCTGCATAGCCTCGTACTCTGGGGTCTGTTCAAAAGTGTCTTTGAAGTTCTGGACAGCCTCAGATACTCTGGTACTTAAAGCATTCTCCACCCGTGTCAGGACGGTCTGCTCCAGAACCTCAGTGATCCTCGTTTGCATATGCTTCTCCAAAGAGGCAAGGTCCTCCTCCGCCTTTGCCTTAGCCTCCAGCTCCCTCCCCAACTTTTCATTAACTGCTGCCACTTCAGCTTCCAGACTGGACTTGGCTGCATTAGCGACAGTCAGAGCCTCAGATGCGATGGACTGTGCACGGTTGGAATCATCTAATTTTTTGCACAGAACCGCCAAGTCTGATTCAGAGGACCGGAGGTCATGCTTCAGTTTATCATTGTCCTCCTGCAGGCGCTTCGCATTAGCCCTCTCTTCTGAGGAAGATTTACGGGCTATAGACAGCTGGGCCTTGAGGTCATTGATTTCCTTAAGCATATTGTCCGCATGCCGGAGCGCAGTCTCAGCATTTTTCTTGTCCCTCTGCGCCTCCTCCACAGACGATTCCACCTCGTCAATAAGGGCCAACGCCCTGGCATTCATTGCCTTGGCGGCGAGCAACTTCCAAGATGGGCTAGTACTAGAGGAGAAGGCGGACCAACCCTCCGTCCAAAATTGTTCAGTGATAAATGCAGCCCGGGCTGGAGGAGAACTGGGGGAATCAAACAATGAAGGGCTGAAAGTGACGTCTCTGGGAAGGATGCTGGTTTTAATATGCTTGAGCTCTTCCGCCCCCTCTGGTGTCACTTCATAAGCCAAGCCTGGGATGGGTACAGATGGCTCGTCCTCCAGTTCCTCGATCATTGGTGGCGGAGGTGCAGAAGTGGACTCCTTGCCTTTGCCTCTTCTGAGCCTTTTTAAGGGGGCGGGCTCCTCCTCAGGTGCTTGCTCCGAAATGTCCTCGGACAAGAAAGGTGGTACTGAGACATCCTTAGTTTCCCTGCCCCTCTTGGATCCGCCTCTATCCGACCTCTTCCCTTTTCCTTTGGCAACGCCTTTTTCAGGATCTGCCTCCCCAGCAATGTTGGGCTGTTGGGGACCCACTGGCAGCAGAGTGGGCAGTGGCAGTAGAGCTGGAAAAGGGCCCTGAAGTTGGGCAGTAGACTTCTCAGACACTTCCTTTGCCACCCCAATTTGCAGGTCGGCCAAAACCGCTTTCTGCTTCCTTTCAACCTCGCTCCCGTGGCGCAGAGCTGGAGGGATTTTCGTGGCCATGAGGCCCTTCAAAGAAATCTTTGGGAATTCTTTGGAACCTAAAAAGGAAAAGAGGACAATGGGGTTATGAACAGAAAAGAATACAAGATGTAACAGCAATAAGGAGGAGAACTTACTCATGGCTCGCATAAGGCCGTGTTTCACAAATAACTTGTTCTGTTGGATGACCCCTTGGAAGGTGCCCCTGTAGGCGAATATACGCCTTACTGCCGCTAGATCTGCGTCAGGAAGGAGATGGGCAAAAGTGTCCTCTGCCATAAGAAATAATATGTTAAGAAGCAGTCAAGAAAAATAAGTATGGATGAAAGAGCAAAAGACGCATGACACTTAAAGACCCTAAAGTAAATACAAGACTCACTAGGTATGGAAAGAGTCCGGGGAACTGTAATTTCTGGACTAGGGTCCACAGGGGAATTCTGCCACTCCCCAGCAACCCAGAACCACTGGTTCCTCCAGTTCTTTATCGAGGTAGGGTGACCGGTAATAACGGGAGTATAAGAGCCTCTGGGGGACAGATAATACCAGTCTTTGACATCCGATCTCACGTCTCTCTCCCTCCTAACTGATTTCTTTAAAGTGTAGAGAGTGTGAATGATGTGCAGTGAGATGGGATGGTCAGGGTTGACCTCTTGCCACACCAACCAAGTCCCCACAGCCTGAGTCCAGAAATTGGGGGCCAGCTGGTAGGGGCACAAGTTATAGCTCCTAAGCAATGCCCTAAAGAAGGGATGCAGGGGAAGCCTCATCCCACAAGAAAGGGCGTCGTAGCATATAGCAGCCTGGCTTGGGGAAGGGCTGCAAGGTAGGCAGGAAGGGGTAGGATGCACCAAATGGACCCCTTCTGGCAATCTGAATTTTTCCGAAGCCGCAGCCAAATCGATCCTTCGGATTTCAGTAGCAACCTCACTGCTTTCCCATGACTCTGGGTTTGGATCGGGATCAACATGGTAGCCCGAAACTTTGTTGACCTGGTCAACCCAATCCTCTACCTGAGCAATTTCCTCCGCAGTCAAACCCAACTCTTCCCTGTGCGCCCTAAACGGTGCCCTAACAATCAAGCCGAGGTCCTGGTGACCCGAAGAGGAGCTCGCCACCTTTTCTTTTCCCAAATCCTTTTCTCGCTTGCTTCGGAGCTCTCTTAGCGCGGATTCCTCCTCGGATGATAGATGAGCCATATAGTCCTGGTGTTTTTCTTCTTCGCTGTCAGAATCACTCAAATAAATTATGCCACTGTTTTTCCTATTTCTCCTCTTAACCTGCTCCCTAAAGAAACGGGAGCTAAAAACCGATAAAGAGATGGGACAGAAACCTCTGATGGGAACCGCCATCGCTAACATTCCCTGTGAACCCGTTCCCCCAACTCTTTCCATTTTTCTTTTTTGTTTTAAAAAGAAAGTCAGACTCAACAAAAGAAAAAGAAAATGCAAAAACAAAGTTTTCAAACCCACAATAAGAAACTAAAAATAAGAAAGTCTTGCATGTACAGGGGTCAAGAGATTTACCTTCAAAAGGCGAATGCTTGACACTGTGCACTTGGAACGAAGGGCTCGCCAAGAAAAACTGTGAAACGCTAAGAGTGGATGCTGTGTAGTGAACCCTTGAAGAAAAGACACGAGAATCACAAGGAAGAGAGAAACGGTGCAAGCTCTCGCGAAAGCACTGCTACAAAGGTCATGAGAAAATGGTAAAAAGTGAAGTGGTAAAATGAAGAAGGATTTATAGGAATCCCAACAATCTACATTCCTTGATTTTCGTGAACCGCGTGGTTAATATGGGTAACCCATACTCCTTGGAAAGTGAGTTAATCAAAGCGCCAGCCGTCAAAGGGAGGGACAAAACCGTTCAGCTACCATAGTGAACGCCACGCGCAGCGAAATAATGCCCCCCCCTTCCATTTTATATGTATATATATATTCCTCTCGAAAATAAATATCGATAATTTCTGTGAGTTGACCGCGTCGCCTAGGGAATGCGCTGATATGATCCTAGCCATTAGGGAAAGAAAATCCGAGGCAGAAGGTCGACTATGATATGGATCCGAGCCTTACCTAAGAAATTTCATTATTGATTCCCTAGAAAGTTAATGCTGTGAAATCATGGCAAATCCTACACGACCATGAATGATCCCTTCGGATTTGAGGGACTAGTGTTGACTCCGGGCTCAAAGAAAGGTACAGTGATCCGCCAGCGAAGGCCCAATAATGGCCCAATGGACCTTAACCCACAGCTGAGGCCTGGAATATCACCTTGAGATGAATGCCGAGGTGGTATGCCAAGCTAGCCTCTTTAACCGACCTGGTTAAACGCCCAGCCGATGTGCTTTATACTCAGCCGGGGCGCTTTTTGGCGTTGACCAGAAGAGAGAGATGGAGTCAGTGATGGGACACTGCCTTTACCCGGACGTGACAGGCGCCCATCCCCTACGAAGTGTAGCAATGATTACGATTGAAAAGCAAGAATGTCACATCCATAAGCTAGGGTGATGACAAGTGTAAAGTATGCCACGTGTCGCAATCCGAGACAAGAAGTTCCACTATAAATGAAGCACAATTGCCTCCAAGTAAGGGGTTAGCAATTTCTCACTCTTAAATCTATATTTCTCTCACTCCCTTTTCTCTCTTTTACACACTTTTATTTCCCGCACCTAATATATATTTTCCTAAAATGAGCACTGACTTAGGCATCGGAGTGCAAACGGGAGCCACCTCGGCCCCCTTTGCAAGCTGATTGTTTGTCTTAGTGCGCAGGAGATCCACGTGTTCAAGAGGGAGGAGCTGAGACGTGTTGGTCCAAGGTCCAGCCGGATTTTGTGGTCAACAAAACCAATTGACATAAGTAACATAATTCCAACATCAATGTGAATTTCCAAAGATTGAAACCATAAACACTTAGAGAGTAACTAAAGATGCCCTAAATGCTAAAGCACTAAAGCCCGGTAAAAAAGAATCACATTATTTCTTACTAAGGATATCTTGTTGATCCACAGATTCAAATTCTTAGAAATGTTACTTTGCATGACCATCACATGTTTCATCAAAACTTTACACAAAACCACACCACATAATTTTTTTTTTTTAAGTCTAATTTGAGTATATCTCCTTATTGGACTGTAACCTACCAGTCTCTCATTTCTCTTTTACCAAGAGCACAATGATTGACACATCCATAATGAGAAAGTTATTCGTGCCTTTCCTACAACTTAACACAAATTCAGTGTTCCAAAATCTAAATAAGTGCAGCGAAAATTTGGACACAATGAATTATCCAAGACATACGAAGTTGAAAGAACACATTGTGATATTGATTGGTTTCACATAGAGAATGTGAAAAAGTAGCAAACCGATAAAATTATCCAATCATCTAGCAGAACTAAAAGCTGGAAACTTCAAGATAATGACAAAGACACTAATATTTATGACTCGAAACTCAATTGACCATCCTGCAAAAACTTAATTAACCATTCAGCTACACCAGAAAAATTGATAAACTGTAAGCTTTTACATAGTTGTAATCAAGAAATAAAAAAGGGCAAAACTTTAAGCACTGTTTGGAGTCCTTTCTTTATTTGAACTACCAATCTTAAATTTCTAACTAATCCATGCAGGAAAAGTGAAATTGAACCTACAGGAAAAGTAAAGAGTTGTTATCGACAACACTTTGCGATACCAAAGCTGAATAACGTGCAATCAATGTCGCTCTTTATGTGTTTCCACTTTTCTTTTTTTAATACCTGCACCATCGATTTGTAAAAGATTGATGCAAATCATTTTACAACAGACAATTTCCAAATACCTCAAAAAATGATGTCACAATAACCATTATATAAGTATAAGGCATTGCACATGGATAGAAGAACATGTATTCTGAGATGGTACCTTCATTTTTTCCTAGACATTCGGCAACCACATTGCGAACTCCCTCTTCCTCACTTTTACAGTGGCTAAAGAGCAAATTAGTGATCTTCTCAACACTGGAATCATCAAATTATGCTTTATCCACAGAACCTATAAGTCGAGATATTTCAGCAAGAATGTGAAGTATCCACAAATCATTTATTTATTATATACACCTGACAAGCATTAAAATATGAACTAATGGTTTCACAATTAGAAGATTTCCATGTAAGAATCATCAATGAAAACCTCTGTTTCATTAAAAATAGCACATCACACAATTCAGCAAAAGACTTCTATATATTCACTTGAGAATTTTCATCATTATACCTACCATTGCAATATGGCTCTATTGAAAACCCATCACAGTGGTTCCATCTAAATATTTGCATTGACCGTTCAATCTGCCCAAGGTCTTCCTAACGATTCGCAGGTAATGTAACAACATTATACATGTGGAAGAAAGGAAACAACATCGAAGACTTCAAAAACTTCAAGAAAAATTAATCTTCACCTTTAAGCGTTTGAGGTAGATTCTCACCGTCCAGTCACCGGAACCCGACCAAGTTCAGGTCGAGTCTTCACCTTGATGCCACGGTTCTATTGGTGGCCTTCATTCAGTTGTTGATTGGCCAGAGGTCGGCGATTTTGAAAATGGTTAGAAGCTCGACTTTTTCTTTTGTTACTGCATAGAAAGTGCATATGCATAACTCATGAATTGATCAATGATTTCTAGTGAGAGAGGAAGAGAGAAAAATGGTTTACCCATTGTTGTGGTGTCTCAGCTGAATGGAGTGAAATAAATCCAAGCCACGATTGCATTTGGTTTCGCATCCAAACTCGCCCCAAATTCCACTCTCACACACGCACCGGCGCGACGCCACCTCACGATGGTGGCGCTAACGCCGGCGTCTCGACCGACGGTGTGGATCGGAGGAGGGAGCTCCGTTGCCCGTCCCTCTCTCTCTCTTCCTCTCTGGATACTGAAATGAGAGAGAGAGTGAGTGATTTGTTTTCAAAAGTTGATTTTTTAAAAAATTGCTCTTTAGTCAACTGAATTGGTTTGAAATGTTCACGACATAATTAATGCAGTCTGACATGACATTAAATGATCATTTTGAAATTTGAAAGCAAACTTGGGACGAAAATCTGAAAATTATATATATATATATATATATATATATATATATATATATATATATATATATATATATATATATATATATATATTTTATTTATTTATTTTTTTTTTTATTTTTTTTAATACTAATGAATGGGCGGGAAGTTTAGGCGGGATTTTTTGCCAACACTCTTCTACTTTTATATAATAAATAGATACTAAATAAGCTATTGATTGATTAAAGTATAGTATATCCAATATTCAAAGAAATATTTTACAAGAATTACGGTTGTTTACATTGTTTTATACGTTATTATGATATGCTTTAAAATACTTTCAACTTACTTTATAATCGCATGTCTCGTGAACGAACATTTCTTTGAGAAAGAGTACATTTCAAGTTGCAATAAAAATGTCCGTTTAATTGGATTGATGTTAATATATGTTAAAAGAAACTCAACCCCAACAACAACCGTCATGAATTTTTCTAATAGAAATCGTGTTTTTCAAAGAAACCATTTCTCATAACAAAACACATCATCTTGAATAATGCCAATGAAAATAATCAAGTTTACTCTGAATTTCCTTTAAATAAAACAAAGATACATAAAAAAAAAAAAATCTTGTTAATGTCCAACAAGCATCTAGAGTGCGTGTAACACATATAGTCTGATCATATTTTAATGAGATTTTATTTAGTGATTGAATGTGTGTGAATCTAATGTCATGCATCTAATAATAGAAAGATAAAAAGGTTGTCATCACCTCTTCATTGCAATGTAAAATCTTGTCAATTATCACGTCACGTGTCCATCATCTATAGTAATAATAATTTCCATATCCATAGTTTTCCTAAAAAAAAGTGATCATCAATAATATGATAAGTACCAAATAATGAATGTGGAATGAAATGAAAAATAAATATATGCTTATATTAATCTATTTTTATAAGAATTTCTCCATAGTTTCTGAATTCTGAATATAATCCTTTGTATTGAAGATTCCCTTAGGACATTTAATCCATAATCACATATCTATAAATTTGATCAGTGAATTCCTTCGGCAATCACTTGTGTCCATCTACAAAGAGCTAATGCAAAAACTCATGCACAAAGTGAAATAACGCGGACATATGTGTTAGCCCAAGATAAACTAACCAAGAGGGGGTGAATTGGTTTATAAAACTTTTTGGATAAATAATCTTAAACTTAAAAACCAATGGGTATAAGTATGAGCACTTATTATTTCAAGTAACTTAACTATCAATGTAGTGTGTTATAAATGTATGAACTTAATTGATAAAGCAAGTATAGCACTTAGATATAGTGTTGCACAATATAAATTGATAGAATAGAGTAAGTGCAATGCAAGTAAGTAAAAGGGATAAGAGATTGCAAACGCGATTTAGGGAGGTTCAATCAACCAACGTGATCTACGTCCTTCGTTACCGAGCTCTCCGTCACGAGCAAGGTCAAACCCACTATATTGATAACTTACAACAAGGAGTATCGAATCCTTAGGTGACTTTACAAAAAGGAGCACCTATCCTTTACAATCAAATTTTCACAAGGATCTCGAAACCATAAGCGAAATAGAAAAGAGAATTTTACAATTGAATAAACTCTCTTAACAAATGATATGATCAAGTCAAGTATTTTGAGAGTTTTAGGATAACACTTCAATAGATAGCAAATATTTAAAGCTCAAGTGTTTATGAAAACTTTGAAAAATGATATGAGATAGTTTTGCTTGAATCAAAGTTTTTCAACCAATGATCTCTCTTTCCAAATAATACTTAGTTAAGTATGAAGAGAGATTTTCACTTCAATAAGTGTTTGGTGATGATGAACTCAATCAATGATCAATAATGAAGTAAGAGTATTGAGTTTTCCACAAAATAGAATTCTTGATAAAGATATGAAATATTTTTGATCAATCAAGAAATCTTTGCAATAAATGATATATATTGTAAAACAAAGTAAGCTCAATGATTTTCTCTCTCAAATTCTCTTGTAAGTTGGTGAAAATGAATGCAAGAGAAGTGGCTATTTATAAATCAAGAAATTGAGCTGCAGAAAGTTTCGGTCGACCGTTTCTACACTTTCGGTCGATCGAAAGTTCAAAACTAGCCGTTATACTATTTGCGCCGTTAGAATTTCGGTTGAGCAAACATTTTCGGTTGATCAGAGTTTCGGTCGATCAAGTGTGTTTTGGTCGACCGAAAAAAGGAAATTTTGGAATTTTTATTTTTATATCAAAAAGTTTATTTTTCCAAAAACTATTTCATGTTATGATTTGAAAAATCATTTTTATGCAATTAATGATTTCTAGAAATAATTTTGAGCTTTATAGACTTCCTAAAAATTGATGAGTCGATACCTTTACAAATGAGTTGAAATTTTCAACATAAATTTTCTAAAGCTTTAATCTTCGATCTTCAATGATCTTGTTCACTTCAAATATCTTCTATGATTGCTTTGTAGTTCAATGGATGACGATTTTAATCTCGGAGTATCCAAATGACACATATGATAAAACTTAAGAATTGAAACCATTAGTAATACAGGAGATCTTGTTTGTTATAATCAAAACAATATATACGTGAATGGTCATAGGTCAACAATTTCCCCATTTTTGATTATAACAAACAATGTGATTTGTAATTCGTAAAAAATGATGAAATATATATGTGAGTACATATTCCCCCTTTCTATCATAATATAGTAAAATAAAACAAATCAAATCTTAGCAAATATCTCTTCCCCCTTTTGGCATAAGCAAAAAGTGTCAATTAGCCTTAATACACACGGGAATAGTCATGGAATACCTATAATCAATTTTCCCTTTAATAGAAGTTCATGTAATGAATAGGAATGCGGAATCATAACTTTATGGAAACACTAACACATAGTTTGCATGTTCCAAAAAAAATTTGACATGGAATCCCCGTATTTTGTACAAACCGATAAGAATAGAATATTATCATATAGAAATCACTTATACTTCAACATCATCACAACTCAAAGCAAGAATCATAGCAAAATATAGCGTGTGAATCATAATATGCAGAACAAGTAGGCAAATAAGAGTATTAACATTAACGAAAATGTCATAATTTTAAAACATGATTACATAGTTGAAAACAAAATGTTTGTGAAAAAGTCACTACGAAAGATGTAAATATAAATAAAGGATCTTCAATCGGCCACCAGTGGTGGAGGTGGATTAGGCAGGTAGATTGAGTAAAAATGAGCGAAGAAAGCCTCTTGAGATGTGTGCATATGTTGAAGTTGTTGTTGGATGCCTTCAACCGCAGTGGTGAGAGAATCGATATGCCCATTTAGGATGTTGAATTAATCTTCAGAGATGGATCGATGGGGAGGTGCTACAGCTTGCGGTGCTCGAGTCTGTGGCCTTGGTCGAGGCTATTCATCCCCACCTTGTTCATCACCTTCACCGGCACCCCCTTGGTCACCCTCACCCCCAGCTGCCCCTTCACCAATCTCCAATTCTTCTTCAGCTTCCTCTTCGGTAAATGGCCAAGTCATAGGCCCCGATGCATCATCGAAACCTTGAGTATTGCACACCCATTGCCCGTCACCCTTGACAATTTTCATCCGTTTGAGAGTGTTGATGTTGATAATATCGGTGTGTTTATGTTTAAGAATGAGCACATTGTCTAGAGGCACATTGAAGTGATTGAAAATTTTGTGAATATCATGCCGTAGGGTAGTCCTAGAACTCGAGGAGAGGTATGAACATGATGAAGATGTTGGATGAAGATGTATGGAAAATCAAGTTTACGACTGACAAGGAGAGAATCAAGAATGAATAGGTCGAGATGATTTACTTCATCAAAATGACCACTACGGGGTACAATTGTGTGAGCAATTGCACGATGAAGGACCTTGCATTGGGATAGTCAAATGGCTGAGGTTCAAGGTCATAGTGGTAGTGAGGGGTCGGGCAGTGACACGACTACAAGCCTTAAGTTCATTGTATCCCTCGAACCTAACAGGATAATGAGTGACATATGCATAATTCTCACAACGCTGCAATCCTAGGAGGTTTCTAATGAGGGATCGTTGGATAGCGACCCGTGTACCCCTAACCAAACTAGTGATTTCATTCGGATAAAAAGTGGCGTTTCGAAAAAATCCCCGAATTAATTTTGGGTAGGAATTTTCGGAAATAGACATAACGTTTTTCCATCCTATTTCTTCAAAATAACGCTCAATTTGAAACGAGGGGGCTTGAAGGTAAAAATCGAAGAAATCGATGGACTTACCTATGAGAATCGGATGATCAGAGAAGCGGTCGGGCAAGGGTGGCGTTCCTCAACGTTCGATGAGCTTGCTTCGCCTTTCTTTGATCTCTTCTTTGGAGGCATTGTGGATTTTCAAGTTACTTGAAGGAAACAATCGCCACAACCTGTTTATAATCCTCATCCTGAGCCCTAGGGAGTCCAAATTTCCAGAATGCTTCTCCTTCTGACTCGAGTTTTGTCAATGAGGATATTGGAATCAATGGGTTAAATGGAGGTTGATGATGGTGGTGGTGATAGAAATTAAAATTTAGGTCAAAACGAGTGGAAATAAATAAAAATGAGTAGAAATCAACAGTGTAGGGATAGAATGGTGATTTGGATGGAATGAAATCGATTCAAAAGGAGAAAATTTGAAATTTTTGGAATTTACCCCAAATTTTAGGGTTTTGAGGATTGTTGGATGAATTTTGAAGAAAATCAAAGATTTGATGAAGATTATGATGGGAAACACGGATATAAGTATGAGCACTTAGTGTTGCAAGTAACTTAACTATCAATGTAGTGTGCTATAAATGTATGAACTTAATTGATAAAGCAAGTATAACACTTAGATATAGTGTTGCACAATATAAATTGATAGAATAGAGTAAGTGCAATGCAAGTAAGTAAAAGGGATAAGAGATTGCAAACGCGATTTGGGGAGGTTCAATTAACCAACGTGATCTACGTCCTCCATTACCGAGCTCTCCGTCACGAGCAAGGCCAAATCCACTATATTGATAACTTACAACAAGGAGTATCGAATCCTTAGGTGACTTTACAATAAGGAGCACCTATCATTTACAATCGAGTTTTCACAAGGATCTCGAAACCATAAGCGAAATACAAATGAGAATTTTACAATTGAATAAACTCTCTTAACAAATGATATGATCAAGTCAAGTATTTTGAGAGTTTTAGGATAACACTTCAATAGATAGCAAATATTTAAAGCTCAAGTGTTTATGAAAACTTTGAAAAATGATATGTGATAGTTTTGCCTGAATCAAATTTTTTCAACCAATGATTTCTCTTTCCAAATAATACTTAGTTAAGTATGAAAAGATATTTTCACTTCAATAAGTGTTTGGTGATGATGAACTCAATCAATGATCAATAATGAAGTAAGAGTATTGAGTTTTCCACAAAATAGAATTCTTGATAAAGATATGAAATAGTTTTGATCAATCAAGAAACTTTTGCAATAAATGATATAGATTGTAAAACAAAGTAAGCTCAATTATTTTCTCAATGATTTTCTCTCTTAAATGCTCTTGTAAGTTGGTGAAAATGAATACAAGAGAAGTGGCTATTTATAAATCAAGAAATTGAGCTGCAGGAAGTTTCGGTCGACCGTTTCTACACTTTCGGTCGACTGAAAGTTCAAAACTAACCGTTATACTATTTGAGCAGTTAGACTTTCGGTTGAGCAAACATTTTCGGTTGATCAGAGTTTCGGTAGATCAAGTGTGTTTCGGTCGACCGAAAAAGGAAATTTTGTAATTTTTATTTTTATATCAAAAAGTTTATTTTTCCAAAAACTATTTCATGTTATGATTTGAAAAATCATTTTTATGCAATTAATGATTTCTAGAAATAATTTTGAGCTTTATAGACTTGCTAAAAATTGATGAGTCGATACCTTTATAAATGAGTTGAAATTTTCAACATAAATCTTCTAAAGCTTTAATCTTCGGTCTTCAACGATCTTGTTCACTTCAAATCTCTTTTATGATTGCTTTGTACTTCAATGGATGACGATTTTGATCTCGGAGTATCCAAATGACACATATATGATAAAACTTAAGAATTGAAACCATTAATAATACAGGAGATCTTGTTCATTATAATCAAAACAATATATACGTGAATAGTCATAGGTTAACAATATGTGTTTGGTATACATAACAATACTTGAAAAATCGAAATTAAGTAAAAACCAATATTTTCGACCTATCCAAGGGATCGTATCAGGGTCAACTCAGGATCCACTCGAGGTCGATCCAAGCATTAAAATAATATTAAAATATATAAAAAAATTGAGCCGGATCAGGGGGTTTATCAGGTCAACTCGGATCGTTGACTGAGTTTGACCATACTGGATTTTAAGGGTCACTGTCGCAATATTTTATTTGGGTCGCTGGTTTTTCGGTCGACCCGACCAGTCCCCGCTGGGTTTGAAAACATTGGTAAAAATATATCAAATATGCACTTACAACATATTTGATAAGCAGTATAAGACGAAAGAATTCATATATATTCATTTGCTAGTCGTTTATTGTCAATGCGACATCATCAAGATCCTCACGATAGATCTTGTAGGTCATAAGCTTTCTTCAAACTCTCCGAGCAAATTTCTGTTGTACGTTTTCCCAAATTGCACCTAAAATCACCTTTTTAAACATTGAGAATTGTACTTTGACCAAAAACAATGCAGAAATCAATCAAATTCAAATACAATCCCCTTGTTCATAATTTATATAGAGGAAATGTAATCTTGCCCACTAACCATTATCGGGCTACATAAACGATGACAATGGTTACTAGATAGTGTCGATTGTATGCTTCATTCATTCTTATTGATCAAATATTTAAAATACAAGGACATAAATATAGCATATACAAAACATTACAACTTCACATATCATAAAATAGCATATCAAGTGATTGAATTCTCCCAAGATTTCCATCAGAGTTTATGAGACTAGCCAAATCACCATTCATCATCTATACATACGTATTCTTTTCAGAAGGCTTGTCAGAATTTCGGCAATTCTCTTCCAATTTCTCGAAGGCAAACAACCTCATACTGAATTGAAGCATTCATGACATCAGGGAGAATGACACAATTAAAGTCAGTATATTTTTGCAATACTTCAATGGCATGAGATAAAATATTCGTTCTTCATAGCACAATTGTGGCCACTAAATAACCGCAATAAGATCTCTCGCCACCAATATGTTTGCTGGTCAGGCAGATTCATCAAACAAAAGAGACATGTATCATTGGCAGTGATGTGATTATATGATTTTTCAAATGAGAATGTAGGTCTATTGTCATCCTTTGAACATAACCTATTGCTTTTCAAATGAAAATGTGGGTCTCTTGTCATCCTTTAAACAATACACCTTCACCGACACTAAATAAGAGAATAAAACAAACATTTCAAGAATAAGAACACTTGAAAATTACTAAAGAAATGTATGAATTGAGAAAAAAATCCGAGTTAACTAACCCATGTCATTAAGCATGCATATCTTCAATTTGCAAGAATTTGAAGTTAGCAATACGATAGAATTTAAGTAAAATAATAATAAAAAATCCGTGAATATATATATGTATATACACACTCTTTTTTTACCCTTTGTTCTTTAACATAATCATTACAATTTATAAACAACACAATTTCTCAAATCACTTCTCAACCACACATTTTTTTCTTCACTTTTTAACCATAATAAATCAATTTATAAATGCTATAATGTTAAATAATAGAGCCTTAGTTGATTGTGTCCATAATTACTTTTATATTTCATCCCATTGAACCAAACTCTAGAATTCTCAATCTAAATACTTAACATTACAAAGTTAGCATATACAATGAAAAATGTAGAATTGTAATCAAAGAAAAATTGTTTGCAAAAACATGTATAGTGTCAACACACACAAACAATTTAGTAACAACTTACATTTCGATTATGCGATTGTGGTGTTCCTTTCTAATTCGATATTTGGTAGCAATCTTCTCATCCATAGTTTTTTACTTCTGCATATGTAAAGTATCCGAAAAATTAGAAAAGTAAAAATATGATAGCTATATAGTAAACTCCATTTGAAGAATTAATTAAGATAATCAAAATATGCAAAATTTTAGAATGAATTACTGGAAGAGATGCGTGGAGTGAGTAATAGTTAACCGAATAAGAGAATAAGAGATTTGTACCCCTTTTTCTAAGTTGAATGCTTGGATAACCCAAAGAGTCAAAGAATAACATTTACTATCATAACTTTTGTTAGCTTTTCTTGATGACCCATCGCCTCTTTTAATTAATACGCATTTCACTTTCCAAAAAGAAAGAATAAAAATACTTAAGAACACCGAGATATTAAGAAGACGGATTGAAACTTCACCTAAGAATGAAGCATTATAGTATTCGTTTTCATCATCTTAGGAATTTTTTTGCTCAATTGTAGGAAAAAAAAACAAGGGATATAATCGTATTGACGATAAATCAACTAATAGCTTTGTTAGTTAGGATATGCATCCTCCAAACATTAAACAACAAAACATAAAATCTAATAAATGCAAGAATTATTCGTTATTTATGATCGATTAATTAAAAAATTTAGTGAAATAAAAGTAAGAAATTAGAGAAGGTTTAACATCCATACTTGCCATTAATTTCAAATTGGAATAGCTTGAGTTCATAGTTAATTCCGTTAATTATAACAAATATAGCGATACCTGGACAATTCGAAAGCTGGGATAAGCCTTTGTTTGATTCTAATTATTTAGAAGAAAAAAAGAGTGTTGAATAGTGATTGATGAGATATTATATGGTTGAGATACAGAGACCATATTATAATAAAATAATATTTAATTATAAAAGATACAATAAGACCCGACCCGGTTCAAAAATCGGGTCACAAAATGGCCGATTTTTTATCGAACATATTATAATAAAATAATATTTAATTATAAAAGATACAATAAGACCCGACCCGGTTCAAAAATCGGGTCACAAAATGGCCGATTTTTTTATCGAACCAGTGACCGGTACCGATCTTAACGGGTTTTACAGGTGAGATTCAAGGCTTTTTTTTAATTTTCTTTTTTTAAATTTTAAAATTTGTGCTGAGTACTGACTGGCGCTGGCTGCAGAATTTGTACATCCCACAGCCTTCTATATCCATCCATCCAAAATGCCTATTTATGGGGGCAAATTGACTATTCTTCAGTTATAATCTTCCGAGATGGGATCATTCTCGTTTCCCATTTTTATTTGATTTTAAATAGTATATACTGCATGGTGATAAAGCATATTTACATTCTTATTTTGTGAAAGTAAAAATTAGTCATTGTTTTTTTTTTTAAAAAAAAATAGCCTCCTCCATTTTGAAAATTAATTTTTCTTTTCATTATCTAATTATTTATATTTCATTGTTAGTATAACAATTTTAGAATTATTTTTTTATGAGTTAAAACTTAAAATACTTTTAGGGTGTGTTTGATTGCATGAGAAAAGATGGAAATGAAAATATTTTCTAGTTAAATTTCATCTTCAAGTGTTTGATTGGCAAATTTTCCATGGAAATTATTTTCCATCCAAGGCCAAAAAGTGAGAATTTTCCTTAAAATCCTTGACTTTATTTTCTTTGGGTGAAGATGAAAAAACATTTTCCATGGAAAATGATTTTCATTATCCTTTTCCACCCTCCAATCAAACATACCCTTAATATTTAAAGTTTTGAATAAAAATGTAATAAACAACAATTAATTTATATTTTCTTTATATCTTGTGTATATTTATTATTTAATTTTATGAAAATAATCTAGTTTTATATTAAAAATTATTTGTCTTAGAAATAATTAAAATAATATTAAAAAATACTCTGGGTTGACTCCGAGTCGACTCGCGACCCTTGACCCTTTCCATTTTTCGGGTCGATGTCCATGTCAGATTTGAAAACATTGAGATATATTATAAATTATAAAATATGACTGATGGTATTTTCGTCCAAAAATGTTTCTCTCTTTAAGATAATTTGTGATTTTGTAGGTATATATATATATATATATATATATATATATATTATTTTTTATTTTATTTTTAACCTTATATAAATTTGCTTAAATAAATAGAAATAAAATTATATAAAAATTTAATTTAAAGATGACAATGGGGTGGGGAATCCTCGAACTTGAACAGGAACTCAATCCGAATAGGGTGAGTAATTCCCAACAAAAGTGGAGATAGACGAAGAAGTATTCCAAATTGAGGACGGGGCAAGGATGGTGTCGGCATACCCACCATACTAGTCTTCGATTAATAAGTTCAATTAAAAAAATCAATTTACAAAAAAACATTTATAATCAAGGGCATTTCTAATAATCACATGAAATGTTTTTAGTAAGTAAAAAATACTGTGCAAATTTCAACGTGACTTTTTAAATACTGGGGCAGGAAATGTTTTACACATAACACGTGGTCTCTTTGTGATTATGTTTCATTTCTATTACCCAAGCATATAAATAACCTTATTTTAGGAACATAACATTTTATAAGTTGAAAGTGAAAAAAAAAAACTGACGAAATACAATGTCATTTTTAATGAAAAAGTCACATACAGTGAGTGTCGCTTTCTCTATCAAATATAGATTAAAAAACTTAGAATGTATCTAAACAAGTAGGGTTAGAACCCCGATTTAAACGTGATATTTCACACGTTTTTAAAGCAGGGAGTATTACCCATGGTTCAAGCGTAACCGTAACCATAACATGTTACGTTTATCAAGAGAAGCGTCGTAAGACATAATAACAAGCGGGATAACGTATCGATTGTAATAACATGCAAGAAATTTCGATAGAAGAAATGAAATAACACAATATTTGCATGAAGTAACATTTATTATCATTTTCAAAAGATGCAAAAAATAGATATTTAATAATATATATAAAATATAAATACAACAATAAAATCTTAGTTGATAAGTATAACAAACAAAGATTTAAATTTCTATTTATCCTTACATAATAATAATTATATATATTAATTAATTAATTAATAACTATAATATTTATATATAAAAAAACGTAACACTACATTGAGGGCGGAGAAATGTGAATAGATGAAAAAATTCCAATTTTAAGGTTTCTTACTTTCTCCCATTATCCTGGCCAATCCCATGGGTTTGGCCATCATCGATAAGTCAGAATGAACATTGTATTTGATATTTTAGAAGCAAATACGCGCGCGCACCCAGAGGCGACTCGAGGGTGCGACCGTGTGGAAGAGATGCGACTGCACATGACCTCAACGTTATAGGGGCACCAATTTTTTATTTATTTTATTAAAGCACACATAAATAAATAAAAAATGAATATATGACACAATTTTTTTTATAAGTCATCATTTCAAATCGTCGCAAAGGGCACCCAAAATTTTAGGGCCGACCCTTTATATACCCCGACTTCAAATTTTTACGAAGAATGTCACTGAACATCATAACATCTTAGCACCATCCAAAACCCACCTTACATCATTATCTGCCTTCACTGCAAAATGTTTGAACTCTCCTATGCATTATTTTTAGCCTTTTAGGTTCAATATGGTAAAAATGTTTGAACTTCAACTTGGATTTGAATTATCGCACAAATGTCTAGATTTTACATTTTTCATGGAATATTTTCCACCGAATTCCATCTTTGGTTTGTTTGATTGTGTTTTTGTTACATGGAACTGATTTTCCCATTTGTATCGGCTTTCGTACATTTTTCATGTTTCTAAAGAAAATGTTTTCCTTGAGGGAGAATTTTTTTTTCATTTTTACCACAATTTCATATGTCTATTTCACTTTCAATTAAATACACTCAAATTGTTCGAAAATAAATTCTTGACAATTCAATTCCTCGAAACTTATTTTCTAAGCAAAATTACACCAATTACCTCCAAAAATTTAAGAATTTGAATAATATCATGTTTAAACTAAATACACCAATACGCCCTGAAATCTCAAACACCAAAACATGCAATTTCAGAAGACAAAAACTCCGTTTTTCGTCTCCGCTTGCCGCTTGTGGTCTTTGCTTCCTCTGATACCAAAGTAGGTACGCTAAACTTCCTTCTCTCGTGTCATTAATTTTGAAGTAAGATTACTTAAATTCATCAGCAAATTTAGGAAATTTAGGAAAATCCTTAAGTGTAAAGTCTGATCCTGATTTGAGACCAAACTTTTCTTGTGAATTTCTTCACAATTTGCAACCCTTGTGAGCAATATCTCATTATCTAGTGAGTTTCCCCTTTATCATCTCTGCTACATCGTGCATTTTCAACTCAAGGAAGTATCATTTCTCTTCTCCTTAATCTTGATTATAATTTTAGTCCCTATTTGTTATAGATTAAAATCAGGATTTTAGTAGATTTTGATAAAAGTTGACGAAAAATGTGGTTGAAAAGCTGTCAGTCCCAAAAAAAGAAGGTTATTTCTTCTTTGTAAGAGATAAGATATAGGAAGCACCCAGTTGGATTGAGGACAAACAGAGCCACTGATGGTTTTTGTTGTCTGTTTTGACAATTTTGATGATTTTAAGAATGCCAATATTGGGCTATTATTGATAGAATGGGAGAGCTCAAGACTGAAAAGCATGTCAAGTACATTTTTATCAGTTGAGAAGGTATGCTTCAATAATAAATTATTTTGGTTTTTTTTAGATTTGCCATTTTTAGGAATTTAGAATTGTTTAATTAAATTTGATTTACTAAATAAAGATACCAGTAAATGATAAATGATAACAAATTGAGCTCAATTTGTATAATTATTAATATTAGACCTAAATAGTAATTAATGTACTCAATTCTTACATGTTATGTTTTCATTTTTAGGAACCCTAATAAACAACATGCACAGAAGATGATCAATAACTTAACCAATTTTGAATTGTCATGTTCAGCTATATTGATGAGCCAGCAACTGCCTTGAGTTTAGTCAAGTTGTTGCAAGAGTAAATACCATTATATTAAGTAAGAGAAAAATGTCACTGCACTAAGGAGAAAAGAATCCATCAAATTCAATATGCGGGAGAATAAAAGATTGGATTTGTACCCTTTACTGATACAAATTGAAATGACAAGTACAACTTAATCTACAATTCTCTAAAAAGTGTCGATATGTGAGAAACTTGTGATTTCCTATTTTGTCCTTATATTTTTCTCTTTATATTCAATAATACCCTTTTGTACTCATTAATACCATCCATATTTATGTAATAAAAAAAAAAAAAAAAAACCTACCATCCATATTAATACATCTTCATTAATTACTTTCATTAATTTACAGAAATAAAAATTGAACTTTTACAATTAAGAGATGAGGAAAATACTCTTAGTATTCAATTCACCTATACGTTAATGCACAAATAAATAAATAAATGATGATGATGGTGGTGGTGGTGGTAAAAAATGAATTTTTTTATAATTAAGATAGAATATAAGGAGCTCAAAAGATTCTCTGTGTTAAATTATTACTCATAATCTCATTCATATAATTATTTTGCTTACATCCTTGATTAACCATCATTATTTATCATAATTAAAAGTGTTCTGAAGTTGTAATATCTGATATGTATTTTTCATTATTTTATTTCCTTTCATTTATGGTAACTTTGATGTGTGTGTGTGTGTTACTTTTTGTATATAAATATGAGGGCTCATTTTGCAAGTATATTATCTCAGTTTTCATCGAAATTTATATGTAACTCATCAATGTTTGTATTATTTTATGTTTGTTCAAGAAACTTGTTTATTTGATTAAATTATCAATCGATCAATTTTTTTGTTATCTGATCAGGATTTCATTAACTTTGATGTGTTTTTTTTTTTTTTTTTGTTACTAGGTGTTTAGATAAATCTTGGTTTGAGAATTTGGTTAAAAAAAAGAAGGAAAAAGTTAATTTGTTAGAATAATATTGTTTTGGAAAGAATAAATTTGTGACAAATGAACAGGACACTTACTTATGGTTGTTAGAAAAATTGATTTTGACCAATTTATGTAATTATTTAAGTGGAATCATTAGTTGATGAATGGAAAATTAAGTCACTAAAAATTGTGACAATATTGGAAAATTAGAAGAATATTATTGAATATTCTAAAATTAATTTAAATGAAAAGATGTGTCTTTTCATAATGAAAGATTGTGACTTTTGAAATTATTATTTTTCAACAGTATTGTCTCTTCAATTAAAGACAAATTTGAAAAGATGTGTCTCTTGAAAGGGTTGTGTATTTTGAAACACAACTTTTCAACTATTATAAATAGATCCCATATGCTTGGATTTTAATTCTTTCATCAATTGAATCATTTATCAATTCATTCACTTTTCATTTCATGTTTACATTATGATATGCATGTTGACTCCAAAATAATTTTGCATCTATTTAGAGTTAAGTTTCATGTGAAGAGAGTTCAAAACATAAGTAAGGTTCGTTGGTCTACGCAATTTGTAGTGCTCCTATTGCGGGACGTGGTCGTTGTATCTTGGAAGACGAATGCCGGAAAACCGTTAGCACCGGTGCGGGGTATTATCGCCTTAAGGACAAAGCGTCCAACTCTTGCCTCGACCAAATTCTCATTTATGCATTTTTGATTTTCTACTTCATATATCGATTTTGGTAAATCGAAATTCTGTCCAAATTTATGCACATTAACTTTTTTACCAACAGTGATATATTGTTGTAAGTAGATTTTATCAGGTCATCTCACCTCAAGATAATTTCAGGCTACACACATGCAAAAAGAGGATAATGATTTATTTTTTTTCCAATGAGTTTTGTTAGTGTTCTTCAACAAGTTGCTAAAGAAAATATAGTGGCATTTTTGAACGATGTATGAGGCAATATTATGATATGACAGGGAGTCATAACTATTGATAGAATCACAATTACCAATTGATCAGAATTGCATTGATCAATTTCATTAATTTTACCTTTATATCGTGTTTGATTATTAAGAAATACGATAGTAAGAAATATATATAGATTTAAAAATAAATTAAAAGTTAAAAACTAATAATTGTTTACAATAAAAGTACTGAAAGCATGAATACTCTTTATTGTATAGGCGTTAGGCTTATTTTCTTTGAATATTGATATTTTGACAAATTTAATATAGTTTGGGAATTAAGTACGTAAATATTTTAAATTTACAATTTCGAATAGAAAAAAATTTAAGTCTCACCCCACAATTTTTCATCTTAATATTTTGATATTTCAAAATGTCGTAGGCTTTAAAAATGTTGAGGAGATTATATGAATTATAACCTGTTCGGATCCATTGATTTTTTTTATTTATTTATAATCATTCCAATTTTCAATACAACTTTTTAACTACACATCTTTTCTCTCTCCAATTTTTAACCATTTATTTACATCGAGATTTAAAAAAAAATGTTTATAATTATGCTCACCTGCCGTCGAACGGATCATTAAACGTTTTTCTTTATGATAATATAGATTTTAATTATCAATATCGTCAAGTTCAGAATTATACGTCATAACAATATACACTACATATAGTCGTGGATATGTAAGTAAATTATAAAATAAATCTAAATTAGAAAACAATAATTAATACCAGACAATGAGAATCCTTGAATCTAAAACTTATTTATTATCAAAAGTATCGCACAATTTTTTTTTTTAATTTCCCTAGAACACACTGCCATTGTTATTGACTCTTATTAAAACTTTTTTTTTTTTTTAGAATAAAATTGTTACAAAAAAATTTAGTTCCCATGATTTATTTTGAATTTGCATATTGTTCTTAATAATTTTAATTTAGACGATCGAGAGACATAATATGTAATTACAAATATTAACATTATAAACTAAAAATGTGTTCAAATTTCAATTTCAATATTTTTGTGTTTACTGGCCAAAAATAATATATTAAAATCATATGTATATAATATAAACCTATATATATATATATGCTAAGATAATTTTGATTGAATAAATACCTTTTCAACCGTAAAATATAGTGCAACACACGTGGGACAAACTAGTTAGATAAAATGGATAGAAAAGAAGGCAAAAATATTGTTGGTCACTTTCAACTTCACAGTAAAATGTATAGCTAAATTTTAATGGTGAAACTCCGCTTGTTGTGCGGGGTTAGGCATTATCCCTACCTTTTTAAAGACTTTTGGTTGAGAATTTTTAAGCTAAACCTAAAGGAAAATAAGTAAATTGCTTTTGGGGAAAATAAATAAAGAATTACTTATGAAAAGTGGATTCTTGAACTTAAAATCCCCCAAAAGAAGCGAAAAAGTTTAAACGTGTTCGCCAAAAAATCTGAAGTTAATTTACTGTTTTTAAACTTTGTGGTTTTGCCTACATATTTTGGATGCATTGCAATTTATATATTTCTAAAATTTGGTCAGTCCTATATTTGAATCTAATATTCAAACAATATTTGATTTAGCATCCGTTGTTTAAAATAATCATTGTAATTTATAAATCAATTAATATACAACATAATTTTTCAAATCACTTTTTAATCACACACTTTTTCTCTCTCCACTTTTCAATCATACATTTTATCTCGAAAATATAAATAAACTAACTTATAATTGTTACACTGTTACCAAACATAGTGTGTTGACATCCAAATATTCTGATGCTACTCTAATTTATTGGAAATAGATTTTTATGATTATGATTTATGACATATGAAATAGGATTGGGGTAGTGGTGCTGCAATGGGTCTGGGGTTTCTGGGGCGTTGAATAGGGTAAAAATGTGTTTTTCTCCCTTTTTTCTTTTTAATTTTTCTTCTTCCGCTTATTTTACACTCTTCCCGTTTCACAAAGATAGTCCACTATTCCTTTTTTGCCCGTCCCAAAAAGATAGTCCACTTTTTTTTTTTTGAGAGTGAAGTTAATATTTTATGTCCCATTTTACCCTTATTTAATTTGATTTTTAATAGTCTAAATAAGTTTATACTTTTTTCAATTTTGTGGGAAAATACAAAATTTATTAGGGATATATTTGAAAAAGGGATTGTAAAGTTTATTTTTTCAACAACATTAATTGACATTTTTTAATCGGTGTGAAAATAAGTAGGGAACTATCTTTATAGAACGGAGGGGTATGACTTTATTCAAGTAAACTGTGCATGCCAGATTAATGGGTTTTTTTTGTACGGGAACTGTTAGTTGGGGCGCGCTAAATTCACAGAAAATGGACAGTTGAGATTCTTAATTCCAAGAAAATAGGTTGGGAACAAATTGCAAGAGAGGCCAAATTTTGATATCAAGATGTGTAATTAAACCTAAAATGTAAAAAGAATATGAGAAAGAAAGGAAATAAAAGGTGCAGAAGCAAGAATTGTAGTTGTAATTATTGGTCTGAAAAAATTAATTACAATTTTTATTGAGTGAATCCTCATTCTTTTTTTCCCTTTGTGCCCATCTCTAGGTAAGTTTCCTGGCAATCATTTACTTGAAAGGTGGTGGAGTGTGAAACAGGTTATTGATGACGATGGGCAGTGGAAAGCATACATGATACATGGGTGATTTGCAGTGAAGGTTGATACTGATGTAATGTAGGTTTTTGATGGTGCTAAGTTGTTAAGAATCTTAAGATGTTCAGTGGGCATTCTCTGTAAAAATTTGAGGTTAGGTTATATATACATATATTTATTTTCATCTTGGAAAAGACTGGTTCTGGAATATCAAATACAATGTTCATTCTGACTCCTTGGTAATGGCAAAACCCATGGGATTGGCAAGGAAAATGGTGTTGGATATTGGTTAATAAAATCGATTAAAGTTTCGAGAGTTTAAAATCGATTAAAGTGACTTCGTGTCGACTTCGGTTAAATACTCAAAACCCGACCCAATCCGTTTAGGCAAAATTATGTTTGCCGCTTCGCCGCTTCGAAAATCAATATCGGATGAATGAGGAATTGCGGAAACAGACAAAATATAATTCGGATTTTTGCCCGTGCGGTCGCACGGTGTTAAGAACTGTGCGACCACACGTCGTTTTTATTTTCCGGTTTTCGCTAAAGCCGTGCGGCTGCACGGATTATAACCGTGCGGTCGCACGGTTGTCCGAGAAAAGGTACCTTTTGGAATTGGTGCATCTTTTGGAAGGGTTGCATGGTTTGACTTGAACCATTCCGTCCACAACCCTTCATACTCTATAAATAGGACCCTTTGGGTGTCCTATTTGAAAACAATTGATATGCAATACATATACTATACTCATTTCTCTCCCAATCAAATTCATAAACATTGTTTTTTGGATTAATTTTCATTCATTTCATATTTGGAGTACAATAACCAATATTCGGTTCGTCGAACTTGTGTTTTGGAGTGCTACTAACACAAGGGAAGCCGTTGTATCTTGGGAGTCGATTGTCGGATTCCGTCGGCACCTTTGCGGGGCAATTTCGACTTAAGGACAAAGAGTCTAACTCTTGCCTCGGCTTATCACTTTTCTCCTTTTCTTTTCTCTTGTTTATTTGCATTTGTCTTGCCGTTATTCTGTCCAAATTTTGGCACGGATTTATAATATATTTTGGCGTCACTATTCACAAATTCCACCAACAAATGGGAGAAATCTTAAAATTGGAATTTTGAACTCATTTCCTTATGCCGAATGCCACCTTAATACCTCAAACATGGTGAATAATAAAGGGATATAGAAGGGATTAAAGGTGTCAAGACGGACGGACGGGTCGATCAGACCGGTGAAAACTGGCCCGGATCGACCCGGGACCGCGGGCCGACCAGGGACTCAGTGCGGACGGTTCACGGGTCTAAAAGTTGTAAATCGCGGATTTTGCGGGTCAAACCTTCGTGAGCCACGGTTAACCCGCTAGTCCGTAAAAAAAAATTGTTTTTATTAAATATGGTAACATTGAAAATCTCCCTTATTTTACAAACTCTAATACAACTTTTAAATCAAAATCTTATTTTTTTCTCCATAATAGCTAAAAAACGTAATGTTCTTTGATAATAGTAATTAGAAATACATTTAGCGTTTAATTGTTATTTGTTTATGTTTTATTTTAATTTACAAATTTAGAAGTAATTTATATAACATAAAATATAATTTTAAATTCTATGTAAATATTTTATGGTATAAATATGAATTTATCATTTTAATTATTTTGTATTGAGAAACTTGACAAAAAAATTGCTATAAATATATATGAAAAAATCTATATTTTTATTCATACGGGTCAAATCAGAACGAACCGCAACCCGCATGGGCTAGCGGGCGGGCCTGAGTTGTAGTTCGAATTTTGCGGGTTAACCTGAAACCCGTAGGGGGAGGGCTTTTATTTTTCAAGCAGGCCGTTATCGGAATTTTATGTTGGCGGACCGACCCGACCCGAACCACCCGGATTGACACCTCTAAAAGGGATCATTTACTTAAAATGGGGGTGGAAATTCAATTAATTTAAACGACCATTAGAGCAGTTAGGTAGCATTATGGAAATTCAATTGAATGCAAAATTCAATTAATTTTGCATTTATGTATGTCTTCGTTAAACTTGGCTTCTAAACTAGATGGCGCATTATGGAAATTGTGTTGGCTCTAAATATATGCAGCATTGCCTGATTACATTTTTATATCAGAAAGAATATTTGAAGCAATATGTAGTTGAACTTGACCAATAAACAAGACATTGCCGGCTTACAAAATGAAGACGGATCCTTTTCAGGTGACGTGTGGGGTGAAGTTGATACAAGGTATATCTTCCCATTCTATATTTCTCAGATTACTTCTGGATCTTTTCTTCCTTAGTAAAATTATTCAAGCCTGGCGTTTGTTAACTTTATTGTTGATATTGTCAATCTTGGGGATAAATATTGACAATAATAACTCTTTCTTTAGGTTTTCTTATGTTGCAATATGTTCTCTTGCATTATTACATCGGTTGGACAAAATCAATGTGGAAAGAGCTCTCAAGTACATCCTTAGTTGCCAGAATTTGGACGGTGGATTTGGATGCACACGGCCTGGAGCAGAATATTCAGTGTTATATTTCCGTTAGAATTGTTTTTAGTCATATAAAGCTTTTGTAGGATGTCTCCATTTCATCCAACCTCTCAAATCATTTGCACCCTCTTCAGTTTCTCAGTTCTTAATAATTAAATCTAAATACCTAAAGCAATCAGTTTTTGGATAACATGATTGTCTATGGCTCCTCCTCCATCATGGTGGTGGTGGCGGCGCGATTTATTATATAGTTAAAGGCTTTGACGATCCGAAATTTGGCGTTCTTGTTCTTATTTTCTTGTTTGTTTATTATCGTCAAAAAGATCTCCTGGGTTAAAGAAAAAGGAATATGCATTTAATTCCCAACATATAGTATTTATGCAAAGTTAATGGAAGTCATGGCACGCCACCATTATTGTAGTTTTTTGCTGTGTGGGAGCTCTCGCTATTACTGGCTCTCTACATCATGTTGACGAGGACCTCCTTGGATGGTGGTTGTGTGAACGACAAGTAAAATCTAGAGGTCTAAATGAACGTACTGAGAAGCTTCCTGATGTAAGTTACCGTTTTCCTTAAATATTCTTCATTTTTTAAGAGAGAGAATTAAAATATTCTGTAATTCTGTTCTAATGCTACTAAACTCTAACTCCAGGTCTGTTACCCATGGTGGGTCCTATCTAGCTTGATCATGATCGATAGAGTTCATTGGATTGACAAGGAAAAGCTTGTTAAGTTTATCTTGGATTGCCAGGTTACTTTGAGCATTGACTTATCGTCTTGAATTTTGGGATTATTTATTACTGTGAAGCAAAAAGTTTAGATTGCTTATCCTTTATTGATGTAGGATAAAGAAAATGGTGGAATTTCAGATAGGCCGGACGATGTTATTGATGTCTTCCACACCTACTTTGGAGTTGCCAGTAAGTGTTGACTATGGTTATGATGCTTTCTAGTTGGCAATATGTGTTTTCCGTGAATCTTGTCTTAATATGTATGGATATTGCAAGTCTTTCACTTCTTGAATATCCAGGGTTGAAAGCTATATATCCAGCTTATGCATTGCCCGTTGATACTATCAATAGAATTTTCCTTGGCAATTAAATGGAGCAGTTTATTTAATCTTATGGAGGAATAAAACATTTTTCTTGTAAAAAATGACTAATAATCTAATATAAAATCTTGAGCTTGGATTCTTGCACGGCCTTGGTGCCATTGAAATGTCTCCCTTGCCATCAATCTATTCGTGGGAGAACCAAAAGCATCTTGAGTAGTAAATATTTTAGTGGAAAATGTCGAGCCTTTTTTTAAATTCATTTTCGAGCAAGGTTAATGGATTTATTGCTTACAATGCGTTCGGCGGCCCTTAGCCGCCATTTTTGTTGTTTATTTTGGTGTTTTCTAGGTAAACGTGTGGTTGAAAATTGGAGAGAAAATGTGTATGGTTGAAAAGTAGTTTGTGAAATTGTATTGTTTATAAATTGATTTATAAATTGTAATCATTGTATAAAAGAACAGTGTGTAAGTTAGTCTCCATTATCGGCACACGTCGTGTACTGACAATGGTATAGGTTACCTTTGAGGCATCTCACTGGCTCCGCCGGCCAGATTGGCAAGACGCTGTAGAACTTCGGGCTCAGGTCATGCATTAGTTTTTTTCTAAACGAATAAATGTTTTTCTTTTGCCTTTCAGAATATATTTAAGTGAGCAAATGAAAAATAAAATAAAATTTAAAACTATTTTTCTATTGCTTGTTGAGTTCCGTATATTTTGTAATTATTGTAATTTTTATTCCAGTCAACTATTTACAATAGTAATCTTTAAGCCATTAGAGCATCCCCACTGGTACATGTGTAGACTTTTGTTGAATGTCTAGAAAACGGAAATTCATTCTTGAAAGTATTCTCCAATACAAGAAGTACCTCTTCGTTACATTAAATAAACATATAAAAAACTATTTGTTAATATTTTTCAAATTTATATAGTAATCGAGAAACTAAACTAAAGCCATTAGAGCATCTCTAATGGTACACATGTAGGTTTTTGTTCTCTAGAAAATAGACATTCATGCTTGAAAGTGTAATTCAATGATTCGAATCTACAATCAATTATCATACTTACATGTATTTTCAATTTTGCCAACTATTAAAAAATTAAAAAAAGAAGAGAATTCGTAACCACCAAAATTCTCTCTAGCGTAAGGCAACTCGTGCTATCTATGCTGCTCTTGCTCTGATTAGAACTATGAAGATAGTCTAACTGAAAGTGCTCCTCCCGAATTTCCCTATTCCCTTAGTTGCTACTAGCTTTCGTTAGGTACAGGCCCATAGATAGTGTTGATGAATTTTTTTGGGTGATATATTGCTAAAAAAAAAAAAAAAAAAAAATTCTTTCTTTTTTTCCTTCTCTATATGTAGTAGTTCTCCTCAAATGTCAATCCCTTTGATTTCAGCTAGCACTGATCCTCCTTTCCTTGAGTGCAGGTTAATAGGTAACTCCATTACTTTCAATCTTTCCTAAAAACTAGCCCAATTTTGCAAGATCCATGGGATCAGCTGGGATTGGACCTTCATCTATTCACTTTCTTTTATTCGTAGCCCAATTAGTGAGATTTCATTTGTCTCTGATTGTAACACCTCATTGTTGGATAGTGGGCTTCGATTTTTAGTCCAATAGCCTCTTTTATCATCTTGAACCTAGAAAAGACCCACTAGTACTAGGGCCTATTTTATACCCATTATAAATAGGATGGCAGTTCATTTGATTCGCGCTTGATTATGGAGACAAGTATAATAGAGATGTCACCCTCAAATATCTTGGATTTCGCTGAATTGAATGTTAAGCCAGTGTTGTCTGCCCTTGCCTTATAAGATGCTGGAGATTTTTCACGGAGATATCCATTGACACATGTGCTTCATTTTTGTACCATAGGTTTTTTTTTTTTTTTTTTTTTACTTTACCTCATTCTTTTCTTTGATACAAGAGGTTTTTTGATTGAAACTACCATAAAATCTCTCTTTCAATAAATAAAAAATAAATAATAATTAATAAATCGCCATGTCCAATAAACTTTCTAGATATCATATAGACATACATCTTCAAAAGGTTTATTATGTTAACTGTCATGTCTTTTTTCCCACACCCACATCCACATCAACCATTGAAGATGCTCTTATGTAGAGGATTAGAATCCTTGCCTTCTATTTTCATGATTTTATTTTTCCCTGAAACTGGAAATAATTTCTACATAAATTTAACACAAATATAGCAAGTATAATTATGAAAATAAGTGATTTTTTCAACTTTCCAGTCAGGTTTGTGATCTTATATGTTGAAAATCAACCCTAAAGATGCATAGGACAAGATTCCAACAAGCATTAAGCAACAAACATTTTAAACTGAGTATCCAAGTAAAATTTTAACCACTTTTACAAGACAAATTCTACCACAAGATTTTCAATCACCTGACACAACACATAAAAGTTCAACAACAAACAAGGTGTTATCACTCTTCCACGGCACTGGCAGCACTTAAATCCACATTAAGATCAAGAACCTGCACCAGCAACAAAATCATTAACAACACAAAGGAGAAGCAACAAAATCATTAACAACACAAAGGAGAAAAACGAGCTCTGGTCAAAAAGTGGTACAAATAGTGTAATATTAGCACATGCGTTGCCTCTTCTATAAAATGTTTCAAAAAATCGAGGAATATCACGGATTAACCTCACTTGCCACAGTTGGGCTCCAGCTACTTTTACAAAGTAAAATTTGGGTTCCATGACCATCCCATCAATACCAGTACAGAGAAACTAAACACTGAAGCAATAAGCAGCCAACAGGACACAAGTTATTCGTTCTGCTCATGCATTTGGTAGAAGATTCTTCAAGAGTCGAATGAAAATGCTACTAGTATTTGGAATGAAGCTTTGAGATTTATATATAAATTAAATTAAATTAATATGTGGAGTATTGACAATTGGAATTCTTTGAAAACATTAATAATAGAGAGTGGGTTTGGCTCTCCAAATTTGGAGAGCTAAATCCACTCTTTAAATTAAAATGTTAAATTAAAGAGTCCATTGGAGTATAATTTTAAGCGTCGACTCTCTAAATTAAAGAGGATTTTAAGTTTAAAGAGTCCATTGGTGATGGCTCTTATAGCTTCTGTTTTTACATATAGAAAGTAAAAATAAAAATGACACTCCTGATTTTTACTAACCTTATATTATCAAAATCAAGCAGGAGTGACTTGCATAGCAAAGAGAAAGCCCGAACAATGACCAAAGTTTTCAAATACATAATGTACCGGTCCTCCAAACCAAACACACTCATTTGCTTAGGACCAATTTACCAAAATGGTCATAACTGTCCATTTTCATCTCACATATTGGATGTGCTATTCATAACTAAATTGCTGGGTCAGTATCATTAAATGTCCCCATCAGGGCAACGTTGGAGCACCAAACTTACATTAATGGGGCCGAAGACAGAGTACGAACTATCAGAGAGTATAAATTTAGTGAAAAGTTCAACATGGAGGAAATAAAAACTCAGATTTTTAAATCTTACCTTTCCAGTAATTAGGGTATACATGTTCAGCACATCCACCACAGTCGACTCAAAGTGTGTTGTGGCATCGTAACTCTGTCATACAGAACAAAATAAGTGCATCCATGCTAGGAAAAGAATGATACAGCAGTATATTCAAATGAAATCAAATCCAAAAGAAACTTAACTGTTGATATAAAGCAATTGTCCAGAGAAGGTTCATTGACTGGTTCATATCTGTCATAAGTCTCAAAGAAGATCTCATCAACAGGTCCAAGAAGATCAATTCCTGGCTTCAGTTCAGTTTCAGGGTGATCAGTTTCTGCTTCTGTCGATACAAATGCAATGAATTTCCCTTTTGGAGCAACATTGTGAGAATAAGAGCAACAAAACAGATACCTGCAGAGTCATCAATCCATCATATCAGATGTCAAAGAGGTTTGCAGCTAGAATGAGGTGTTAGGTAATAGGTATTGCTCATCAGGATAAAATCCAAAGTCAACAAAAGGTACTACCCTAAAATCAAAGACAGGGAAACTACACCTGCACTTGGTTCCCCCAACTAATTTTTATTGGTGCTGGGGATGATGTGCAACACTAGGGTCCCCAGTAGATAGAAACCGTAACTTTGGCAGTTCAAAAGTCAAAGTTTGGTTGAAAAGACAATTAGTTTCTTATTTTCAATTAAAATAAAAGATATAAAAAGGAGAATAAAAGGAAATGTTAAAAAGAAAAACAAATCCCTCAACCCCTTCTCTCATCCTTCCAATACCATTAAACTGCCAACCAGTCTGGGGGAACGGGAAATAGAGGGAACATGGAATTGGGGGATGTTGGGAGTGGAGAACCAGCGTAGTGGGGAAGCAGCCAACAGAGATGGGAAGGTGAAATGGCAGCCAGAGGATGGGAATGGGGGGATTATTCCAATTTTTTTTTCCTTTCCTTATATTTTTATTTTTATTTCTTCTCATTCTTTTTAATTTATTAGTTCATTAAATTGTTCTGTCTTTATCCATTTTTCCCCTCTACCAATGTTTCACATGTGTCGCACGTCACGTTTTAGTGAGCAAGTAGATGGTTTATGTCCATTGACGATTGAGATATGACAAAATTGAAAGTTGGGGGCCCAAATGGACAGAGAAATAGGTTGCTGGAACAAGTGAAAGTTTAAGCAAAAAGTGAGGACTCCATTCAATCAGTCCAAAACGGCAATTTAGGAGGAACCATGAAAAAACTAATAAACCAGCTAACTAATCTATCTTTAACATCCTTCAATGTTCAAAGAACTAATAAACCAGCTAATTAATGTTTGTCACAAGAGTTACCTTTGAAGTCGACTAATAAAATATGTAGTTAATCTTTTTAGCCTTCACTTATAAGATTACTCACATATCTGATTTGCGGCCCAACTGCTTCTGAGGCAGAATAACCTGTGCTGAGTGAGAATCGTTGGTCATTGGAATTGGGTGGCTCATGATTGCAATGGCTCTGGCAACTTTGCCAACCTTCCTAACCTGCAACATTCTTCAAGTTATTGCCAGAAAATGGTATATGGATAGTCAAGTTCACAGAGATGGAATCTGGAACTATAATGAAGTTGACTACAGAACATGCATCTGCTATCACAGACAATATATATTAGAGTTAAGAGCTGGTTCAAAAGTACTTTTAGATGGAGATATTGAAGTGATTAGGACAAAATCGTTTATGATATAGAAGCCACCTAGATTGCAAGACAAAATTAAGAAGGAGATTTACCTTGTTAGGCAGGTAGGAAGGATCACATACAACTTTCTTGCTCTTAGCAGTTTCCCCCTCTGATGTCACGCCAATCACCTTTCCTTCCTCGTCAAACTCAACCTAGCAATTGAGAAATTTTGTTTCAGGCTTACAACAAAGCATCCATGCCAATGAAAGAAGGAAAGATAAAATGAATGACAGATATAACATGATAGAGAGAAAGGATGCCTCTCAATGTCCCACTTCTCCCCTAATGTTTTTAAACACAAGTTGCGTAAGAAGAAAAAGGGAACAGATAGAGAGAAAGGAGTAAGAGATATGAAGTAAATACCTTGCACTCGGGCTTATTCAACATGTAGGTTCCACCATAAACAGCACTAAGACGAGCAAATGCCTAAAAAACAGAGGATCCAAAACAATATAAGCAAAGCACAAAATGCAAACATGAGAGAGAGAGAGAGAGAGAGAGAGAGAGAGAGAGAGGGAGATGGAGAAGAGGACTGGGGAGTAATAGGGGGGAGAGAGGAGGAAGAGTAAAGGAAAGAAAAGGAATTATAAATCAGCGAATTATCTATTGCATAAGAAAATAATGGAATGGGAGGTGCATAGACATAGAAGAAAGACGTGAACCTGGGGAAGTTCTCCTAGGCCATATAAAGGATAGATGTATGGTGATCCTCCAGCAAAACGTGCTATAGACTCAGAATAAAGCTGACAAGTAATGAGATACAAAAGAAGTACACAAGCTCCGTTAACTTTCTATATCCTAACATCAAATGGAAAAATAGAGAGTTTCTTGCGAGCAAACAAAAAACCTTCATCCTCTTCACAGTATCTAGAGCTGGTTCATCTAAGTAGCGGTCATCTCTGTGGAGAGCCAATGCATGACCAATAAAATCCAGAGTGTTGTCATCAAGGCCATACTTTCTGTCAGATGTTCAAAGTTCCATAAGCATAGAAGTTCAAGTTGTCACTTCTTAAAAAGAACTGAATTAGGCAATCATGCATATGATTAGTATTCTATCAAAATAACACGTTCTTTCCTCATATGGGAATGTCTCTTCAAACGTGCTACTTTTTTTAAAAAAAAAAAAAAAAAAAATCTTTCCTCAAATAAGGACATTAAGATTATTTTGGCAGCTTCAAAGCATATATAACACAATGTTATCAGTCAGAAAGGATAAAGAATGAGAGCATACCCAATTAGCTCTCTAGTAGTGACTCTTGTCAAATCCATCCCTTCATGTGTTTTAGGATCATTTTCATTGTAGTCTTGGACATATATGAAGAATTTTCGAGCACGGCGCTTTTCAAAAATACCCATGAGAGGGGATTTGAGGGCCTCCATGTCAGTTGCTGGCACCTTGTGAATCTGTTGCATTATGGTAATAAAAAAAAATACGGTGATATTTAGTGAAAAGAAACTAAAAAGCTGTAGCCTAAAGGAGAATGCTGTTTTAACATTAAAAAGAAACAATTATACCTTTCTTCTGTTGTACACAAAGCTGCCATCAACAGCTTTGAAATACAAATATTTAGTAACGTCAGTATGAATGAGGACTCGTACTAGAGCACCATTTGCCATAATAAACTGAGGAAATCAATTAATCAGAGTAGAATGATAAAAAGAACTACAGTGAAGGATATTCAAAGGGAGATCAGGTCAAACAAAAACCTTTGGAATCATGTCAACATTATAATCTCTACTAGAACCCAAGTGAGCTGGAGGTTTATCACTTCCTTTAAACCTCTTCCAGAGCTGTGTAATAATAATTTCCATCAAAAGAATAGAATATATAGTGCACTTCAGTCCAGCTCAGGAAGCAGATACAACATGGGTGCAGGGTGTTTAAGTTCATTGCATATTTCTTGCAATATAAAAGAAATGAGTACCTGAACAAGATTAAGTGAAGTTGATTCACCACCATAATAATCATTCCTATCCATGTGAAGGACCTAATTACAAAAGCCTTAAATTCAGTTTAAAATAACAGCCAGATAAAATTTGCAAGCCATAAACAGTATTTAGTATTTACAAAGGTCAAATAGAGAAAGTTATGATACTTGATCATATTTATGTAAAAAAAAGGGCATAAACACAAACACGATTCACGAATAATGTAAAAACTATCAGTCACATAGCCCACATGGTAAGACAAGGAAAAAAAAAACTAAAGAATCATAGATCTATAAGGGAAAAATGTAGCATATGGAAATATCACTTCCGCTATTCTGCAACCCCTTTCCAAAAAATCACCTTATGGAACTTACAAGGCTCAAAATTTCATCTAAGCACGGTACTTCACGGAAAACTTGAAATAAATGAGTCCAGAATCACAAAAGAGCAAAAGATAAACAATAGTAAATCAAATAAAAAAAATCCTAAACGGATTTCGCAAAATTTATATTAAACCTCATTTATATCCTCTTACTTTACTAAGCATTCTTAAGTTTACAACCAACCAAGGCACTTACGAAAATAAAGCCAAGCATCAGAATGTCTATGTCTAAGTGTTTACAAAATATTATCAAGCTAAATGAATATCAATAGATCGGATATGAAAACCCATGACTTAACATGCAATTACATAATAAAACTGAAATTCTAATCAAACGGTCAAATCTCAAAGGCAAATAAAGTCCATATCTTAGTTCACTCGTGAACAAAAGATGAAAGTGCAAAAAAAACAAGCATTGAGTCGATCGCACTTAATTTAAATAGACATGCATTTAGTATATAATGTTTGAAAGCCAAATATTCTGTCATTATTTGTATAGTTTTTATATGTTAAGTGTATTATATCCTTCCTTTCATATTACCTGATTAGTAGGTTGATTATACCTTGATTCTAGGAGTTATTTGAGGCATCTCTGTATATTATATATATACATGGTACAATATCAATAATATTATCTCAGTTAATTCAATTCTCTCTTTATATTTTTCATATTTACATGGTATCAGAGAAGGGTTGAAATTCTATCTCCATCTTCACTGCATCTTATTTGTCTCGTGCAACATCTCTTTTCGCCAGCATGACCAACGAGAAAATTGAAAATACAACCCTCCTTGTGGACTCATCAAAATCAGATCTCTTCGATCCCTACTTCAATCACCACTCAGGTCATCTGGGTTTAGTCCTGATCTCCAAAACTCTGAATGGAGACAATTATTCAGTCTGGCGCAGAGCCAGGATTCTAGCCTTGAACTCCAAGAACAAGCTAGGTTTCATAAATGGCACAATCGAGGCACCTTCAGAAAAATCAGACCCCATCAAATATGTGAGTTGGTGGCGATGCAACGATATGGTTCATTCTTGGATTATTAACACTCTCAACCCCGAAATCGCCGATAGCGTCTTCTATAGTGCTCATGAAGTTTGGGAAGATCTTCGTGAGGGATTTTCTCAAAGCATTGCACCTCGCATTTTTGAAATCCAACGAGACATTGCCTATCTTCGGCAGGATCAACCTTCTGTCTCGACTTACTATACAAAATTGAAAGTCTTATGGGATGAATTGACTACTTATGCAGATGAGGAAACTGGAACACAATCAGATCAACAGAAATTGATGCAGTTTTTAATGGGCTTGAACGAGACTTATAGTGCAATTCATGGACAAATTCTTCTAATCAATCCCCTACCCACAGTTCGCCAAGCTTACTCATCTGTTTGTCAGGAAGAGAAGCAACGAAGCCTCATCGTTTCACACACTGCAATGGAATCCATCAACAGCGCGACCATGGCTGTGCATCACAATAAGCCAACTTCTTCCCAGGCAGCTGTGCGAAAACCAGATCAGTCGGATCGATTCGGTTCTCATGATTTTTCTCCTCATCAGCCGCATGAGAAGGGACAAGAAACTGGATGTCGATCTGACCAAGATCAGCATCGTTCTGGTTCTGGAAGAGGACAACCGCAGTGCTCATATTGTGGTGAGATGGGCCATTTTGTCAAGAAATGTTATCAACTGCACGGGTACCCACCAGGCCACCCAAAATCAAAGATGAACCCAAGCCCAAATCAATTCCACCAAACCAATTTTGTATCTGATGGGCCAATTAAAGAAGAAGGGAAATCAGTTGTCAATATCTCAGAGGCCCAACTAAAACAGCTTCTATCACTAATTGGCGACAAAGATGGAAGTTCTGGCCCTCAAGCAAATGTTGTAACAAAACCAGGTCTGTCTAAGGTCACTTGCCGCAGCTGGATCATTGATAGTGGGGCGACTGATCATATTTCCTCATCCTCTAATTTGATTTTGCACAGGGATAAAAATTGCTTATTGCCTCCCGTACTCTTACCTAGCGGCGGGGACAAAGTTAATATTGTTGCAAAGGTATCACTGCCTCTAAATTCTACTTATTATTTGCATGATGTGCTATTTGTGCCTTCATTCAAAGTTGATCTAGTGTCAGTTAGCCGTCTGACGAGGAGCTTGAATTGTTCAGTGCAGTGTTCAAAAATGCACGAAAATGCGCCGCCTAGGCGCGATGCGTGACCAAAACGCGTCGAATAAGTGGTATGCCCGTAAAAATGCGGTCAAAGTTTTTTTTGACCACCTAGGCGCCGCCTAATCCTTTTTTTTTTTTTAGGGTAAAAAAATCTATTTTTTTTTATATATATTAAAATATATTTAATGTCTTAAAATAGTTAAAATAATATTAAAAATACGAAACGCATTATGGCGCTTATTCTTTGCATTGACACGCCTAAACTTGTGATTCTTGATTCTCGACCTGACGCCTCGCAACGTATTACGCCTTTTAGAACATTGGTTCAGTAACATTTTTCCCTTATTGGTGTGTTTTACAAGATCTGGCTACGAGGAGGATGATTGGTTTGGGTAAGCAGCGTGACAGGTTATACTATTTGGAGGCACTGGGCTCAAAAGGATTTATGCACAAACCTTCCTCATCCACAAATCGACCATCTTGCAACCTCACCACCTCATCCTCCAGTTTCTGGCATAGTCGATTAGGGCATGTGTCGCAATCTCGTTTGAGTTTTATTGCTAAGAATTTTTTAAATATTTCCATTCAGTCGAGTAATGCTTGCCACATATGTCCTTTGGCTAAGCAAAGTCGTTTACCTTTCAGCACTAGTAGCATTTCTTCTCTTAAACCATTTGAAATTATTCATTGTGATATTTAGGGTCGTTATCGACATCCTACTCTTTCTAGTGCTCATTACTTTCTCACCATTGTCAATGATTATACGCGTTTTACTTGGAAATTTTTGATGCGGCATAAAAGTGAATCACAATCAATCTTAAAACATTTTTTCAACTATGTTTTCACCCAATTTGAGTCCCGCATTAAGACTTTTCGAAATGACAATGGTGGAGAGTTTATTTCACTTCATTCCTTCTTTGAAGAAAATGGTGTAGTTTTTCAACATTCATGCGTTTACACACCCCAACAAAATGGGGTTGTGGAACGCAAACATTGTCACATCTTACAAGTGGCTCGACCTTTAAAATTCCAAGCTCATCTTCCTATCCAATTTTGGGGTCAGTGTGTTCTTACAGCTGTACACATCATTAATCGGTTACTTTCAACAATTCTCTCCTTCAAAACTCCATTTCAACTTCTCCACTCAAAACCGCCTTCCTTCTCTCATCTCCGTGTGTTTGGTTGTCTCGCCTATACCACCAACGTCCACACCTCTCACAAATTTGACTATCGTGCCATGCCCTCTATTTTCATCGGTTATCCCATCGGTCATAAAGCCTACAAATTATTTGACTTGTCAAGTAAAAAAAAAATCATTAACCGAGACGTAAAATTTCATGAAAACATTTTCCCTTATGCATCTACACAGCCCAACTTTAATGTTTCTCCATCAACCCATACTTCTGGCCCAATTCCCTTAGTACTCCACAACCTTGATCCCACCTTTGACTATACTCATACAAGGGACAATCCAAACACACCACTCTCTCCTACAAATCGAGTAGAACCTTCCTCTTGTCCTCTTTCCTCCAACCTTGATTCTTTTCCGGTACCGGAGCCAGTACCTACCTCCACACTTCATACCTATACTCGGCGTCCAAAGGTCTCCTCTCTACCCATCAATTCTGCCACAATCGACCCACCATCGTCCCCTACAGCTCCATCGCCTCCATCTGTTTCTCCAGCCGAGTAAGCTCATATTCCATCCGCTCCACCCAAGCCTTTGCCAGAGCTGGCTGGGGCCGCTCAGCCCCTCCTTTCACTGGCCCCATTTGGACCTTACCTTGAACTAGTAGCCCAGCTTCGCCGATCAAGCCACCACACTGAGCCTCCTATCAAGCTCGGTGATTATGTTTGTTCCCATGTCACGCAGCTTCCTCCCGCCAAATCGCCCTCTTTGTCTTCAGATTCGCATATGCACACCCGCTATCCTTTGTCCAAGTATGTTTCTTATCATCGATACAAGCCTCAATATCGATCTTTCACTGCCCATGTGAGCCAGGCAATAGAACCACAATCTTATTCTGAAGTTGTTGTTCATCCAGAATGGTAGGCAGCAATGCAATCTGAATTGGAGGCTCTCCAAGCAAATGGTACTTGGACTATCACATCTCTTCCACCCGAAAAGAAACCAATTGGATGTCGATAGGTTTACAAAATTAAACATAAGTCTGATAGTTCCATTGAAAAATACAAAGCACTTTTAGTGGCCAAGGGCTTCACACAATTGGAAGGTCTGGATTATCATGACACCTTTTCTCCTACTGCCAAAATCATTTTTGTCCGTTGTTTGCTTACTCTAGCTGCTGCTCGGGGGTGATCCCGTCACCAATTGGATGTCAACAACGCTTTTCTTCATGACGATCTCCATGAAGAAATCTATATGTTTCCACCGTCAGGGCTTCGGAGACAGGGGGAGGATCATTTGGTTTGTCGGCTTCATAAGTCTTTGTATGGTTTGTAACAGGCATCACGTTCTGCTGGTTATGTGCAATCCCGTGCTAATTACTCCTTATTCACCAAGAAACAAGGAAAGTCATTCACTACCCTTTTGATATATGTGGATGATATTTTAATTACTAGGAATGATCCCACCAGCATTGTTGTGATTAAGAAGTTTTTGCATAACAATTTTCGTCTAAAAGATCTAGGTGAATTGAAATATTTTTGGGGAATTGAAATTGCTTCTTCTAGAAATGGGATTTTTATATCACAGCGTAAATATGCATTAGAAATCATCAAGGATGCAGGACTATTGGGTGCAGCCCCTGTTGATACTCCTATGGATCGAAATTTGAAGTTGTCTAATAAGAGTGACATGCTCAAAGACCCAGACCGCTATAGAAGGTTGGTAGGAAGATTAATATATTTGACTGTTTCAAGGCCAGATATCACATATTATGTACATGTCTTGAGTAGATTCATACATCAACCACGAAAACTTCATATGGAGGCAGCTTTTAGAGTTGTCCAATATCTAAAAGGTGCACCTGGTCGAGGGTTGTTCTTTTCCTCAAAAAGTGATCTCAAATTACGGGCATATTGTGATTCAGATTGGGGAGGTTGCCCGCTCACTAGGAGATATTCTGCTGGCTATTGAGTTTTCCTTGGACCTTCATTAATATCTTGGAAATCAAAGAGACAGAAAACTATCTCTTTCTTCAGCCGAAGCTGAATATCGTGCAATGACAGGAGCTTGCTATGAGTTAACATGGCTTCGATATATGCTAAAAGACTTGGGGCTCCTACATCATGAGCCTGCTTTGCTTTATTGTGGCAACAAGGCTGCCTTACACATTGCAGCCAATCCAGTCTTTCATAAACGTACTAGGCATATTGAGATGGATTGCCACTACATCAAAGATAAAATTCAGGATGGGTCTGTAACTACAAAATATGTGAACTCTATGAATCAGATAGCTGACATTCTGGCCAAGCCTTTGGGGAAAGAAATCTTTGTTCCCATGATTAGCAAGTTGGGATTGCAGGATATTCACTCTCCAACTTGAGGGGGAGTGTTAGAAAGCCAAATATTTTGTCATTATTTGTATAGTTTTTATATGTTAAGTGTATTATATCCTTCCTTTCATATTACCTGATTAGTAGGTTGATTATACCTTGATTCTAGGAGTTATTTGAGGCATCTCTGTATATTATATATATACATGGTACAATATCAATAATATTATCTCAGTTAATTCAATTCTCTCTTCATATTTTTCATATTTACATATAAGTCACAACAGATCCTGTCCCCGTGTCATTAATCATAATTTATCTCGACCTTACCATATTCTAACTAATCACCTGGTTATTGAACTCATCCTAGTGGATCGGAAACAAATACCAAAACTAAATTACACCCATTTCATAAAATATTAATTGACTGTATCATCATCAAATTAAAATCATTCCATAAATATCAAACGTGAATCACTAATAAATGACGACGACTTGTCACTTGTTGTCATGTGGGACCCCAATTGATTCATATCAACTTTAGAACGCTGAATTAGGAGATCCCTTCTAACAAATCTTTAAGTTTTTTGAGTACACAAATTCAACAATTGCAAGCATTAAGACCTAACAGATCAGAAATCCAGTGGACATCAATACTATGTCCGATCTCGAAATAGCTAAAACTAAATCAGACACATCGAATAAAATTCTCCATATTACCACGATTATCTGAGTAAAAATAAATGACGAATAAATCCTAATCACAATAATCTCCGAACATTTGATTTCTCGAAAGAATAATAAAAAATAAAAAATAAAGGAAATCAACCTTAAGGCCATCAACAGAGAGGAGACCGCTGAGAATACATTCTTTGAGGCCCGTCCCCAGCACTATCACATCGTACTCTTCATCCATCTTATCCCCTTAGCTGATCCTTCACCTAAAATCCAATCCAAATAGAGAAAGGAGTAGAAGGCCTTCAGAATCAAAGAGTGAGATAAATGTTGGTGTGTGTGAATGGATATAGATATGAAGAATATAATATATGCGAGGCTTGTGCAGAGATGAAAGGGAAAGGGTCAATTCCATCAGCACAAGTATAGTTTTTGGGAAATTTTGAATATTTTTCTTTCTTTTTTTTGGAAAATGCAAAAAATGATTGAAAAGTAGGAAAAAGGGTAAAATAGAGTAAAACGTCTCTATCGTTTGTCCTCATTGTGAAAATCATCAATATCGTTTCAAAATTGGCATTTAAGCCCTCATTTCAACATTTTCTTGCGAAATTTGTCTTCGCGATCACGTTCCGTCAAATATCTTTAATTTGTGCAAAACGTTCATGTCGTTTACCTTCATTGTACAAATAATCTCTATCGTTTCAATATTAGCATTTGAATCCTCAATGACCTTATTTTGCGCTAAAAGTCCTTACATTTTATTTTTGCATTAAAATATTGTAAAATAGGTAATTTATAATTCTAATAAAATAAAAAAATGAGTAATAATAATAATTATTATTATAGTCAAAATTTTAAATTTTTTTGAATAGTGCAAAATAGTCGCACTTAAATAATTTTTTTATTTATTTTATTGACATATAATTAAATGCATCGCATTTAAAAATTAAAAAAAAAATAATTATGAAAGGGTCTTTTGGTTGAATTTCACTTTTTTGCATCACAAAATTTGAGATTGATTTTCACTTTCGTGCATTGTCAATATTGTTTAATTTGTTATATTCATTAAAATATTGGACCACATATATTTAAATATAGGCACAGATGTTTTGCGCAAAAGGTTTGAGAAGCGAGGGTGCAAAAGGTTTACATATATTTTATTTGCTTACATATATTTTATTTGAAATCCAATATATTAATTAATATATTATATTTTTCCTTGTTTTTTTAACATGTCAATTTTTGTCAAAACGATGAAATGATTAAGCCTTCGTTTGGTAATAATGTTTGATTTATAAACTTGTTTATTTATGATTTTGAATTAAAAAGTAGTGACTGAAAATTGAATAGAGAAAAATATGTGTAGTTAAAAACTTGATGGAAAATAATTAATTATTTTTGTAACATGCGTATTGAAAAGTCTACTCATTTAATGGCATTTTAGGAAGTAAAATTTCAATAATTTTATTTATTTATTTTCAAAATATATTAATTCAATTTTTTCATTTCTAACTTAACAAATTTATATAGCACATATTTATTTATTTTAAAATATATTAATCCAAAATTTTCATTTTCAATATAACACATTTACATAGATATGATATAACATTTATTTATGTTCAAATATATTGATCCAATTTTTTCATTTCCTACATAACACATGTTATTGAATTGGAAATTTGAAAAAAAAAAAAAAACTAATCGAAATAAAAAATTCTGCATGTACACTCAGTGTACCGCGCCACTCAAAGTTTGACACTTGATTAAATTTTTTACATAAAACTTTTTTTGACTTTTATTTACGTTTTTCACTGAAAATTTGGCCACCTTATCACCTATTTTCCTTTTAATATGTTATAATTTTTTAATTAACTTCATTTTTAACATGTTGCTTACATATATTTTATTCGAAATCCAATATATTAATTAATATATTTTATTTTTTCTTATTTTTTAAACATACCAATTTTTATCAAAATGATGAAATGATTAAATTTTCTACAAATTTATCATTGGTGGTAAAAAGTTGATAACAAATAATTAATTATTTTTATAATATGCTTATTGAAGAACCTACTCATTTATTGATATATTAGGAAGTAAAACTTCAATGATTTTATTTATTTATTTATTCTTTGAGCTTCCAGATTTAGACTTGAGAATCTTCGCTTGCACACATAGATAAGATTTTATTGTTGGTAGTCCAAATCCTGTTAAGAAATGATGGACTTATCATGTTACATAATTATGTATACTTCAAGTTACGATTCGTTACATAGAATAGAAGCATTATCATTAAATTTTTGAATTAGCTCTAATCCATTGAAGACACGAATCAAAAATAGGTATACGTAATGAGGACTTAAGACGTATTCCAAAGAAAATAATTGTAAACAAATAATTTAGTTACATCATGAAAAGAACCAAAAATAAGCATCAGTCCCAAGCTTGAATATATTAGTTTGTGACATGGGAATCACTTCTTGCTACACTTCTGCCCTGGAGCTCTAGCACCATCCAAAGCATTCGTGACCTCCTTATCTTTGTTCTACACCATGCAAAGTGACCATTGAGGAACTTCTCCATCCTCAAAAGAATCACCAAGGAAAAGAATAATTTGATTGAACAATTTTGAAAATGTTGAGCCAATCACATAATAAGGAGAAATATTAAAAGTGAGTTTTGTTTAGGAACTTTAAAGCCATTGTGGCTTCTATGATAAATGAGTCTTAGTTGCAAGTTATTATACATTAAAAACATCCCATGATTTGGCATCCTCTTCTTTAAAGACACCAACAAAATTTGGTACTAAGATTAAGGCTTTGTTTTACTTTTTGTGGATAAAATGTATTTCTCAATCTTTAAATAGACATATTAATTTAACTCAAAATATTCCAAATGATTAACCTGTATTTGACAACCCCACATCCATAATAAAAGAATAACTATAGCTAGACCATTTATAACATGGAAAAGAACGCAAAAGACCCTTTTAAATTTTGTGGAAAATAAGAAGAAGAGTTCTAGAAAGCATCATAACAATAATAAGTTTTCTTTGCCAATTACTATATTACATTCGGCAGACTGGGGTGCATGACTCGACTTGCTATTCTACATTATGCACCTTTTGAAAGGAATTCTATCAGAAGCAATTTAGGTTACAGACAAAAAAGTGTATAAAAGGAAATACCAAATGGGAAGAACACACCCATAATGATGTCAAAGTCTTGAATATTTCATGTCCAGTTGCAAAATTAAAAAAATAGATTAAGCAAATCGTATAAGAAATGTAGTTCATCAAGCAAAAGAAGTAAACTTCTAAGCTTTTAGTACACATCATTCATACGAAACTAAAAGGGCCAGAAAAAGCACATCAATTGCTACTCCATCAATATTGGTATGCATTATCATCTTTGAATCAATGTGTAAAGAGAAAAAGATTTCAGAATGTGTTTTGAAAGAAGCAATTCGCAGGAACACAAATCACAAAATCTAGGAAGATAAACGAATATATGCAGAATAAGATATCTCAATCATTTTCTTCAAATACATTATATGACATTTTTTACCTGTATCCCATATGACGAGTTTCAGTTTTTTTCCCTCCAACAGTAACATGCTTAACCTTGAAATCTACTCCTGTTGATAGCAAACTAAGAAAATTATAAGGTCAATTTCCTCCTGCAGATCTTTTGCACAACACCTAGTCAAAATCGATCCACGCAGTGGATGCCCATACGAAAATGGAGCTGGACCAATCGAAAATTCAGTGGATAAGGTAAGATGTAGGTGAAATAGATAGCCATCACCTTCAAAACACCCGAAACTCAACACCCAGTCAACTTCAATGCATTCTAGCTTTTGCAGCATTAAGGAACATACAATAATAAATGGAAAGATTCTATAATAGGAATACCAAGAAAAAAATTCAAGTCAACCAAATGGACGCTAATATTTCTCGTAGAAGTCAAACATTGATCCTTTCACAACTCTATCAAGATTCCAAGGCATTTTAGACAGTTTACTCCTCAAACTTTCATATAGCTTCAGTGTGCTTATTGAGTCCAAAGCAGAATAACAAATCCACAATTTTCTCTCAACAATTTGCAGCTCTTCAACTGGTGGGATGACCATTGTTTTTCCCTCAGATCCATCTTTTTTCAATTTTCTTCTTCCAAAGATTGTTTCCATTGATACTTTACCAATCATCTCTTCACCTGGGCAAATCTTAGCATCAGACATGACAAAGGGATCACCCGTAAGTGCTTCTAAAGAATACCCACCCTCAGTTTTCCTGGACGAAATCCACAGCCGAGCCATGTGCACTGTATCAGCAAAAAAAAACAGAAACTTTGAGCCCATAATTCTCTACTATGTGATTATCAAAGCTGTAATTGTGCCACACCTACAAAAAGCACGAGGAAGCTGATTATCATGCTGATGTTGCAGTATAGACTAAGTAACTGACCACATTTTGGTTAGTCAGGCTTTCTTAAGTGCTTAAATTGCGATATACGAAGGTCAAAATGACAACAAAATGGAAGATGCCTTCAGAAAATGAGCATTTGAAGAACCATTTACATTTTTAATGGAAGAGTCTTCGAAAAATGGAGCAAACTCGGCTATGAGATTCTTGCCACCGCCATCAAGAACATCCACCCAGACACAAGATTTCCCATTGCCAAAATCAACCTCAGGACCAGAATATATACTAAAACATATAATTTCTCCATGGTCCACATGTGTCTCCTCCTTGACATCAATATTGGATACCTGATTTATATCATCAATAATATTGAATAAGATAAAAGGGGTTTATCCAATATTCAATCAACGACAAATGGGCAATTACACCAAGATATTGGACATTGTTCTGGACTGCACCAAATTCACAGAACAAAGGCCCAAAATTACATTTATCTTATGTCCCTTATAATTATCACATTGACAACACTAATGTTGGAGTTCACTTTATTTCAAACTTTTTCCCCAATTCTTTAAATACCAGCTAGCTACTACCCTTAACTTTATCTGATGCATTAATTTGGCAGTACACTAATCACCTCACAGCCCATAAGAAACATGTTCTTGTATTTTTCGTGCAACTCTTAGCTACATAACAAAGACAGAGAACAACATTTATGACTTGGAAAGATAAACAATACAATATCAAGGAAAAATATTATAAATCTTATATAAACTTACCCCTTCAGCAATAATTGAGTAATCCATGTACAGTACATGGTTGTCCTTTTGATTTTTAGGATGTCTATCTCTGTCACGTCTTTGCTCAGATTCATAGCACCTGGATAAAGCCAAGAGAATTAAAGAGTACTATGGTTAAATAAAGCAATAATACATCAATTTTACAACCACCAGTTATTGCTCAGGGACTCCACTCAATTGATGGCTAAAATGTCGGCAGACTCCTTACTTGAGCAGCTTGCAGGTGGGATGGTATGGAAGAATGAGAGGGAGGAGGAAAAGAAAGCCAATTAGTAGAATTCATGGAGTCCATTTTCCCTAATATTTTTGAGAAAAAATTGAGTTATAACAATTCCTGCAGATGACAAAAACACAGAAGATTACAACAATGATATGCATATTATTTGGACACATAAAATATAAGGCATCATTTATGAATTCTTGATAATGAAACTGACATATATTTGACCTAATGAAGAAGTCTGCAATATACTGCTCTCTCTCTCTCTCTCTCTCTCTCTCTCTCTCTCCAAAATATTTATGAGCTTGAAGAAGAATGAAATGGAATAAAACTGAAGAGGGAAGCAGAGCTGGAAAAGAGGAAATTGATGAAAAATACTTGTATTTAAATTACATTTCTCACAAATTCCAACATGGCCATCAATGGAAGATATCCTATATCTTGAAACTATTTCTAGTTTAGAAAAACCATCTTTTACAAAAAACTGTAAAATAAATTAAATCTGATAGAATGTTGAGCTGCAGATTTAAAATGACAGTTATTGAGCCTCAACAAAACAGTGAATTAACCTTTCCTGATACATTTTCATTTACCTGAGTCACAACAATGAAGTTTTACACTTTGTTCTAGCAACCAAGAACACCTAAATAAGATGATTCTATTAACTTTTAACAAAGAACCGACAGCAGCTCGAATCGACAGCTTCATTAGGAGATCCCTTCCAACAAATCTTTAAATTTTTTGAGTACACAAATTCAACAATTGCAAGCATTAAGACGTAACAGATCAGAAATCCAGTGGACATCAATACTATGTCGGATCTCGAAATAGCTAAAACTAAATCAGACGCATCGAATAAAATTCTCCATATTACCACGATTATCTGAGTATAAATAAATGACTAATAAATCCTAATCACAATAATCTCCGAACATTTGATTTCTCGAAAGAATTAAAAAAAAAAAAAAAAAAAAAAAAAAGAGGAAATCAACCTTAAAGCCATCAACAGAGAGGAGACCGCTGAGAATACATTCTTTGAGGCCCGTCCCCAGCACTATCACATCGTACTCTTCATCCATCTTATCCCCTTAGCTGATCCTTCACCTAAAATTCAATCCAATTAGAGAAAGGAGTAGAAGGCCTTCAGAATCAAAGAGTGAGATAAATGTTGGTGTGTGTGAATGGATATAGATATGAACACAACTGGTCTCCTGCGCTTGGAGCGCAGGAGTATACTGCGCTCCAAGCGCAGGTACTGTTCACCCAAAAGGGCCGACAGTCCCTATTTTTATTTTTTTTTTTTTTTTTATTTTTTTGTTTTTTTTTTTTGTTTATTTGTCTTTGCTTTGGTTTGTATTTTTTTTTCTAATATTGTAATGTACTTTTTTTGATGTATTTTTATATAAAAAAAATTTCAATTGTAGTAATATTTTCAGTTGAATATTTTATCTATATTTTTTCCTTACATGAATTGTCTCATCAATCTCGTTTTTTGATATATTTTTGTATAAAATCTTATCAAAATTTTTTGTACACTATTTTTCAGTTGAATTGTCTTGTCAAATTTTTATCTATATTTTTTCCTTACATGAATTGTCAAACCAATCTCGTTTTTTGATGTATTTTTATATATAATACATTTAACTTTTTTTTGGTGTAATATTTTTTAGTAGAATTGTCATGTCAAATTTTTTTTATTATTTTTTCCTTACATGAATTGTCTCATCAATCTCGTTTTTTGATGTATTTTTGTATAAAATCTTATAAAATTTTTTTGTACACTCTTTTTCAGTTGAATTGTCTTGTCAAATTTTTATCTATATTTTTTCCTTACATCAATTGTCAAATCAATCTCGTTTTTTGATGTATTTTTATATATACTACATTTAACTTTTTTTGGTGTAATATTTTTTAGTAGAATTGTCATGTCAAATTTTTTTTTTTATTTTTTCCTTACATGAATTGTCTCATCAATCTCGTTTTTTGATGTATTTTTGTATAAAATCTTATCAAAATTTTTTGTACACTCTTTTTCAGTTGAATTGTCTTGTCAAATTTTTATCTATATTTTTTCCTTACATGAATTGTCAAACCAATCTCGTTTTTTGATGTATTTTTATATATACTACATTTAACTTTTTTTTGGTGTAATATTTTTTAGTAGAATTGTCATGTCAAATTTTTTTATTATTTTTTCCTTACATGAATTGTCTCATCAATCTCGTTTTTTGATGTATTTTTGTATAAAATCTTATCAAATTTTTTTGTACACTCTTTTTCAGTTGAATTGTCTTGTCAATTATTTTCTTTATTTTTCTTTTCTTGACTTGTCAATTCAATTTCGCATTTTGATATATTTTTCTTTACATGACTAGTCATTTCTTTCTCCAAATTTGATGTAGTTTTTTTCTATAAATTCTCATCTTTTTTAGCCATTATTATACCAACCAAATCATTTCACTTTCTTGCAACATCTTTGTTTCGGAATGGAAGGGGGCGATAATGTATTTGTACCACAAGTGAATGTTGGTGCGATTCCGCGAATTGGGCAAGAGTTTGAAACACTAGACGATGTGTACAACTTTTATAATGAGTATGCAAAATTAGCTGGGTTCAGTACACGTATTGGTAGTAGCCGAAAGAATCCACAAACGAATGAAGTTGTCTGGAAGTCATATGTTTGTTTCAAGCAAGGCCAGAAAGATGAAACATACCAAATGAAATTTAAAATTTTGGTGGCTCGTTCAGGAGAAAGGCTGCGTGGAGACTCTCGTTGTGGATGCACCGCCAAGTTAACTGTTTTGAAGAAGGAAACTCAAAATTCTTGGTATGTAAGTAATTTCTCCGAGGCGCATAATCACTCACTTTCCACACCAAGTAAGGTTCACCTACTACGTTCGCACCGCGAAGTTTCGACCACGAAGAAAGCACTTGCGGAACAGTTTTCACAAGCAAATATTCCTACTTGCCAACAAATCAGGCTCATGGAGATAGATGCTGGTGGTCCATCTTCGACTGGTTTCACTGAGCAAGATTTTAGGAACCATCAAAGAGACCTTTGAAGGGAACACATTGGGCATGATGCAGAAACACTAATAGAATACTTCGAGTTGGAGAAAAGAAAGGACCCCAGCTTTTACTACGCATACGAGACGGACGAGGATGGAGTTTTTGCTAGGTGTTTTTGGGCAGATTCCGATTCCAGGAGCTCATATGTCTACTTCAGAGATGCTGTCGTGTTTGACACGACCTACAATACCAACAAGTACTCCATGGTGTTCGCACCATTTATTGGTGTCAACCACCATCGTCAAACTATTGTATTTGGATGTGGCCTACTAAGTGATGAGAAGACGGATTCTTTCATTTGGTTGTTCTCGAAGTTTCTAGAAGCCATGCCAACACAACAACGTCCTGGTGTCATTATCATTGATCAAGATGTTGCTATTTCGATAGCAGTCAGTCAGGTATTCCCCGAAATTCTACATAGATTTTGTTTGTGGCACATTTTGAATAAGTTTTCAGAGAAGATAGGTGCTGTACTTTATAAGGAAATGTACCATGATTTGGTAAACATCATATTGGAGTCTGAGAATTCGTATGAGTTTGAACATCGCTGGTCTGAAGTGATGCTGACCACTCCACTAGGGGATAACGAGTGGCTGTGCCATATGTATGCAATAAGAGCCCGTTGGATACCAGCATACGTGAAGCACATCTTTTCTGCAGGGATGTCTAGCAGTCAGCGATCAGAAAGCAACCATGCATTCTTCAAAAGATACGTGGACAAAAAAAATACATTGATGGATTTCATCACAAGGTTTTCCAATGCCTTGGCTCACCAACGACATGGCGAATTGATTGCAAATCACACGGACCTAAACGAGCAGCCTCGGATGACAACTTCGTTCGGAATGGAAGTCCAGATGGCTAGCATATATACAAAGACAATTTTCCTACGCTTTCAGAAAGAGCTTGCACAGAGTACTCACTATCTTTGTTCGAAGAGTTCAAATTACGAGGGTCTCAAAACGTATTCCGTCAGGAGTTTTGAGAGTGGAAAAACATTTGATCGAGAACGTGAAGTTTCCTACTTCACAATGACTAATATTACATCATGCAGTTGTAAGACATTTGAGTTCGAAGGATATCCGTGTCGGCATATGCTTTCATTTATGATCAAGAAACAGGTTATGCTGTTACCAGACCATTATATTCTACGTCGATGGACCCAGACTGCAAAAGCAATTCCCATTTTTGAACCAATTGTCGATCCATCTACTGGGAATTCTTTAATTTCACGCCACGGTATGTTATCGCGCACTGCATCAGAGTTGGTTGACGAGGGAGCATTGACCGATGCTCGAACCACATTTCTAATGGATGGGTTTTAGAACTTGAAATTGCATGTTAGGGATGTCGATGATGGCGGTGATATACGGAGGAGTACGATGAAGAACAAGGGTAAAGAAAGTACTCAACATGTGGTCGATCCTACTCCGGTTAGGACGAAAGGGTGCGGAAAGCGACTGAAGTCGTCGAAGGAGGTAGTCATGTCCCAATCACGGCGAAATTGTCGTGGATGTGGTCGCAGTGGACATGATAGAAGAACTTGTCCAACTTTACAACCAAGGTGAGTTAATAGACAATATCATATTTAATCTTTATTTTTCTCCCCCATAATATATTTCATCTTTTTTTATTCATGACATTAGGACGCAACTGGTGGACGAGCCATGTGAACCACAACACTCATGGAATGATAATCAAGATAATATGTACACCAACATTGCTAGCAATGACTATGGGGAGTTTCAATACTATGGGGAGTTCCAAGGGTTTGACAACAATGACTATCATTAAGTCGCATTTTCGTTGTATTTTTTTTCAAATTGTATCTTTCTTAACTAAGATCGTTTATGTTAAATCTATTTTAATTTATGTTCGTTTTGTTTTTATTCAAATTAATCGTCAATTAATTGTGTACAAAATAATACAAAAAACTTTTGAAAGAAAGGAAAAAAACGAAGTAAAAAAAAAGAAAAAAAATGGGAAAGTGACAGCCCTTTCATGTTATAAAAAAAAAAAAAAAAAAAATTAAATTAAAACATGAAAGGCGACAGCCCTGCCCTTTCATGTTTTTTAAAAAAAAAAAAAAAATTTAAAACACCAAAAATGGGGCTGTCAGTCGACAGCCCCTGTGCATGAAAGTGGGGCCCTGCGCTCCAAAGCGCAGGATAACCCTGCGCTTGGAGCGCAGGGGAAAATAATTGTAGATATGAAAAATATAATATATGCGAGGCTTGTGCAGAGATGAAAGGGAAAGGGTCAAATCCATCAGCACAAGTTTGCAGGGGAAAATAATTGTAGATATGAAAAATATAATATATGCGAGGCTTGTGCAGAGATGAAAGGGAAAGGGTCAATTCCATCAGCACAAGTATATAGTTTTTGGGAAATTTTGAAAAAAATTTAATTTTTTTTTTTTTTTTTTGGAAAAACGCAAAAAATGATTGAAAAATATAAAAAATGGTTATATGATTGAAATTGAATTTGAGACATATCTACAATGTTACATTTTTTACATTAAAAAGTGTTTCATGTTTGCCATATCATTAACAAAAACATTACGTCAATCTTTTTATCTTCAATGCATTAAGTTTCATGTTGACATGAAAATAATAAATAAAAAAAGTTTAAAGCCCACTTTCTACTACTTGAAAGAGTGTTTAATGTGTAATTTTGAATTTTGTTGATTAAATAAATACTATTTTTTTAAGTTTAGTTTATTTTATTCGAATAAAAGAAATGTCAAATGAGCAAGATTATGAGATGTAGAAATAATGCATTGAAGATAACTTTTTGTCGTTCTCTTTCTTTTCATTTCATTTTATGTGGAAAGAAATTTCATGCATTGACTGTCTCATATGACAAAATTTATTCAGTGTAAAAAGTGTAACATTATATCTGCTTAGAGGGAAAGTTGAAAAGTTTTGTATCGAAGCAAACAAGCTCTCAATTTCACTTTACCCACTTGATTTTAATTTACCATGGTAAATTGACATATATTATAAAATTTATTTATAAGCAAATTTTTTTTACTACAATCGCTTTACATCATCTTACTGGAAACCACTAGACTTTAATTCACCATGGTAAATTGACATGTATTATATAAAATTTATTTCTATGCAAAAATATTTACTACAAAACAGAGGATAATCTTTAACTTGTTCGCTATACATCATCTTATTGGAAAAATTAGTAAATTGAAAATTATCGTAATATCCTTAAATTTTTAAAGTAAACGTTCTTTAATTTTAACACTTATGATTAATCGTAGTAGTATAATGTTTGACCACATTATAATTTAACACATGTTTTTCTCTGTTTCTTTCAATCACACATTCTTCAATATATTTTTCTCTCTTACTTTTTAATCTCACATTTTTAAAAAAATCACTATTATAAAATTTATTTTTCCAAAAAACTCATTTTAATCGGGATCAAACAAGGGAAGTAATTTTCATCAACTTAGGAAGTGATGAGTTATGAAATTTGAAATGAGATTGAAATTTGGTGATTTAATTGAAATTAAATTAAGTTTAATATTCAATCGAGTCAAATTTTATTTTAATGAACCAAATGATTTTTTTTTTTTTGGTAAGTTTATGGTAGCTCCCAATAAAGATAGAAAAGGGAAACTGGAAAAGAATTGTTTATTTACTGTGGAGAAAGGAATATGATTTGTAGGAATGGTAAATGAGCGAGTACGGGGCTGGGATATCAATCCTCATCCTTGCCTCATTAGAGATTTACCATCTCCATCCCCGTCTAAACGGAAACGGAATGGGGCATGGATGTCCATAATCCTCGTTATAATTTTGTCCATTGATGTCTTTTATAATGGTTATCTAATGTTTTAGTTATACAAATTCTTCTTAAAGTGTGATTATTTTACAAAATTTTCATTTAATAACTCTAAAAAATTATTAACATTAATAAAAAAACTCATAATAACTTTTATAGAGTAGTAAAAGTTTAATTATGTTAAGAAGTGTGTTTAGAATGAATGAGATGAGACTTGTGAGTGAGAAATGAAGAGTAATATAGAGTTGAAATGTAGGACTTGATTTTAGAATTATATATTTTGGGCATCGGGTGATTTATGACACTTTTAATTTGTTTGGATTTTTTTAATTGAACTTATTAATTGAGAATGATTTTGGGGCGGTAAGGATGGAGATTTGATAGCAATCTCGATCCCCGATCGGGATACTTTTTAATCCCTATCCCCGCCCCAATCCTATTATTGTCGGGGATTCCCCAGCTTGTTTGGGGCGGGTTTCCGTTGAGTTCGAGAATTCCTCGCCCTATTGCCATTCATAATGATTTGGGTAAGGAGGTAAACAAATAGGAATTTTTTTTTTTTTTTTTTTGAAACAAATGGGAAATTGGGATAGAAATTCTTTAATGAAGGATTATACCCCTAGCTCAAACCAAATGTTAACAAAATGAAAATAAGCTCGGTTTGGTGGAGATTAAAATTAAATTTTAATAGATTTTGATAAAAATTGATGAGATATGTGATTAAAAAATTATGAATCTCATGAAATATGTAATTGAAATTAATTTAACTTTAACCTATATTAAAATCTAGATTTTAATTATTACCAAAGGGGAGTAAATAAATATTTTTGTCCCTTTTTTTAAAAGATTGGAAAATGGGTGTTTTAATTTTTAAATTTGAAAAAGATTTAGTTCGAGAACTAGAACAAAGAAGTCAACTGTTCTTTGTGAAATAGAAATTACTCCTACAAAAAAAATAAAGAAAACGAGAATGCCTACTGCCAAGTTTGTTTTTTCATAAGAAAATACTATTTATACATGAGCATATACATACAAGCCCTTATTGTTGTTACGGTGAACATTGTTGTTCACTGCAGTTACGGTGAGGGCCTATGTGTCTATACAAGTAACACAACTCTTTTTCGTATATGATAAATTGCGAGCATGTTGCTCTTGAATAAGGTTAATTGGCGGACTCTCACCAATTTTCAATAATGTCTAGTAATGTTTCGTCTTATACTCTTTTTAGTCTAGCAAAAAGGGTGGAGCCTTCTAGCTCAATATTGCTAGCAATAATTTTGAATGGACATTTTTTTTTGGACATAACGTTTGATAATAGTGTTTGGTTTATAAACTTATTTATTTATGATTTTGAGGTAAAAAGTAATGGTTGAAAATTAGAGGAAAAAATATGTGTGATTAAAAAGTGATTTGAAAAATTGTATTATTTATAAACATGTTTATAAATAAGAAATATTCTTTTACCAAACACTTGCTTAAGTGACATTTCAATCCCACATCAGCTTCAATCAATGTCGAGATGATACCTCGATATGTCATTTAAAAGTGTCCCAAAAAAATGTATGTGTAGATTCTATAGAACTACTCTATAACTAGGTGGATTGACTACATAAAAATAAAACACAACCTCGATAGCTTCTATTTGAAAATTCAATTTGGGTTTGCAATTATGGAGCTTCTGCCTGTACTTGAAATTAAATTACTCTACTTTTACCGTGTTATTAATTTCATGTTACCACAAGTAAAATCGTATACATCCTCAATTTGACAAATTTGTTTAAAAACATATTTTTTAAAAATAATTCTTCAAATCATTTTTTAATCGCATACATTTTCTCTCCACTTTTTAACCGTATATTCTACCTTGCATAAAAAACATGCTTTTAAATACAAAACTTTTTACAAACAGAGTCGTAATCAAGTGCATAGCTGTGGAACTTTAAGGCTTGGATTTAAATTTTTTAGGCCCTTCCGACGTCATAATTGTGTAATTTTTCCAAAGAGATGTTCCTATGCATTATCTGACGTAAAGAAATTTCATTGGGGAGTTTTGACACTTTTTAATGGTCTCTGTTGACGTCTCGTAAGTATTCTCAAGGTTGGGCACTATTTTTATGTTGACGGTGCTCAGTCTCGGGGGTACTTACGGGACGTCAACACACGGTATTGCTTAGTGGTACCAGGGAAGTCTTTTGAATTTTTAAGTTTCATATGTCCAAGATTCGAAATCCCTTGAATACGCATTCACATCGCGTGAAACAAATTCAAACTACGTAGTTTCAAATGCCTCCCTGGTACCACTAAGCAATACCGTATGTTGACGTCCCGTAAATAATCTCGAAACTGGGCACCGTCAACAGTCTCAATGAATTTGTTAGTGGGCAGCCAATTGTGCCCAATTTACCTAATTCAGAGCAAGAAATCGTATTATGACTATTACAGGGTTCTCCTTCAATTAAAAGTTTTTTCCCTCTCGTATATGCATATATATATATATATATACATACAATGGCAGAGCCACATGGACGACGGGGTTGGCAATTGTCTCCACTACTTTTTAAACTTTTTTCCAATATATATTAGATTTATATGTTTTTGAATATATTCCCACTCTATATATAGTCCATCTGACGTTGTTCTTAGTTCTTACCCTCAACATGAAAATATTGACCCTGTAATTGTATGTGTCTTCAAATGCATTTGACCTTTGCAAGTTTTTTATTCAACTCTCTATGCATTGGAAACGAAGCAAATGGCACAATTACCATAAGACAAGTGAGAGATGCATAGAAGAACAAAACGGTCATATTATTGCGAAAGTGCAAATGAATTCCATAATGTTTAGATATGGAGTAAATGATGTGCTTATAAAATATTATGATATGAGTTGTGCTACACTCACAATGCATTCATCAATCAGAATGACAATTTGTTTACGTGGCACGATCCTTTTTTTTTTCACACATCACATCTGTTAGTAAAATTTATCACAGATAAATTATTTATCTATGATTTAAAATCATCATGCTAAATTATCAAGAATTAAATAACTGAAACGGAAGCGTACCTTAATCAGATATGATTCACGATGAACGATTCGGCGGTTGAATCTTCTAAATCAATACGTAGTCCTTATTTTCTCTCTGATGATGGGATGTCAAAAAGAATGAACAGTACGTACGATTCAGGGACCATAACCGACTTTATATATTGTATTGTCAGTTAACATAATCCGGCCCATCATGAATTAGGTAATTGCCAGGTAATGGCCTGGTATCTATAAATAAAAGCCCATACATTAATTAGATGCATTAAAGCCCAATATACCAAATCCTTATTAGATCACTTTAAATGGACTTAACCAAATTGATAGTCTTTTATTCAATACACAATAATTCACATATAAGCCCACACAATTGATTAAAATCCTTACAATCTCCCACTTGGGCTATATGTGTAACCTTACAATTGTGTATCAATCATAACCTTATGAGTACTCAGAATTTTGCTATCATTACTGAATGCATCCCCAAATAATCCGGTCCATCAATTATATCAACATAGGATCAAAGCGGCTTTCGCTACATTAATCGTAACTAAACCTATCAATGGTCACGTATATCAACATAACTGAATGACATGGATCAAGTATGGATGTGTAGCATGGAAATTACATGTAATGTGATTTTCAACATGCTTATTTCCAACTGGTCCAACTTTAGTGAGATCATCCTCAAACGAGTTCAGAGATAATAAACCTGAAACCTTACAGCTCTAAATAACTTTAACTTTAAACTGTATCCAAAAGGACAATAAATGTGTCTAATGCACCCAAAATACAAACTCCCACTGAAATCAAATATCCTTAAGAAATACAACACCCATATGAGTATTATGCTCATGAAAGACCTTGTGTTGTAATACTTTATTAAGTGGATCAACAATTATGGAGTTTGTCCCAATGTGCTCTTATTGACACATGTCCACTCTGAACTGTATCCTTCACAACCAGGAACTTATATCAATGTATTTTGACTTAGTTGAGTTCCTGTTGTTACTGGAATATAAATCTGCTGAGTTATTGTCACAATATAACTTTAGTGGTCTTTCTATACCGTACAGAATATGCAGTCCAGTGACAAGATTTCGCAGCTATATTCCATAATTAGATGCCCCCAAAATTGCTACAAATTCTGCTGTCAAGTGAAAGAAGCTAAAGTGTTTGTTAAGCACTCCTTCCGGAAATAGCTCCACCAACCAGCAGATAAATGTATCCTGATGTGGATCTTTTACTTTCTTGGCATCTAGTAAAATCGGAATCATAATACCATATGATCTCCAACTGATCCGATTTTCTGTATGTGAGCATGTAATCTTTTGTTCTCTTTAAATACCTTATAATCCATGTTTGGCTGCTTTCCAAATGATCCATCACAGGGTTACTTAAATATTTGATTAGTATCCCAATAATATATGTAATATCCAAACGCATACAAACTTGAGCATACATCAAACTCCCTATAGCTGAACTATATGGGATCCTCTGCATTTCTTTAACTTCAAGATAACTTTTCGGGCATTAGTCGAGACTAAATTTGTCTCCCTTAGCGATAGGGCTGTCCCCTGATTTACTGTCTTGCATGCCAAACCTCTTAAGTACTTTATCGATATAACCCTTTTGTGACAATTCAAGAATACCCCGAGAACAATCCCGGTGTATCTGAATTCCTATACAAAAGAGACGTCACCAAGATTTTTTAATCTCAAAATTTCTTGACAAAAAATCTCATAATTTTATGTGACATACCTATATCATTAGTGACAACCAATAATCAACATATAAAACCAGGAAAATATACTTACTCCCACTGAACTTGTAATACACACAACCATCAACAGCATTAATCTCAAGACCAAATGAGATAATTACTTGATGACATTTGTATTACCCTTAACGAGAAGCTGGTTTAAGCACATAAGTGAATTTCTTTAATTTGTAAATCATTTGCTTTGGGTCTACTGACACAAAGTTTTCTGATTGCACCAAATAGATCGTCTCATCAATGTCGCCATTGAGAAACGCCACCTTAGTATCCATTTGATGTAACTCGAGGTCAAAATGTGCAACAACCTAACTTTTCTGAAAGAGTCTTTCGTAGAAACAAAAGGGAAAGTCTCTTTATAATCAATGTCATCATTCTATGTAAAGCATTTAGATACAAGACGAACTTTATATCTTTCCACATTACCTTTCGAATCCCCTTTGGTTTAAAAATCCATTTAAGACCAATGGGCTTCGCACCTTCTGGTAATAGGACAAGATCCAAAACTTTATTGTCTTGCATATGCTTATACTCCTTATTTATGGCATCAATCCACTTTTGAGAGTTAGAACCCTACATGGCCTGATGGAATTGATTGGACCATCTTCCACCATTCCATTATTTTCCTTATGTTCTTGGAAAAATACTATTTAAATTATCCGGAATAACATTTTCCCCTTTCTCTCGTGGATCTCCTTAATGGCTTTTGTTATTGAGGTTGTTGAGTTTGTACTTATGAAATTTACCTTATTTTGGACGGGAAGTTCTTCAACATTGTCCAGTTGAGGTTTCGGATATGCTTTTTGATCAATGACATGCATAGAAAACTTGCACATTGTCAAAAGCAACAATAGGAATCGAAACCGAACCTTCCTCAACTTCTTCCTTAAAGACAATATCTTAATCTTATTCCTCCCCCAAACTCAACATCCTAAAAAATGTTGCATTTCCCGTTTCAAAAGTTGACTTAAGTGTGGGATCATAAAATTAATAGCCCCTTAAAAGCTCAGAATAACCAATAAAGTAGCTGCTGACTGTTTTGGAGTCCAATTTCTTTATGTGGCCTATAAAGCCTAGCCTTAGCTGGACATCCCCAAATATGAAAATGCTTTAGACTAAGCTTTAAGCCTGTTAAAAGCTCATAAGGTGTTTTAGTAGCTGCTTTAGTTGGTATTATGTATGATCTTTATTTGTTTTCTTGCCCTTATCTTTAGAGGTGTTTTTCCAAGTGAACACTTTCAGTTCTGTCCTGGTTCAACTTTTCTTCCTCTTGCACACAAAATAGAATGAGCTCAATTAGAGTTCATTTCTCCCTTTGATAGTTACAACTGACCTTAAATTGACTGAATTGTGCGAGAAGCTTGCACACTATGAAATGATCTCATTGCGAGTCCATTTCTACTTTGACAGTTATAACTAACCTTAAATTAACTATATTGTGCAGGAAGCGATATCAATACTAAATGCACGAGCAAGTCATTAGACAAGTCGAGTTTTAATTCCTTAAGTTTTGAAGCAGTGTGAGACATCTACATGATGTATTCCCTTATTTTCCCATTGCCTTTACACTTTAATGAAATCAAGCTTTGCATAAGCGTGTTTGTTTCAGCCTTATCATTTTTCGCAAAACGTTTCTTAATTTCGGCAAGGAATTCATTGGCATCATTTACCTCCTCAGATACTATGCCACTAAAGGCTTCCGGAATGCCGCACTTAATGATCATGAGACTCACGTAATTTAAGCAATCCCACTTCTCAAAGTTCCTCATTTGATTAGATGAACTTTCATCCGTAAGAGGAGCAGGTTGCTCAATCCTTAGTACATGGTCTAAATCCATGCAGCCAACGAAAAGTTAATGGTCTTGTTTTGATCCTTGAAGTTTGTTCCATAAATATAGGGATTAAATTTGAGCTTGTAGATACACTACTAGCAGAATTTGAAATACTCAAACAAAATAGCTCACATAAGTACCTTATTATGCAAATCATACTTTCAAATAATGGTAGGGCCCATCACAAGATACCTAGCACAACATCAATATTTAGTCTTTGGACAGAAATATTGACTTGTAAGTGGTACTCTTGGTGTAGTGATCAAACACTGACAGTAAGACATGTCAACCAACAAACCTTTCTTTGGACCGATTTATTGATCACACGTAAAACCAAATAACCGTCAAGTATTTATCACCACAAGTTCGTGTGAAATTCGGGCCAAATATTGACCTTCCTTTGGGCCGATCAATATCCGCATGAGATAACACACAAACACCTAATTTTCCCTTGGTGTAGTGATCAAACACTGGCAATAAGACATGTTAACCAATAAACCTTTCTTTGGACCGATTTATTGGTCACACGTTAAACCAAATAATTGCCACGTGTTTATCACCACAGGTGCATGTGAAATTCGAGCCAAATATTGACCTTCCTTTGGGCCGATCAATATCCGCAATGAATAACACACACAAATACCTTCTAGTATTCAAAGTTAATTAATATCCACAAGAGAGGTTGCTTGGCAACATGTTGCTTCAACTAACTTACTTTCGAATATTATATCTCTCAAAAGATTCTGATGTACCAAGATTTGAAACTGAAATCACTGATTTGCATCTATATTTGACTTTAGGATTTGAATTATAGAATTCAAAACTTCAGAATAAAGCAATCCTTAAGTTGAGAGAATCAATTGCAATATTCTTAAACTTTTGGTGGCCAATTATGAAAAATTTTATGCTTGAAGGACTTAAATTATAATTTTTCCAAAACCTTATTGACCAATTTAGAGAAATTCCAAACTTTAGGTCCCAATTTGAAAGAAAAAACAAACTTTAGAGGGCCAAAATAGGAAATTTTCAATCTTTAAAGGTTGATTTTGAAAATTTTCAAACTTTAGGAGCCAATTTAGAAAATTTCCAAACTTTAGGGACTTAATTTAAAAAAAATTCAAACTTTAAGGACCAATTTTGAAAATTTCCAAACTTTAGTGACTGAATTAGAAAATTTTCAAAATTTAGGGATTGAAAATGAAAATTTTCAAACTTTAAGGGACCAAATTAGAGAATTTTCAAGTTTTAGGGACCAATTTTTGAAAATTCTCAAACATTAGGGGCTGGATTGGAAAATTTTCAAACTTCAGGGGCTGAATCATAAAATTCCATAACTTGAAGGGTCCTGACTTAACTAAATTATAACTTTAGGGGCTCAATTTATAAATTTCAGAACTTTAAGGGCCAACTTAAATAATTTATAACTTTAGGGTTTAAACTTTATATCATAATAAACATGGAGGACGATGTCCAAATAACCAGAATTTTTGAAAATTGCAACTGAGCCCTTGAAGACTTCTAATTTTCAGCCAAAAGTCCCTTCTTCAAATCGCAAATTACAGCGGCTAGGTTTACAACCCTAGCCCACCGCCGCCACCTCCTCCAAATTCGGAGAACGTGTCGCACCCCCCGGTGATTCCCTTTGCGATGCAGCGCCTTCTCCGGCATTGCACTGCTGCACCGTCGCGTGCAGTGCTGCGTGCAGCACCCATCGCGCGCAACGCCGTGCGCAGCCAAGTGCACCGGTCAGCTCTGCCTTCAGCTATCGCGGTTTACCTTCTACCGCAAGAGGCTGCGTCTGCAGCGTAGCGAAACAGCAACTCGCCCAACCCCAACTTCGGCTGTGGCTCCTTCGGCCATCCTCATTCATCCTCAAAATCAGCACCAAACTTAATCAAATATGATTCAACAACCAAACTCAACACAAATCCACAGATCATATTCGAAAACTATACCCATCATCAAGAAATTAGATTCAAAATCAGATTCGAAAAAATAACCCAACCGGCCATACGCATACACACATACATATTCACAATCCATACCCAATTCGTATATTCATCTGAATTCATACCTCACTTCGAAAAGTATGTATGGACAGATTCTTTATGTAAATTCAATTTACAGATTCATCACAGAAATTCCAATTTTAAGGCATGTATTATGTGATACGGTAGTAAGCACACACACACACACACACACACACACACACACACACACACACACACACACACACACATATATAATATCTCTTAACCACGTATAAAATTGAAATTTCTATTCCAAACCATACTATTAAACAGGAAGATCTGATAATCAACATGATGATTGGCTCTGATGCCACTTAGTAAAATTTATCACATATAAATTATTTATCTATGATTTAAAATCATCATGCTGAATTATCAAGAATTAAATAATTGAAGTGGAAGCGTACCTTAATCAGATATGGTTCACGATGAACGATTCGGACGTTGGATCTTCTAAATCAATACGTAGTCCTTATTTTCTCTCCGGTGATGGGATGTCAAAAAGAATGAACAGTACGTACGATTCAGGAACCATAACCGACTTTATATACTGTATTGCCAGTTAACCTAATCCGGCCCATCTTGAATTAGGTAATGGCTTGGTATCTACACATAAAAGTCCATACATTAATTAGATGCATTAAAGCCCAATATACAAAATCCTTATTAGATCACTTTAAATGGGCTTAACCAAATTGATAGCCTTTTATTCAATACACAATATTATGATATGAGTTATGCTACACTCACAATGCATTCAACAATCAGAATGACAATTTGTTTACGTGGCACGATCCTTTTTCTCACACATCACATCATCTTTTTAATCAACAACAACAAACACTTCCACATCACCAATTGTCATCCTTATTGTGAACAACATTGTGTAAATAGATTTATTCTTATGGTATTTCATTACGGATGCTCCTCAAAGGCTGAAGAATAAAGACTTGTCTATTGTACTTACTATTTTTAGGGATTCCAATGTGTCTCGTTCTGGACCCCAGACCTGCGAGTTCCCCACGGGTCTCGAGGTGGTCCTTCTAAACAATTTATTGTCCCATTTATATTTTTTTCATTTGTTTAATAGGGAAAATGGGAAAAAAATTCATGTTGTGGGGGTGGCCTAGGACCCCTAATTTTCAGGGCGGGTGGCCCCTTATGAGATCCGGTCCCGATGGGTTTCGAGTCCATCGGATTTTTCTATTCTTTTTTTTTTCGAGAGGAAAAAATAGAATGTTTCTTTTTTCCTCTATTCTATTGAATGTTTCATTACAGATGCTCCTCAAAAGTTGAAGAATAAAGACTTGTCTATTGTACTTACTATGTTGTGTCCAATATATGCAATTTTTTCATTTTTTTAATCTCCGAGCTTTCTGTGAAATATAATCATTCTCAATTTGGCTGGCAGTGGTTTAGACCTATCTTAGAATCCAAAATTTCAGGTTCTATTTCAAATGTACTAAATGCTCGGTTGAAATATCATCCAAGACAAATTCATATAATTCTAATTATATCGTTGAGCCTATAAAATAGTATGTTTGATATTCCTTTTATTTATTCCTTTTTCCAATATTCTCTTTTTGCTTCATATTGCATATTACTAAGAGATTGATTATTGCTTCAACTTTGGGACGGACCCATTAAGGGTCCAGTGGGTGCGGCCGCTCCATTAAGGGTCCTGTTGACCACAAAATCTAACTGGATCTTGGACCAACACGTATCAGCTCCTCCCTCTTGAACACGTGGATCTCCTGCGCACTGTGACAAACTATCAGTTTGCAAAGGGAACCGAGGTGGCTCCCGTTTGCACTCCGATGCCAAAGTCAATACTCATTTTCAGCGAATATATATTGGGTGCGGGAAATATAAGTGTGTAAAAGAGAGAAAAGGGAGTGAGAGAAATATCTTGTTAAGAGTCTTAAATTGCTAACCTTTAACTTGGAGACAATCGTGCTTTATTTATAGAGGAACTTGTTATCTCAGATCACGACACGTGGCATACTTTACACTTGTCATCACCCTAGCTCATGGAGGTGACAACCTTACTTTTCAACCGTAATCATTGCTACATTTCGTAGGGGATGGGCGCCTGTCACGTCTTGGTAAAAGCAGTGTCCCGTCACTAACTCCATCATCTTCTGGTCAACGCCGTAAAGCACCCCGGTTGAGTATAAAGCACATCGGCTAGGCGTTAACCAGGTCGGCTAAAGGGGTTTGCTTGACGTACCACCTCGGCCTTCATCCCAAGGTGATATTTTAAGCCTTAGCTGTAGGTCAAGATTCGTTGGGCCACTATTGGGCCTTCGCTAGTGGATCACTGTACCTTTCTTTGGGCCCGGATTCAACACTAGTCCCTCAAATCTGAAGGGATCATTCATGGTCATGTAGGATTTTCCATGATTTCACAGCATTAACTTCTTAGGGAGTCGATAATGAAATTCCTTATGTAAGGTTCGGATCCATATTATAGCCGATCTTCTGCCTCGGATTTTCCCTCCTAAATGGGGTCGGGATCGTACTAGCGCGTTCCTTAGGCGACGCATTTAATTCAGAGGGGCTATTGGTGTCTATTTCCAAGAAAAAAAATATATATATATATAAAATGGGAGGGGAGTAGCATTTCGCAGCGCGTGGTATTCACTGTGATAGCTGAACGGTTTTGTCCCTCCCTTTGACGGCTGGCGCTTTGATTAGCCAATTCTCCAAGAAGCATGTGTTAACCACATTAATCATACGGCTCACAAAAATCAATGAACCTAGATCATTGGGATCCCTATAAATCCTTCTTCATTTTATTATTTCCCCTTTTACCACTTTCTAAGAGTTTTTTGCAGCAATATTCTGGCGAAAGCTTGTTCCATTTTTCTTCCTGCAAGTTTCGAGTTTTCTCCTCAAGGGTTTTCTACCCAGCATCCGCCCTTGACGTTTCACGGTTTTTCCTGTTGAGTTCTTCATTCCAAGTGCGCAGTTTCACACATTCGTCTTTTGAAGGTAAATCTTTTGGTCCCTGTATATGCAAGACTTTCTTATTTTTAGTTTCTCATTGTGGGTTTGAAAATTTTTGTTTTTGCATTTTGTTTTCCTTTTGTTGAGTCTGACCCACCTTTAAAACAAAAGAAAAAAATGGAAAGAGTTGGGGGAACGGGTTCACAAGAAATGTTAGCAATGGCGGTTCCCGTCAGAGGTTTCTGCCCCATCTCTTTATCGATTTTTAGTTCCCGCTTCTTTAGGGAGCAGATTAGGAGGAGGAATAGGAAAACTAGTGGTATAATTTATTTGAGTGATTCTGACAGCGAAGAAGAGAGAAACCAGAACTACATGGCCCATCTGTCGTCCGAAGAGGAATCCGCGCTAAGAGAACTCCGAAGCAAACGTGATAGAGACATGGGGAGAGAAGGAGCAACAGGTTCTTCTTTTGGCCCACGGGATCTTGATTTGGGCACCAGGGCCCCTTTCCGGGCGCACAGAGAGGAGTTGGGGCTCTCAGGGGAGGAGATAGCCCAGGTCGAAGGTTGGGTGGACCTGGTGAACAAAATATCAGGATATCACGTGGACCCCGACCCAAACCCAGATTTGTGGGAGAGCAGCGAGGTCGCTACTGAAATCCGAGGAGTTGACTTGGCTGGGGCCTTGGCGAAGTTCAGGATGTCAGAAGGGGTCCGTTTAGTGCATCCTACGCCCTCTTGCCGACCATGCAGCCCTCTCTCAGGCCAAGTGGCCATATGTTACGATGCCCTGTCCTGCGGTATGCGGTTACCTCTGCATCCTTTCTTCAGGGCCCTGCTTAGGAGCTACAACTTGTGCCCCTACCAGTTAGCACCTAATTTCTGGACACAGGCCGTGGGCACTTGGCTAGCGTGGCAAGAGGTCAACCCCGACCATCCCATCTCACTATACATTATTCATACTTTGTACACTCTGAAGAAGTCAGTGAGAAGGGAGAGGGACGATGTGAAGGACTGGTATTATCTGTCTCCTCGAGGCTCATATCCTCCTGTTATTACTGGCCAACCTACCTCTATAAAGAACTGGAGGAATCAATGGTTCTGGGTGGCTGGGGAGTGGCAGAGTTCTCCTGTGGACCCTTGTCCGGAAATTTCTGTTCCCCGAACTCTTTCCCTTCCTAGTGAGTCTTGCGTTTGCTTTAGTGTCCTTAAGTGTTATGTGTCACTTGTTTTTATTTTCGATTCACCTTCTTTTGATGGTTTTTAACACGTTTCCGACTTGTGACAGGGGATACTTTTGCCCGCCTACTCTCTGACCCGGATTTAGCGACCGTTAGGCGTCTGTTCGCTTACAAGGGCACCTTTTAAGGGGTTATTCAACAAAACAATCTATTCGTCAAACACGGTCTTATGCGAGCCATGGGTGAGTTTGCTTTGTTACTGCTTTTATATCTCATGCTTTTTCTGTTCGTAACCTCATTTCCCTCTTTTTCTTGCTAGGTTCTAAGGTTTTTCCAAAGATTTCTCTGAAGGGTCTCATGGCTACGAAGATTCCCCCTGCACTCCGCCATGGCAGTGAAATTGAGAGAAAACAGAAGGTGGTATTGGCCAACCTGCAAGTTGAGGTGGCAAAGGAGGTTTCCGAGGCGTCTACGGCCCAACTTCAGGGGCCTTTACCAGCTCTACTGCCACTGCCTACTTTGCTACCTGTGGGCCCCCAGCAGCCTAGTACAGAAAAGGAGACTGATCATAAAGGAGTTCTTCCAAAGGGGAAGGGGAAAAGGTCTGATGGAGGGGGCTCTAAAAGAGACAGGGAGGCTAAGGGTGCCCCGGTGCCGCCCTCATTGTCCGAAGACATATCTGAACATGCCCCTGAGGAGGAGCCTGCCCCCTTGAAGAGGCTAAAAAGGGGTAAGGGCAAGGAGTCCACTTCTGCGCCTCCGCCACCAATGATTGAAGATCTGGAGGACGAGCGAACCGTGCCCATTCCAGGATTGGCTTACGAAGTGACACCAGAAGGGGCAGAAGAACTCAAATATATTAAAACAGTCTTCTCCCCAAGGATGTCACTTTCATCCCTTCACTATTTGACTCCCCCAGTTCTCCTCCAGCCCGGGCCGCCTTTATTACTGAACAATTTTGGACGGAGGGCTGGTCTGCTTTCTCCTCTAGTGTCAGTCCGTCCCGGAAGTTGCTCGGCGCCAAGGCTATGAATGCCAGGGCACTGGCCCTCATTGATGAGGTGGAGTCATCCGTGGAGGAGGCGCAGAGGGACAAGAAGAATGCTGAGACTGCTCTCTGGCACGCGGACAACATGTTAAAGGAGATAAATGACCTAAAGACCCAGTTGTCCATAGCCCGGAAGTCTTCCTCTGAGGAGAGGGCCACTGCTAAGCGTCTCCAGGAGGATAACAATAAGCTGAGACATGACCTCCAGGCTTCTGAGTCAGACGTGGCGATTTTGTGCAAGAAACTGGATGATTCCAACCGTGCACAGTCTATCGCATCTGAGGCCCTGGCCGCTGCTAATGCCGCCAAGTTAAAGCTGGAGGGCGAGGTAGTAGCAGTTAATGAAAAACTGGGGAGGGAGCTAGAGGCTAGGACGAAGGCAGAAGAGGACCTTGCCTCTTTGGAAAAACATATGCAAACGAGGATCCCTGAAATCCTGGAGCAGACTGTCTCGACACGGGTGGAGAATGCTTTAAGTACTAGAGTGTCGGAAGTTGTCCAAAACTTCAAGGACACTTTTGAAGAGACCCCTGAGTACGAGGCTATGCAGCGGGTTTTTGGGAACTTAGGGGCCAGGATGTCCTTGGGGGACGTGAAGGAAATTTTTCCAACTTTGGACCTATCCTCCATTGAAGCATTCTACCCCGAGCCTCAAGATGCTCCTGCAGATCCATTAGGTGCATCCAGCAAGGGCTCTCCAGAAGGCGTTCCTCCACAATGATCATCTTCCATCTTTGCCTTGTTGCTAGTTAGTTAGTGTGTTTGTTTTTGTTTTCTTCTTTTTTTTTTTTTTTTTTGGTAAGTGCCCCGGCACCTGATATTGTAAATGTAACCTTTATTTGATTTGTAAATGCCTCATTTTTATGAATGGAATAGTTTATTCATATTTCGCCACAGCAACGTTTCAAACTGTTCAAGCATGAGTATTTCCAAGTGCGAATGCTTCGTAATTGTATGATGATATGTGGGAAATTGTATATGTCTGTATATGTCTTTCGTAATTGTATGATGATATGTGGGAAATTTTATATGTCTGTATATGTCTAGTGACTCAGATCTAACGAGCTTAATGCGTTCATGTTTGCTGGTTAGATCTGATTTTGACCAACTTTTGAGAAGTTTTACCTTATATTTAGTAACACCTATATTTACAACTTTGTATGAACTTCTATTAATGGCGTGAACACTTTCAATCCATACGCCGAGGTCATGGTGTAAATTCGCAAGAGTCATTTGTTTTTAACGAAGTGCGCATGTGTTTTTTACAGCACAAATAATATAGGGACTTTTACGCTTGATTACGCAGTACTTAGTACACATATATCTTGCGAATGCTTCGTCTAAGTGTATGTATGAAAGCATCAACAATTTTGCGGAAACGTATAATATTTCGTACGAGAGAGCGCTCCTTATGTATGAACTAACTTAACGCTTTAAGAACTTTGGTTTATATGACAATGTCTGAGGCATTTATGCTTACTAGCTGGATTTGATTTTGACAATTATTTGAACGTTTCTCAAATCACCTTTTGTAGGACCTTTGCAAGCGAGTTTGTATGGATTTCTTTTTATGGTGCCAACACACTCGATTTTTTACGCAGTGATCGCCGTGTGGGATTTATAAAATCCCTTGTTTTCAACAATTTTTATGCATGGCGTGGACGTATGGTGTCATGACCAAAATAATTTTGGAATGTGCTTTTATCCATTATGTTTGTCTAATATATAGATTGGCGTAACATTCAATGCAGCTCGCCCATGATTTTTAGGAAGCCATATGGTAATGTTGCAATCATAGATGAGGAATTTAGTTTTACTGGAAATAACGGCGAAGGTGGTCCGTGTTCCAAGGATTACATAGAGGTACTCCAGACAGGTCCTCAATCATGTATGTTCCGGGTACCACCTCGGCAAGGACCTTGTAAGGGCCTTCCCAGTTAGGACCTAGAGTCCCTACTCCTGGCTCATGTGTTGAAGGAAGAACCTTTTTGAGGACCAAGTCCCCAATATTAAAGCGTCGAATCTTCACTCTTTTGTTGTAGTATTGAGTCATCTTTTTCTAGTACTTGGCCATAACCACTTGGGAATCACTCCACTTTTCCATGAGGAAATCTAAACCAGCCCTTTGCGCTTCCTCGTTCCTAACTTCTTCGTAATGAATTTGACGAAGTGAAGGGATTCCAATTTCAACGGGGCATACCGCCTCGGCTCCGTATGCCAGCGAGAAAGGTGTTTCACCAGTAGCGGTGTGCGAGGTGGTTTGAAGTGCCCATAACACTTGTGAGAGTTCATCTACCCATGCGCCCTTTCTGAATTCCAACTTCCTTTTCAGGGTGTTTTTTATGGTCTTGTTCACAGCTTCGACTTGTCCGTTGGCCTGCGGGTGATGTGGGGATGAGAACAGTTTTTTAATTCCCAAATCGTCGCATAACTCATCGAGCTTTGGTTTTTGAACTGTTTCGCATTGTCGCTAACCAACGACTGTGGTATTCCGAACCGGCATATGATATTTCTCCAAATGAACTTGGTGGTGTTGGCCTCGGTGATCTTCATCAAAGGTTCCGCTTCGACCCACTTGGTGAAGTAGTCAATTGCTACTATCGCAAAGCAATTGTTACCAGCACCTCGAGGCATAGGACCAATAATGTGAACCCCCCACTTTGCAAAAGGCCAAGGGCTAGTCACCACAGTTAGCTCGTAATGCGGTTGATGTGGTATGGTTGCGTGTCTTTGGCATTTATCGCACTTGCGAACGAAGTCATGGGAATCCTTTCGCATAGTAGGCCAAAAATATCCCTGTTTGAGGGCTTTCCGAGCTAGCGATAATGCCCCGGCATGGTTGCCACAGATGCCCTCATGGATTTCTCTCATCACATACTGCCCTTCCTCTGGCCCCACACATCTCAGCAAAGGAGAGGTGTAACTCCGCTTGTAAAGTTGGTCGTCCAAGAGTACAAAGTTTGCAGAGTATTTCTGCAATTTTCGAGCTGCTTCTGGCTCGTTTGGCACTGTCTGATGCTTCAAATAGGCGATCAGGGGGTTCATCCAGGATCCCTCTTCTTCAATCGCCAAAATCTCCAATCCTGGTTCAATAGAGGAAGTCAACATGTGCTCAACTGGGATTAGATTGTGTAACTCTGAATCGCTGCTACTTGCTAATTTGGACAAAGCATCGGCTTTGAAATTTTCTGCTCTGGGGATATGTTGCAACTCCATTTTCCCGAAATGTGCAGCCAAATCTCTTAATTTCTTCAAGTAAGCAACCATAGAAGGTTCTTTGGCAGAAAATTGCCCATTAAATTGGCTCACAACAAGCTGTGAATCGCTGTTAGCCACTACGGACTTAACTTTCAAGGCTTTCGCGAGTCTTAGCCCGGCTAATAACGCCTTGTATTCAGCAACATTGTTCGAGGCTTTGAATTCAAAGCGAATTGCACTGTGTAATTTAAACCCCTCTGGGCTTACTAACAATATTCCTGAGCCGGATCGTCCATCAGCCGAGGACCCGTCAACGAACAATCTCCACTCTTGGCTGTCATATTGGTTGTCATCCGTGTTATCTACCATTTCGACCTCAGGGGGATGTGTGAATTCAACTACGAAGTCCGCCAATGCTTGACCCTTTACAGCGGTCCGAGGCGTATAATGTAGGTCGAACTGATTGATTTCTATTGCCCATTTCAGTAATCTCCCGGAAACGTCCGGTTTTTGCAACACTTGTCTCATGAGAAAGTTGGTGAGCACGTGTACGGAGTGTGACTGAAAGTAGGGACGAAGTTTACGAGAGGCTGTGATTAACGAGAGAGCAAGTTTCTCCATATCTGGGTGACGCGTCTCAGCGTCCAGCATAGCTTTGCTTACATAATATACTGGAAACTGACTTACATCCTCCTCTCTGACTAATACGAAGCTAACAGCCTCTTTTGATACAGCCAAATATAAGTAAAGAGGCTCGCCAGCCTTTAGCTTTGATAGCAAAGGGGGACGTCCCAAAGAAGCTTTCAGGTCGGCAAACGCCTGCTCGCATTCTGGTGTCCATTGGAATCGCTTTCCCCCCTTTAGGACCTTGAAAAACGGCAAGCATTTGTCAGTGGATTTTGAGACGAATTGGTTCAAGGCCGCAATTCTTCCCGTTAAGCTTTGCACTTCTTTTGGATTTCGAGGCGATTGCATGTTTAGCAAAGCATTGATTTTTTCAGGATTGGCTTCGATTCCCCTCTTATTCACCATGAATCCGAGGAATTTCCCAGATGCTACCCCAAAAGCACACTTTTCTGGGTTGAGTTTCATCCGATATTTTTCCTCAAAACATCGAATGCTTCTGACAAATGGAGGATATGATCCATGGCGACCATGCTTTTTACTAGCATGTCATCAACATACACTTCCATAGTGTTTCCCAATTGTTTCGAGAAAATGCGGTTTACCAGTCTCTGATAGGTAGCTCCCGCATTTTTCAAGCCAATTGGCATAGCTCTGTAGCAATAGAGTCCTCTATTTGTGATAAACAAAGTATGATCTTCATCCGGTTCAAACATGGGAATTTGATTGTAACCAGAGTATGCATCCATGAAGCTTAGCAGTTCGTGTTTTGCCGTGGAGTCAACCAGCTGATCGATCCGGGGTAGTGGAAAGCTGTCTTTGGGACATGCCTGGTTCAAGTTGGAGAAGTCAATGCACACCCTCAGTTTCCCGTTGTGTTTTGGTACCAAAACAGGATTTGATACCCACTTCAGATATCGGGACTCTCTGATGAAGCCATTTTTCAATAGCTTTGCGACCTCGTCTTTTAAGGCCTCATACTTATCCGAACTCATGGGCCTTTGTTGAGTGCATTTTACATGCATATTTCATATATTTTTAGTAATACTTTTTGAGCAATTTGGACAAATACCTACTTAATTGTGCATATTTTGTGGTCAAATAGGTTTAACAATCAACTTTATGGAGAAAGCACAAGAAAGAAGCTAAATGGATGAATACTTGAAGAAATTGAAGAGAAAAGAGTCAAATCCATCAAAGAGTCGAAGTAAGAGGATCAAGTTGATCTACATTGAAAGATGGAGGACCTAATTGCAAATCACCAAAGGACGATCAGGCTGCAAAATCATCACTCCGGTCAACCACGCGATCGCGCTCGCGAGTTTAGGCATAAACTCAACCCGAGAGTTTTCACCTCAACCACGCGATCGCGTGACCAAAATTTTGGACCAAATTCTGGGCCGACCCGGTGCGACCCGATTCGGCCCAGATGCTGAAACACGCGGATCTTACGAATTTTGGGGGGTTTTTGAGGTAGTTTTGGAGAAATTTGAATCATTCTTTCTCTTTGGGAACTCAAGAAAAACCATAGCTCTATTTTTCTCTCTTTTGGTTCTTCATTTTTCTCTCTTCTTCTTGTAAATTTCTCTTGGTTTTGTATAGTATAGTTGATGAATATTGGTTAAGGGGAGAAATACCAACATTATTGTGGAAGAATAGTGATATTTTGAAGCAAGAATCATTGGTGGAGGGAAGTATTTATTGCTTAATCCTCATATTTCTCTATTTACTTTACTCTATTGTTGAAATGATGTATTTAATTCTTGAATTTTATTGTTATTTCACTATGGGCTAAACTATTTTGTGTTGGGATGTTGATGAAGCTTGACCTAGCATAGTTGATTTTAATGCTTGTATTAAGAATTTAAGCTTTTTATTATCTTGTGCATTTATTGTTGTATTTATTGACTAGCATTTATTGTGGCCACATTTATGCTTAGGTTTCATGGAATGTGCAATTATTGAGAAATTGTTGTGTATTCTAGATCAATACAATATTTGCTCTAGGTTCTTGTTTAGGATAGAGATATACATAAAACCCTAGATGACCCATTGAGCTATTTTCACAAAGGTTTAATGCAATTGGTGTGTTTTTAATCGACATAGAGATATAGTAGGTTAATGCCACTAATTAGGGTTGACTTCACTCGAGAGAGGTAATTGGCTAAGCTTGAAAATCGGGTCTAACATGATTAATGAATTGCATTTCTATTTGCTTGTTGATAATTCAATTAGGTAATGGTCAAGTGGAATCAAGAATCCCAACACTCCTTTATCAACTATTCATCACCATTTTTCTAGTTATCTATTTACTATTGCAACTTTAATTCTAGTACGAGAACATTCCCCAAACAAATCTTTATTGTGTGTGTTTCTTGTTAAAATTAATTATACTAGAGTGTAATTGAAATAGACAATCCTTGTGGGATCGATAAACCGGACTCAATTAGTCCACTATCACTTGTATGCGACTCGTGCACTTGCGGTGTGTTTGTAGCGAACAGCCTTCTCTTTTGCCTATGCCCAGGGCTCCGGGGATCCAGCTGGAGCCTGTGGCAGGCCTCTTTAGGATCGATTCCAATCATGTCACCATGCTTCCATGCTAATACATCGAGGTTTTGAAGTAAGAAGTTCTTCAATTGACTCTTGTATTCGGTCGGCGAATCCAGTCCGATCTGTAATTTGTTTGATTGAATCAAGTGGGTCCACGCCGAAGCATTCCAACCTTTCGGCTGGGGTGGGAGAATTGTCACCCGCCATTCTAGGGTCTAGATCTGCCAAATCCTCCTCTAGTTCAGGGTCTGGAGCAGCCTCGACCATGATTTCGTCGCTAATCATGTTCAAGCTTCGATCTTGAAATTTTCGAATTGCATTTGTGTAGCAGGCCCGTGACTCGGTTTGGCTTCCCCTGACAGTTGCAACGCCGTGCTCCATAGGGAACTTCATGCAAATGTATTTCGTATGTGTCACGGCTCCCAAGTCGATGAGACCTGGCCTCCCAATTGAACAATGGTAGGAGGAGATTTTATCCACCACCAAAAATTCCATGGGGATTCTGGAAGAGTTGGTGCTTGCCCAACTTCGGTCATAAGGGTTATAGACCCCTGGGGGTTATGCTGTCCCCGGTGAACCCATATATTGGGTCCGGGACTGGGATGAGTGGAGTGCTGATCCCCATCTTATCAAAAGTTACCTCGTAAATCACATTTACCGAGGCACCATCATCTACCATCATTCGTGATAGCCCATTCCGAGCCACCACCACCCTGATAACCAATGTGTCGTTGTGTGGGAAGTGCACTCCAACGGCATTGTCTTGTGTAAATGTGATAGATTCCGTCCGAGGCATCCCAACAGGATGTGAATGAATATGATAATTCACGTTGGCGGGCTGCTTAGCCTCTCTTATATACCTCTTTTGGGAGTTATTTGTGTTCCCACCTGGGTGGGGGCCTCCCAGTATTGTGTCGATTTCGCGAATGGGGAGGTCGGCCACAGGCACAGGTGGTTCCCGTGTATCTTTAGCATGCGCCGAGGCAGTATCCTGGCCCTTATTCCTGTCTCTTTGATGATTGTCAATTCTTTCCTTAGTTGAGTTCTTCCATGGAGCTCTCCTATCGGCTCGGTTGAACTTCTGACCACCAGTTTTTTGAGTTCTCCCTGTGTCGGGGGGAAAGTCACCTCCCCTTCTCCCCTGCGCCTTTTGGTCAGCTAACATGTGGATTTCCCTGCAATCCTCCGTTGCGTGACCGTAATATCTGTGATAGGCGCAGTAAGCCCAATCATGGGCTGTTTTCCACTTCGGCCGCTTTCCACTCTCCCTTGAGCCGTGGGAGGATTTTGAGAAGGGGTGTTAGAGTGCAAGTGGGGGATAGCTTCTGTGATTTCTGCGGCAAAGCTAGATCCTGTCCCTGGAAATGGACGAGGCGCGCCACCTCGGTTACCGAGGACCCTATCCTTGTTTCCTCCTTTCTTGAGGTCCGCTTCATTGGAATATCCAAGGTTATATCTCCCTTGGGGATGATTATCTCTGGCCCTAGCCATTTCCTTTGATACAATCTCTTCCTTTATCAGGTCTACCAGGGTATTGTAATCCCTTGGTTTCCTGCTCCGGACATCCCTCCAGAACATGCTGGTCATATCTTGCCCTCCTTTTAAAGCGGAAAACATCTCCGCTTCTGTGATATTTTCGCAGATATGTATCTCTTCAGTAAACCTAGCTAGGTAACTTTTCAGAGAATCTTTCCTTCCTTGCCTCAGATCCTGAAGGCGTTGGAGCGGGAGCTGGCCAGGCCTGGAGGAAACAAAGCCATTTTTAAAAGTCGTCTTCATATCTCTCCAACTGTGAATGCTGCCAGGAGGGAGTTTTTTATACCATCGTATGGCACTTCCCTCAAGGGTTAAAGCAAAGGCTTTACATTTCAATGCCGGGGTGGCTCCGACTATTTCCATGCTGGGGCGGTAATTTAATAGGTGATCATCTGGATCACCTCGGCCAGAGTATTTTGCTATTTCTGGCATCTCAAAGTCATGAGGTACGGGGCATCTATGGAGGCCCTCTGTGAAGGGACTTACTTCCTCTTCATCATCCAACTCGTAAGAGGGCAGTTCACTGTTTTCATCGTGACCGGAATACATTGGACCATGGTATTGGTCGTAGGGCGGCAGAGCATACTCTTGCCTTTGTGGTGGCAAAACATGGCCGTGGTTTAGCCTTCCGTGGGTTTGTAACTCGTTGCGAGACCTTGTCCGAACTGCTTCGGCTCTTCTTTCCTGCCTATTCCTAGGCTCATGTGTTGATGCCAACCTTTCTGCTCCCGTACCATGTTGGTCCTTATACATTTGACCATGCGACAAGGCTTCTTCGGCGCGTCGCTCCCGCCTATTTCTAGGCTCTGCGGCATTGTGCCGACCTGGGTCCATTTGCCCCCGTCGTTGGCCCCTGAATAACCCTCCTATTCGGCTGAAGACACTGCCGGATTTTGCGAGAGAAGCCTCCCTGTGTCTAGGTTGGAGTGGGTTTTGTTCTTCATGTGCTTCATGCTCCGGGTCTCGCTCGTAGGAGGACTCAGATTCTACCTTGGTATATGCCTGTGGATCTTGATAATAATACGAGGCAGTGGCCGTCTCGGATGGTGAATAATATGGCTGTGGGTATTGCTGAGGCATCATGGGTTCGTTCATAACATACCCTCTGGCCATAAAGGCATTCATTGCAGCAGTCTGTTCTATCTGCTGCTTCTGCATTTCCAGCATTTGAGCCGCCATGCGTGTCATGTCACGTATCATGCGGCGATTTTGGTGCCGGCGAGGTGGGTTAGGTTGTGCCACTTCCTCATTGGCGTTTTCATGGAGTCCTTGAGGAACCTTGCCCTCGCTGTGTTGGCCACTTCTTCCCCTACGGGGGTTAACATCACCATCACTTTCGTTCATGTTTAGGGAAATTTCTTAATCTTATCTTGTCTTTCAAAGATGAGTGGACTTTCGTTTCAACAATCCCTGCCTTTTCCAAGGTTACTAAACTTATATCTCAAAGTTATACGCCTTTTCCAAGGTTGTTTAAACTTATATTTCGAAGTGTTATGCCTTTTTCAAGGTGAATACACTTGTGTTTCAAAGTTTTAAGCCTTTTTCAGGGTTCACGAACTTGTGTTTCAAAGCTCCTTAACTTTTTCAAGGTTCACAAACTTATGTTTCAAAGCTCTACACCTTTTTCAAGGTTAACCAGCTTATCTTTCAAAGCTCTTGCCTTTTTCAAGGCCAACCGACTTATCTTTCAAAGCTCTTTGCAGTTATCCGTTCTTTCGTGAGAGGTTCTTCGTCCTTTTTCAGGACTACCTTTCTATGTGTGGCTTTTTACCACGTGTTTTCGTGGTTAGCAGTATGGTTTTCCACAGACGGCGCCAAAATGTTGACCACAAAATCTAACTGGATCTTGGACCAACACGTCTCAACTCCTCCCTCTTGAACACGTGGATCTCCTGCGCACTGTGACAAACTATTAGTTTGCAAAGGGAACCGAGGTGGCTCCCGTTTGCACTCCGATGCCAAAGTTAGTACTCATTTTCAGCGAATATATATTGGGTGCGGGAAATATAAGTGTGTAAAAGAGAGAAAAGGGAGTGAGAGAAATATCTTGTTAAGAGTCTTAAATTGCTAACCTTTAACTTGGAGACAATCGTATTTTATTTATAGAGGAACTTGTTATCTCAGATCACAACACATGGCATACTTTACACTTGTCATCACCCTAGCTCATGGAGGTGACAACATTACTTTTCAACCGTAATCATTGCTATATTTCGTAGGGGATGGGCGCCTGTCACGTCTTGGTAAAGGCAGTGTCCCATCACTGACTCCATCTCTCTTCTGGTCAACGCCGTAAAGCGCCCCGACTGAGTATAAAGCACATCGGCTAGGCGTTAACCAGGTCGGCTAAAGGGGTTTGCTTGACGTACCACCTCGGCCTTCATCCCAAGGTGATATTTTAAGCTTTAGCTGTGGGTCAAGATCCGTTGGGCCACTATTGGGTCTTCGCTGGTGGATCACTGTACCTTTCTTTGGGCCCGGATTCAACAGGTCCAGTGGGTGCAACCGTACCCACTGGATCCATCCCAAAAGAATTTTTTGGCCCATTTTAAATATTTGAGCTTAAGCCATTTTTTTTTATTCCCTTCCCAGCGACTACAAGTTACAACCCAAGTCCAACACTCTATCAATCTCTACTTACTTTCAACATTTCCTCAAGACTCCGTCCTGCGCCTCGCCCTCATCGATTTGATTCTTCCCAGAAGTACTAACCACTAGTCCATCATTCGTTGAGAACCGATCACTAGCGTCACCACCAATGCGCCACCCCGCATGACGTTGCAGAGTCGCTCTAAGCCTCGAGGCTTGAAGTCGAACCCACATTTACATTGTAAGCAGAATTCTTGAAAACAAAATAAGGGTTGGATTAATTAATTTCAAGAGCTTTATTCATTCATCATTGATATCTAGTTATTTAGCTTTTTATTTGGTTGTGTTTTCTGATATGGGTTTTCCAATTTCAAGGATGGAATTGTTTAATTTTTTTTGTAACTTCGTTTTCTGATATAGTATGACTGAATTTGGATGGAAAAATCCTTTGTTTTCGAGGATGGATTTTAATTGCAGAAGGCAGAAGCTTTAGTCAGATTGTTTTGTTTTGATTTTTTATTTAAGTATTAATGAGTGTTTGAGTATTTTATTTGATTGCTGTGGATTGTGAGAAGATCGGTGGAGTTCTTTCCTTTTCTTTTTTCTTTTTCATTTTATTATTAGTAATATTACATTGACAGACCTTTAAAAATATATATAAATTTCATATTAAAGTAATGTACGTTAAAAAATTTCGGGGGCGTTGCTCCTGAACCCCCGTGAGGGGATGTCTCCCTCCAACCCTCAGCTGTTCGCCCCCGCTGAACCAGAATCCTAGCCACGTCCCTGCAGTTTGGGGTATATGTGGTGCTAATAGTTTGATGAAAATTTTTTTGGATGATTATAAAAAAAAAAGAATTGATTTCTAATTTTTGGTTATGTTTGTTTTGACACAATCAGATATATCTATTCAGTAATCTATTTCTTGCAATTTTATATAGTCTTGATCTCTTGCTATTACTTTGTTCTACAAGATTTTTTTTTCTCTCATTTCCTCTTGAAGTTCGCAATCTGTAAAATTTGATGAGTTTGATGAGGATGCTGAAAAATCATCAAAGAGAAAAAGGAAGAAGCAGTACAAAGGGATCCGACGACGCTCATGGTGTAAATGGGCTGCTAAGATTCGAGATCAAAGTAATTATGTTCCAAATTGCGTACATATATATTTATAACATGGAAGCGTGATTCCGTGGTTTGATACATGTTTTTGTTGTGAACAAGGAACGCGATGTTGGAGTCGATGAAAATGTAGGAGCGATGGTGGTGTATCGGGCTCCGGACTTTGTGAAAAATATTGGAATGATGCACATCAATTTGCTCCATATTTATGACATGTTGTTGATGGTGCTTATGATATATGTTCATTACCATGTTGGTGGAATCATAAAAACTTGTCACAAATCTATTGACTTTAAAAACAATTTCTCAATCCTTGTTTTCATTTCTAACATTCCAGTATTATAGTATTCGGTTATTATGTATTCATAACCTTCACGTGCCTTCAGTAATAAATATGTCAAATTTCACCTATGTTGACAGTTAAATCCAGCCCGTGGGTTTTACGAACCCGTCAACACATGGATTGTCCACCGCGAAGTGAGTTTGTTTCACTTTTTTGTGGACGCATCCCCAGGAGGACTTGAACCCAAGACCTCTTGATATGAGGATTCTTGGGTTCAAGTCCTTCTGGGGACGCATCCACTAAAAAGTGGAACAATCCCACTTTGCGGTGGACAATCCGTGTGTTGACGGGTCCGTAAGACCCACGGGCCGAATTTAATCGTCAAAATAAACACGCATTATGTTGACGATCAAATCCGGCCCGTGGGTCTTACGGACTCGTCAACACACAGATTGTCCACCGCGAAGTAGGTTTGTTCCACTTTTTAGTAGACGTGTCCCCAGGAGGACTTGAACCCAAGACCTCTTGATATGAGGATTCTTGGAGCACTCCTGGTACCACTAGAGCAACCTGTATTTTCTCCCATTTATGTATAATAGATCGAAGGGATATTTTCATTTTTGTATTTTCTCCCATTTTTGTATCATAGATCGAAGGGATATTTTCATTTTATTTCCTGAATTTTTCCTATTTTCTAGTATTTTATTTTATGTGTCAAGGCAATTAGGAATAGAGAATCTATATCAATGAAAGGTCTAACTAGTGGAATAAAGGTCTCCATTGCTATTTGATCCAGTGTTGTTAGTCAAATCGGTCTATTAAGTGAAGGTACGGAAAGAGAGGGATTCAAACCCTCGGTAAACAAAAGCCTACATGTCAGTTCCAAGTTGAACCAGTCTCTTTGTCTCCCAATGTAGGCTGAGTGGACACATCCACACTTACTGCCACTCTTTAGGGAATAAATTGTTATATTTATAACATTTCAATCTTACATGGGTTCAAGTCCTCCTCGGGACGCATCCACTAAAAAGTGGAACAAACCCACTTTGCGGTGGACAATCTGCGGGTCCGTAAGACCCACAGGCTGGATTTAACCGTCAACATAAAAAAAATTCCATTATGGCAGACCTTTTGAGCACATAGCTTGATGTCCTAAGGAATTCGTAAATTCCATTATGACGGACCTTTTGAGCACATAGCTTGAGATCCTAAGGAATTCGTAAATTCCGTTATGCTTGACCTTTTGAGCACATAGCTTGAGGTCCTAAGGAATTCGTAAATTCCGTTATGACAGACCTATTGAGTGCGTAGCTTGTTTTGTCAATAACACTTGGAATTTGTGAAATTTTTTATTTAATGGAATATTCTCATGACACGTTGGTCACTACATATTTTGGAAGGAAGCGATTACTGATAGTACTTCTTGAGATGCTCCGCATTCCATGTATGTGGCAAGGACTTTCCTTCTAAAGTTTACAGCTCATATGCCCCATTCTGTAAGGTTTTCTTAACTCTATAAGGTCCTTCCCAATGTGGGGCAAGCAAGCCTAATTGAGCTTCTTTTGTGGCTATGAACACTTTCCTAAGTACCAAATCCCCAGCATGGAATTTCCGACTTCTGACTTTGGAATTATAGTATCTGGTGCTTCTCTGCTTGTAGGACGCATTCTTGAGATTCGAGTCTAGCCGTTTCTCTTCAATCAAGTCCAGAGTAGATTGTAGCATTTCATTGTTCGTCCCTTCTTCAAAATGTTGTATTCGGCTTGAAGGGATTCCAATCTCCAAAGGGATCACAACTTCAGATCCAAAGGCGAGGGCAAAAGGAGTTTCTCCCATTGTTGTCCTACAAGTCGTCCTATAAGACCATAACACCGCTGTTAGTTCATCATCCCAAGCCCCTTTCAGATCATCCAGTCTGATCTTTAATGTGTGCTTTATGATCTTGTTAATTGCTTCCACTTGTCCATTTGCTTGCGGGTGGTATAGGGTAGAGTAGTGATTCATAATCTTCAGCTCTTCACAGAATGACCTGAACTTTGCATTGTCAAATTGTCTCCAGTTGTCAGTGACTATTGAGTGAGGGATGCCAAACCAGAAAATGATGGACTTCCATATGAAGTCGGTGTTCTTTTGTTCAGTGATTTTTGCTAAGGCCTCTGCTTCAACCCATTTTGTGAAATAGTCAACTGCCACTATTGCATATTTGGTTGATCCTCTTCCTATTGCATATTTGCGAATGGCCATGGTGCCATGATAGAAGTTAGGTCTTCTGGGGGAGATCTGATCATTGGGGCAAACCTCTGACACTTGTCATTGTTGGGAACCCGGGTTGTTCTACTCACGAAAATTGATTTCTTATGATAGATCATCCTGTTACAGGATTTTCTATTCTATGTATTCAACTTGGAATAAATAATTTTGCACACAAAAATTGTTTTGAGAAGATTACCTTTGTAGCGTGCTTTACAATAATCTCTTTTCGCTGCTTCTTGATTTCACCAAATCTTCAAACCCTCAAGCTTTCCTCGGTGTTCTCCAATGGCAGTTTTGCAGGTGTGTGGTCACCTTTCTCAAGATCTAGGTTAAACTAGGATTAGGGTTTCTTTGTAAAGAGGAAACACACACTACACACTTTTGTGTGTGTCTCGCCACTTAGTCGATTAGGTTAAGAAAAAAAATCTTGGGAGACTATTTGTAACCTCTTTACACTCCAAAACCCTACCAGGCCTAGTACCATAACCCAGGCCCATTTCTGCACAACCCAATACAGGTAATTAGCCTGTATAAACCCATTATAGTGAAGCCACCGAGGGAACCTGATCGGACCCAATTAAACTAAGCTCCAATAAATTAATTATGACCCGATCAACTCTTGATCAGTCAAAATTAATTTATTAATCACGTTCTATTCCACTAAAAGAGCGAGATTACACTCTTAGTAAAATTGAAATTAATGAAACAATTAATCAATAATTATATCCTCTGACTTATCGTTCTTACATGTTACCCCCGTCGATCAACTCGAATATTCGGAGCAAGTTAAAATGACCAAAATTCCCTTCTCCGAATATTCATAAATTCTCAACTCTCATCTTCTATCTGATAGTTCGATGTGATCCCATCACATCATAGAATTCAACAGTCAATGTCGAATTACTGAGCTCAGATTCAACTGTCCACTAGAAGAACCAGTGAGATTATGATCATACCTAAAAGGTGACGGATTCCATAATACGAATATATGTTCCTCGTTAGTTCACTTTAATTCCCAAAGTACCGAGATATTGATCAGCAATTTGATCTCACCCATTGATACCTCAAAGAACTTCAAGTCAGTAATCGAAGTCCATTATCCGATTAGGATTAAAGTCCCACGTACGATAATCAAGTGAAATTAAATTTGTATGGTCAATGTCACAAATTAATTTCACGTGGTCCCGTGCAATACGTTCCAAACGTACTCTCAATTTTATTACCAAAGTCAAAGATAGACTTTAATAAAATCGAGACGACCTTATCAAAATAAATTGTCCATATTTATTTACTGATCGTGAACGTTAATTTTAGATCGACTCACAAATTGAATCTTTCTGTGTTTAACAACTTAAACACTCAATTTGTAATATCAAATCGAGCCGTGGACAAACACAACATCATATTAATACAATCAATTAATATTTTACTTTTAAATGTCGTGAATTATACTCTATGGGCATATATAATTCCAACAATCTCCCACTTGCCCTTAGAGTATACATGAAACATCGAATCATCCATCTTGTCAACATCATCATTACATTAATGATTATGTTCTCAACCAAGATGATAGCTCGTTTTAATGTAAGTCACGGTTGTATAACAAACAATCCAAGATTGTGTTATACTCAACCAATTAACCACATTATCTCCCAGTTATATTCCAATTTTGACGACTCTCGAGAGTCCTAGTCAAATCAGATCTTAATTAGTTTTAATCCATCAGATCACCAACTGAATAGATAAGCAAATATTTACTCGTTTTTCGAAAACGCTTCAGTATATGTTTTACCTCTATTCAATGATCTGATCCTGGATCAAACTAATAATCACCAACAATATCCCCAGCATAAGATATGACCTATCTAGTGCAAAGTAAGGCTTCCTATAGCTGGAGCATAAGGAACCTTCTCTATCTTACCATGAATCTTAGGAGAATACTCATAAGATAGATAAAGTCCACAAAGAACATTATTCCTTTCAAGACTTCAATATTGCAAATGTAGATAGTATCTTATTATTCCATGAAACTTGAGACTATTCTATTTCATTTTTCTCCCACTCCAAAAAGTACGGATGTCTAGAAAAATAGACAGTCATCTACAAGTCCTTCAAGTCTAATTTCTGGTGCCAACTACTATTTAATGAAAATACTCTCACGCATTAGTAGAGTGTCATTCAAATAAATAGTCGCGAAAACTGTTTCATCTTTCTGTATACACGAGTATACTTAAGATATATCAAGATTTTGATCAAGAACATGTATCAAAATCGTTCGATCAAATTCTGTATTCCATATGTTGAACAAATATCTAAATCCAAAGTTGGAAACTTGTAAGTCATGAACTTTACTGTCATGGTCTTTAGTATGAACTCATCAGGTTAAACTTTGTAAATAATTTCCTCAAGATGCGTTCAAGAAACAACTTCTTGACATCCATCTGTCGTACCTCATTTTCACAATGAACGACAATGGATAAAAGATCCAGGTAAGCTTTCGCATGGCAATTGGCGAGAAGGGTTTCACAAACTCACAGCCATAAGCCTTGCGTTGAAGGCATCAACCTTCTCATCTACCATTCTCCTATCATCTTAAAAATCATCACACCCTATAGGTTTGACCCCATTAGGTGTGTCTACAAATATCCAAACCCTAGTGTAGTACAAGGAATCCAATTTCGAGTTCCCGCTCACCTTCCATGATTTAAATTCCATAACGTCTACCACTTCCCTAAATGAGGAGTCCTTCTCTTATTTCAGTAGACTGTCTAAAAAGACTCTCTATAGAATAAATGTCAATAAGGTGGTCTTACAACCCTCCCACTCCAATTAGTCGCTGGAAGTGTATTTCCATTATGTCCAAACAGAGTTACTTCCTCTTCTCCCACTACTTGGTTATATCCCTAATTGGAATCAACCTCTCCACTACCTCTTTATGAACATAAAGAAGAGGCAGAACAGTAAGAACAACTTCGACTACAACCTTTGGTTTTTCCCTGTCCATTGGGTTCACCAGGCAAAAATAGTGGTTGAACCACTTGCCTATTTCTCCCACTAGGATCAGCAACTATCGGTTCCGTAGGAAGTCCCAAATCATCAAGATTAATTCTATGCAGAAACCTGGAATCAAGTTGTTTGAACCACATTCTAACATCTTATCCAATAGAATTTTACTTGTGGATTTGTATTCTTCTATATGCCTTATCCTCTAAGAAAGTTACATTTGTACTGAACAAATACTTTCTTGACCTAAGGACTATAGAAGAAATAATTTCTAGTTTCATTGCATACATTATAATCAAACCTTCATTGTTCCCTCCATCTTGACAATCCTTCCTTTCGGCTTGTGTGCCAAAAGTCCCCAAATCTGATTGTGGTATAGACTATGCTTGCACCCATGCCACAACTCTAGGGGTATTTCAGGAAATGAATTAATGGTATTAGGCTATGAAGGAACTTGACTATCTCCGGCTTACATTCCCAAATGAAACTAGTAATGAGGATAACTTTTCATTGATTTGGTATTAACTTGTTCTCCTTTTCCAATAAATGGTTCCTAAACTCATATGAGAGACACACAAACCTCGATCAAATCGAAGTATTTCAATTCTCTTAATTACTTCTCAACTTCTATCCAAAATTCTAGAATTTCTTCAACATTTCAGATCAATGAGATATTAAGTATAGAATCAAGATTTGGAGTGATCATCAATAAAAGTGATGAATTAATCGTACTCCCTCGTATCTTGAGCACCAAAGAATCCACACATATCGAAGTGTATTAATCCCCAAACTCTTAAGTCCATTTAATGTATAAGGACTCTTGGTTATCTAATCCTCTAAACAAGATTCAGAAAATAATATAGATTCCACCTCAGATCCTTTTGAGGTCCATCCCTTACTAGTGTTAGAATCGAGTTTTGGATAAGTGTGACCAAGCCTAAGATCTAAATCATTTTACCCTCTAAATAAAATTCAAAAGCCTACATAGATTCCACCTCCAAAATACTTAGAGGCTATCTTTACTAGTCTTTCAATCTTATTTAGATAAACATGATTATCTTAAGATCTTATCAAAGAGTTCATTAATACAAGGAGTCATCTATCCCTTATCACTTGTAGTAATATTACACTTAGAACCATTTACAAGGCTTTGAGATTGTTAACCGTTTGTCTCGCAATAATAAGAGCATTATTTAACTTAATTCCAACTAACAACTGGAGATTAAGTGCTAAATAATTCCGCTCAAATAATAAAGAGACAAAATAACAATCAAATTATTTCGCAAACATAAAAGCCCAACGGCTCTTTCCATATTACCATACCCGTGCTTATCCTTATAGTATACTCTATCTCATTGTGTCATTTGGTCACCAAGTACCATATTGCAACAACTTGCAATAGTGATTAGTTACTCTAGAATCTATAATCAAGATAGACTCAATTACTAACCATAACACAATGAATAGAGTCTTACTCCATTATAGAGTTTCCAGGAAAGGCTACATCCTCATTAATCCTATCTTTGCTCAAAAGCAAAAAGGTTAGAGGGCCTACCATACTATCCGTTGCTTTAAAATAATCTCTTCTCTATGAATAGCTTATATTGAACATTTCAGGGACACGTTCATCCTGGTGAATTTAGTCCACACCGAACCACAAGAGATCATCTTAAAAGATTTCTCAAGCATTATGTCACATGAATCAATGTTTGCAAGTGGAACCTCCACCACGTTAAAGTGACCAATCATGTTTTACCAAATGGTCTCTTGCAAAAACATGATCGGTTCATAAGTATAAATATATTATAGCTCGATAGCATATTTTGTATAACTCCATAATTAAAATGTTCAAATTATCATAAATACCCTTCCATTAAGAAAATAAATATGGTATCCTATTTTGATGTTTTTATTGCGAAGTACTTGATATGAGAATCAAAACTATGCAATAAACCATCTCATCAAAATAATACCATTTTCATTGGAAGATTTATGATTTCTATTGAACAAGGATCTCCTAGCACAAACAAATGTTATATGTGGAAAGAATTATAACGAGACATGTTGCAGTTTTCGCCAATTAGTTGGTGATGCCTAAACATATAACTAGTTGTGGAAATATGACATTCAAATAAAATACACGAGTTGCATAAATGGTGAATACTTTCATATATGATGCATGAATAAAAAATTATGCACAAGTAGACCCAAAACTACTATAATATGACGACAACCTAAAACCTCAAAATCTTAAACACATTTCTCTATAGGAGAAATAAATGTGATTTATGGCTAGGTTGGGACCCTCTCACTAAATTAAATATATCTAGCATCTCATGCAATATTTAATTTATAGTCGTTAAAATTTTGGCCATCATTGACATCGTTTGGATATTCTATAGTAAGTCCCCACGATGTCATTGATTTAAGTGTCTAACCCCTATATTGATAATATTTCAAGTACCAAATTAATTACGTTACCTATATGGTAATCATTATTAATTCACACTTAAAACATCATCACCTAATGGGCCCAATCTAGTAACCAAAACAGTGCAGCCCTCCTTTAGAGAGACTAAATAGATTAGCACGAGGCATACACAATTCTTTTTTACTAATGGGCTAATAGGGGAGGCCGTGGGTTCAAAATATTTTGCACCCTCACTCACTTAATATTTTGAACTATTGGGTTTTAATTTAATAATTACCAATCAATTTTAACTCTTAAAATCAATTCAATTATTAATAAACATATTTATTTTTCTAATCTAACATTTAGAAAATAAAATAAAATATAAAAAATGCATGACAATAAAATAAATATGAACATAATTTATGGTCAAACCTAAACACAAAATTACAAATTAATTAAAGAATCTATTGAGCCACAAGCCAGCCCAATTCTTCAATTCTCATTTGTACGTGTCCAGTCCAAATCTGTAAAGCTTCAGTCTTCAGCCCAAATGTCAAATTCCAACATGCAGTAATCCAATTAAATATTCCAGTCCATTGTAAAATTTAGTTTACATTGCATTGGCCCAACTAAACGATTTAGTCCACATTGCAATTAATTAAAATAGACCAATTTTATAATTTTAGGGCCATATTTAATTTCACCCAATTACTGGCCCAACTTCAATTTAATTCAACAGACCCAATCAAAAAATCATTTGATTCTGGCCCATTTTCTTAATTCCAGAAAATCGGCCCAGAAGAAGTCATGGCCCAAATGATGATCAATCTTCTTCTCTCTGATGCATCAAAAAACGCAGCAACCAAAGGAGATTTGAAAAATGCAGCAGCCACCTTCTCCTCTTGCCTTTGCCGGAAAAGTTCTTGGAAGAAACCACCATCTAGACACCAGAGCAGTGCATGTGTGTCCCCGCCACTGCTGCCATCAAGGTGGTATGGACCACCAATCGCGGTAGTGGCAGCACCATGGTGCCACTGCTCATCACCCGCAGCCGGGCTCGCCTCAATCGCCGGAGGAAGATTCAGAGGAATGATCACCCAGTGGTACCATCGCTACTACCAAAAACCATGCGGCAGTACTCAAAACACCTTCGCACGCGCACACATGGCAGCAGCGACACCACCTGGTGTCGCGCCTTCTCACTCAGCCTGTGGTACCGCTGCAGCCACAATCAAGGCCAGAAGACGGCGCCCTAAGGTGCAGCCATCGACCACCGACCGCAACGGAAGCACTCACAGATGCTGCTGGCCGCTGCGAATGTCCTTCAATAATTTTCCCAAATTTACAAAGTAGGTCCTCAAAGAACGAAGATGGTGAAATTTGGTGCAACATACGAAAATTGCATCTCGGGTCCTTTCTATTAAAACTGCAGATCAAGTCCTCCGAATTTTGCAACAGAAGTCCTTCAATCTGGATACGACATTATCTGATCCTCTGATTTTATAATTACAACAGAAAGAACATAAACCCTAATTTGCTAATTCTATTGCAAAAATAAAAATCAAAGGGGAAAACATGGAGACGTAATCCACCCCCTTTGTTACATTACTCGATAAAACAAATACAAGATTTTACAACAAAAATCTAAGGCCATAAATTTGTTCATCAAAATATCATTCATCCAATAACAATCAAATCACATAAAACCTAACACCGCTCAACTAACACATGCATAAAAAAAAAATTATTCCTAAATACACAAAACAGTATCAAAAACCTGACGCGCTGATACCAATTGTTGGGAACCCGGGTTGTTCTACTCACAAAAATTGATTTCTTGTGATAGATCATCCCGTTACAGGATTTTCTGTTCTATGTATTCAACTTGGAATAAATAATTTTGCACACAAAAATTGTTTTGAGAAGATTACCCTTGTAGCGTGCTTTACAATAATCTCTTTTCGCTGCTTCTTGATTTCACCAAAGCTTCAAACCCTGAAACTTTCCTCGGTGTTCTCCAATGGAAGTTTTGCAGGTGTGTGGTCACCTTTCTCAAGACCTAGGTTAAACTAGGATTAGGGTTTCTTTGTAAAGAGGAAACACACACTACACACTTTTGTGTGTGTCTCGCCACTTAGTCGATTAGGTTAAGAAAAAAAATCTTGGGAGACTATTTGTAACCTCTTTACACTCCAAAACCCTACCAGGCCTAGTACCATAACCCAGGCCCATTTCTGCACAACCCAATACAGGTAATTAGCCTGTATAAACCCATTATAGTGAAGCTACCGAGGGAACCTGATCGGACCCAATTAAACTAAGCTCCAATAAATTAATTATGACCCGATCAACTCTTGATCAGTCAAAATTAATTTATTAATCACGTTCTATTCCACTAAAAGAGCGAGATTACACTCTTAGTAAAATTGAAATTAATGAAACAATTAATCAATAATTATATCCTCTGACTTATCGTTCTTACATGTTACCCCCGTCGATCAACTAGAATATTCGGAGCAAGTTAAAATGACCAAAATGCCCTTCTCCGAATATTCATAAATTCTCAACTCTCATCTTCTATCTGACAGTTCGATGTGATCCCATCACATCATAGAATTCAACAGTCAATGTCGAATTACTGAGCTCAGATTCAACTGTCCACTAGAAGAACCAGTGAGATTATGATCATACCTAAAAGGTGACGGATTCCATAATACGAATATATGTTCCTCGTTAGTTCACTTTAATTCCCAAAGTACCGAGATATTGATCATCAATTTGATCTCACCCATTGATACCTCAAAGAACTTCAAGTCAGTAATCGAAGTCCATTATCCGATTAGGATTAAGGTCCCACGTGAAATTAAATTTGTATGGTCAATGTCACAAATTAATTTCACGTGGTCCCGTGCAATACGTTCCAAACGTACTCTCAATTTTATTACCAAAGTCAAAGATAGACTTTAATAAAATCGAGACGACTTTATCAAAATAAATTGTCCATATTTATTTACTGATCGTGAACGTTAATTTTAGATCGAATCACAAATTGAATCTTTCTGTGTTTAACAACTTAAACACTCAATTTGTAATATCAAATCGACCCGTGGACAAACACAACATCATATTAATACAATCAATTAATATTTTACTTTTAAATGTCGTGAATTATACTCTATGGGCATATATAATTCCAACACTTGTCACATTTTATTACAAACTCCAGGGCATCTTTCTTTTTGGACGACCAGAAGTTTCTTGCCTTAAGATCTTGAATGCTGGGGATTGTCCTCCAGTATGGTTGCCACATACACCTTCATGTATTTTTCTCATAGCATATTGGGCTTCCTCTACATTCAAGCATCTGAGTAATAGATGAGCTGGCTTATTACAATATTTGACTGTCGACATTACAACATAACTAAACTAATTGAACTCTTACATAGGACTTGGTAGTTGACTTTTATTTGTTATAATTGATTACATATCTAAATAACTGTTTTCAACTGCCCTGTAAGAAGATAGTTATGATTGTCTAGACTCCGTCAACCAACGTCTGACCTGACTCCTCCACCTCGAAATTATAGACTAGACCTCATCTTTTCTACAGCTGGGGACAAATAAAGTTTGTCCGACCAAACATGTCCAAGTCGAAAATATGGTTGGAGCCTGCCTGTTCATCTTTAGGAGGTGATTTACTCATTTTTCTGACCTGGGGGTATCAGGCCGGACATATTGATTGTCCCCAATGATCCAACCTCCAAAAACCTTGAATGCCACCAAACGTCGTCGTTTTATCACCCAGGTGGGATTGCCCATCACCAATTGCCCCGGGAGTTGAGTTGAAAAGATTTCAGGTCTGCTCCTACAGGAGTTATTTTGGAATTAATTTTGATGGCTACTTAATGATGATACTTCCACGTGTCATCAATTTATTGTAGCCAGTTCTGCTTGTGTCAGGGAAGTACAACCAGCCACCATTTCCCTTTAATTTGTTGAAGGCTCAAGATGACCCTTCACATTCTGTACTGATGATTAATGTTGGCTTCTATATAAGTGGGAATTGTGAACATTTTCCTTCTCGTTTTCCTGTCTTCCCAGAGAACTTTCTACTTCCCCCTCCGGTGTGCGCTTTTGATCGGAACGCTACATCACTCGATCTAAGCTTCAGATCTGTCTAACAGTCCAAGTATTCCTTTTCAACTTAGATTAGTCATGAGTAATTCCGGTAGTGATAGTGAAGCCACTAGAAACAAGTCTTGGGGGATGGGTAATGAAAATTCTGGTCCGAAGTTGAGTAGCCATTCCGGTGAGTCAGGCGAGAATATTTCGAATTTAGGTGTTAGGTAGGAAATTCCCCAAGAAGTACAGTCTCTTAGGTCCGTGAATCCCCCTCCAATCCACTGTCAGATACATCCCCCATTAGGGTCTGGTAGAGCAGGTTTGTCCAGTTAGATTTTAGCCTTCTGCCAGGCCATCTATCATCTTTCTATTGTGTCCGAGGATGACCTGGTTCAGTGGCGTCATAAGTTTAGGATTCCGGACTCAGTGTTACTATTTCTTCCTAGGAGTGATGATAGGGCAGATGAGCCTCCGGCGGGGTGAGTGGCCGTGAACAGGATGATGTTGGAAGTAAGTCTTAGGTTTCCTTTACCGGACTATCACTAATTACCTTAGGTACTGGGGTCTAGCCCCTTGTCAAATCATACCGAACGGGTGGAGGGTTATTATAGGATTCTTAGTTATTTGGAGTAAGTTAGGGTTCCCTCCACCTCGGGAGAGTGAGTTCAACTCAGTTTACTAGCTTTAAGCTGACGGGAAGGACTCGGGAAGGATCTTGTCCCACACCCCACTCAGGTAAATCCAGGGGACTGAAGATGTTGAGCAGAGTCCAGCCAGATCTTCGAGAAGGCATAGGAAAAGAAGTGGGAGATCTCCATAATACGTCAGTTCCTCATTATCTCCCTCCTTCTCCAGATCGTCAAGATCACTCTGATGTCCAAATCATATCAGAGCAGTGAACTTCAGATTTCCAGGCCCATACATCTCCTCCTCTAGATGCTCCCTCTGGCATCACATATTTTCATCTGCACCAGACAAGGGCCAATGAAATGGGGAAGCTGAAGGGGAAGATCCCCAAGGCTCTAAGGGATGTTCGTTCTAGCTGGTGCCCTAGTCCAGGAGCTTTGAAAGTACTTCCTAACAGTGTTCGCAACTCTTTTGACATGGTCGCGAGGAGTTGGGACAAAAAGAAGGAAGAAATGGAGTCCGACATGGACTTATTAAACACGACACATGCCACATCGGCGTTTCTGGGACTGGCACAAAATTATATGTCCCATGTCCGAGCTAAGGCCCAAGAGCAAATTGAACTTCATGATGAGCTCATGCGTCAAAGTGTGATGGTGAAAGATCAGAACAAGGCGCTGGAGCTGGAGAGGGGGAGGATGGTTGAGGCCAACAAGACCTTGGAGGCTCAATGTGAGAGCCTGAGTTAAAGGAACGGCCTTCTGGTCTCCGAGCTGGAAAAAGCTAACCTTGAAATTGCCGAACTAAAAGCCTAAGCTGAGGCTCATAAGAAGGCCAAGGTGGAGGTGGATGCCCAGCTGGAAGCAACGAAAAAGGATCTTATACAGGCCCAATCTGACCTGGTATCAGCTGTGGATGCATACAAAGGGTCCAAGGAGTACGAGATCGACCACACTGACACATATATCCTTGCCTTAGAGGATGATGTGGTTCGATTCAAGGTGCTCCACCCCTCCTTTGACGCTACCCAGTTGAAAGCAGAGCTGGAAAAATTGAAGCAAGATCAAGCCGAAGCTTTGTTCGAGTTGGCTCGCGAAAATACTCCCAAGGACAAGTAGCTATAGGGCCTTGTAAAATTTCTCTGATATTTTGATTCCCACCAGTCAGGTTGTCTATACTTGCCTATGTGGCCCAACTTAATATTTATTTCAGTGTTGATTTGAATTTTATTGCCGAACTCTCTAAATGACTTCGTTGCGAACTTAAAAACTTTAGGCCGCCACTAATCAACTCAAGGTTTAAATAAAGTAGTTGTGCCAACCTGAAACAGTAATGTTTGATTGGTCCAATAGACTTGCAGAATTTTAACTTGCTCCCTATGACTGGGATAGTCAGGTCGGTAGTGTCCAACAGGACAGAATTTTAACTCGCTTAATTGGAGCAGTCAGGTCTGGTTGTTCCAAAAAATGGACTAAGAATTCAAACGTATCGCCTAACTGGAGTAGTCAGGTCTGGTTGGTCCAAAAAATGGACTAAGAATTCAAACGTATTGCCTAAATGAAGCAGTCAGGTTTAGTTGGTCCTAAAAATGGACTTACAATTTAAACGTATCGCCTAACTGGAGCATTCAGGTCGGTTGGGTCCAACAAAGGACTTGGCGCTTTAGTGCGCATTTGGGGTCCTAAGACTTTTTGAACATAGTTTGAGGTCCTAAGGAATTCGTAAATTCCGTTATGGCGGACCTTTTGAGCACATAGCTTGATGTCCTAAGGAATTCGTAAATTCCGTTATGGCGGACCTGATTGTTGCATAATTAAGGTCCTAAGGAATTCGTAAATTCCGTTATGACGGGCATGATGAGCGTATAGCTTGTTTTGTCAGCAACACGGGATTTGTAAAAAGTTTTATTCAATGGAATATTCTCATGACACGTTAGTCATTACATATATTGGGAAGACTACTGATAGTACTTTTTGAGATGCTCCGCATTCCATGGATGTGGTAGGATTTTTCCTTCTAAAGTTTCTAGTTCGTATGCCCCATTTAGCAAGGTTTTCTTAATTCTATAAGGTCCTTCCCAAGGTGGGGCGAGCGAGCCTGATTGGGCTTCCTTAGTGTCTATGAACACCTTTCTGAGTACCAAATCTCCAACCTGGAACTTCCGGCCTCTGACTTTGGAATTATAGTATCTGGTGCTTCTTTGCTTGTAGGATGCATTCTTGAGATCCGAGTCTAGCCGCTTCTCTTCAATTAAGTCCAGACTGGATTGTAGCATTTTGGTGTTCATCCCTTCCTCAAAATGTTGCATTCTGCTTGAGGGGATGCCAATCTCAACAGGGATCACAGCTTCAGATCCAAAAGCAAAGGCAAAAGGAGTTTCTCCCATTGTTGTTCTACAAGTTGTCTTATAAGACCATAACACCGCTGGTAGTTCATCGACCCAAGCCCCTTTCCGTTAATCCAGTCTCGTCTTCAATGTATGCTTGATGATTTTATTAATTGCTTCCACCTGTCCATTTTCCTACGGGTGGCATGGGGTAGAATAGTGATTCCTAATCTTCAGCTCTTCACAGAAGGACCTGAACTTTGCTTTGTCAAATTGTTTCCCGTTATCTGTTACTATTGAGTGAAGGATGCCAAAGTAGCAATTTAAGGACTTCCATATAAAATTGGTGATCTTTTGTTCAGTGATTTTTACTAAAGCCTCCACTTCTACCCATTTTGTGAAGTAGTCAACCACTACTATTGCATACTTCGTTGATCCTCTTCTTGTTGGAAAAGGTCCAATCAAGTCAATACCCCATTTTGCAAATGGCCATGGTGCCATGACAAAGGTTAGGTCTTCTGGGGGAGACCTGATCATTGGGGCAAATCTCTGACACTTGTCACATTTTCTTACGAACTCGAGGGCATCCTTCTTTATGGGTTGCCAGAAGTATCCTTGCCTTAAGATCTTGAATGCAAGAGATTGTCCTCCAGATGGTTGCCACATAAACCTTCATGTATTTCTCTCATAGCATATTGGGCTTCCTCGTCATTCAAGTATCTAAGTAATGGGAGGGAAAAACCTCATTTGTACGACACATCATCTATCAGAGTGTATCTGGCAGATCTGATTTTGAGCTTTCGAGCGTCATCTTTACTTGGGGGCACCACTCCCTCCTTCAAGTGCGGGATGATTTCATCCATCTAGCTCTTGTTTGTGTCAATTGCCATATTTAACACCTCTGCTTTCGTTAGGGCTGAGTTTTGAACCTTTCTGATAGGGACACTATCCAAAGTCTCGGATCCTTCACTAGTGGCGAGCCTAGCGAGAGCATCTGCCTGACTGTTTTGGGATCTTGGTATCTATTTAACGTCCACATGGATGAACTTCTCCAATTCTTTCTTAGCCACCTTGTGTAAGATGTCATTTTCTCTTCTTTCATGTTGTAGGTTCCTTGGATTTGGTTCACAACCAGTTGGGAATCACTATGTACAGTCACTCTGGTTATTCCCATATCTCTTACCATTTTTAGACCTGCAATGAGAGCTTCATATTCCGCCTCATTGTTGGTCGCTGGGAATTCAAAGCAGAGGGACTAATAGTACAGTAAGTTTTCAGGGCGACAAGAACAATTCCAGCTCCTGCACAGTTCTCAGTAGATGAATCATCTACACAAAGGGACCAGAGCTCATCTCGGTCAGGCTGGTCAATCTCCATGTGGAATTTTGCTATGAAGTCCGCCAGTGCTTTCCCCTTGATTGCAGTCCTCGGCTTGTAGGTGATATCGAATTGTCCCAGTTCTACTGCCCACTTCATCAATCTTCTCGAAGTGTCCGATTTCTGTAAGGTCTGACGTAGTAGATAGTTGGTTAGCACCTCCAGTGAGTACTCTAAGAAGTAAGGTCTCGGTTTTCTCGAGCTCATAACTAATGCCAGTGCTAATTTTTCCATTGGCGGATATCTTAGTTCTGCATCTTTCAGTTCCTGACTAACATAGTAGACTGGGTGCTGGATACCGTTCTCCGTTCTGATTAGAACAGAACTAACTGACCTCTTTGACACCGCTAAGTATAATTCTAGCATTTCTCTTGGTACTGGTTTAGAGAGTAGGGGTGGTGAGGCAAGCTGCACTTTCAGGTCTTCAAAAGATTTCTGACATTGCTCTGTCCAATGGAAGTTCTTCCCCATTTTTAGCGCTTCAAAGAAAGGTCTGCACTTATCTGTTTATTTTGAGACGAATCAGTTCAAAGCTGCTATTCTTCCAGTCAAACTATGAATTTCCCTTATGTTGGCTGGGGCTTTCATGTCAATCAGGGCTTTGATTTTTTCCGGGTTGGCCTCGATTCCTCTTTGATGTACCATGTATCCCAAGAACTTTCCAGATCCTACCCCAACGGAACACTTTTGTGGATTCAGCTTCATTTTGTATTGTCTAAGAATGCTGAACATTTAAGCTAGGTGCTGGACATGATCTGATGATTTGATACTCTTTACCAACATGTCATCCACGTATACTTCCATAGTTTTTCCAATTTGTTCTGTGAACATTCTGTTAACAAGTCTCTGGTAGGTTGTCCCTGCGTTCTTCAATCCGAATGGCATCATCTTGTAACAATATAGCCCCCTGTATGTGATGAATGATGTATGTTCTTGGTCTGGACCATACATGGGAATCTGGTTGTAGCCTGGATACGCATCAATGAAGCTCAACGTTCTTGCCCTGTCGTGGCGTCGACCATTTGATCTATGCGTGGAAGTGGAAAACTGTCTTTGGGACAGACCCTGTTCAAGTCCGTGAAGTCTATGCATAGCCTCCAAGATTTGTTGTTCTTACGCACAAGAACTGGATTGGCCACCTACTCGGGATATCTGGCCTCCCGTATGAATCCATTTCCTAACAACTTCAGATCTCATTTGCGAGAGATTCATATCTCTCCCCATTGAATAGACGGCGCTTCTGCCTTTTTGGTCTTGCTCCACAATCAATATTTAGCTTGTGACAGGTCAAGTGTGCGGGTATTCCCTCTATTTCAGCATGAGTCCAGGTAAAAACATCCATATTCTCTTTCAAAAAGTCTACAAGTTCAGATCTTATTGGTTCTTTGAGGGCTTTCCCAATTTTCAACTACAACTCAGGCATATTTGAATCCAAACTTACCAACGTCAGGTCCTCCACCGGTCCGGTCCTTGTTTCATTCTGGTCCAGGGGTGGATTTAACGTTTGGATTTCTTCAATCTAGTCTTCCATCTGGATACCTGTTACTTGATGTACCCGACAGGGATAGAAACTCAAATTACATTCTCGGGTGATCCTCTGATCTCCCCTCACTACTCCTACCCCGTGAGAAGTGGGAGATTTCATCACATAATGGTATATTGAGGTGTCCGCCTTCAGTTCACGTAGAATAGGTCTTCCAAGAATGGAGTTATAGTTGGATGGTATGTCTGCTATGACAAAATTCACTATTACTTGCCTGGTGCATAGAGGATTCCCGAGTTCCTCCATGAGTGCAATTTGGCCTAGCGGTGTGACATAATCCCCGGTGAAACCTTGTAACTTTGTGTAGAAAGGACTAAGATGTAATTCTTCCACTCCCATTTGGAGGCAGGTCTTCCAGTACTTGATGTTTATAGCACTCCCGTTGTCTACCAGTGTACAGTGAATCTTCACCCCCGAGACTAACATGGTTATGATCAAAGCATCCGCGTGTAGTTGGAGGACTCCCTCTGCATCTCTCATCAAAACTGAAGGACTTGTCCTCCTTTACAAGAACTGGAGTTCTGGATGATAAGATCTGCTAACAGTTCCGTGAATCCCTAATGTGTTGATGCCTTTGCCTTTTAGAACCTTACTGACTTTGACTCCCACTTATTAGCATGCGGATCTCAGCTGGAGGGTTGCCCTCGAGTTCTGCTTGGCCTTGTTTTTCTTGACTGACCTGAGGTTCTCCTACGTACTCTTTCAAGTAGCCCGCCTTGATCAATTTTTCGAGTTCTATCCTCAGGTCTTTACGGTAATCCGGATCATGTCTCGCTAATTTGTGGTACCTACAGTACCTGGATTGATTCAATTCAGATGAACCCGTCCTTAATGGTCTAGGCCTTGGAAACAAATTCCCGTCCTTAATGCTCATAAATATGGTTTCAGGTTGGACTTTCAGGAGATCTACTGGTGTTGGACTAGATGGATGGGGTCGAAAACCTCCTAGTCCTCGAAAATCTCGCTTCTTTTCTTTGCTGAACATGTCACTCTTCTGGGTTTCTTTTTCCTTCCCTTTAGATCTATCTTGATCTTTCGCTTCTCCTTTATCTTCCAATCTACTAGACTTCGCCTCTTCAGCTCCGATAGCCCTATCTACCCTTGTCAGAAATTCTCGAAAGGTCTTTGGCCCCTCTTCATGCACTGTCCACCAGAACTGGGATTCTGGCCATAGACCTGACGTTACTACCATTAGGAGTGTGTCGTCTGATACTTTATCCGTATCCATAATTTTTCGGTTGAACCGGTCCAGGTAGCTCTTCAGTGATTCGGTCCTCCCTTGCTTGATGGTTACCGGTTGTTCCTTGGGGGCGTCCTTGTTTTTGCAGCCATGAAGTTGTAGAGGAACTGAGAAGACAGATCCTTCCAATTGGTTATGGAATGGTCTGGTAGTGTAACACCCCAAGTTCAAAATCTTAAACCTAGGCTTGTTAACTTTTCTTTACTTAAATGCGGAAAAGAAATCATTTAAAACCTCAACATTTTCATTTTCTATTATGAAATTTTACAAAAATTTCGACAGAGTCTCCTCTATAAATTGGACATAGCCAACCTGTAGAGGGACGTCAAAACCATTTTACAAATACAATTCTCAACTCATTCAAACCCAACAATCCACATCCGACCATAATTCCAAAATTCAACTTCAACATCAATTCCCCAAACTCCTCAACAAAATAACTTGAAGTATAAATTTATAAACTCATGAAACATGATAAAAACTAATTACAGGGAAATACCATAACTAATTTAAACTAATCTCAACCAAACAATTATCAAAATAAAATGAATGAATTAAGAAATAATTAATCATAAACTTCAAATTTAACTTTACTTTTTAAAAAACTTGAAGCGGTGTAGCCTGAGCCTGTCACCAAGTGCTCTCCTAGGATCATCTAACTTTCATCACCTGAAATATTGGGGAGTGAATGGGGTGAGCTAAAGCTCAGTAAGTAAATTGTATGAATGAATGCATGCTTATGACATGAATGCTTTAAAAATTCCATATATGTATCCCCATTTACTTTACTTTCCAGAAAATTCAAACTTTTCAAACTTTCACTTAACATTTCAAAACTTTCACTTCATTTCCATCGTGAGCTCACTTGATGTAACTTCTAGTCAATCAGATAACAGTGGGCAATTTCTTATTTGGAACCAGATTAACATTCACATTTCCACCGCAAAGCGGTTTAACATTCACTTTCCCATCGCAAAGCGGTTTAATAGTCCACCGTAAACGGTTGAACATTCCATCGCAAAGAGACTTAATTCGGGTACGCCGGTCCCCTGCGTCCCATTTCCCACTCGCAACTTTCATGAACTAGAAGTACACCCACTCATTCTTAAAAACTTGGGATACATAATTTTTTGACAAAATTGCACTTTGACACATTCCTTTCATTAAAACATTTGACTTTCCCATTTCGATGCCAATGCATGCTTAATGATGCAATGACATGATAATGTGCATGCTTGAACATTTCCTTAAATACACATACTTGCATATCACACATCAAATACATCAACATTAAGTAATTAACACGAAATCACTTACGCACATTAATTTCACATTAACTTTCTACTTTCATGAAAATAGGGGAAGTTTACTTACTTGCAGTCCTTAGTAATTTACCGTTTCTGAATTTGCAAGTGGAAAAGTCTCGGATGTCCGTGACGTCAATGTACCAAAATTCCTGATTATTCACATTCGTCAATAAATATGACTTTGGACTCGAAACACATTTGAAATTCTTTTTAATGCTAACCAATCCCAAACATACCATATTCAAAACGAACTATAAAATTTCACTGAACATTACAAAGTCACCTTATCCTTTTTAATAATAACAAAACGCCCAATCGAGATCAAAATCTCAAATTAACCTAAGTGTGACCTTAGGATATGACCAAACACATAAAACCCATATTCAAGACAAGGAATGAATCTCAATGCACATTAGAAGGTCTTCTCATCTTTTAAATTCAAACTCAAACTCAAAATTCCATAACTTTACAAAATTACTTAATCGTGATTCTAACAAGTTCACAAATCTAAAAATAACTAATTATTACAAACTTTACCACAAGGTCATTAACTAAACTTCAAATTTTCACAGCTTTAACGTTATACAATTACAATTAAAATTTCAATAATTTCATCAACGTTCCAAACCAAATTCTCAATTTGACAATCTATGATTTAAAAAATCTAAACAACATCAAAATCTAAAACTTTAACTGAAACTTTGGATCGTAATTTATATACATATACATATATATATATATATATATATATATATATACAAATCTGAAATTTATATATGTAAATCTTTCATTATCGAAAATTTGAAATCCATAGATTTGAAATTGAGCAAACACACATACATAAGCATTACCAAATCCCCAATTTAGCAATTATAATTCGAAATCTAACAAAACTTAAATCTGAAAATATGAAAAAGATTACTATTATAATTCAAACTTTCGTTTAACATTTCATAACTTAACCTAATTACATAAAAACTATCCATTACAATTCTAGTTGTTCATAATCTGGAAATTAACAACTTAACTTCGAAATTTAAACCAATTCTAAACATGAATTAACACACATGTATATCTATATATTACTACAATTTAAATTAGTAAATTTCAATTTAGACTATAATAGATGTACAAAATATACACATATATAATCCCCCCTAAATCTGAACTTATAATTATAACTCCGAATTCATGGGTTTTAAATCTGAGAATTTACCTACAAAAACTTGAAATGTGAACTTTATACATGAGGGTAATATATATACATCAATATCTACATACAATTCCATATATACAAATACTAATATATATATTGCCCAAATTCTGAGTTTAACAGTTTAAAATTCGAAATTTCCCTAAAACCCAATCTGAAAAAATCTGAAATCTTCATATCAATACATACATTCGACATATATACATCAATACATATAAACTCCTGTGTGTGCGTGTGAGCGTGTTCTATGTGTAAAATCGTGAGTGTGCGCCCTAACAATTCGCGTGCTAGTATGTGTGCGTCGCGCAACAGACTAGTGAGTGCGGTGTGCGCTGAGGGAGGAAATAAGAAGGTCCTTACCAGTGTTGGGGAGGCGGTCGGCACCGGAAGTGAGGGTGGCGGTGGTCGGAGGCGAGAGGGAGAGGTCGCGAGAGAGAGAGAGCCGAGAGACAAGGGAGTGAGGCGAGAGTTGAGTGTCGTGAGTGAGGGATGAGAGATGAGGGATTAGATTAGGTTTAAAGTTTATATTTTGTGAATTTGCAATTTAGTCCCTCATTCTCCCTAAGTTTCAAAATTAAGTACACATCTATCATAAATTTACAAAATACCCTAAAATTTACCACTTATAATAATTTGACAAAAATAGAAATTGGCAAGCTTAGGAAATAAAACAATTATTCACATAAATTGCAAGTAAACAAATTTATAATTTTCTAATTGGCACATTGAGCGAGATGGCGTCCAAATCCTTCCACTGCAAAATAATTCAAATAATTATCAACAATAATAATGTCAATAATGATTAATAGAGACATTAATAGATAAATTACGCGAAATCCATGAAAGCCCGTAAAACGAAAAAGCGGTATTACAGGTAGGGTACGTAACCACCTCTGAGCCTGTCTCTTAGAGTTAGGAGAAAGGTCCTACACATTATGGAATCACTAACTCCTTGTAACTCCATCCAAGAAACATACCGGTCTATGTGTGCTACTGGATCAGTTGTCCCATCGTAGCTAGGTACTTGCGGCACCTTGATCTTGCTAGGTAAAGTTGCTTTCAGAATTTCTTTCAAGAATGGGGAAGACCTGGAGGAAGCGTAATTATCAGTCAGGCCATCCCCTTTTTGCTTACCTTCCAGCTCGCTTAATTGTTTCTTCAGCGCGTTGAGTTCTTCCAAATTTCCTTTCCCATCAGTACAAGGCAGATCATTGATATTCAAAGTCGGCGTGTCTACAGCAGTAGCCTTAAAATTCCTACCTCGGGTCCGAGTAGGCTCATAGTATGGACTTCGTGCAGATCTTTCCGAACTGTATGAAGTTGCAGGTTTTCTGTTCATCCCCAAAGTTTCACCCTTCCTGGTTGGAGCTATGGGATCCGGGCCTAACCTGCTAAATATGCTATGAGTTCCTTTGGGCGACCCCCTGCGGGGAGAACGAGAGTTGCTCTCTCCACTAGAACTTTCAGACTTATCATGCACATAGTTGAGCTTTAGACGCACTTGTTTATTTTTAGGGGGTTGGTGAGATGGTTCTGGTATTATATAGGGAGCCTGAGGGTTTCCATGTGGTTGATGTTGCATCCTTTCAACTACTTGTGTCAGATTTCGAAATTGACGCATTACCTCAACCATTTAGGGGTCCGGACAGGGCCTGACTTCTAGGTCGTCTTCCTTCCTTGTCCCACCTTGTGCCTCCACCCTTTTCCCATGATTGCTCCCGTAACCTTGGTCATCCATGTTATCTGAATATTGTTATGGATTGTGAAGTATTTAAATGAACTGGTGGAATGGACTGCTATTTTATCACAAGTAGCCCTCCTTCTAGCGCCAATTATTGACGGTTGAAATATAAATATTCCAAGCAGCAAGAAGAATAGGTGAATATCAATTATGCGAAGAAAAAGTTGTACGTGGAAGAAGTGAACTCCATTTCGGACTTGCCGACCTAGACTTCACGTATGGTTTAATATATTAATATTGGGCTTTGAATAGCCAAAGTTCAGATCCCTTTATGAGCCATCTTCCCTTATATTTATAGGAAAAATGGATGAGTTGGCTTATTACAATACCTGACTGCCTGACATTACGACATAACTAAACTAATTGAACTCTTACATAGGACTAGTTAGTTGACTTTTATCTGTTATAACTGATTTCATGCCTAAATAATTGTTTTCAACTGCCCCGTAAGAAGATAGTTATGATTGTCTAGACTCCGTCAACCAATGTCCGACCTGACTCCTCCACCTCGGAATTATAGACTGGACCTCGTCTTTTCCACAGCTGGGGACAAATAAAATTTGTCCGACCTGACATGTCTAGGTCAGAAATATGGTTGGAGCCCGCCTCTTCATTTTTTGGAGGTGATTTACTCGTTTGTCCGACCTGGGGGTATCAAGTCAGACAAACTTTATTTGTCCCAAGCTGTGGAAAAGATGAGGTCTTGTCTATAATTCCGAGGTGGAGGAGTCAGGTCGGACGTTGGTTGACGGAGTCTAGACAATCATAACTATCTTCTTACATGGCAGTTGAAAATAGTTATTTAGACATGTAAGCAGTTATAACAGATAGAAATCAACTACCTAGTCCTATGTAAGAGTTCAACTAGTTTAGTTATATGTCAGAATGTCAGGCAGTCAGGTATTGTAATAAGCCAGCTCATCCATTTCCCTATAAATATAAGGAAAGACAGCTCATAAAGGGATCTGAACTTTGGCTATTCAAAGCCCAATATTAATATATTAAACCATACGTGAAGTCCAGGTCGGCAAGTCCGAACTGGAGTTCACTTCTTCCACGTACAACTTTTTCTTCGCATAACTGATATTCACCTATTCTTCTTGCTGACTTGGAATATTTATATTTCAACCGTCAACAACCTATGCCCTACGTCGATTATGAATTTTCTAGCGTCCTTACCATATTGTAAACATAATTATTCAAAATATTATTTTCTACTAGGTGAAATAATTAAATATACTAATGCATCTCTAATTCTATCTATTTGGTCTTTAATATGTTTCATCTCATTTTGAACAATTAAATTTAAAATATGACATACACATCTAACATGAAATAAAAAATCACCAAATTCAAGATTAAAAATTCTGCATAATTTATCTACAACGAGTTTATTTACACTAGCATTATCGAATGTAAATGAACAAATTTTATTTTCAAAATTATATTCCCTAACAGTTTGTAATATGGAATTAAATATGTTGGTGGCATTTAAGCCTGGACAAAAGAACTGGAACCAGCGGTTCGGTTCTATTAAAATTTTAAACGGTTATGGTTCTAAAAATCAAGAACCATCGGATCCGGTTCTTGGTTCAGAACCAGAACAAAACACAATTTTTTTATTTTTTTTTAAATAAAAATTAAAAAATCAATAATTCTTAATCTTAATACATGTTATTCGGTTCATTAGTCAATATCAATTACCCAACAACTATTAACTTATTTAACATTACAATAACTATAAGAAAAACAAGTAATAAACAGAAAACCATAGATCAAAAATCACGTTTCTTTCACTAGTTCTGTCATTCAATTTCAAGTCTTCGGCTGTTAGTTCTTCAAGAATCAACAAACAATAAATCTTCACTCTTCATCTTAAAATTAATTGTTATTTTGCTTTTTAAAGATTTGTTGGACTTGTACGACTGTTCAGTGAAAAGGTGGAAAATTACGAGCAGAAATTGAAGAATTTTCAGAAGGAGCACATACACGTGAATGGGGAGATACGTTATTATCTGGAAGGGAGTGAATATTTGATGTCAATGATTTTGAGTGTTGTATTCGCATTTTGATCAAGGTGGATGACCTTACCGTATTACAACTCTTACCATCCGAAATCTACCATCGCTTCATCGCTTAAGTTTGAAAATTTAAGTTTAGAAAATCGGAACCAAAACCAGAACCAAAAGAACCGAACGGTTCGGTTCCAGTTCGATTCTTCTTTTGCAAAAAGAACCAAAAGAACCATCGATTTTCTTGATTCAGTTCACTAGGAACTAGAACCATATAAAATCACGTCCACGCCTAAACAACATTCTTTCACTTTTTTAAAAAAAACAGTGACATCATGTTACTTTTTTTTAAAGAGTGGCAAATGCCACTTTATTTAATATTTTTGTCATTTTTTTATAAATGTGTCACTTATTTAAAAAAAGTGACACATTTTTAAATTAAAAAGTGATACAATACCAAATTTTAGTGTCCTTTTTGGCTTTTACAACTTAAATGTCAGTTTTTCAATTTTTGAAATATACATCTTTTACTACCTACATCAGTGTAACTTAACAAATTACACAAGCTCAAAATACTAATAAACACATTATATACTTGAAGTCTCTTTATACTAGGCCTGGGCAAAAAAATCGGAACCAACGGTTTCGCTCGGTTCTATTAAAATTTTAAATGGTTCTGGTTCTAAAAATCAAGAACCAGAACTAAGAACCAAAATCGATAGAAAAAACATGATTTTTATATTCTTTTTAAAATATAATTTTTTTAAAAAATCATCAATTGTTAATCTTAATGCATGTTATCCGGTCCATTAATCAATATCAATTGCCCAACAACTATTAACTCATTCAACATTACAATAACTATAAGCAAAACAAGTAATAAACAAAAAACTATAGATCAAAAATCATTTTTCTTTTACTGGTTCTGTCATTTATCTTCAAGTCTTCAGTTGCCAGTTCTTCAAGAATCAACAAACAATAAATCTTCACTCTTCATCTTACTATTAATTGTATCTTTTTTCAAGGATTTTCTAGACTTGTACGACTATTCCCTGAAAAGGTAGAGAACTACAAGAAAAATTGAAGAATTTTTAGAAGGAGCACTAACACTCGGATGAGGAGATAAATTACTATCTAGAAGATAGTGAATATTTTAATATCAAGGATTTTGAGTGTTATATTCGCATTTTGATCAAGATCGATGACCTTACCATCTTACGACTCTTACCAGCCAGAATCTACCATGGTTTCATCGCTTAAGTTTGAAAATTTTAATTTAGGAAATTGGAACCAGAACTAGAACTGAAAGAACCGAATGGTTCGATTTCGGTTCGGTTCGGTTCGGTTCCCTGGGAACTAAAACCATATGGAACTACGCCCCACTCCTAGTGGCATTATATGTAAATTCTTTAATTCTAAAAGCAATAAATTTTTTTATGCATAACCTAAAGTGGATCAATGTAGAGTGCAGTTATATCTATATAACATTTTTTATTAATTCCTTCCCAAAGATGAGAAGTAAATGAAATAAAACCGCCATATTTATTTAAGTAATTTATTAATTTCTTCTTAGTTTTAATAAAGTATTTTATATCTGAACGAAGAGTATTTTTACTAATTCCAACATATATAGGTTGAAGATATTCCTTGACGTAAGTAGTTAAGTGTTGGATTGTCCATTGTGCTTAGTGGCAACTCCACCCCGGCAACAAGGAATACATCCACGTGGTAATTGTATACTACCAGACGAACCAAATTGTAATTGTGCTAAGTTTGTTTCAGGGTGACCATATTTGCTCACACATTTGCAATAGTGACAGTTGAGGTGGGTAGTACCTATACCCTTTTGCCATATCAACTTTTGTGCACAATATTTGCACACCACTTTATATTATTGATTTTCGTCAGTTATATGGCCAGTTGAGATCAATTAAAAACGTTCCTAACATTTTGCAACTTTCTTACCTTTTCGTTTCCCTTATGTGTCGGGAATATCGACCGACACTTTCCTAAGATTTCAACATCTTCTTCAATGTCATTTAAATTAATTGGATGACTACCACTGGTCTCATCAATATTTTCTAGAATTGGAATGTCGTTGAGACCGTCATATTCTTCATTAAAGTGGGATTGTGGGGTTGATTCCCCAATTTCTTCTTTGAAAAATTCCTCAATAAATCGATGCCCAGGATACATTCTTTTTGTATGTTGAAAAACGAAATTTCAAAAATTGAAGAAGTGTGAGTGAACGTAGTGATTGTAGAGTCTAGACAAAGATTTTTAGCATTATAGTATGAGAATTGAATGTATAAAAATGTTGAATGTAGTAAAGATAAAATATGATAATGTTAACTTGATATTGTTGGCATAATCTATTTTTCCACGAGTTTGTAATTTAAGAGAATTTAATTTATTTACTAAATACGTGTATTTAATAATTTATTAAGTTTAATTAAATTACGTATATATTTCTTGAATATAATATCTCCTATATTTTTTATAATCATTTTATTTTTGGAGATAATGTGTGACGCCCCGAGTTCCGTAAAGCTCGGGACGTCACTTCTCCTTTAAATCTAATTTTATTGCGGAAAATAATTAAATTCTAAACATCATATTTATGTGAAAATTTCAACAGTAAATAAAGTAAATTTGATGAATGTGTAAAAACGTTGAAATCTTAACTTTTAAAGAAAGTAACGACAAATAATTAAATTGACGATGTTCATGACTTTAAATATCATATTTAAAATAACGATATATAAATAAATTGACACTATTCATGAATCGTGACTTTAAAAATATAGCTTCATTATTATTTGCCACCACTGCCTTTTCATTCGCCACCATCTCCGAAATCTGCAATTTGTAAGTTTAAAAATAGGGGTGAGCATTTCATAGAAATACTCAGTAGATTCAGCGAAAATTAAATAAACTGTATAGTAAATAACACATATAATCATGCAACTTAATTCATAAATTCTCATTCTCGTGCAATAAGCAAGTGGATCTCATACATCATAAATTTTCATGCCCGAAGACATGTGGATCTAGGCCCGAAGGCAATTGGTCCATGCCCGAAAGCATGTGGATCTGGGCCCGAAGGCAATTGGTCCATGCCCGAAGCATGTGGATCTGGGCCCGAAGGAAATTAATTCTCATAAATTACGTAATCACATGCATAAATTTACAATACGGGTTCACTTAATATTGCGCATTTAAGATAAAAGATCTTTGAAGTAATGAACCTACTTGAAAGTATTCTCGAGTTTGTTGAGCTGGAAAACATAAATCTGCTAACGTCCAAGCGCCTCGTCTAGCCAATATATAAATATTTCTTAAACTAGTATTTTGGAATTCAAAGGTTTTAAAACGAAAGAGTTTAAAAGAAGAATAAATGTTTAGGGTTTAAATTGAAAATTAAACATAGTTGGGATTTTAAAATAGTTGGGACCAATAAAGATGATTTTGAAAACTATTTGGCTGAAACACATGTTTTTAAATATCTTGGGGATTAACTAATTCATTCATTTTCAAAAGTGCAGGGCTGAATCAAAGCATTTTAAAATCAAAAGATCAAAATAATACTTTTAAAACTAAATGGGCTGAATTAAAAGGCTTTTTCCGAAATAGTGGGGACTGGGAGTTAAGGACTCTAGGGACTGATTTGTTAAATACTGAAACCTTTGAAACTGAATTAAAGTATTTTAAACATGAAGGACTGAAATAAATGCATTTCGAAAACTGGGGCTCAAGGATTAATTTTCAAAAATAAAAATATTAACATAATTTAAACCAATCCCTCTCTCTCTCTCATTCAGCAAACCGAAGAGAGAGAGAGAGAGAGAGAGAGAGAGACCGAGAGACGGAGATGGGTGAACGGCCCATCGCGGGTCTAGGTTGCCGGCGCCCTGGCAGCGATAGTGCTGCCATCACATAGCAGCGACGGAGGTGAGTAGAGGGTATCGAAATAGAAGGTCTTTGGGTTGATTTGGTGAGAAAACGATGGCGAAACGGGGTTGTGAGGTCACGGGTTTCGCTGGGGATTCGGTCAAGAAAACTTGGCAGTCGAGGTAGATGAATGGGTTCTATTTGTTTGTAGGTTTGTGCGATGATTTGGGTGTCAATTGGTTGGTGGCTTTGAGTTTGAAGTGGCGGCTGCGGTGGTTCGACAGTGGTGCGATGGGTGGCCGATTTGTGAAACTGAAATGGCTTTGGCCACAGTGTGAGTGAAGTTGGCGGTCAATGATGGGTTTGGCTCGTGGTGGTGTCTGATTTTGGCTTGGGTCGGATGCGTGGTGTGCGCGGTGGTGGAGGGGCAGTGACGGTGAGTAGCGGATTTGTGGTACAGTGATTGCGGGCTGGGTCTGGTCGGTTCTTGATGATTTGAGTCTGAGTTTTTGTTGTTGTTGATGGATGTATGTGGTGGTTGGTGATGATTTCTGGTGGTAATTGGTGTTGTGGTGTGAAGGCAGATTTGTTTGCGGCATGGAGTTGCAGTGAATTGATGCTTGGTTTCGATTGTGGCCGGCTGATTTGGGAGGTGAATTCTTCATTTGGAATAACTTGGTATGAAGGTCGATTGGAGGTGGGAGGAAGAATGTTACCTTGCTGGAGTTGAAGGTCTGTGTGCCGAGGGAAAAGAGTTGGGGGATCTATTTAATAGTTGATTTAGGTGTTAAACATGGTAGTTTAGGTTAAATCTTGATTTATGGAAAATTGTGAGAATTTTGGGAAGTGAATATGGTTGTGTAAGGAAATACTTGGAAAAGAAGTTGTTGATTTAGTTGGGCCAAGAATTTAATGATTGGGTTGTTAAAAGGGCTTGAATGATCGGTAAAACATTTGGGCTCGAGATGTTGGATTGGATTAAAACAGTTGACATTTGGACTTAATATAATTAAAACTTGGGCTTTGAAAATAAACTGTGATTATTGAAATGTTTTTGATAAAGATTTTGAATAAATTAAATTTTCCACTTAATTGGCTAGACGAGCACGCATTTAAAAATAAATAACTAAATGATGGGCAAAGTCGAAGCGACACGCTTTTAAAAATATTTATTTGAATAAAATCACGAAAATTTCTCGGTCGCTACATAATGATTTTGGTTGAATCAAGAAATATTGATTCTTTAGAATCATGATATATAGTTCTCGAAATCTTGTCATATAGTATTTGAATCAAGAAACATTGATCAAGATATGATATTGTGGTAAGTTTCTTGATGGTTTATTTCTTGATATGACCGAGCATAATCAAGTAGGATTAGGTAGAGTATCTTGATTCTTGGTATTCAACCTTATCTGTACTTATGGTAAGATATTTTTCTTGATATGGCCGAGTATATTGATTCTTGGTAAGTCAATTTTATCAATTCATATGGTAAGATCTTTTATTCCATAACCAATTGAGAATATCTTACCTTATCTTTACTTATGAAAATATTTATGATTATCTTACCATTATCTCTGATTATCTTGATTTGATTGCATGAAATCAAGATTGAATGCAACCAGGATTCTTGATGGACAAGAAATCCAATTGCATTTAAATGGGAGAAAATGGGACGTTTTCTCCAAGAAGTCTTGAAGCTAATTTTCATGTGGTGCACTAATATTCATGGCTTCAACAATGTTTTGACTTCGATTCTCCGGGAGGAGATTATCAATCACTTAGAGAAGAAAAGACCTTCAGCGTGAAGATCAAATAGGAGGTTTGAATCATATTCGAACGGGAGTTCGAGGTTGCTGAAAAGTGTTGCATATTCAAAGAAAGCTATGGAAGAGTGGTGGGACGCCAGCTCATATTACATGCCATAGAAGGATCAGGGAGTGATATATTTCTTAGATGTTTGATAAGTATATGCGTAGATTTATCATGTAATTTAGATTGATCTATATAAACTCTTTTCTTATATAGTGATTGATTTTTTCCACAGGGTGCGGGCACATGGGTTTTCCTCGTTAGGGTTTTTCCCACGTTAAGCTCAAATATTGTGTTCTTGTCTACTTACAATTCTGCATAATTTATTCTGTCTATCACGTTTTACAAGTCAGACGAATCTGCATCGGCAAGATTCATCTGGTTTGCACTAAAATAAATCTTAACAATTCACTGTTAATTCGTTACTGTCCAGACATATCTGTGACAGTCTGTTCGTTAAACATAAAATTTAGACAACTTTAAATTTTCAATTGATAGTAGAGCGGGTTCACTTCTAGAAAGTGAGACCCGGTTGTCTAAAATGGAAAATTCTGCATCTCTTAGGCCACATTTGTTAACTAGTAGTAACAATGCATATTGAAAAATTCGCACGAAAATTTTTATTCAATCTATTGATGAACGTTGTTGGACATCTGTCCTTGAAGGTTACACAACACCCACTGTCACTGCTGGAGGTGTTGTTACAACTGTAGCTAGAAGTGCTTATACTGCAGATGAATTAGCTAATGCAAATTGGAATTCTAATGCACTTAACGCTATTGTTTCTTTTATTGATCCAGGTCAACTCAGGTTGATTTCATCCTTAAGAACCTCCAAGGAAGCATGGGATGCCTTGAAGGTAGCAAATGAAGGAACTAATGTTGTCAAAAACTCCAAGATGCAGATGATCACTCTTGAGTTTGAACAACTATCAATAGATGAGCAAGAAGACTTCAAAAGCTTCTACGCTAGATTGAGTGATCTCACCAATTCAGCTGAAGCTCTTGGGAAAACCTACTCAAATGAGCAGATTGTACAAAAAATCCTTAGATCTTTACCAGACAGGTTCCATTCAAAAGTGCCATCTATTGAAGAAAGCAAGGATATTTCAACCATGCGAGTTGAGGAACTTGTAGGTTCATTAATAACCTATGAGTTGAATCTGGTCCGAAGAAAGAAAGACAAAAAAATCAGGGATTGCTTTCAAGGCAAGCAGTGAAGATCCATACGAATCTGGGGAGACAGATGACGATGAAAGCTTCGCACTTCTAACCAAACAATTTAAAAAGTTCCTCAAGGGAAAACAAAAAGAAAGATCCACAAATCTTCAAGGCCGGAATCAAAAATCACAAAAACAATGGAGGAAAAACAATTTTTATCCCAAAAATAATGCTAACTCGTCTGAAGGAAAGCCTAAGAGTCGTATTCAATGCAGAGAATGTGAAGGATATGGACACGTTGCAGCAGATTGTCCTAAAACTCAAAAGAAGACCAAAGGAAGGAAGGCCATGAATGTTACATGGAGTGATGGGGACACAGATGAATCTGAATCTGAATCAGACAGCAGCAATTCTGAAAAACAGATAACTACCTTTACTGCTTTACAGTTATATGGTACTGAATCTGGTGACCCGTCGTATGCAGGCACTGGTCCAGATGAATATAGATCAAACTCTGAAATTTTGAAAAAGGATCTTCAAGATGTAGAAGAAAAGATCCAACTGTTGCATGCCTTCGCTGAACATAGCAGAGAAAGACATCTTGACGCATCTGCATTCCCAGATGACAAACAAAATAAGCTAAGCAGGTTAAGCTCAGAACTTGCTAAGGCACAAGACAAGATCAAGAAACTGGTAATTGGATCTGTCCAGTTTGATGAAATCCTAAACAGTAGCAGACTTGTTAGTGTGAAAACAGGTCTTGGATATGAAGGTAAAGGTAAAAATCATGACGATAAAATGAACTTTGTAAGAGAATCTGGATATAAATACAAGGAGCAAAGTATAAACTACACAGATGTATCTACCTCCTATCATCATCAATTCAATGCTGCTGGAACTCAAAACTCACATCTATCCAGGAACTATACAAGAAGACAATTTCAGCCGAATCTATACAAGCAAGATGAGTCTGTTCGTAAGATCGGCAGAAAATTTCAACCTCGTCAGAGTCGGCAGGATACATCTCTCTTCTAGGTATTCTGTAATTTTTGTGCTAAATCTGATCATGATATATTTAGGTGGCATGAGTACTTAAAATTAATCAGTTCGCACAAAAGAAGACTAGTTTCTGGGAAAGAAAGAAAATTAGAACTAATGCTTATGTAGTTCAATTATCTTTAAGTGCTTTGATACCTAACACATGGTATTTTGATAGTGGATGTTCTAGACACATGACAGGTGATCTCTCTTTGCTAACACATTTTGAAAAAGGCGAGACAGGTGTTGTTACCTTGGGTGATGGCCAAAAGGATAAGATAGATGGATCTGGTATCATCAACATTAAGGGATTGCCTACCTTAACCAATGTCTTATATGTTATAGGACTCAAGGCAAATTTGATCAGTGTAGGGAAATTGTGTGATGATAATCTGCTTGTCATGTTTTCTAAAGATTATTGCAAGGTTTTAAGTTGTCACAAGAAGACTAATATATTAAAAAGTGTTTTGTTTAAGGGAGTTAGATCCAAAGACAAATGCTATACACTTGAAAGTCACATAACTTGCAATTCTGTTAGGACCAAAAATGAGAAATTGTGGCATAATAGATGAGGGCATCTAAACTACCATGATCTCATGAAGCTTACTAGACTACAGGCTGTGAGAGGCTTGCCTAGCATAAAAAACATTTCAGATGAAATCTGCAGCAACTGTCAAAAGGGTAAGCAAACCAAAAGTCAACACAAATCAGGTACATCTATTAATACTTCTGATATACTTGAACTAATTCACATAGATCTGATGGGTCCTATTCAAAATGAAAGTATTGGTGGCAAAAGGTATATTTATGTGTGTGTTGATTATTTCTCCAGATACACCTGGGTCATGTTTATTCGTGATAAATTTGATACCTTTGACAATTTTGCTAATCTGTTTCAAAAATTGAGCAATGAAAAGGCAGACGAACAGGTAAGAATCAAAAGGATCAGAAGTGATCATGGAAGAGAGTTTGAAAACTCTGACTTTGCTAATTTTTGTATCCAATATGGAATCAAGCATGAATTCTCATCCCCAAAGAATCCTCAACAGAATGGAGTGGTGGAAAGGAAAAACAGAACTCTACAAGAGATGGCTCGTGTTTTGCTAAACAACAAATTGCCTACAAAATTTTGGGCAGAAGCAATAAATACTGCTTGTTACAATATCAATAGAGTCATCCTCAGAACAGGAACAAATCAAACTCCCTATGAAATCTGGAAGGGTAGAAAACCTAGGGTTGATTACTTTCATGCTTTTGGAAGTAAATGTTACATTTTAAAAGATATGGAACATCTAGGAAAATTTAACTCAAAATCGGATGAAGGAATATTTTTGGGTTATGCTGAAAACAGTAGGGCCTATAGAGTTTATAATCTTAGAACCCAAACCGTCCTTGAGTCAGTTAATGTGAAAGTGGATGACACTAATTGTTCAAATTCGGATTTGTAGGAAGCAGATGATGATCAACTGGAAATTCCACCAAAAGAGCAAGTCAAAACTGAAAAAGAACAGCATCAAGCAGGAAATCTCAATGATACTGAAGAATGCGACCATGATGAACCTGGGCACCCAGGAACATCTGCATATCCAGACGCATCTGACTACCCAGATATACCTGATATTGCAGAATCAGAAGTATCGAAAACAAAAGGCTCATCCACTTGGCAACATTCTCACGGATCTGTCTAAAAGAAATGTAACCAGATGAAAAATTGCTGCTGATATGAGTAACATCTGCCATATGTTTCAAATTGAACCAAAAAATGTCAAGGAAGCCTTGACAGACAAAAACTGGGTCCAGGCAATGTAGGAGGAACTCAACCAATTTGAAAGAAATAATGTCTGGGAACTGGTACCACGTCCTAAAGAAGGCAATGTAATTGGAACCAAATGGATCTTCAAGAACAAATCAAATGAAAAAGGAAATGTTGTTAGAATTAAAGCCAGACTAGTTGCTCAAGGCTATACCCAGATTGAAGGGATAGACTTTGATGAAACATTTGATCTGGTAGCCAGACTGGAATCCATCCGATTATTGCTAGTTGTGTCCTGCTACATCAATTTCACACTATACCAGATGGATGTCAAAAGTGCGTTCCTAAATGGTATACTCAATGAGTGTAGCGACCCAGAATTTTTACGCAAATAAATAATTATTTTAATATTTAGAAAATTGTGTCGCTACTATTTCACTCATTATTTTGAAGTTAACGCCGCGACGGGTTCGTCTAGCCAAGTCAAGAAATATCGAATTTGTTCGATTTTAAATTAAATGTCCGAATTTCTAAAATTATATTACTTTAATTATTTATTCAAAGTATTATTTTCAAAATTATTTTCAGTCCAAAATATATCTGTTTTAAATACGTTTCTTGATCAAAGTTAGTCAAAATTTTAGTTAATTATCCCACACTAATCCTAATCTATATCCAGCAAGTGCAACCCACGTTTTGTTATTCTGTCTTTTGCTTTTGTACCAAATTCATAATCATTTTGTTCCACCTCATTAATCATCCACCAACATTAATTAAATCATTAGCCTCATCATCCTCATACTTTAACGCCGAAAGCTATAGCTTTCACTGTACCACTTCAACCCACATGGCACAACTCAGATTCCCACAATTTTCTAATCTATCTATATTCTAATATTTTTCAAACCCTCTTTATACATATTTAGGCCTCATCAGAACTTCCTCCCGAACACAGCCTCAGACTCTGAACAATCATCCCAAGGCAGCTCAATCTACAATCAGTCCATAACCATCATCCTCAATTCACCAAACAATGTCACTGCAATACCAAACCCAAGCTCGCAGCCATTTCTATCAACACTACTAGCCATCACTACACTGCAGAAACCTCAAGCACAGGTCAACCTCACCACTAGCAACCAATCAACATTTATCAACATTTATCAAACCATCACCGGAATCCATCCACTGCAAATTACCCAAACCACCCCATTGAAATTCACTGCCAAGCTGCCATCATCCAACACTCAATTCAATCGAATCTCCAAGTTCAGCTCAAACTCAAAAATCAAAACCCAAATCGAAACCCAGAACCTTACCTCAGCTGCAGATCACTTTGCCACCGGATTATCGCCGGAAAACCATAACTTACAGTTTCGATTTTGTTTCGATTTCGCCCTTGTTTCTCGCACCCAAGCCCTAAAATCAGAACCCTTGCTTTCGCCACTCACTACCGCCGCTCGACCGCGGTATTTCACCGACAAATCACCGGCAGTACTTCGCCGGATTCCACCCTGCGCAGCTCTCGTTTTCGTTTAGTGAGAGAGAGAGACAGCGTGAGTCGTGAGAGAGAGAAGAATGATCTGATATTTGATATATTATAAAAAGCTGAGATATATATTAATTTTCAGAATCTGCAGTTTAGTCCCTGAAGTTTTAAAGCCTTTCAATTCAGTCCCTATGTTTTAAAATGTCTTAATTCAGCCCTTTCAATTCTTTTAAAGTTATTTCAAATCAGTCCTTAAGTTTGAAATGTTTCAATTCAGCCATTTAGTTTTAAAATATATTATTTCAACCCTATTGTTTTGAGTTTCCGACTCAACTTTCAAAATATTCATTTTAATCCCTCAACTTTCAAAACATCAATTTTAGTCCTCAAATTATAATTTATCATTTTGAACTATATATTCGATAGACTAAAGTGACTTATTGGCTAAGACGAAGCGTACGGAGAATTTAAAGAAATTGAAGTCATTCCCGCTCAACTTTGCACTCGTTGGATTTGAGGTAGACTCGCACTTATTAATTGATTTAAATTATGATTTCATATGAATGTCATGTGACTTGTGAAAGTCAATTTTTAAGAAAAACAAGTATGTTTTTATGAAAGGTAAATATACCTTATGTTGTTATGAAAAGTAAGTATGTTTTTATGAAAAGAAAATATACTTTATGTTTTTACGAAAAGTAAGTATACCCTATGCTTCACGAAAATGTTTTTTTTTGGATCATTGCTATGAAATCAATCTACCAAGATTGTTTTGGGCCCCATATGATAAGTTATGATATGTTAAGGGGACCGGAGTTTTAGTAGCGCTACACATAAGAATTCTTGCCACCTAAGTTCGGTAACATTCTTGTGTCTCCTATGTTTATGAGGATTTGCCACGAAGTTCGGTAAAATTCCTATCTTTCCATATGTTTACAATATTAATGGTTCGATTTACTATTTCAAATGGTTTCATAAATGTTTTCAATTTTAGCGGCCATTACAGTTTATTTAATGTTGCCAAAAATGAATTTCAATTATTTCTTCCGCAAAAATATTATTCGAAAAATTTAGACAGAAAATGACGTAGTGAATCGGGTATACGGAACTCGGGGCGCTACAATGAGGTAGCTTATGTGGAACCACCCCAAGGGTTCACAGATCCATCTCACCCAAACTATGTCTTTAGACTCAAAAAGGCCTTGTATGGATTGAAACAAGCCCCTAGAGCTTGGTATGAAAGGCTCACATCGTTCTTGCTAAGCAAAGGATACAAAAAGGGAGGAACTGATAAAACTCTTTTCATTAAGCATCTAAATCCTTGACTAACTGTAGCTCAAATATATGTTGATGACATTGTATTTGGGTCTACATCCAAGTCCAAAATTGATGATTATATAAATAAAAAAAGAGAATTTGAAATGAGTATGGTCGGTGAACAAACATTTTTTCTTGGCTTGCAGATACAGCATGATGAATCTGGTATATTCATATCTCAAGCAAAATATGCCAAAAATCTAGTGAAGAAGTTTGGACTAGAAGATGCAAAGGCCATGAGAACTCCCATGGCAACTACATTGAAACTTTCAAAGGATGACAGTAGCAATGATGTAGATCCATCCCTCTACAGAAACATGATTGGAAGTCTTATGTACCTTACTGCCAGTAGGCCAGACATATTGATGAGGTTCGAAGCGCGGAAGAAACGCCGGAAAGTTCCGAACTCAGGTTGTGGTTGGACGGATGAATCATGACCCGATATTCACGACGCGATGGCTCGACGATGCGGAATAAAGAACCACGACTTTCGAAACGCCATAAGAATTTGCCCAATCTCCTTGATAAGTCTCTAATTTTGAATGCCACAAATACTCTCGCGAATATTTGATAAGTTCTGGATGAACGCCACAAGATAATCAATCTTGATAAGTTTGGGTTTGTAATGTGAATCCACACATTAAACAATTGAAAAACATTCAATCTATTTTTATTCAATCATCAAAGTCTGCATTACAATGAATGGAAAAAGCGTATAAATAAGCAAAATAACATAACCGCTAATTTACTCAAAATAGAATTCTAATTAAACTAGAATACTAAATTTGGAAAATAACCTAAAAACCAAAATGGAAACAAAATAATTAAAAATCCTATAATTATGGAAATATAGTAAATTTCCGTCTGCATCATTGATTTGCCAATTTGAAGCCCCAAAAGATGGAATTTGGCCCCAAAATCAATGGGCTCAAGGGCTTAAGCCCATGAGTTTTGCTTAGTAGCCCATTTCTACTTGAAAAACACATATTATCCATCCAATTCCGACATGGTTGACTGGACTGCAATTTTATTTTGGCTTGAATATTTAATTTTCTGTCAAGCCTGCTATGACTCCGATTGTCGCGGGTCCGGAACACATCACATATCCTTTAGTGTTGGTGTATGTGCAAAATATCAGGCCAAGCCCAAGGAGTCTCATGTTGCTGCTGTAAAGAGGATCATCAGATATGTAAGTGGTACATTGAGTTAAGGAATCTGGTTTACTAGAGACACCACTTCCCTACTTGCAGGATATTCAGATGCGGATTGGGATGGGAATGTGGACGATCGAAAGAGTACATCTGGAGGCTTTTTTTATATTACGAACAACTTGGTGGCATGGCTAAGTAGAAAACAAAATTCAGTGTCCCTTTCTACAGTCGAAGCATAGTATATTACAGCATGTAATTGCTGTACACAACTTCTTTGGATGAAACAAATGTTGAAAGACTATGGGATTTCTACAGAATAAGCCACTATGTATTGTGATAACACCAGTGTCATTAACATCTCAAAAAACCCTGTCCAGCACTCCAGAACTAAACACATTGACATCAGATACCACTTCATCAGAGAATTGGTGGAACAAAAGATTATCAATCTGGAGCACATACAGACTAATCTACAGCTTACAAATTTGTTCACTAAGGCTCTCGATACTGTCAAATTTGAAAGTCTTAGGATACAAATTGGAGTATCACATCCTCCAGAATAGGAACATGCATATTTAAAAAAAAAAAAAACGCATTTTTTTTCTTTTTTTTATTGCATACATTTATGTTAACTTATCATATTCTTATACTAAGTAGATCATGTTTTTGCTTGCAGATATATTTGAGTGCTTGAGGCTGATAACAAGACTGATACGTCTGGCTTATGACAGTGAACATGTCTCCAGATGAATCTAAATAGCACTCAAATCTGGACAATCTACAGGATAAGTCACTGCTGTCTAAGTCATATGGTTTGCTACTGGATGAGAATTCATTTCTATGTGTAGACCTATGATCTGAATCTTGCTTATAGCATTGCACGCATTTTCCCATTATCCAAGGGCAGGGCTAGTGGAAAAGAAGGTTGTCTATCCAAGCTAAGGTCATACCCTTTAGTCAAAAATAAAATATTTTAGGAAAAAGTGATTTTATCAAAGAAAAAAGGGAAAACCTAGTAAGATAACTTCTAAGGATTGTGTGAATCTACCAATCCAAGTCAAGTTCATACCCTTTTTCTAATCTAAAGGGGAACATCTTGTAATATAACTTCTGGGGATTGTGTGAATCTGTTTCCACTTCCAAAAGACATTGCCACAATATAGAAAAAGTCGACAAGCCGGACTTGAGAAAATGTACCTTATATAGATATTGATTGGTCTTATTGTGCACTACGGTGACAAATCAATAGGTCAGGGCAATCATATGATTTTTAACAAAATGTGGATGACTAAGGGTTGTTCGGATCATACACACACTATTAATCAACTTAATCAGGTATGTGGTGGACTGTATACTGCCAGATCTATCTGTCTTAACAGATGCCAACAGTGCTCAGACATGTCTCAGGTATCCAGATGCATTTAAATTTTTTTTCTTATTCACGAATTTTAGACATTATTCAGGAAATCTTTAATTTTAAGGAAGTTTATCGTGGGTTAATATATGCAAATCTTCCACACAGTGTTGAGTATATCTTTTGCATAAGTATGCGTTTGACATTGGCTATTCACATACACACTTAAAAATCTGGCAGATATAACTAGAAATTATTTTGCATTGTTGTTCATGACGCTTGCTTAAAGCTTAAATTGGTTTGGACTTTGAGGCATATGGTAAACATGTTGACACAACAAAAATATTTGTTATCTTATTTCTTTGATTTTTGTAGTTTATTTTCCATTGTTCGAGGACGAACAATAATTCTATTTTGGGGGTATTTGATAAGTGTATTTTATACACTTATTTGTATGTCTAAATTAGGTTTAATTATTGTCATTTTTGAATATTTGCTATTTAAATTGTGTTTATTTGTTTACTTTGCAACAATTGAAAGTTGAGGACAGAAAGTGCAATTAAAAGTCAGGGACTAACTTGTACAGCCGAGAAAAGAGCGAAGTCGCGATCGCTGGTTATGTACCAAGCGATCGCGAGATAGTGCAAAATCTTAACCCGAGAGTTTTAGGGTCAAGCACGCGATCGCTAGGGTGTTAACCACGCGATCGCGTGGCTTTTCGGCTGGGCCGCAGATCAGATTTTTCTTGCGATTTTTAACAGGCTTTGGGCTTTTTGACCTAGGGTTTCTCCAAAACCTATAAATACAACACATGAGGCACGAAAATGAGACCTTTGCCTCTACAAAGAACGAGCCACAACAGAGAAATCAACATCAAATTCTTGGAGACTCAAGCATCGCAAAGGGGCGTGAATTGAAGATAATTGAAGAATCAAAACTTGGTGCAAGATTTCCATTCTTTATATTATTTTTCAATTAATGTTTATTTCTATTGTTTTTGTTCTTTATTCATGATGTGTAACTAATTGCTATGTTGGGATGAACGATGTAGCCTAATCATATTATTTTAATTCCAAATTCCGTGTTTTAGTAATTCGTTGCATGTATTGATTTATTATTGTTCTTAATGCTTGAATTGCTTGATTACCAGTTTATGATATATTGAGTTATTTCCATAATCCGAGAAGTGAGTTAATAATTTAGAACGTGGTAATAAATCCGATAATTGAACGAGAGATAGAGATATACTCTTGTTATTATTGCGGTCGTGTGTGAATTCTTGTATTTATTGCATCTAGATAAGGAATATTCAGACCCGCTGTAGAGATACATGGTTGACTTATGTAGTTAGAATTGATTTAATTTAATATAAATTAGTGAATTCGACCGAGTACATAATTAGGAAATAAAACATGGAATTGGAGTTAATTTAATTGGTTAGGTGAAATCGTGAGTCCCAACTATTTTACAATCGTTTTTAAAAACAAAAAAAATTCTCCAATTTTAAATTCTTTAGTTTAATTCTTTAGTTTTAGTTTAAAACATCAAATTCATTTGTTCGTTCAAATAAAGTGTAGAACAAAAATATTTCGGTAATTAATTGCAGTCCTCGTGGGACGATAATCCGGACTCTTAGGTCCACTTTATTACTTCTCAAGACCCGTGCACTTGCGGGGATATCTTGCATCGCGAGATATTAGTGAACAAGTTTTTGGCGCTGTTGCCGGAGACTGTTAATTAATATCGATACCCATTAGTTCTTATTTTACTTTGAACTTTATTTTGCGTATTTTTATTTTTATTTTTATATTATTTTTCTGTTTTTGTTTTAAATTTTTGTTTTATTTAATTTATGTTAAGAAGGACTAAGTCATTTGATTTGCTTCCTTTTGATACAGAAATTGAACGCACCTTTCGACAGAGGCGTAGACAACAGTTGGAAGCGAATCAACAAACAGACTTAGCCATGGCAGATGACATAATTCAGGATAATCAGGGAAATCAACAAAATCTGCCAGCAGCTGTGAATGGACAGCAACAAAATCATGGAAGGCGCGTTTTACGAGACTACATGGTTCCTCCTGTGGGGAACATTGGAACCTGCATTGTACCTCCTGCAATCCGAGCTAATAATTTTGAGATCAAGACTTCTTTGATATCCTTGATCCAAAATTCGTGCGTTTTTCATGGATTGCCGTCTGAAGATCCTCATGTGCATCTTCGAACATTTTTGGAACTATGTGATATGCAACGCATGAATGGAGTTTCAGATGACGCCGTGAAATTAAAGCTCTTCTCATTTTCTTTGGTGGACAAAGCAAAAGTCTGGTTTTACTCTTTGCCCCTACACACAATTACCACTTTTGAAGTTATGAGCCAGAAATTTGTAGATAAATTTTTCCCACCAGGCCGCATGTCAAAGCTTAGACGTGAAATTATGTCCTTTAGTCAACAGCCAGGGGAATCCATTTTTGAAGCTTGGGAAAGGTTCAATGAGCTTATCAGACAGTGTCCTACCCATGGAATCGCAGACTGGATCTTAGTCCAGACATTCTACAATGGGTTGACAAATGAGAATAAGAAGCACGCAGACTCAGCAGCTGGAGGATCAGTAATGGATATGACATATGTAGAAGCATCTGAGATCTTTGAGAAGATGGCTGCGAACAGTTACCAGTGGTACTCAGATAGAGCTACACCTAAGTCCGGGGGAGTAATTTCCGTTAATAAGATTACATCATTAAATGCTAAATTGGATGCTTTGACGAAGAAAATTAACAGTATGGGTGTGCAGACAGTCAATTCAGTTCAAACAGGGCTATGTGATTTTTATTTTGAAAATCACACTGTGAATTTCTGTCCTATGCAACAGAGTCAATCAAAGCCAGAACAAGTCAATTTCGTGGGTAACAGACAACAGGGTGGCCCTTATTCACAAACCTACAACCCAGAATGGAAGAACCACCCCAACTTCTCCTGGTTTAATAATCAAAATGTTCAGTATCTGCCTGGTTTTCAACAACAGCAACAACAACAATCTCATAAAACCATGGCAGAAAACATGGAGATGTTAATCCAGCTAGTTAAGAGTCAGAATGGTGAAATTATGAATCAAGCAGCTGAGATTAAAAATTTTAAGAGAAAATGGGAGAGCTAACAGCTAGCAGTTCAATAAGACAGCCAGGACAGTTACCCAGTGTAGCGACCAAGAATTTTTACGCGATTAATAATTATTTTAATAGAAAATCGTGTCGCTACTATTTCACCCATTTTTATTAAGTTAACGCCACGACGTATTCGTATAGCCAAATCAAGAAATAATCGAGATCGTTCGATTTTAAATTAAATTCCGAATTTCTAAAAATATTTCCATTCTCTTGATTTAAAGTATATTAAGTCCAAGTACTTAATTCAATGTTATCCCAATATTTATTTATACAAAAAAATTACTTTTATTATTGAAATTAAGAAAATATATGCAAGCATGGGAGGTTCCATTATATGTAATCATGAAGAGCATAATATTTGTATAAATATGGAAAAGTATATGAATGATTTATATACTCCATTATATATAATCATGAAGAGCATAATATTTGTATAAATATGGAAAAGTATATGAATGATTGATAAGACTCCATTATATGTAATCATGAAGAGCATAATATTTGTATAAATATGGAAAAGTATATGAATGATTTATATACTCCATTATATATAATCATGAAGAGCATAATATTTGTATAAATATGGAAAAGTATATGAATGATTGATAAGACTCCATTATATGTAATCATGAAGAGCATAATATTTGTATAAATATGGAAAAGTATATGAATGATTTATATACTCCATTATATGTAATCATGAAGAGCATAATATTTGTATAAATATGGAAAAGTATATGAATGATTTATATACTCCATTATATATAATCATGAAGAGCATAATATTTGTATAAATATGGAAAAGTATATGAATGATTGATAAGACTCCATTATATGTAATCATGAAGAGCATAATATTTGTATAAATATGGAAAAGTATATGAATGATTTATATACTCCATTATATATAATCATGAAGAGCATATTATTTGTATAAATATGAAAAAGTATATGAATGGTGCTTTACTTTAAGAAAAGGATGTGTTAAAATTAATAGAATTGAATGATTATGTTTACAATATGCCAACTTTATACATCTATTTAAACACATCTCTTTTACACACAACTCTACACATATACACTTATTTCCAATCTCTTGACAAAATCCACAAGTAAGAGAAATTCAAGGTGGTCAAGAAAGTTTTGGTCCATTTACTACTACACTTCATTTTAATCTTTTAAAAGGTAAGTATATCTTATGTTTTTATGAAAAGTAAGTATGTTTTTATGAAAGGTAAATACACCTTATGTTTTTATGAAAAGTAAGTATGTTTTTATGAAAAGTAAGTATATCTTATGTTTTTATGAAAAGTAAGTATGTTTTTATGAAAGGTAAATACACCTTATGTTTTTATGAAAAGTAAGTATGTTTTTATGACAAGTAAGTATATCTTATGTTTTTATGAAAAGTAAGTATGTTTTTATGAAAGGTAAATACACCTTATGTTTTTATGAAAAGTAAGTATGTTTTTATGACAAGTAAGTATACCTTATGTTTTTATGAAAAGTAAGTATGTTTTTATGACAAGTAAGTATATCTTATGTTTATATGAAAATGTTTGGATCATTGCTATGAAATCAATCTCACAAGATTGTTATGGGTTCCATATGATATGTTTATGATTATGCTAAGGGGACGGAGTTTAGTAGCGCTACACATAAGAATTCTTGCCATTTAAGTTCGGTAAAATTCTTGTGTCTCCCTATGTTTATGAGTATTTCGATCCTATCCTATGTTATGATGAAAATGATCCATATGCTTTCAAAAGAAAATTTATGCTTGGTATACTTACTGGGATTTTATAAATCTCACTCCACGATATTTACCATTTTCAGATAATTGAAGGTTCGAGGCGGTCAACATGGAAGTGGCAAAAGTGGTTAAGATTGATGAGATAATTATGTTGAACTTTATGTAAGAAAATTATGTTCTATTTTTATTCACAAATAAAATTATGGGATTCTAATTATTCTTTTGAATAATTTTACATTACTATTTAAGTCTCGATAATATGATATGAGTCACTTTTAGTGGCACTCGAATGGAAGAGAATTCGGGTCGTCACACCCAGTAACACTAAAATGAACCCTCGTGAGCATGTTAATGCAATAACAACAAGGAGCGGGGTTCAGCTATCTGAAGTAACTGTAGAGGAATATGAAAAGCAAAAGAGCCAAAAGGAAGATGTGGTGGAAGAACAGGAAAGTGAGAAAGAACAGAGATCGACTCCTGAAGTTCATGACAAAGTTGAAGAAGAAGTTTGAGTTCGACCACCAGTCAAAGCTTATGCACCCCCAGTTCCTTATCCACAACGATTGATAAATCATAAGTTGGAGCAGCAGTTTGGAAAATTTTTGGAAATATTCAAGAAATTGCACATTAATATTCCTTTTGCTAAAGCATTGGCCCAAATGCCGCTCTACTTGAAATTTATGAAGGAGATGCTGTCAAACAAAAGAAAGTTGGTTGATTTTGAGACAGTAGCACTGAGTGAGGAGTGCATCGCCACACTTCAAAAGAAATTACCACAAAAATTGACCGATCCAGGGAGTTTCTCTATCCCATGCATTATTGGTAATTTCAGTTTTGATAATGTTTTGTGTGATCTAGGGGCCAGTGTTAATTTAATGCCTCTATCTGTGTACAGGAAACTTGGGTTGGGGGAGCCTAAATCAACCAATATCACACTGAAGCTGGCAAATAAACCCATTCAGTACCCATATGGTGTTGTTGAAAATGTGATTGTGAAGGTTGACAAATTTTTTTCCCAGTTGACTTTGTGATTCTTGATATGGAAGAAGACACTCAGATGCCTCTAATATTTGGAAGACCGTTCCTAGCTACTGGAAGAGCACTGATTGACATTGAAAAGGGAGAAATCATCTTTAGGGTCGAGAAGGAACAAGTCACGTTCAGCATTAAGCCAAGACAGGATCCAAAGATTCAAAATGAAAGTTGCTTCAAGGTGGAGGGAGTGGTCCAGAAACCAGAAGAGAAGACCAAGCATGGTATAAATATTGAGAAGGAGCTAATCACAAAACATGAGTTCATAAAGGCTAAAGATGGATGGAGGGACAAGAAGGAAGAAAAGCCTAACATCCCTCAACAATTAGTTAAAAGTGAGGCTTTAGAATTCAAGAAAGTGAGAAAACGAATGGAGATATGCAAGGCAGGAGATTGCAAGATGTGTAAGGCTGTGAAATCATCTTTCAAACCTCCATGATTTGAATGTGCAAAAAGTCGGGCTCGAGACTGTAAATGGAGCGCTTGTTGGGAGGCAACCCAACTTTTCTTCCCTTTTACTTATTACGCTTTTATTATTTATTTTAATATTAAATTTTTTAGATATATGCATGGTAGGAAATGTGTTTGAGTGTTTTGCATGTTTCATGTTAAGAGCACTTGTGCATAATAGTATATTATTGCATATTTAGGTATGTTTTTGATTTTGCATGTTTACATTAGGCTAGGTTTTTATCGTCATTCCAAACTCACACACACACTAGTTTGAATCATGAAGTTAATGTTTGGAAAATCATTGCATCGATCATGAAGTGATTAGGGGGATAAAAACGATTTTGAAAATCAAAAATAGGAAAAATTTTCAGTACTGCCGTGTACTAAGCGATCGCGTGCCAATAGGCTATGGCAATCGCGAGTTTGCATTTAAAAATCAATAGATTCTTAAACCTTGAACCACGCGATCGCTGGCACTCCAGCCAGGCGATCGCGTGGCTGTACTGGGACCAAAATCGACAGTTTAAGTGTTGTTCCTCATGTTTCCAATTTCAAACATTATAAACTCGTTGTCTCTCCCCTAATCACCTCATGTTTGATCTTACATTTTGTGTGCTTGTCATCAACACCTTGTTGCATCAAACTTATTGCCTTCATCACCTACAAAACTCAATCAAAGGTATGAAATTTTCACTTTCCTTCAAGTTATTCAAAAGAGTGAAATTTTCTTTGAATTCATAAGTGCAAATTCATTGTGGAGTGGAGTAGGGGATTAAGTTAGTTGTAGGAGAATGTGATTTTTGCTTTAATAGGTAGAATTTTTTTGGTCAATCCATGTTTCCAAGTTGATGCAAGTTCTTTAATTTTTGTTGTGCACATTTAGTGTTTGATGAAATGCCACAAAGAGATTTTTGTGCTAATTTGAGAAATCCTTCCGAGCATTTATCTTCATGATATGTTTATCATTGATTATGTGTGCTTAGTTCATAAATTAGTTCACTACATTACATGAAAATCAACATTGCACCATGGCAACCCTATTGCAAGGCCGCTGTAGGCCATTGCACCTGAAAATCCACTCACGTCACCTACTTTTCTACACTGTTTCATGACCCATATTGATCTTCAAATGAGCTGAATTTTTATTATATTGTCGATCATGCTGTGAACTTTAACGTATCAAAAGATGGCTAGGGAAAATTTATGTTTTTCTAGGCGATGTCAAGGCTTGAATGTGGGTGGTCGACCAATTTTGAAAATTCAAAATCTTGCTTTAACTTTAGTTTACTGGTGTGGTATTGAACTTCCGTTATTTCTTATTGGTGTTTATGACTTCTGATGTTAATTATTTCTTATTTGCAGGGAAAACACCAGTCAAAACACGCCAACCCAATTTGAACAATACAAACAAATGGTCGATTCATCCAATGCAGTGCTACAGGAAGCTTCAAAGAAATACATCCTCTACACTTGGGAAGTTCTCGTTCTCTTTTTTTTGTCTCGTTTTACATTGTTGAATCTTTTTGACAAACATTGAGGACAATGTTTCTTTCTAGTTTGGGGGTGGAGAATTTCATTCAATTTATATTGCCTCCATACTCATTGAATATTCTCATTCAATTTCTATTGGGACTTAAAAAAAAATTGAAAAATTGAAACTGTGTTGACATGTTTATTACCTAGGATGTAGTATGAATCAATTTGTGCTTAGGTTTGAAAATTGGGCAACATGAAAGCATGTACTTATTTTTGAACTAGTTATGTTTTGCTAGATTCATACTTATTGCGCACATAGCTAGTGTTGGATAATTGCTTGTGTGAGGGATTTTGTTTAATACATGTGGGGCAGAGTTTATGCAATTTGAACTTAGAAATGACTTGAAAAATCCCTGAACTTAGATCATTAGACATCCCACCCCTAAATTAGAACCAATCATGCTAAAAGGCAAGTTTGGGGGTAAAATAATTGGAATTTGTATGTATTGACGGGTTGGAGGTCTGTGGTTCTTGGTTTTGCACTTTAGTCATTACAGTTTGGTCAACGGGTATAAACCACTTCCAGCATAAAAACAGAAAAATGTTGAAGGTCTTATTCTGCTCTTCAAATGCCTTTTTGACTCGAGTAAGTAAGTCCGAGGGGTCCTTCAAACCTGGTGCCCTAAAGCCAACTGGCTTGGGAGTCATCGACCTATAACTCGCTACAAAGGTCAATTAGAAAGCAAGTACGGAGAGTGGACTTACACATAAGACATTATAACATCTTTAACTTTTCTGTTTAAGTCTTTATGACTCGGGCAAGTATGTCTGAGGGATTCTTTGAACCTGGTACCCTAAAGCCATCTGGTTTGGGAGATGCCAATCTGAAAGCCCGCTACAGGGGTCATATAGAAAGTCAGTATGAAAAGTTCTGCACAAAGATGGTAAAAGACAGGGACATTAAAAGAAAAAGTCGTCCATAAAAAAAAAATTAAAAAGATTATTGCATGGTATAAGCCTTGTTGACTGAGTTGTGGTGGTTGAGGTTGTAGAATTGGGGACTGCTTTCTTTTGATTTGTTGTACACGCTCATTTCTGATTCTGACTACCTTGTGTGGAAAAAGTTAAGAATATTTTTAGAACCCACATAAATAAAAAATCGGGATGCGAGAGAAAAAGCAGAAAGTGGTGATCATCCATGAGCGTTGAAAGGAATTTTATTAGAAATCATAGATTGACCACATGGGATTTGGGCTTGATTATGCATAATAAGCCACACAGTGTTGAGTATATCTTTTGCATAAGTATGCGTTTGACATTGGCTATTCACACACACACTTAAAAATCTGGCAGATATAACTAGAAATTATTTTGCATTGTTGTTCATGACGCTTGCTTAAAGCTTAAATTGGTTTGGACTTTGGAGGCATATGGTAAACATTTTGACACAACAAAAATATTTATTATCTTATTTCTTTGATTTTTGTAGTTTATTTTCCATTGTTCGAGGACGAACAATAATTCTAGTTTGGGGGTATTTGATAAGTGTATTTTATACACTTATTTGTATGTCTAAATTAGGTTTAATTATTGTCGTTCTTGAATATTTGCTATTTAAATTGTGTTTATTTGTTTACTTTGCAACAATTGAAAGTTGAGGACTGAAGGTGCAATTAAAAGTCAGGGACTAACTTGTACAGCCGAGAAAAGAGCGAAGTCGCGATCGATGGTTATGTACCAAGCGATCGAGAGATAGTGCAAAATCTTAACCCGAGAGTTTTAGGGTCAAGCACGCGATCGCGTGGCTTTTCGGCTGGGCCGCAGATCAGATTTTTCTTGCGATTTTTAACAGGCTTTGGGCTTTTTGACCTAGGGTTTCTCCAAAACCTATAAATACAACACATGAGGCATGAAAATGAGACCTTTGCCTCTCCAAAGAACGAGCCACAACAGAGAAATCAACATCAAATTCTTGGAGACTCAAGCATCGCAAAGGGGCGTGAATTGAAGATAATTGAAGAATCAAAACTTGGTGCAAGATTTCCGTTCTTTATATTATTTTTCAATGAATGTTTATTTCTATTATTTTTGTTCTTTATTCATGATGTGTAACTAATTGCCATGTTGGGATGAACGGTGTAGCCTAATCATATTATTTTAATTCCAAATTTCGTGTTTTAGCAATTCGTTGCATGTATTGATTTATTATTGTTCTTAATGCTTGAATTGCTTGATCACCAGTTTATGATATATTGAATTATTTCCATAATCCGAGATGTGAGTTAATAATTTAGAACGTGGTAATAAATTCGATAATTGAACGAGAGATAGAGATATACTCTTGTTATTATTGCGGTCGTGTGTGAATTCTTGTATTTATTGCATCTAGATAAGGAATATTCAGACCCGCTGTAGAGATACATGGTTGACTTATGTAGTTAGAATTGATTTAATTTAATATAAATTAGTGAATTCGACCGAGTACATAATTAGGAAATAAAACATGGAATTGGAGTTAATTTAATTGGTTAGGTGAAATCGTGAATCCCAACTATTTTACAATCGTTTTTAAAAACAAAACAAATTCTCCAATTTTAAATTCTTTAGTTTAATTCTTTAGTTTTAGTTTAAAACATCAAATTCATTTGTTCGTTCAAATAAAGTGTAGAACTAAAATATTTCGGTAATTAATAGCAGTCCTCGTGGGACGATAATCCGGACTCTTAGGTCCACTTTATTACTTCTCACGACCCGTGCACTTGCGGGGATATCTTGCATCGCGAGATATTAGTGAACATGAATCTAAGTCTGGTAATGAAAAAGAAAAATCAGAAGAGCAGGAAGTGTCTGGAGAGGAAGAAAAATCCGAGGAGGAAGATAAGGAAGCAAAAGAGTCTAGAGGTGAAGAAAAACCAGATGAAACAGAGGAGTCTGGAGACGTGGATGAAGGTGAGCAATCATAGGATGAGGTAGAGGAAGAAACTGTGGTCCTTGATAAAAAGGGAAAGAAAAAGATAGAAAAAGCTGCTTCAAAGAAAAAAAAGTCTAAGGGAGACGTATCTGCTGACCTAGAGAGATCTAAATTTGATATGTCTTCATTTATCTGCACCCCGATGCAGACGACAAGAGGTATGTTTATCCCTTTCAATTTTAAATTTTGGTCGTCTGAGGCATATTCTGATTTCCAAAAACATATGTTAGGAAACAAATGCATTATGAATCTAGGGTGGCTATAGAAGAGTTTTATGATTTTGAGGTTGATGATATAATGTCTCACTTTGGGTTGAAAATTTTGTCTGAATGTAAGGGGGAGATCAATAATACTTTGGTAAAGGAGTTTTCTGCCAATATCCCTATCAACTTTAACTCCAAGAAATGCATGTTTACCACTTCTTTATTTGTTAGAGGCCATTTGGTTAAGATTTCTGCAAGAGAACTTAGAAAGTGGTTACGATTGAATGAAGATGTGTCTGATGAAGATGAGTCAATGGAAGCCACAAATGATGAAATTTCTATGGATTGTCGGGGGGGTAAGGTCACGTGGCCTATGAAAGGGTTAAAACAATTGCCAAGGTCTGAGATGTCTAAGAAATATCAAATTTTACATAAAATTGTTAAGGAAAATTTTGACAAGCTCATCCATGATTCAAGCTTTAAAAGAGAGTCTTCCAGAACACTGTTTCTCCTAGCACTAAAAGAAACATTGACCTTGTTTCCCGTATTTGGAACTCAATTGTTGGTTGGGTCTCGGGGAGTGGTCCTCGACAAGGTAATACCTATTTGTTGGTTTATCCTTGGATTATTTCACAATTTCTTTGTGATCGGGGTATTCAGACGCTAAAGGATGATCTGGTGATCACTCCCAAGGTGTTAAACATGGTCAAATGCAGGAAAACATTAGAGGTGCAGACCTCTCACAAGAAACATGTTTTGGATGACACTGCTGTGAAACAGGATTCATCTGGCAAGGATGATAGAATTGGCAAGCTAGAAGCGAAAATTATTGGGTTAAAGGCTGAGGTATCTGACTTCAGGGTATATGTCAAACGACTTGAAGACACACTGGCTCAGTTTCTTGGAGGTTCTTCAAAGGATGTAGCTCCAGTGGAAGCCAAAGAAAAGAGGAAGGTCGTAGCCAAGAAGCTCCCTAACTCAAAGAAGCAAAAGAAGACCTAGGACTGATCTCCACCCTGCCAAATCCATCTGCTCATTCTCATTGTTTTTGAAACAATGTTCTTGTGTTTTGTTTTAAAAAAATTGTCTTTGTGACAACGTTAGTCTATGTTTGGGTTTTTGCGTGCAGGTTCTATGGGACTAATGGCTTCTCCTCTTTGTTCCGAAAAGGGGGAGTAGTTATAGTAGTTTTTTCATCATCTTTTTGGTATTATTGATTTGTTGAAGTACTTTTTAATGCTCCATATGTGTTGATACTCTTTACATGCTTTTTTTTATTGTTATGATGCATAACTTGAGGGGGAGATTCTTGATAGGGGGAGTTTAATGATTATATTCTACTTCTTCTTGTGATTGTGATTGTGAATAGATGATTAGGTTTCGAAAAAATAGAAAAAACCAAAGAGGGAGATTGTTAACTTGATATTGTTGGCATTATCTATTTTTTCCACGAGTTTGTAATTTAAGAGAATTTAATTTATTTACTAAATACGTGTATTTAGTAATTTGTTAAGTTTAATTAAATTACGTATATATTTCTTGAATATAATATCTCATATGTTTGTGATAATCATTTTATTTTTGGAGATAATGATTTTGGTTGAATCAAGAAATATTGAAAGTTCTGTAACCGTTAAAAAATGGTCACAAAACTATCAAATGTGACCAAACGGTCACATTTTCAAAGTGTGAAAACTCGTTTCCACGAGGCGCTCGTCGGATGATGAGTCGAGCCCATGCTCGGCTTGTTGTCGAAGCTCGTGATTGACTCGTTGCTCGACTCACACTATGCGGCTCGCGGCTCGTGTTTTCATGAACCCAAACAAGTAACTCAGCTCGTTTGCCACCTCTAATAAAAATCGATGTTCCTCAAAAAACCGAATTAATTTTAAGAATTGATTATTTAACAATTTCAAATTTGTTAGTGCAACAGAAAGAGATATAACAAATTGAAAATACTTACATCTCCAAATAGAATGTGGAGCTTCTAATTCTATCTTTTTCGAGTGTCAATGGATATGGATGAAAAATAATAAAAGTGTTGAGTATAAATTATTAAGTATTAAAATAAGAATCTTTGATTATTGCATTTTAATTTATTTTTGAGAATTGATTTTTATCTAATGTTTTTATCCATTGTTTTAAATTTTTATTCATTTATTTTTGGTGTGATGTGATGTATATTTAATCAAGTATTAATTGTTTCATCGTTACAATTATAAAGTTTCTCAAAAGTGGAATCAGGGGTAATGTAGACATTTCAAACCCAAAATTTATCTTTTTAGCATACTTTGAGAAAGTGTCCATTTTTATGTACATTGTGCATTGTAGTGTTATTTATGCAAAATCCCTATATTAAATTACAAACATGTGAAAATTTTATAGGGGTGGGCAAAAAACTGGAACTGGTATGACCGAACCGGAACCGAACCGAAAAAATCGGAACCGTATGATTTTAAAAAAAATAAAATAGGAAATCGATTTTGGAATCGAGAACCGATTGATTCTCGGTTCTGTTTTTAGAACCGAAAAATTGAAATTAGAATCAGATCTTTGATTCTTGTTTATTTTTTTGATGGTTTTAATTGATTATCCTAAAACTAAAAATCAAAATAATTTGTAAATGATTAAGTTCTTTTTATGAAGCTTGTTACGTCTCTACCTCGCTATAACTTATAGCTTCACACTTAGACTGAAATTCTTAGTAAATGAAAATAGAACGAGACTAACTTATTACTAAGCCAAGTTGTAAATAATCACGATGAAGTTAATTAAATATTTAAATACAAATATAAAATAATTAATAATAATGCATTTAAAACTCATGATTCATCCCAAAAATTTAATATACAAATTTATCAATTTGTATTGCTTCTTGCTATGCTAAAAAAAAACTTTCATTCCATTTATTTCTTATTTTAGTTTGTGAATATCTTCTGTCTTATGAAGAATTCTATGTTTTCTCAGAGGTGAAAGGGTTTTGGGAATCTTCGATTTTGGTATATTCTGTAGAAATTTATTTCAGGTTATTAGCTCGCTTCCAAAATCCTTGATACTCCTTGATAAGCCCTCGAAAAATAATTATTATTGTAGAATGAATTAGAACAAAATCAAACTAACAACGAATGGTTTGGTTCTAGTTTGGTTTTTGAAATACCTGAACCGAATCACCCGACGCCCACCCCTAAAAATTTCATTAGTACTATACCTGATTTTTATAATTTGATTTGATACTTTTGCAATACATTACAATTGTCCTGATAAATATTTGAAATCTAAAAGTTTGTAATCATGTACCTAACCTATTATTTTTCTATTTCATATTTTTTTTAAATGTCCATGACTTATAATTATAATGCTGACTTAGATAGAACGCTAATGTTAATCGTCCTAGTAGATAGTCATGTTGCTCGAACCCTTATATCCTGACCTAATTTCACCTATGAAAAAATAAGTCACTCGCAATCACTTGACGTGACTATTCAATATTTTAAAGGAGATTTTTTGTTCTTTTGGTACTCTTTTGCCATAAATAATAAATAAATGTGAAAAAGGTTAAGGATATATTTGATACAAATAGAAAGTTGATGACCTACTAGTTATATTACTTGTACTTTGAGGAGCCCAACAAAATATAGACCAAATAAAAATAATAACTCAATTTCAACTATATAAACATGCAATGATTAGTGGTGGTCAATTAGTTTGGGTAGACAATAAATTAATTAAGCTCTAAAAAAATCACACACTCGAGGTCACGTGGGCCCAATCGATGGACAGATGCTCATGCTTAACACTATATAAAATAATAAAGAAGAATTTATTAATAGAAATTAACTATACGTGTTTCATTGTTTCCAAGTGGAATACAAGTACGTAATAGTGATGTGACGTGTCAGTCTCCATTTGATAGGAAAAAATTTGTAAATGGTATGTTTTTAAACAATTTTTTAACCATCGCGTTTTTATAAATTATTTTTCGACTTCATATTTCACTACGAAAATATCTTATTCTTTATTTATAAATAAAGAAGGGTTAAATACACAAAATAAAACTTTAAGGAGCTTATTTTTTAATATCAAACATTTTAAAAGATATTTTAATAATATAAAATATATTATCAAAATCAAGTAATCAGACAATGTAAATCATATTAATTGTTTGTAATTAATTACAATTATAATTTAATTTAAGTTTTGTAATCAATTACATATGTAATTAACTATTAGTTACAATTAAGTTACCACTTTGATTGTAATCAATTAATTAGTATTATAATTAATTACAATCATGATTTGATTTGCAACTTACATTAATTAATAATGAATTACACCTTGTAGTTTTTTTGGGATCAATTACATCTTCTAATTAATTATAATTGTAAATTCAATTCAATTTTACAATTAATTACAATTGTAACTTAATTACGAGTCACTTGAAATTTCATTTTTCTTTTAAAATTAATTGAATTAGTTACAAATTATAATGAATTACAGTTTGCAATTAATTACAATTGCAACATTATTTTAATTTTGCAATTAATTTTAATTGTAACTAACGAAATTGTAAGACGTGACATATTTTTTTGCTAAATTAATTGAATTAATTATATTTATTTTAATTACAACTATAATTACAACTTAATTACATTTTGTAATCAATAATAGTTTAAAATCAATTACAATTGTAACTTTAATTCAATTTTGCAATTAGTTACAATTTTAACTAATGAATTTGTAAAATATGACAGATTTTTTTCTAAAATTAATTGAATTAGTTATATTCAACATAATTACAATTGCAATTGCAACTAAATTACATTATGTAATTAACTACAGTTTACAATTAATTAGAATTGTAATAGAACAAATGCTTAATTTTGGAACGAATATTCATACATTTGGTGTTTCGCAATGAATCACCGTAGTAGCAGCCTCACAGCAAGAACATTTTCTCATCCCCTCCTTTCAAATTGATAATTACTAAATTCATTATTTGAAATAAGCAATTAAATTACATAATTAGGCTATGGAAATGGTACCAAAATTCCTTGGCAATTCATCCTATTAAAACTTATAAATTAGTACAACATTAGTGTAATTTGTAATCAGCCACTATCACAACCGCTGTCATCGAACTACCGTCTGAAATACAACTATATTTTATTTCAATTTTGTAATTAATTACAACTATAACTTTATTTTAATTTGTAATTAATTATAATTGTAATTTAGCACCACATAAAACCATTATCACCACCAATCACCGCTAATGACAATGGGGGAAGAAGTAAACAAGAAGCATCACAAGAGAATCTGATGCCTAATCCATTACCAGTGGTGTGAACGAAGACTCTAGGTGAAATATTTCGACGATGCACAGAAGGCAATTGGTCTGTGACCGGAGCCATATGTCTATGCAATCCACATGAAAAGGAGTATGTTGGGGACTCGATATCCCTAGGGGAGGTGGAGGAAACATAGCATCGACTGCGATGACGCCACCTCTGATATCGACAACAGAGCTTGTGTAAGTGGCGAGAGAGGAGTTGCGAGTATGCTATAATTATAAAAGTAGTTGCTATAACAACCGCCATGGCGAGGCGGACTTAAGTCCATGGGAAGCTTCTGCGAAGGCGATGATAACCTATCCACCAATGGCTCTTTGAAAGTCTCCGCAATGGTAGATGAGATGGAGTCAATTTAGTATAGTTCCGTTCGTGAGGCTTCGCAACCAATGAAAGCTCTAGTGCAGGTGGTAGGAGTAGGTGATGTCTGTTGACCATGGAGGTGGTGGAGAGATTAATGGGCCAAGGCTGGTATGAATTAGTTGGTGTGAAGAGATGAAGACGTAAGATGGAGAATCAATTAGGGTTCTATTTGGGGCAGTAAATTAACAACTGATTTTATTAAATAGTTTACAATTACCCGATTTCAAAATTTTAAAATCTAAAGGTATGATTTAGTATAATTTTCTCAATAAGTTTCATTTAGGATTATATTTATAGTTTCTATAAATTCGTCCTTATTTTCTGAAACGAAGTCTGATTAAATTTTAGGTAAAATATACTACCACCACAAAATTTACTTAACACACCACGTTATATTACCACTACTAATAAAGTATCTTTTTTTATAAATACTCTACAATACAAATACAAATATACTTTCTTATCTAATTTTAAAAACAAAAAATGATAAAATTCGTACACCATCGTCCCCGAATCACAATTGTGAGTTCCCTTCTCTGAGCTCATCTTCACTACCATCACAATCCAAAACTTCGTTCGGAATTTTCGAGTATTGGCCCATCCCTACAAATATCATATCCATTTTCCAGAGCAACCTCCTTTCTAAGCAATGTTTTGTGACTCTTGATCCCGTTCAAGCTTTTCTTGAATTCAGAAATCAACTCCACGCCTCTAGATCCAACACTCATCGAGGGCTTCTTCCATTCCTTGAAAGCACAATTTCTGTGATAGCCATCAACTGATCCATCACACTCAACCTTCGCACATTCATTTAAGAAATACGTTGAATCAGATTCTCCATTTGAGCAATTTTTGCATCAAAAGCTCTATTTTTGAACTTCCCATCCCAATTTCTTCTTTTGGAGAGTCTCGTCTTTGTTATTAACATAATTTAGGCCTTCATTTCTTCCGATTCTCATGTCTGTAGAAGAATATTTAGTTTAAAGAACCACTGAATTATTATCAGAAGACTTGACAATTGAATTCACGCTGCCTTTAGTTCTTGAATCCCTAGATGATTAAGAAACATAATTATAGAAAGAGGAGAGAAGAAAATTAGTTGAGAGTTTGTGGTGTAGATGAAAATAGGTATAGAAAATTAAAAGGATGTTTTTGTAAACTTATTTATGTCTTTTTTAATTAATAAAAAAAATACTTAAAATTGTAATGTAAATAATAAATTTTGTGGTGACGATATAGTCAATTTTATAATTCAATCACATAAATTTAATTTGTGATGTATCTCGTACACAAATAAATATCACAAATTAAATTTGACAATCTAATATTAAAATTTAAATCATCTATCTAAATACTAAAAAATAAGAATAACTATGCAGAGTCATATACGCTTGTCGATAAATTTTTTTGAAGTTAAAACTTCAAACATGAAGTTGTAACTTTTAATTGTTATTCAATATTCATATTCAAATGTTATATTTTATCAGACTCAACTGTTGACAATTGATTCATTGAAATCGTCATTTGATCACCCGACCTAGTTTACTCCATAAGTGTCAAACCTATCATAACAAAAGAGACTTATTATCAAGACTCTGGAACCCATCTGTTCTCAAAATCTATTTAATATATAATAGAAAGAGTTGCTGACATGTTTTCCCGCCCAGCTTCTCCCGCCAATAAATTTTACTGCTTAATTTTTTATTTTTTTTGGCGTATTCATTTTGTCTGCATATGGATCTGCACTGGATAGTTTTGTTTCAGACCATTTCAATTTCAAATACAAAGCTCCCACAGAAAATGGCATTAAATGAAACTGGGTCAAAGATTTTGTGCGATTTTTCCCCCCAAATGGTATAAAGTTAAAACTTGCTTTTTGAATAAGAGAAGTCATTAATTACACTTTTCACAGTATATTACCAATACAGCAAAAAATAGAAATAATGGATTGACCTTTGCAAGTCATATTAGTATTGCACAGTAACCGATGGGTGTGTTCGCAGATTTTCTATTGCACAATAGTCGAAGAATATGCAATTCAAACTCAAAAACACTCCTTTGAACAACATATTACATACAATCCTGCAGTCCATTTTTCCCACTCTTCTTCCATACTATCCACACTCCAAAATGCTACAAAAACCATGGTTGACCACCATTCCGGAGTCTACGATATCAACTCAACCAAAACCGAGTGGAAGCTTTTGGTACTGTGTTATGAGGCTTTAGGAAGTCCCTGATTTCAATCACAAAGATCAGATTAATACATTAGAGATGGTGTTTGCTGATAAACAGATAGTTTTTCTAATCTAAACTTTGATTTTTATTATGGTTTTTTATTCGCAGTAATAACAGACATTTTTACAGTTACAGAATGCAGTTTATTAAAGTTGCTTTTCATAGTTTTATAGTTACTGAATGCAGTTTATATTCCAGAATGTATACTAGAATGTTTTCAAGTTACACATTGCTGTTTATTTTATACTTTTGTTTGGAAGCATTTCAGAAATACACTTTTTAAAATTATTTAACTGCTGTGTTTTGAACATAGTTACTTGATTAGCTTTTTTTGAAAGGTATAAAAACATTGCAGTTTTGTGTAATCCCTTTTGTAAAGTGAAATAAAAGTATTGCAGTTTATTAAGGTTCTATTTAATAGTTATGTAATACAGTTATATATTGCAATTTATTTTATTACTTTTTATTACTTTATTTTAATTTATTGATTATGGATAAATAGATAAATATAGATAATTACTATTTGTAATCTCCTGTAAGAATGAAATAAAAGTATTACAGTTTATTAAGGTTCCATTTAACAGTTACGTAATACAGTTATTATATATTACAGTTTATTTTATTAATTTTTTATTTCTTTAATTTAATCTATTGATAATAAATAAATATAGATAAATACTATTTGTAATCTCTATTGTAAGAATGGAATAAAAGTATTGCAGTTTATTGAGGTTCCATTTAAGAGCTATGTTATACATATAAATACTGCAGTTTATTTTATTTAATTAAATATTATTCATAATCTCTTTTGCAAAAGTGAAATAAAAGTATTGCAGTTTATTCCATTTAACAGTTATGTTATACAGTTAAATACAACATTTTATTTTATTTAATATATTCTTAATTTCTAAGTATGGGTTTATTTATTTTTAATTATTATATTATTATATTAATATATTTTTAATTTTCATTACTTTTTTATTACTTTAAATTTAATATATAGATTTTAGATAAATATTATTTTAATCTCATTTGTAAAAATGAAATAAATTTAAAATTCAATTATTAAATTAAAATTTAATATATAGATCTTGACTTGACTTTACTTTGTTTTTATGTATAGTATAATAATATAACTAGAAGCCTGAACACTTATAGTATAAAATAGCAATCATTTAGATTGCAGTTTGCCTATTTGGATATCATCAGGTTGTATAAAAAATAGATTTTTAAGTGTGAAAAAATAGTTTTGAAGTGTGAAAAAATAGTTAGTTAATAAAAATAAGCTAGAAGTAACTTTATTTATCCAGAAAAATTTAAGTGTGTTTACCTTCACTTGGAGTCTCAAGAGCTTGACATAATCCACAATTTAGACAGGCCTGGTGTCATTTAAACATGCATGGTTGTCCTAAAGAAACAAAATAGATTTGGAAGTGTGAAAAAATAGTTTTGAATTGTGAAAAATTGTAGTTAATAAAAACAAGATAGAAGTAACTTTGTTTATCCATAAGAATTTAAGTGTGTTTACCTTCACTTGGAGTCTCGGGAGCTTAATCCATAATTCAGACCTTGGAGTCATTTAAACAAACATTGCTGTCCTAAAGAAACAAAATAGATTTTGAAGTGTGAAAAAATAGTTTTGAAGTGTGAAAATAGTTAATAAAAACAATATAGAAGTAACTTTATAAATGCAGATGAATTTAAGTTTGTTTACCTTCACTTCAAGTCTCAGAGCTTGACATAATCCACAATTTAGGCAGGCAATGGTGTCATTTAAACAAGCGTTGCTGTCCTAAAGAAAATATATTTTGAGGTGTGAAAAGTAGCTTGGAAGTTTGAAAAATAGTTAATAAAAACAAGATAGAAAAACTTTGTAAAATCAAATATGTACATATGCCAACACAGAGAAAAGTATTTAACAGCTTTACATTTTTTTAATGCATAAATTGGAGATATGAATGCAGTGGAATCTAAAATAATGAAGACAGTGAATGTAGTGGTATGTATCAACAACTTAACCGTGTTAGTAATATTGAAGCAGTATGTGTGTACGTATAAATAAAAATTGTCCATTTTTATTTTTTAGATGAGGATGTAGAACCTGGAGACTTTTTAGGAAGAGATATGTCTATTTTGTTGTTTCTTATTAAATTTAATTCATCTACAATCCACCTGTATACCAAAATATGTCATATTTTAAACATTGAATGTTGAATTTTAGTTGGAAGGTGTTAAGTTGAAAACAGTAATCTCTTGAGGATTAAAATGCATCAAAAAGTGTAGGTAAGTGGTTTGAAAATAAGAATTGAACCATAGATTGTAACATACACACAATTAGCAGGTTTACTACATGTAGTGTTGGATTATATTATAAATCCAATTTTCGGTGAAGAAAAAACACTTAACAATTACCAATAACTTAAACTTTCACCAATGTATTTAATGAGCATAAAACTTCCTCTGTATTTATCATTTTATATTATCACTAGGTCTAAAAAGAGAAAAAAAATTACAATGTTATGAGGAAAAAATACTGGTTAGAGATGAACAAGTATGGTGAAAACATATATTAAAAAAAAAAAATTGAAAAAAACATTGAAACAATAATTTTAAATTTTGGGGGGGGGGGGGGGGTGCAGTGAACAAAAAACATGAATTTTATACAGGAAAAAGATATACATAATTTTCCTCATAAGAAACAACCAAAAAATTAGTAAATAAAAAAATAAAATAAAATAAAAACAAAAAAATAATATATATATATATATATATATATATATATATATACATAGCACAAGTTATAACCAATCTACAGATTTTAATGAGCATTAAACTTCCTATGCATTTATCGTTTTAATTAATAACACACCGAATGCAAAAATGGAGGAAAAAAATTACTGCAAAATAACAAAAATAATTCCAGCCTTACCGATCTACTATAGATTTGTCTAAAGCAAATCCTCATAACTGGCTAAAGCTCGAGAACAATCTCAGACCTACCCAAAAAAAGAGTAATAAAGGTCAGAGAAAAACAAAAAAGACGAACAATCATTATAACGTTAAGAGAAAAAAATTCATGGTTAGAGATGAACAAGTATGGTGAAAACATAAATTAAAAAAAAAAAAAAAACGTTGAAACAATAATTATTTTTTTTTTTTTTTGAGAGAGCAGTGAACAAAAAACATGAATAGTAAACTGATTGTTCACTATCATACCAAGAACATGAATCTTAAACAAGAATAAGATATACATAATTTTCCTCATACGAAACAACCAAAAAATTCAATAAATAAAAATAATAACATAAGTTATAACCGAAATTTATCATTTCATATTATCACTAGATCTATATAAAAAAAAATTAATTAATTAATTAATTAATTAAATAATTAATTACATACTAAATGCGAAAAAGAGGGAAAAAAATTACTACAAAATAACTAAAATAGTGCCAGCCTTACTGATCTACTATAAATTTGTCGAAAGCAAATCCTCATAACTGGCTAAAGCTCGAGAACAAGGGTCTCAGATCTGGCAAAAATAAATAAATTAATAACGGTTAGAGATAAACAAATAGGAAGAACGATCATGGACCAAAAATCAAACACACCCGGGAATTGAAACCGCACCTTAACTGTCGAGAAAACAAGATATATGTTTGAAGAACAGAGATACTATAACCGAGTTAAAGAAGAGAGATGGCTGGTGTGAATGAACTTTATGAATTCTATACCATTTTCCTTAGGTCAATTTGGTATGGATTTACATGGGTCGGCGATCAATTTTTGTAAAGATTTATACACATTTTGTAAATATATATTTTTTCATCAAAATTCCAAACTTTCTCAAACTCTCAAATCCCATTTTTCCAACTATAGCGAGGTGAAGAAGACGAGTGCGGCGTGTTTTTACCATAAACTAATTTAGGGTTTGGTTGAGTTTGTGAAGGAGAGAGAGTCGTTATGTTTACACATTTAGCGTAAAAAATAAATAACTGGAAAGAAGGTTATGGAGACGTGATATTTAATTGTCGTCTTTTTGACACCTAAATTTTTAACATAATTATTACAGTTTATAAATCAATTTACTCCATAAAATTTGTCATTGATAAAAATCAGATTTTTAGCAGATTTTGATAAAAGTTAATGAGACGTGTAGCTGAAAAATTGTGGACCCCATAAAAATGTGATTAAGATTGAATGTTGACTTTGAATTAGATTAAAAATTTTTTAAAAAAAATTGTGGAACCAAACAGGGATTTTAAACAACACAAATTTTCAAATCACTTTTAAACCATGATGATTTCTAACTCCAATTATTAACAACACATTTTAACTCAAATACATAAGTAAGACAAACAATAATTGCTACAGTTCTATCGGATGAAGCGTTATTTTATTTCTTTATAGTTCTATTCGATTAAATTGAAAAAATTATAAATTGCTTTACAGAGTCCCTGTTTGGCCCCATTTTTTGAAAATCAAGTTTTTTAAACACTCAATGTCAGCTATCCATTTTAATCAAGCTCATAATATTTGATTTTTCAAACAATTTTTTAAACACACGTACTCCCAAAAACCTATTCCAAACAAAAATTTTCGCTGCTAAACGAGGGCTAAACAAGGGCAATATATGTGATTGTATCATAATATGCCATGACAATTAACAAGAGCCAGGGTCAATCTCTTTCCCATGTTGGACATCTCAAAAAACCAGTCTTCAATCATGATCAATTCTATGTAACAATTTCTCAAGTTACCAATTGTGTTGGATTGAAAATACTAATTTGTGAAAAAGATGAGTAATCAACAAATTCGACCACAAATGTAATTTTTAAAGAAATTCTCCGGAACTTAGATTAATTACGTTAACCTTTTAGTGATTATTACTAATATAAAATTAAATTATCTATGAGTTATTTATTTTATCATGTGAAAGTTGGAATATCATAATGTTTTCTCCTAAATTCACTCATAAGGACTATTTGTCGTGCATCGCACGGGTAAGAACTAATTTGATTTAAAATCAGGATACCTTTGCATTTCAAAGCATCAAACTCTTCCAATTGTGGTCACCTTGAGGCAACTTTTGATTTGGAAAGCTCTAATCCCCCGAGCGTTTAAATTCATATTGGTCCAAATGTAGTCATATCACTATCACTATCAACACTATCACTATCACTATCACTAATAATCACTATCACTATCACTAATATATAAAAGCATGGATGTATAAGAATCTTTTAATTGTCAATTATGTTCTTACTTTTATTTTTCTTATGTCTATAATACCCTTAATTAAAAAAAATTATATTTTCACATAAATAAATGTTGAATGACTTTTCAAATGATTGATTTAATTAAACAATAAATCAATTTCCATCAATACACACTCTCCATCCGGTCACTGTCCTTGTAGGAATCAACTCATTGTTCTCATTTGCAATTACTGTCATGCCCCCCTTCTTTGGCACTACATGAACTGGACTGACCCAAGCACTGTCTGATATCGGATATATAATACCTGCATCAAGTAGCTTTAAAATCTCTTTTCTCACCACTTCCTTCAAAGTAGGATTTAGTCTACGCTGTCCTTCCACTGATGGTTTGGAATCATCTTCCATCAAAATTTTATGCATGCAGATAGTCGGACTAATACCCTTGATATCGGCAATAGTCCATCCTATTGCGGTTTTGTGCTCCTTCACCACCCGCAGCAGCCGTTCTTCTTCCAAAGCTGTCAAGTGGCTTGAAATAATAATAGGCAGTGTTGATGACTCCCCCAAAAATGCATATCGCAGGTGAGCTGGTAAAGGTTTCAGCTCCAAAGTGGGAGGAATTTCACACGATGGTTGAGATTTCTGCAAATTTTCACCTAATGGTTCAAAATAACGACCTGCCCTTAACGTGAACCTTGGTGATGCCTCCAATTCATTGGCCATCCTTGCCACCTCTTCATTTTCTGAGTTTACAGATTCTGACTGAACGATGCACGCCTCCAATGGATCTTTAGGGTGCTCCTCATCATATACACTACGAACTGCTTCTTGCACAGTGTCCACCGTGAAACACGTATGCAATGACGAGGGATATTTCATAGACTTAAAGATGTTGAAAGTGACCTTCTCCTCATCCACAAGAAGCACTAGTGTTCCTTCGTGAACATCTATTAATGCCTTTCCCGTTCTCAAGAATGGTCGTCCCAAGATGAGGGGAATTGTCTTATCTTCTTCCATATCCAGTATAACAAAGTCCGCAGGGTAAATAAACTTCCCAACTCTTATCAATACGTCTTCAAGCAACCCCCACGGGTATTTTATCGAACGATCTGCTAATTGCAAGGAAATGGTGGTTGGTTTTGCTTCTCCAATCCCGAGCCTCCTGAAAATAGATAAAGACATTAAGTTAATGCTGGCACCTAAATCACATAAAGTAGATTCAAATTCAATAGACCCAACGGTGCAAGGGATTGTGAAACTCCCTGGATCCTTCAGTTTGGGAGGAAATTTCTTCTGGATTATTGCACTGCATTCTTCGGTGAGCATCACTGTCTCATGCTCGTCCAGCTTTCGTTTATTTGTCAGGATTTCTTTCATGAATTACGCATAGCTCGGCATTTGGGTTAAAGCCTCTGCGAAGGGAATGTTGATGTGCATCTGCTTGATTTTCTCAATAAATTTGGCAAACTGCTGGTCTAATTTATGTTTCCTCAGCCTCTGTGGATATGGTATGGGAGGTACGTAGACTTTAACTGGGGTCGGGGCCTTCCTCACCTCCGCTTCTTTTGCCCTGTCAGATTTTTTCGTTGAATTTTCTTTCTCCGTGTGATCAGCTTCTTTCTCTTCCACTGCTTCTGTTAATATTTCTGAGTTATCTGTTCCTTTCACACTAATTTCTGGTAATTGAACTCCACTTCTGGTTGTAATGGCTTGTACCTGTTCTCTTGGATTTGTTTCTGTATTACTGGGCAATTTACCTTGTTGTCTTTCTGAACTTGCGTTTGCCAACTGTCCCAATTGAATTTTTATTTCTTTAATATCAGCTTGATGACTTTGCAGCAGCTGCAGTATCAATTCTTCACTAGAATTCTTCTTAACTTGTTGTTGCTGTTGTGGTTGTTGTTGCTGAAACCCTGGTGGTCGTTGGGTGTTTTGATTATTAGCCCATGAAAAGTTGGGATGCTTCCTCCATTCAGGGTTGTACGTCTGTGAGTACATACCTCCTTGCTGCCTCTGATTGTTCCCAACAAAATTTGCATGTTCTTTATCCAGTTGACCTTGATATGCCATAGGACACTCTGATAGTGCATGATTCTCAAAACAGTAATCACAGACTATGGTTGTCTGAGCTGCAAGCACTGGCTGCTGATTCATGATGTCAAATTTCTTCGTCAGTGCGTCCAATTTAGCATTAATCGCTGTAATTTCAGTTACTGCAGCTATTCCACCAGATTTCTGTGTGGTGCGATCGGAGTACCACTGATAACTATTTGCTGCCATTTTCTCGAATATTTCGGAGGCTTCTTCGTAAGTCAAATCCATCACTGATCCACCCGCAGCTGAATCTGCATGCTTCTTGTTATCATTGGTCAACCCATTGTAGAAAGTTCGTATGAGGATCCAATCAGCTATTCCATGGGTAGGACATTGACGAACTAGCTCATTGAACCTCTCCCAAGCCTCAAAAATGGACTCTCCTGGCTGTTGATTGAACGAAAGGATTTCGCGCCTTAACTTTGACATCCGGCCAGGTGGAAAGAACTTGTCAACAAATTTTTGACTAATTACTTCCCAAGTAGTGATTGTATGGAGGGGCAGCGTGTAAAACCATGCCTTTGCCTTGTCTGCCAATGAGAAAGAAAATAATTTCAGCTTCACAGAGTCACCCGGAACTCCGTTCATTCGCTGGATGTCACATAATTCTTGAAAGGTTCGCAGGTGTGCATGTGGATCTTCAGACGGCAACCCATGAAAGACGGCAGAGTTTTAGATCAGAGAAATCAAAGAAGTCTTGATCTCAAAGTTATTGGCAGGTATAGCAGGCGGCACTATGCAAGTTCCAATGTTTCCCACCGGAGGAATCATATAATCCCTTAACGCTCGCCTTCCATTGTTCGGTTGATTTTGTTGTTGCACTACAACTTCTGCTGGCAGATTATTTTGATTTGGCTGAATTGGGTTATTTGCCATTGCTAAATCTGTGTGTTGAGCTGCTTCCAACTGTTGTTTGCGCCTTTGTCGAAAAGTGCGTTCAATTTCTGTATCAAAAGGAAACAATTCAAAAGATTTAGTTCTTCTTAACATGAATTTATAAAGACAAATCGAAAAATAAAAATAAACTAAATTAGAATAAAGCAAAACAAAATTCAAATTAAAGCAAGAATTTATTGGTATCGATATTAGTAAAAACAGTCCCCGGCAACGGCGCCAAAAGACTTGTTCACCTGATATCTCGCAATGCAAAATATCCCCGCAAGTGAACGGGTCGTGAAGAGTAGTTAAAATGGACCTAAGAGTCCGGATTATCGTTCCCACAAGGACCGTTGACTAAGTACCGAAATGTGTAAATTCTTATCCCTATTTGAACAAAGAAATGAATTTTTGATGGTTTGGAAACTAATGTTTATAACTATGCCTAACAGATTAAAACTTTGCACAGGATTGAGGTTTCACAATTGCTGATTGTTTTTAAGTATAATTGAGAGTGGTTGGGATTCACGAGTTCACCTAGCCAATTAAATCAATTCCGGTTCCAGATTTTATTTTCTAAATATGTGATCGATCAAGTTCACTAAATTAAGTTGAGATTCCTCTCTCGAGTTTAAATCAACTCTACCTAGATAAGTCAACCACGTATCTCTACAGCGGGTCCGAATATTCCTTATCTAAATGCATTACGTGCAAGAACTCATACATGATCGCACTAATCACGAAAGTATATCTCTATCTCTCGTTCAATTAATGGATTTATTACCTATATCTATGTTATTAACTCGCCTCTCGGATTATGGAAATAACACATAAAGTCATGAACAAGTGGCCAATTCATTCAAGCATTAAACGCAATAATAAACCATCACATGCATTACGGCGTTAAAACAAGGAACATGGAATTAAAGTAATTGACTAAGCTACATCGTGATTCCCAACGTTAAGATTAGTTACTCATAAGGAAGGAATAATGAAAACAATCTAAATCACAATTAAACATGTTGGAATTTATGGATTCAACAATAAGAAAAGAAGTCTTGCACCAAGAATCAGATTTCCGTGTTGAGCTCCTAATTCCCGTGCTTTTCCGTCCTTGAATCCCCTGCGTCAACTGGATGTTGATTTGCCAAGAATTCTCCAATATTCAGCTCTGCAAAACCTGCTCTCCAGTTGCCTCTCGCGCTCTGTTACCCCTTAGGTTAATTTCCCAAGTCTTCTCTCTTAAAATCGCGCACAAAAGCCCAATACAGGCCCAGTCGAACACCCACGCGATCGCGTGGTAGGAACGTCAGCGATCGCGTGGGCGAGCCTTTTTCTGCTATGCATAAATTTTGTCGCCATGTCGCGATCGCTAACATTGAGACCTCGCGATCGCTACCTGGAGTTTTACTATGCGATTCAACATCTTCTTCTTGGCCTTCAAGTTGGTCCTCTGATTTTATTTGTGAAATGTATCCCCCACTATTGATTTGATCAATTTGACCCTAGAATTTCTGTTTCTCTTCAATTCTCCTTCTTTTGACCTTTATTTCCCGTAATTGCTTCCTTGTTCCTCTTTTTGACTAAAATCTGAAATAACAACAATTATATGTAATTTAGGTAGAATAAATTCATAAATCAACACGATAAATTCTCATTTTGGCATATCCCCAAGTGTATAAAATACACCTATCACATGTCTTGCGAAAATCTTTTATAACCTTTCAATTTTGACATTTATACCCTCAAAATCACATTTCTTTACGAAAATCATCATTTCGTCCAACACTATTAAATTTCACCGTTTAAAAAAAAAAAAAAAAAAAAAACTGCACTCCAAATTGGGTAATTAGCACGAAAGATCCCCATTGCTTGTCTTCCTTGCTTAAATCGTTCATAACTTTTCAAATTTGAAATTTGCATCATTATTCCAACGTTTTCTTATAGAGTTGGTCATTCCTTTACGCGAAACCTCCGCGTCGTTTGTCTTCATTGCTCAAATTGCCATATCATCTCAACTTTGACATTTGGAACCCCAGATCGACTTTTCTTTGCACAAAACTCATTACTATCCATGTTCTTTATTGTAAAATGACTATTTTATCATCTTTTTTAAATAAATATACCTCTATTATTTTACATTTTTTTTTAAAATTTCGATTTCATTTTCTCTCTACAAATTATTTTTTTGTAAAATCTCTTGTCACATTGTTAAAAATAAATAAATTATTACTCGGTAACTTCTAATTAATATTTTTGTCCAGTAAATAAAAATAAAAGAATATTAAAAATAAATAAATAATCAAGAGAAGTTACAAAAACTAACTTATAGAGAGAAAATAAAATCGAAATAAAAAAAATTACATGAAAAATAAATGTAAAATAATAGGGGTATGTTTATCTGAAAAGGGTAAAATAGTCATTTTACAATGAAGAAAAATATACGGTAATGACTTTTTGAGGAAAGAAATGTCGATATGAGGGTCTACGCGAAATGAAGGTAAACAATGCGGATGTTTTACTCAAGGGAAGGACCAACTCTGTAAGAAAATATTGAAATAAGGATGCAAATTCCAATTTTGAAACATTAGAGACGATTTGTGCAAGAAGACAAACGATGTGGAACTTTTATACTAATTACCTAATTTTGGGGTGCAATAAATTCTTTAATTGTGAAATTTAATAGCGTTGGACGGGATGATGATTACAGGAAAGAAATGTGCTTTTGAAAATATAAATGTCCAAATTGAAAGGTTATTCATGATTTTCGCAAGACATACAAATGTTAGGAACATTTTAAGTTTTTTGCCCACTTTATTCAATTCATTAATAACATGTCCATGTTAACTATCCTCCCATTGAGTTTTTGTATCTTTTAGATACGAAGTTAGTAAAAACTCCACTTCATGTAGGTTAGTTATACAAATAGACTCGACTCCTCTACGTATATTTAAAAAAATAGAAAACCTAAAAGGTGTCCTTAACTTTATATGTGTGATTTGAAAGTTTTGTTACGTATCGTTTATTCTAGATTTTTTGAGAGTAAGAGTTTGTTTGGTAATCTGAAAAGTTTTGATTTTTGTGATTTTTTTTGATTTTTTGATGGATGTATGGTTTAAAAAAAATTTGAAAAGTCAAAAATAGTGAACTTGACTAAGAATGGATGGATGAGATTGAGTTTGAAAAGTTGAGGTAAAATTTTTACCATTAGCAAACATGCTCTAAGTTTTGTTAAAAATAATGCTTTTGAAGATGATGTTATTGAAAAGTAGAAAACTGTGATACATCTATGTAAAAATTATTTTTAAATACACGCATTTTCTCTCTCTAATTTTCAATAACACATTTTACCTTAAAATTATAAATAAATCAATTTGTAAACTACTACAGTATTATCGAAACGGAGGCAATAAAGTATTGCAATGAGAGTGAGTTGCTCATTATGGACAAGGTGAAAACGGAAAATTGCAGCACTAACACTTTGTTTTTATCACTTGTATTAGTTTGATCTCCAATCTTTGAAAATGTTAAAAACTGGGCCTTAATGTTTCAATTCTATTGCAATGTTTGTTTAGAGGGATAGTTTTTGATTATTTCCGTATATGTAGTAGCCAGTGAATTAATTTGTTGAATACTTGCTTATAATTGCGATTCCAAACTAATTTGTGTATTTTTAGTATGATTTATGAACTGGTGTTTGTTGAATATTTAATATATTTGTGCCTCACTACTATAAAACGTTTGCATCCGCCACTAATTGCGTACCACATTCTATTTCAATCTAAATGCCACTATCATCTCACGACCACTTTTTCCTTTTACCTTCATTATTATTCTCTTTAGGTGGTAACAAAATCAGAGGCTTAGGGGGGACGAAAGTCACGAGACCAAGGATGCAAGGTTTTAGAGAGGACATGACATGTTTAGATTTGTTATATTGTTTGACTACCATATTTTAAAGGTTCTCACAATAGTGCCTTATATGTCCTTCAAATACCTCTTCTTCAAATCACCTAGGCTAGTTGTACAACAAAAATTGCAACATAAGGGAGTGATTTGTTATTTTCTAAAAGTTCTAGACAAAAATACTACACGCGTTGAAGATGGAAGACCGACGTTAAATGGGTGCAAATATAAAAATAAATAATAAATAAATAGAAAAATAAAAGCAAGGGTGATGAGAAAAATACCCAAAAGAAGAAAACAAAATAGCTGAGGCTTGAGGACCACCATCCAGTACACAGAAAGGAAGAGGCAACAACACAACCACTGGGTTCTGGCTTTCTCTCTCATCTCTCTCACTTTCTCTCGCCCACTCATAATTATTCTGGTCTGTACCTCCTTCTTTCTCTCTCTATTTTTTTTTTTTTTTTTTTTCATTTTCATTTCTTCAATATTTGATATTTCGTTTAATTCTGTTTTTATTTTATAATTTGCATTTGCTCATGACTGTGCAAGAAGATTTTCAGATTTTGCATGTTAGCAGTTTCTTTTTCTGTGTTTTTCTTAACAATATTGAACTAATTTTTATTTGTTAATGATTTCTATTGATGATATAACTTGATTTTCAATAGGGTTTTGCCAGTGGATCGGTTTCTGCAAATCTCCACTGAGTTTTTCGCCGGACCCTGAAGGGTTTTTTTAGGGTTTCTAGAATTCTAGGTACTATGATGGTGGAGCCTGTCACCTGAAGTATTTTATTCAAATGAGCAAAACAGACATTTCGCGAGAACCTTTCGTTCTCTGATGGAGTTTTTATTTCTTAGTCTTTCAGTTTCCTGCATTTAACTATAAGAACAGTGTCGTTTTGTGTTTGATTTGTGAAGAAAATGTTTGATCTATGAATCGGTTGACATATTTGAGGTTCGTGTCTGTTGTTCTCCCTTTTCTTGTTTGATCTGTCTGTTGAGTTTTGCACTGATTTTGTCCGAGGCAGAATTTATTTGGAATTGTTAGAAAATTTTGGGAATCAAGACAAGGGGTTCTTACTGTCTCTATTCTGCATATTTCGCAAATGGGTGATGATTGGAAAAATTGAGTGTTTTCAGTTTGCCCAGTAGTGTTAAGTTCTCAGATTTAGGGGAAAACAAAAAAATGGATGCAGGAGAAGTTTTTAGCAGGGTAAATGAAAGCAAAAGTGAAAACAGAAGTCAAGGAATAAATATTGGGGATGAAATCAATATGGCAGAGCCTCAATCACATCCTCAGTGTTCGCAAATGGAAGTGATGGAAATGGAAACTGATGAAACTGGAGATTCGACTCTTAGCAATGGTAATCGTCATGGAAATGATACTGTAGTCATCAATCCGCCGAAAGTTGAGGGAGCACGCAATGGGAATGTGGTTTTTTCTAGGGAAGCTCCACTTGTAAGTCGTGAGGATTTGAGCATATCCACATGTAGCTGTGGAGCTGAGAAACTTAAAGCCAGATTGGCTGCTTCGGATACTGAGCCTGGGAAGAATGAGAAGAAGCTTAGTAGACAAGATAGAATTGAGTTAGGGCGGTTTTTTCAGGGTTCTGTGAGTGCACACGATTGGGAGCTTGCTGAGAGTCTGATCTTGCTGGCAGATCCACAGACTCTAAATGATGCTCTCTGCATTTCTTTGGATTCAATCTGGTTTTTGAGTACACAACAAGAGTTGTATGGAATTACTGGGTTGATCAAGAAGATTGTCGTTAATGGGGCATATGACTTCACTCGAGCTGCACTTCGGACTTCGTTTCTAGCTTCCTGCGTTTCTGCCTGCCAGAGTCGAACAATGAGCCTGGCAGATACTGTAACTGTGATGGCACAGAGGTATAATACTTTCTTTGACACATTATGTATTTAGAAGCAGTATGACTGTTTATTTTATGGAAATTTCAAGTTCAATTCTTTTTGTGCCTAAAATGTTTCCTGTTATTTTTCTTTATGTTTTCTGTGAACAGAATATACTTCCTATATATTTTCTCTCAAACCTTGCTGAGGAAGGCCGGAAATGATGCCTATCCTTAGCTTGAAGTAGTTTATTTCTGCGTAAATGATAGCCAATATCTCTGGAAACACGAAAGGCTGCTATGAGGATGACAATGGTTGTGAATTATAGCTAGATTTCTTCGTTATACACCATAGAAGAATTGTATAAAGGAAAATTTAAAGTTTTAAGAGGTGTATGAGGTAAGGGTGCTGAACACTCAGTAGGAATTAGCAAGATGCAAAAAAGGGACTCCTTATATAGCAAGAAGTTCAAGACATAACTAAATTTTAGGGATTCAATGTTACAGGCTTACAGCATTCAGCTGTAGTCTCTTATGGTGTCATGTCTGTATACTTGAGTAAGGAGTAAACTGTATAACCAGGAGAGACATTATATTCTTGTGTTCACGGTTCTATAAGAACTTTCTTGGCCCTTATAAAGTATGGTTCCCAGATAATTAAAGCGGCTTGCAACTAAATAACTCTGTGCATTCATATCCCAAATTAGATCTTCACGCCTTCTCACAAGTGCAAAGTTATCCTTGTTCTGTCCATATATAAACTCATCAATGCTTTTGTACTCCCTCTTCCCAGCACCCAAAATTTCATATCTAGTTGATGAAGCTTTCATTGCGAGCTTGTCTACCAGTAGATTGTGATATCATGGTACAGTTTGATCTGTGTTCTAGCTATATCATATGTTGTGGGTGTTATCAGTTGCCAAGTTACAATGGTAACCAACTTATCTGTTTTTTGGGTATGATGACTAGCTGACTTTTATATCAAAAAATAAAACGAGTACAATTAATGGAGGGGACATAATGTTGCTTTCCCAAAGAGGATAAAAGAATAAAACCAGAGGGGTATTTTGTCTATACACTTTATATCCATCATAATGTAATTACAGAGCGAAGCAGGTTCACATATGACATAATCCTGAAATTGGAAGATTTTGGCTATTCATCTTTGAAGATCCCATCATTGCTTGAGGTAGATAGTATGAATAATGGGAACTGTGAGTATGTAATTGTTGCCCGGACCCCTATATTGAAACCTCAGTTTGCTGGGTAGCTAACCTACTTAATTTGTAAATGGCAGCGAGAATTTTACTTGATAATATATTTTCTTTTTATAGCATTTTCTTTTTTTATATTCAAGTAATTTCATACATTTCTAGCATGATAGCTCAGAATCTTCCCTTCCATCTTAGCAGGTTGCATGAACGACTACAGGAATGCAATGGAGATGAAGTTCTGAAGGCAGAAGCTGGTGCCAAGGTTCAGAAATTCACAGAGTGGGCTCTTAAATGTATAAGTTTCCACTCTCGTTGCCAGGGAAATAGAGACAGAGTGGGCCGCAACTCTGCCATTGAGATCCAGCTACAACTCTCTGCTTTCAAGACCTTTCTAGATCTTGCTGGCAACCACCTTACGGGGAAGGATTTTACCGAAGCATTTGATGCAGCTTGCTTCCCACTTACACTCTTCTCTAGTTCATTTGATCCTGGTTGGGCATCTGGTATATCAGCAACTGCTATCCAAGGATTGTTGGGCATGCTGGTTGAGGGTGGTGCAGATAATGTCAACCAATGTTTTCTTGAAGCTTCACGATTTGGGAGCACAGAGCTTGTTCGCATTTTATTGCAGGTAACTTAATCTGATCATGCTAATAGGTTGGTCATGGTGCTATTATGAACTATTATTGCTAGTACTCGATTATTTCTGGTATAAGCTTTGTGGGCACTGCATTATTGCCAACAAGAAGATTCGTTCATTTTCTTTCCATAAGCATTAGATTAAGTTAGGAAATTTCCCCTTTTGTATTTTTAGTACTTTCTGTTTTTGCTAGGAATTTTCAATATAAACAGGACTAGGATTTCTTTATAATGAGACTAGATTTGACATTCAACGATGTTGAAAATTCCTATTTGCTTCTATCTCCTAATTCTCCAATTGTTCTTCCCTGTGTCTATGCTTTTTTCTCTCTCCTAATCTGCATCAGCTTCATTTTGTTTTCCTAGCTAGCCCGTCACATTTTTTTTGTCATTTATCAATCAATGACAACTTCAATACGTACAAAATTTATAATACTAATGCCAAAGCTGTTTACTTATAGTAATTTCATTTTTTTTTACCACATAATATATTACTGTTGTTATTCTTCTGAATTAGCTTCTCTTGAAATTTTAATGACAAATTGAGTTTTTAGTAACCTGCAATGTTGAGACCTTCCTATAATGGTTGTTAAGGCTGGTTATTTTGGTACCTCTTTCACTTCTGATGATATATTATAATTCCTGTTGTTAAGTCATTTTTCGCATTCCAATATCTGACAGCTCTGGAATTTCTAAGCTATGTTTCATGCAACGCATAGTAGGCAAATTAGAATTTTGGGGACACCCATTCAGTATCACCAATCCGTGAAATAGATAACCTTCAGCGTTTGTCAATTCCAGTTGTTCTAAGAAGACTGCATGGCATATTTTAAGCTTGTACATTTTGTATGGTTAAATAACCCTGGGAGAAAAGAAGTGGTCAACGACTCCTGCAAAATACAATTACTAGATATGGAGTAAACTTGCATTGAAAATGAAATTGCTAGATTTTAAGGTTTGGTGGTTATAGTGTTTTTAGCCTGACAATCTTATTCTGTATAAAAGACATTGTCGGTGCTTCATCTAAGAAAAGCTAGAGCACATGACTTTATACTTGCGCATGTTACTTTCTTAGTTATTGTTCTCAAGTTTCAGCATTTCTGGACATTTTATTGTTATTTAGAAGAAAGACGTGACAATAAAATGTTGTCTGAGTGTTGATTTTTGTGAATGTCATAAAATTGTCTTGATTATTTTGTTCAAATGGCATCTGTATTCACATTAGCGTAGTGTTATTTAGGTTCTTATAGACCTTGAAGCTAGCATCAACGTTACTCTCTCTGCATGTTTCAAGTATAAATTGTGGAGCAAGTTCTTGCATTATCTTGATATATTTCTTGTTTCATTCTTCAATCTTATTCTAATATATTTGCCCTACTAAATTGTCCTGACACAAGGTTCATTTGTTTGTCTTACTATGGGGCCTTAGATTGCTCAAAGGAACAGCTTGGATGTTGATGTTGACCTAGCTTTGGGATTTGCTTCCCATTATGGTAAAATTGGCACTATGGAATGTCTGGTGGAAGAGGGAAATGCCATGGCTTTCTTGGGTCCTTTGATGAGAGCTGCTGAGAGGGGTTGCAAGCCAGTTGTTGAGTGGTTCGTTCAAAGGGGTTGCCGGGACATGGAAATCTGTCTTGCCCTTACGGCTGCCACCTCCAGCAGTCAAGTAGATATTGCAGCATATCTTCTCCCGCATGTTCCACAGCACGTTCTTGCTGCACTCAGCATTGAAATTCTAAAGGCCGCTGGTGAACGAAGTGGCGGATCTCTTGATGGGGTGGCATTTCTCCTGCGTTCTGACTTTTTAGGGGATCCTGCCGCTACTTACGCAGTTGCTGACAGCATTGCTAGATCTGACAATGATGCTGTTGCTCACGACCTCAAGGCTTTTCTTCAAGAGCATTGGTCAGAGGCTGCTTTCTTAGATGGATTGAGACAAGGGGAAGTACACTATTCGAACCTCGTGCAGATTCTAAATTGGGGAGAATCTCCCATCTGCTTAAGGGATCTTCCAGGCCCTCTGAGGGTTGCGATAGCCTACCTCCCACTGTATAGGGAATGCACTAGTGCAGGAGGCCGGTTGTTATCACAGCGGCACCGAGGGCAACTCGTGGAAGCTGCTAGAAGGCTAGGAGGGTTGATACTAGAAGAGCCGGGACAAAGAATAGAATTACTGGCCGTCTTAGAGCATCACCTTCCTCCATTTTTGCTTAATGCTCCAACTGCCACTTAGCTATAATGAAACTCAAGATTTTGGGACCACCCCCCATCCCCCAACTCCCTTCTCTCCCATATTACAGATAATAATGACATAATATCTGGGTTGAAGATGATCAAGTCCTAGAGGTTTGTCAATTTCCTTATCATCTATGAAGGTGGTTACTGCCTCAGATTGATGCTGCTATTTAGATGTTTTTCTATGTGATGGGCATGTATATTGGTTTAGTTCATATGTTGTGTGCGACGGATGGCCTTTTTGGACATTATAGTTGACTCATACTCGGATGGCTGTTTGTCAGTCAAATCGCAGTCTTCAGTTAAAACAAAAAATGCAACAGAGATGAAAGCAATGAAGTTTGAGTATTAATATGAAATCCGCCATCAATTTGGCATGTCTCTTGAACTTTTGACATTGGCAATTTGGCATGTCTTGAACTTTAGCCATGAAATTCTCGCAAAACTTGGCACTTGGAACGTAGAAAATGAACTTCTTTTCACTGTCATCTCAAATTGCTGATGTAGACTCCATGCAAATTAGCTTGTTTTGGTTGGCTTAAAGTTGTACCATCTTGCAAGTAAAATAAGAATGTATATTTACCAATTTACCTAGTTATTAGAAAAATTAATGTGACGGTTTACCGAAATGCCCTATTATGAGCCAAGTTATAAACCATTTCCAATATGGGTTTGTAAATTCTAAGAAATCTAAGGGTAGTATGTTATTGTGTTTGTCAACTAAAGAATATGACACCGTGTTTGTATGGATATAATTACAAGTAGCTGAAAGCCTGAAACTATGATATATGGTGAAAAATATTATTGAATAAGTGGCTAGTAATTGAGAGTCTTATGAAATATATTGTTAAAATTAATGTTTGCTTTTGAGTTTGACCACCAATTTGGTAAAAGTTTTTTTTGTTTATGAACAAAAAATATAATATTTTCAAGGTAAAAATAAGTTATTATAAAGTGATTTTGGAGAAATGTTTTTATATAAAAAGTGATTTTGGAGAAATGTTTTTATATAAAAAGTGATTTTGGAGAAATGTTTTTATAAATGGTTATAATATTTTTCAATCATACAATGCATTCTGAGTTGCTCTAAATTATGGTGTGATTGGAACAAATGATGAATAAGTGAATACAAGTTAGGAGTATGGTGGGCATTGTCAAAATTCAAAGATAATCTAATCGAACTAAGAATTATTGGGTCCCCCGTTTGGTGGAAATAAAAATCAGATTTTTAGTAGATTTTGATAAAACTTGATGAAATGTATGGTTGAAAAATTGTAGGTCCCATGAAATTTTATGGTCCTGAATGGAATATTTAATTGAGAATTCAGAAGTTGGGATATATTCTCAAAAGAAATCAAAGAACTCGTGTAATATGTATTCAAACATTTGATTCAAGCAAAAACTAATGCTTATTTTCACACCATTTACACATACTTATTATAGGTCGACGAGGACGTCGCATCTCGAACATTAGACGACATGAAAGCCAAGGTGTCACGCAGTGAAAATGCTTATCTCCCCATTCGGTTCGACAAGTCGGTAACAGCTAGGCGGTTGGCCTACTTTACCATGAAGTGCTCTAATAATATGATCATATTGCAGGTATTTCCCTTACATCCTACTCATTAGCGTGTGTGTGTGCCAGTTGTTCTGCCTTGCCGGCCAATGAATGAGAGGTAAGCTACCTGGAGGCGAGAAACCTCGGGAGCTGAACCTGCGATCCGTGAAAGTTGGTATCAGAGCGGTCCTGCTTGAATGCGTTGTTGGTCTTGTGGAGATCAGTGACATGAATTCTCGCGGAGAAAAGATTTTGGGCCACGGATCGTGTCGACAAGCATGCGAAACACGAAGAAGGAAGCTGTGGGGAAGATGGGTGTGCTGAGCAGCGTTGCGCGATTACTTTTGAAGGAGTTTTGAGGAGTGCATTTTGCAGGGCCTACGAGAATGTAGTAGGTATGTGCTTCGACATGTGCTGGAGGCGTTGCGGCTGAATGCCGTCCACCGAAGAACTACTGCTTATGGGGGCAGATAGTGAAGATTGGTGTCGGAGGCGGTATGTACAAGGTACAACGGGCAAGTGTGGGAGTACCACCGTGTGAATGCTCGTCCATGAGGGGATGGTGCCGTTTAATTCTGCAATTGAGGAGTGCGTGTTGATGCGAAGCTCACTTCCCGCTACGAGGACGTAAGCGGATTCGAATGGAGGAGAATGTCACGCAGTGAAAATGCTTATCTCCCCATTCGGTTCGGCAAGTCGGCAACAGCTAGGCGGTTGGCCTACTTTACAATGAAGTGCTCTAATGATATGATCATATTGCAGGTATTTCCCTTACATCCTACTCATCAGCGTGCGTGTGTTCCAGTTGTTCTGCCTTTCCGGCCAATGAATGAGAGGTAAGCTACCTGGAGGGGAGAAACCTCGGGAGCTGAACCTGCGATCCGTGAAACAAGGTAATTAGAAGTGCCAAAATGCATATAGGAAGCAATAAAAGCATAAACGGTGGTGGCGGCGATGGAGGAAGTATCAATGGCAGTATTAGCAATGATGCTGTTAGGCAAACCAGTAGAAATAACGATTCCAAGGTAAAGTACCGGAACATTTTCCGACCGGAGAACGACCGACAATACTCCGATTTACGTCCCTCGACCAATGGGACAACACCACCCCTTTTCAAGAAAGTAGGATTCCCTGCTGCTTTTACATCCATCATGTTGTTCGAGTACTGATCTTGCAGATTCATGAACTCATTCGACATTGCGAATTTTGGATCGTGTCGTTCGGCAGTTATGGATACACCAATCCTAAGTGCATATCAAGTATCCAGATCGAGTTCTTGTTCTATTTTTCAGTATTTCCAAATGTTCTAAGAATATCTTGGTTCCTTAATAGTGAATATGAACTTCGATTTATCTGGAAAAAAAAAATACAAAAACACTTTGGATCAATACCAAATTCAGCTGCAACTAAGATTGATGGTGAAATGAAAGGGGAAAAAAATTGTGTTCAATTTCCAAAATTATACGGGCACCAAGCAAGAATTTCCCATTTTCATGCATAACAGTCTTGAGCACATTCAAGAAGTAAAAATCATGAGATTAAAATGATTCAATACATCCATGTTAAGAAATAATAATAATAACAATAACTACATATAAGAATATGCAAATAATAATATTAATTTGAAGCCTAGAATGTAAAATTAAAATTCTAGCCAGAGTTCCTCAATAAGCAAAGCGCAGAGAGAGAGAGAGAGAGAGAGAGAGAGAGAGAGAGAGGTTATCCACAAAATCAAGAGAAGTAGAGGTAAAATCTTGGAAGGATACCTATATAAGGATTTTAATCAATCGTGTGGGCTTATATGTGAATTATTGTGTATTGAATAAAAGGCTATCAAATTTGGTTAAGCCCATTTAAAGTGATCTAATAAGGATTTGGTAAATTGGGCTTTAATGCATCTAATTAAATGTATGGACTTTTATGTGTAGATACCAGGTCATTACCTAATTCATGATGGGCCGGATTAGGTTAATTGGCAATTCAGTATATAAAGTCGGTTATGGTCACTGAATCCTACGTACTGTTCATCTTGTCTGACATCCCATCATCAGAGAGAAAATAAGGACTACGTATCGATTTAGAAGATCCAAATACCGCCGAATCGTTTATCATGAATCGCGTTTGATTAAGGTACGCTTCCGCTTAAGTTATTTAATTCTTGATAATTCAGCATGATGATTTATTTTGGATCATAGATAAATAATTATATGTGATAAATTTTCTAACAAGTGGTATCAGAGCCAACATCGTGTTGAATTATCAGATCAATTTCGAACGCAAATATGTGAAACCTTAATCTGTGCGTAAAAGCCCATGCTTCTGATTTCTGATTTCGTATAATTATGAAATATATACATATTCAGCAAATTGAAAAAAAAAATTAAGAAACCCATTGTCGTGCCTCTGCTTTGTAACATTGAACCTACTCGGTCAGAATCCAGTTTCAAAACAGCAGGTAATTATCAAAGAATCACTGAGTATCTCGAATTGTTGTGTTGTGGATGGTTGTTGGTTATGTGTATTGAAGGGTTGAGGACGTCTGGTCGGAGAAGCAAGACCACGCGTCGTGGCGTTGGATTTCAATGGCGTGCGGCGGATTTAGGCGTCGCCGCGCGCGATGTGAGTTGCGGTGGTACACCGCGTCGCTCGCAGCGACACAGGTTCTTGGGTGCAGCGCCGGTAATGGCGCTGCAGGCGACGGACGACGCCAGCGTAGGCGCCTCGTTCTTTAGGGTTGGGGACGGCGATGGTGGCGGTTAGGGTTAATCCGAAACCCTAACTGCTGAAATCTGATTATTTAGGTCAGGGGCGTCGATTGGAAATTTGAAGTTTTGAAGGGCCTCTTTTGCAATTTTAGATAATTATGGTTATTTGCACCTCCAGTCCTCCATTTTATTGTGAATAAAGTTCAAACCCTAAAGCTTTGGATTTTATAAAATCAGCCCCTAAAGTTATAATTTAGTTAAGTCAGGACCCTTCAAGTTTTGAATTTTATAATTCAGCCCCTGAAGTTTGAAAATTTTTCAATCTAGCCCCTTATGTTTGAGAATTTTCAAAACTGGTCCCTAAAGCTTGAAAATTCTCTAATTTGGTCTCTTAAAGTTTGAAAATTTTCATTTTCAGTCCCCTAAAGTTTGAAAATTTTCTAATACAGCACCTAAAGTTTGATTTTTTTTTTTAAATTCAGTCACTAAAGTTTGGAAATTTTCAAAATTGGTCCTTAAAGTTTGAATTTTTTTTTATAAATTAAGTCCCTAAAGTTTGGGAATTTTCTATATTGGCTCCTAAAGTTTGAAAATTTTCAAAATCAACTTTTAAAGATTGAAAATTTCCTATTTTGGCCCTCTAAAGTTTGTTTTTTTTTTCAAATTGAGACCTAATGTTTGGAATTTCTCTAAATTGACCAATAAAGTTTTGGAAAAATTATAATTTAAGCCCTTCAAGCTTAAAATTTTACATAATTGGCCACCTAAGGTTTAAGAATATTGCAATTGACTCTCTCAACTTAAGGATTGCTTTATTCTAAAGTTTTGAATTATATAATTCAAATCCTAAAGTCAAATTATATGCAAATCAATGGATTTCAGTTTCAAATCTTGGTACATCGGAATCTTTTGAGAGATATAATATTCGAAAGTAAGTTAGTTGAAGCAACATGTTGCCAAAACAACCTCTCTTGTGGATATTAATTAACTTTGAATATTAGAAGGTATTTGTGTGTGTTATTCATTGCGGATATTGATCGGCCCAAAGGAAGGTCAATATTTGGCTCAAATTTCACATGCACCTGTGGTAATAAACACGTGGCAATTATTTGGTTTAAGATGTGACCAATAAATCGGTCTAAAGAAAGGTTTATTGGTTAACATGTCTTATTGCCAGTGTTTGATCACTACACCAAGAGAAAATTAGGTGTTTGTGTGTTATTTCATGCGGATATGGATCGGCCCAAAGGAAGGTCAATATTTGGCCCGAATTTCACATGAACTTTTGGTGATAAATACGTGACGGTTATTTGGTTTTACGTGTGATCAATGAATCGGTCCAAAGAAAGGTTTGTTGGTTGACATGTCTTACTGTCAGTGTTTGATTACTAAACCAAGAGTACTACTTACAAGTCAATATTTATGTCCAAAGACTAAATATTGATGTTGTGCTAGGTATCTTGTGATGGGCCCTACCATTATTTGAAAGTATGATTTGCATAATAAGGTATTTATGTGAGCTATTTTGTTTAAGTGTTCTCTATTCGGTTTCAAATTTCGCTAGTAGTATATCTACAAGCTCAAATTTAATCCCTGTATTTATGGAACAAACTTCAAGGATCAAAACTAGAACATAAACTTTTCGTTGGCTACAAGAATCTAGATCGTGTACTAAGGATTGAGCGACCTGCTCCTCTTACGGATGAAAGTTCTTCTAATCAAATGAGGAACTTTGAGAAGTGGGATTGCTTAAATTATGTGAGTCTCATGATCATTGAGTGCGGCATTCCGGAAGCCTTTAGTGGCATAGTATCTAAGGAGGTAAATGATGCCAATGAATTCCTTGTCGAAATTAAGAAACGTTTTGTGAAAAACGATAAGGTTGAAACAAGCACGCTTATGCAAAGCTTGATTTCAATAAAGTATAAAGGCAATGAGAAAATAAGGGAGTACATCATGTAGATGTCTCACACTGCTTCAAAACTTAAGGAACCAAAACTCGACTTGTCTAATGACTTACTCATGTACTTGGTATTGATATCGCTTCCTGCACAATATAGTTAATTTAAGATTAGTTATAACTGTCAAAGTAGAAATGGACTCTCAATGAGCTCATTTCATAGTGTGCAAGCTTCTTGCACAATTCAGCCAATTTAAGGTCAGTTGTAACTATCAAAGGAAGAAATGAACTCTAAATGAGCTCATTCTATTTTGTGTGCAAGAGGAAGAAAAGTTGAAGCAGGACAGAACTGAAAGTGTTCACTTGGCAAACACCTCTAAAGATAAGGGCAAGAAAACAAATAAAGAAAATAAAGTCGTTAAGGGGCTATTAATTTTATAATCCCACACTTAAGTCAGTTTTTGAAACGGGAACTGCAACATTTTTTGAGGATGTTGAGTTTGGGGGGAGAAATAAGGTTAGAGATATTGTCCTTAAGGAATAAGTTGAGGAAGGATCGGTTTTGATTCCTACTATTGCTTTTGATAATGTGCAAGTCTCTATACATGTCATTGATCAAGAAGCATATTCGGAACCTCAATTAGACAATGTTGAAGAACCTCCCATCCTAAATAAGGTAAATTTCAGAAGTACAAACTCAACAACCTCAATAACTAAAGCCATTAAGGAAATCCACGAGAGAAAGGGAAAAATGCTATTCCGGATAATGAAATAGTATTTCTCCAAGAACATAAGGAAAATGATGGAATGGTGGAAGATGGTCTAATCAATTCCATCAGGCCATGCAGGGTTCTAACTCTCAAAAGTGGATTGATGTCATAAATAAGGAATATAAGCATATGCAAGACAATAACGTTTTGGATCTTTTCCTATTACCGGAAGGTACGAAGCCCATTGGTCTTAAATGGATTTTTAAACCAAGGGGGATTTTAAAGGTAATGTGGAAAGATATAAGGTTCGTCTTGTATCTAAGGGCTTTACACAGAATGATGGCATTGATTATAAAGAGACTTTCTCTTCAGTTTCAATGAAAGACTCTTTCAGGAAAGTTAGGTTATTGCACATTTTGACCTCGAGTTACATCAAATGGATACTAAGGTAGCGTTTCTCAATGGTGACATTGATGGGACGATATGGTTTGCAAATTAAAGAAATCCATTTATGTACTCAAGCCAGCTTCCCGTTAAGGGTAATACAAATTTCATCAAGTAATTATCTCATTTGGTCTTGAGATTAATGTTGTTGATGGTTGTATGTATTACAAGTTCAGTGGGAGTAAGTATATTTTCCTGATTTTATATGTTGATAACATATTGCTTGCCACTAATGATATAGGCATGTCACATAAAATTTTGAGATTAAAAATCTTGGTGACGTCTCTTTTGTATTAGGAATTCAGATACACCGGGATTGTTCTCGGGGTATTCTTGAATTGTCACAAAAGGGCTATATCGATAAAGTGCTTAAGAGGTTTGGCATGCAAGACAGTAAATCAGGGGACACCCCTATCGCTAAGGGAGATAATTTAGTCTCAACTAATGCCCGAAAAGTTAGCTTGAAGTTAAAGAAATGCAAAGGCTCCCATATAGTTAAGTTATAGGGAATCTGATATATACTCAAATTTGTATGCGTTCGGATATTGCATATGTTATTGGGATATTAAGGAGATATTTAAGTAACCCTGGGATGGATCATTTGAAAAGCAGCCAAACATGGGTTATAAGGTATTTAAATAGAACAAAAGATTACATGCTCACATACAGAAAATCGGATCAGTTGGAGATCATATGGTATTATGAATTCGATTTTTGCTAGATGCCAAAACAGTAGAAGATCCATATCAGGCTACATCTATCTGCTAGTTGGAGGAGCTATTTCCAGAAGGAGTGCTTAACAAACACTTTAGCTTCTTTCACTTGGCAGCACAGTTTGTAGCAATTTTGGGGGCATCTAATTATGGAATATAGCTGCGAAATTTTGTCACAAGACTGCGTATTCTGTACGGTAAAGAAAGACCACTAAAGTTATATTGTGACAATAACTCAGCAGATTTATATTCTAGTAACAACAGGAGCTGAACTAAGTCAAAATACATTGACATAAGTTCCTGGTTGTGAAGGATACAGTTCAGAGTGGACACATGTCAATAAGAGCACATTGGGACAAACTCTATAATTGCGGATCCGCTTACTAAAGTATTACAACCCAAGGTCTTTCATGAGTACATTACTCATATGGGTGTTGTATTTCTTAAGGATATTCGGTTTCAGTGGGAGTTTGTATTTTGGGTGCATTAGACACATTTATTGTCCTTTTGGATACAGTTTAAAGTTAAAGTTATTTACAGCTGTAAGGTTTCAGGTTTATTATCTCTGAACTTGTTTAAGGATGATCTCACTAAAGTTGGACCAGTTGGAAATAGGCATGTTGAAGATCACATTACATGTAATTTCCATGCTACACATACATACTTGATCCATGTCATTCAGTTATGTCGATATACGTGACCATTGAAGGTTTAGTTACGATTAATGTAGCGAAAGCCGCTTTGATCCTATGTTGATATAATTGATGGACCGGATTGTTTGGGGATGCATTCAGTAATGATAGCAAAATTCTGAGTACTCATAAGGTTATGATTGATACACAATTGTAAGGTTACACATATAGCCCAAGTGGGAGATTATAAGGATTTTAATCAATCGTGTGGGCTTATATGTTAATTATTGTGTATTGAATAAAAGACTATCAAATTTGGTTAAGCCCATTTAAAGTGATCTAATAAGGATTTGGTAAATTGAGCTTTAATGCATCTAATTAAATGTATGGACTTTTATGTGTAGATACCAGACCATTACCTAATTCATGATGGGCCGGATTAGATTAATTGGCAATTCAGTATATAAAGTCGATTATGGTCCCTGAATCCTACGTACTATTCATCTTGTCTGACATCCCATCATCAGAGAGAAAATAAGGACTACGTATCGATTTAGAAGATCCAAACACCGCCGAATCGTTTATCATGAATCGCGTTTGATTAAGGTACGCCTCCGCTTAAGTTATTTAATTATTGATAATTCAGCATGATGATTTATTTTAGATCATAGATATGTAATTATCTGTGATAAATTTTCTAACAACCTATAGTTTGTGTAAATTCTGCAGCAAAATGTGATGAAAATTGAGCTTCAGAATAAAAAAAGGTTCAAACTCGTTGCTTTTTCTGTCTATTCATTTATTTTCACTTTCCAAACAAATTCCAATTGAGCAAAACCAGCTTGTGAAACAAAAACAAGAATTTGGATGGTAATATTTGATTGAAAAGACCTGGAATGGAAATATAGAGCTTGTTTGACAATGTGAAAAGTTTTGATTTTTGTGATTTTTTTTTTTTTTTTTTAAAGATGCGTGATTTAAAAATATTTGAAAAGTTAAAAATTGTGAACTTCACTAAAAATAAATGGTTGAGATTGTGTTTGAAAAGTTGTGAAGAAAATTTTGACATAGCCTAAGAAGCTTATAGCATGCAATGGCCAATATTGAAGAACTCTAATATTTGAGAGAGAGAGAGAGAGAGAGAGAGAGAGAGAGAGAGAGTACACAGAGATACAGATACATACATATATATAGGGATGTAGGGAGTCGGAGAGATACAGTGAATGAGAAAGACAAGTGGGGCTTGCAAATTCACGGGCAAGGAAAATGAATGTGTAGTAAGAGAGAGAGAAAGAGAGTAAACCCGGGTATACACGTAGCATCGTCTATCATTTTAGCCATCAAAATTTACTATACATTGGAATTCATTTTTAATCATATATCTCAATTTTTATCAAAATTTATTAAAAAATTAATTTTAATATCCATCAAACAGTGGTAAAATAAAATGAACTTTTAGGGCCTTAGTGTCAACTCGTCGAGTCAAGTGAACAACTCGAAATATACTATGAACTTAGGGTTTTGATTGTGTTTTTTGGTTATTTATTAATATTAATATTTCGTGAAGTTTTCTCACATCCATTAATTCATATGCTCTGTTCGGCGACTCTTGTAGCAATTATAATGTAATTTATTTGTATTTTCTATATAAAATATGTGGTTGAAAAGTGGTGAGAGAAAATGTGTATAACTAAAGAGTGATTTTAGGGGGACATTTTTTAGAGACATTTTTAAGTGACATTGTGAAATGTCACACGTTCATTGGGTGGTAAAAAGGTGTAAATGATAGGGTAGTTATTTTTACCAACCAATGAATGTATGACATGTCACTTAAAAATGTCTATAAAAAATGTCTACCTAGAATTATTGATGGCTAAAAAATGATATAAAAAATTGTGTAATTTAAATTTTGGATGTAAAATGGAAATTATTGCGTCGACTAAATTAACGAGATTGATTTGTGTTACTCCTTCTCACAAGTTCTACCTTCATTAGATGATATTTAATTATGTGTTCTGTAATGGCATCTTTGCATTATAATTCATCATTTTTAAAATTACTTTTTAATTATACACATTTTCTCTCACTAATTTTTAACCACGCATTTTAACTAGAAAATTCAAATAATACATATTATAAATTAAATTTCTTTTACCTTAGCCGCTAAGCGAAGCCTAAAGTAAAATTGTACAAGACTCGACCTTAGTGTTGCTCGTGTTAAATCGCACTTTACATGTGTTGACTATAAAGGTTGGGCATGTCCGGTGAAAATTATAGCTGCATGTAACTTTGATTGAAGCAAATGGACTTAGAAAATTCAGATCATTTCTTGACTCTTGTGGGTGATTCAATGCATTTACTAGGCAACTTGGGTACATTTAAGGTTTAGGGAAGAGACAACTTGGGTGATTCAATGCATTTAGCTTTTGTTTGGTAATACTATCTTTATCTTTATCTTTATCTTTATCTATATCTATATCTTAATATATATAATAATAGTATAGCCGTCAAAAAAACCCACACATAGTTTCCCGCCATTTTTCCCTGCTATTTTAGGAAACTTTGTAATTTTATTAATTATTTTAATAATTGAATTAGGAAACTTCAATTAATGCAAAATTAATTATAGGTGACATGTAATAAATGACCTATTGATTGTAAAAAATAAAAAATCTATAAAAAGATCAAATTGTATATTATTTTTAATTCTTTTGACAATTATTGTAATATTTTGAAGTCAAAAAAATATGCAATATAGGTGTCAAATTCATGATCTTAACGAGAAGTTCAATACAAGTTAACAAATGAGAGCAAACTCTAAATATATCGTTCTTAAAATTTCCTCAAATAATAAAAGGTAAAAGTTTTACTTATACTTTTTACTTTTTTTAATATTCAAATTCAATCTTTTTAATTTATCTCATTTAAGTCATAAAATGATATTTATCATTTTTTACCTAACTTCAATTTGACATAAATGATTAATTTCAAATCTTTTTTCTTATCAAATTAAAAGAAATAATGATATCCGATCTTTCTAAGTAAATTCAATTAAATCATTTTAATTTCTACAATTTCAGGTTTCGATAAACTCTTTGATAATTTTGAAATTAATTTTATAAATTTACTCATTTTGTTCATTTATCTATTTTTTAATTTTTATAAATTTAAAATAAAATCAATTTGTAAAATATATACTACAGACTTTAATAATTAATTCATTGAATTCTATAGAAAATAAAAATATAAGGTTTTATCAAACTTATTCTATTTAAAAATAAAATATAGTCCATACATTTATTTAACATGCACAAAAAATAGTTTTGCGTGTGTGTGGGTAGCATGACCATTTTCAATACTTGGTGAAAAATAAAATATCACATTGTATTTGAAACCATTGAATAAGAGTAAGTATGATATAAACTATATATATGATTTTAAATGTGTGATTGAAAGTGAAAGAAGGTAGTATAAAAAATAAAATAATTGTCAAATCAATCAATTGAGTGGTTAAAAATTGATTTTCTTTTTTTAGAATGTGTGGTTAAAAAGTAATATGTGCAATTATGAAAAATTAGTTTTAAAATAATATGTGGTTGTTAATGAACATTAAAAAAAAAATTATTTTTGAATAATCAATTCTATATGAATAAATAAAGTAAGGAAACTAGATAATGAACAATTAACTGTTAAAAAAATGCAATTCATAACTTTTTTTTTTTTTTTTTTGATATTTTGATTGTATATTGAATATACAATTTATGCATTAAAGTAAGAAATCTTATAGGGAGAAATGAAATTACAAATTATTCGCAATTTGTGTATACAAGTTATTATTATTATTATTATTATTATTATTATTATTATTATTATTATTATTATTATTATTATTATTATTATTTTATTGTATTATTTTTATCGGGCATTGTATTTTTACAACTTATTCAATAAATATTATTTATTCCGTGCATCGCACGGGTGCGATTACTAGTAATATATAAAAGTAGCTGAGTCAACCCCAGTCAACTTCACTGTTTCCCTCCAAAACTCTTGTACTATGTGCAGATTTTATTTATTTATTTTTCCAATTTTTGGGGATTTCAATATTTATTATGTTCACACTACTTATATCCCCTATCCAATAATCAACTTCAAAACCCACTTCAAAAATAGTTGGGCCTTCAATATTTATTTATTATTTTCAAAATCGCTGACGTCTACTTACAGTCTTCAATATTTGTTGTGTTTACATGGCTTCTATTTCCCGCCGCATAATTACACTGGAAAGCCAGTTATTTTCTTTTTTTTTTCCTTTTTCGCTTTTTCAGAATTTGTTTCATTTTTTTCCCATTTTTCAAAATCTGTTGATTCATTTTTTTTTTCTATATCTTTTTTTTTTTTTTTTCCATTTTCTTATATACAACCTCTTTCATTTATGTTATATATAATTATCATGAAGATATACACAATAATAAAAGATTCAATTAAAGGGTTATTTCTTTGAAAAAATGTGTACTGTTTAATATAACCGCTCCACTCCACCTTCTATTTATCGCGTTTTATGATTCAAAATTTTTGGTGCGGTGGTAATGCTTATTAGTTATTTATATTACAAACCAGTTGAAAATAAAAAATAGTGAATTATTTTTTGAAAATGTAAAAAGGATTGACACTACTCTTTTCTTCAAAACCTGTGAGATTTTGAGTCGTTGAACATAGATTTAGGTTTCTAACAAAAATGAAAAAATATTAAAATAATAATATTGTAGAGAAAGTTTCGAAAACAATATAGAATGCAAAATTATTTTAGACTAATAAGAGGATTTGTTAATAGTCTATTTATATTATGTTCTAGATTTCTCTATTGGGGTTACAATGTGTTAACTAATGTTGGACTACTTAGAATAGTTTTGGGTTTGATAGATATGTTAATGGTTTCGACCGTTAAGTGAAGAAAAAACATATTATTCATGGGTCAGTATATATATTTGATGAAATTGTATATCACATTGTATAAAAAATAATAAAAATAAGAAACTAGAATTTTTTTTTTTTTTAAAGTTTGCTTTTACCGAGAAGTTGTTTTTTATTTTTTATGATATAAGAACGATAATTTGTTTGATTTTACTTATTTATATTTGACTTTTTTGTATCAAAATCTCTCTTTTCATAAAAAAATGTGTTCTTCTAACGTTTTCAATCTTACAAATAAATATTTGTGTTCATTTATACAAATCCAAAGTAAAATTTTTAGTTAAAAATTATGTTGAAATTTTATTACTAGATAATACTCTCTCTATCCTACAAAGATAGTCCACTATTTCTTTTTTGTCCGTCTCAAAAAGATAGTCTACTTTATTTTTTAAGAGTGAAATTAATATTTTATATTCCATTTTGTCCTTAATCTGTGTGAAAATAAGTAGAGGAGTATCTTTATGGGACAGATGGAGTACTAAATTATAAATCACATCATACATATAGTTTTTTTTTTTATAAATAATCTTATTTTTAGTTATTTAGTACATCTAAAAATTGGAGCTCTTTTTTTATAGCGTATTATTAAATATTTTTATAGATAATTACATTTAATACGTAATTAATTTCTTATAATAATTGTGATATTTTATTAGTCTTAATTTTATGGATAAATATTTGGTTCAGTCATACAAATCCAATGTCAGATTCTCAATTAAAATTATATCTAAAATTTATACACATTCGTATTTTTATAAATCACGTTGTATTGAAATTTTTATAACTAAATCCTATTTTTAAGTTATTTATTACATATACATATTAAAGTTCTTTCCTATGTTGCATTATTTATCAAAATTATTTCAATAACAATTACATTTAATTCTTAATTAATTTTTTATTCCAAAAAATCTCATATCACATTTTTTAACATTAACGGCTAACAAATTTATCTATTTTTTTTTTAAAATGATATAGTTATTAATGATTTTTGTCCTAACTGTTAATTTTAAAATTTCAAAAAGTAATTAACCATACCAAGATATTCTTTGCTATATTTTAATTCAAATTTTATGATATTTTTTCACAATAATATATAAATTGTCTCTCAATTTACTTAACTAAAAATTGAGATGATCAATATTAAATTATAGTTTCAATCAGAAAATAATTACGTTGTATAAATATTGAAAACCTAAAATATCATAAATTTGATGCAATATCTTTGTCAACCTCGCAATTTATTATTATTATTATTATTATTATTATTATTATTATTATTATTATACATGTTGTTTTTCGTTGTCAATGGTCAAAATATTGAATTTTATCTTTTATATGCATGATCTCTATTATTAACTTTTTCATCTATTATTTGAATGTTCAGAGTACATGAATACTGGAGATCCTACATTTAAATGTTCATTTTGCAAGGCGAATTTTTGTTTCGAGGAGATAGTGAATAATCGTTACAAAACTTGAAGATCATATTCTATAAGGTCAAATTCTATCTGACAGTAATGCAGGATACAAGTTCTTTATTCCAAGGATATCGTTGAGCCATTCGAATTTTAGGATACTTATTAGATTTCAAAAAAAAAAAAAAATGAAAATTCATTGATGGTGTCATATGCCATAACTATCAATAAGAGTTAGACACAATCATTTTCGCATGTATGACTTCTTCCTAAAAGGTTGATGTTTATACATGAAACTAATAAATGATGAACTTATCTCTTATTTGTGAATGTTATTTATTTTGTTTAAGAATTCATTTAATTTTGAATATGATGATTTTTATTTAGAAGTTTCTTCCCGTGCATCGCACGGGATGATTCACTAGTAATATATAAAAGTAGCTGAGTCAATCTCAGTCAACTTCACTTTTCCCTCCAAAATTCTTGTACTATGTGCAGATTTTATTTATTATTTATTTTTTCTATTTTTGGGGACTTCAATATTTATCATGTTCACATTATTCATATCTCTCATCCAATAATCAACTTCAAAACTCACTTCAAAAATAGTTGGCCCTTCAATCTTTATTTATTATTTTCAAAATCGCTGACGTCTACTTACATTCTTCAATATTTATTGTGTTTATATGACTTCTATTTCCCACCGCCTAATTACACTGGAAAGCCAGTTATTATTATTTTTTTTCCTTTTTCACTTTTTCAGAATTTCTTTCATTTTTTTCCCGTTTTTCAAAATCTGTTTATTCATTTTTGTTTTCTATATCTTTTTTTTTTTTCAATTTCTCGATATACGACCTCTTTCATTTCTGTTATATATAATTATTATGAAGATATACACAATAATAAAATATTCAATTAAAGGGTTATTTTTTTGAAAAAATGTGTATTGTTTAACATGACCCTCCACTCCACCTTCTATTTATCACGTTTTATAATTCAAAATTTCTGGTGCGGTGGTAATGATTATTAGTTATTAATATTAAAAACCAGTTGAAAATAAAAAATCGTAAATTATTCTTTGAAAAAGTAAAAAGGATTGTCACTACTCTTTTCTTCAAGACTTGTGATATTTTTAGTCGTTGAACATAGATTTGAGTTTCTGACAAAAAAGAAAAAATATTAAAACAATAATATTGTAGAAAAAGCTTCGAAAACAATATAGAATGTAAAATTATTTTGGACTAATAAGAGGATTTGTTAATAGTCTATTTATATTATGTTCTAGATTTCTCTGCTGGGGTTGCAATGTGTTAACTAATGTTGGGCTATTTAGAATAGCTTTGGGTTGGATAGATATGTTAATGGTTTCGGCCGTTGAGTGAAGAAAAAATATATAATTCATGGGTCAGTATATATATTTGATGAAATTGTATATCACGTTGTATAAAAAATAATAATAACAAGAAACTAGAATTATTATTTTTTTAAATTTACTTTTACCGAGAAGTTGTTTTTTATTTTTTATAATATAAGAACGACAATTTATTTGGTTTTACTTATTTATATTTGGTTTTTTTGTATCAAAATCTCTCTTTTCATAAAAAAGATGTGTTCTTCTAATGTTTTTAATCTTACAAATAAATATTTGTGTTCGGTTATACAAACTCAATGTAAAATTTTCATCTATTATATTTTATCTTTTATATGCATGATCTCTATTATTAACTTTTTCAACTATTGTTTGAATGTTCAGAGTACATGAATACTGGAGATCCTACATTTAAGTGTTCATTTTACAAGGCGAATTTTTTTTGTTCGAGGAGATAGTGAATAATCGTTACAAAACTTGACGATCATATTCTATGAGGTCAAATTCTATCTGAAAGTAATGCAGGATACAAGTTCTTTATTCCAAGGATATCGTTGAGTCATTCGAATTTTAGGATAGTTATTAGATTTCAAAAAAAAAAAAAAAAATCATATATGAAACTAATAAATGATGAACTTATATCTTATTTGTGAATGTTATTTATTTTGTTTAAGGATTCATTTAATTTCGAATAGGATTATTTTTATTTAGACGTTTCTTTCCGTGCATCGCACGGGATGATTCACTAGTATATATAAAAGTAGAAGTGAGGAGAGAGAGTCATTTTGGAGGGAAATTTGCATTTAATGATTTTCTCTCCTCAATTTTATATATATATATATATATATATATATATATATATATATATATATAAATAAAAGATAAAGACTTTTGTAGGAAAATTTATTATTTATTACATATTTAATAAGAGTTATAATAAATATATTATGTATAAATGTATTACATTGGAAATGAAAAAATTAGATTAATATATTTGAACATAAATAAATGTGATATCTATTTAATTGTGTTATGTAGGAAATGAAAAAATTGTATTAATATATTTGAACATAAATAAATGTGATATCTATTTAATTGTGTTATGTAGGAAATGAAAAAATTGTATTAATATATTTGAACATAAATAAATGTCATATCTATATAATTGTGTTATATTGAAAATGAAAATTTTGGATTAATATATTTGAAAATAAATAAATACATGCTATATAAATTTGCTAACATAGAAATTAAAATTTTGAATTAATATATTTTGAAAATAAATGAATAAAATAAATATAGAAAAGATAAAGATTTTGTAGGAAAATTTATTATTTATTACATATATAGTAAGAGTTGTAGTAAATGTAATATTTGTAAATGTGTTACATTGGAAATGAAAAAATTAGATTAATATATTTAAATATAAATAATGTGATATCTATGTAAATGTGTTATGTAGGAAATGAACATAAATAAATGTGATATCTATTTAAATGTGTTATATAGAAAATGAAAAAATTGTATTAATATATTTGAATATAAATAAATATCATATCTATGTAAATGTGTTATATTGAAAATGAAAATTTTGGATTAATATATTTGAAAATAAATAAATAAATACGTGCTATATAAATTTGTTAAGTTAAAAATGAAAATTTGAATTAATATATTTTGAAAATAAATAAATAAAATCATTGAAATTTTACTTCCTAATATGTCAATAAATGAGTAGGTTCTTCAATAAGCATATTACAAAAATAATTAATTATTTGCTATCAACCTTTTACAGCCAATGATAAGTTGGTAGAAAATTTAATCCTTTCATCATTTTGACAAAAATTGGTTTGTTTAAAAAATAAGGAAAAATAAAATATATGTAAGTAACATATTAAAAAATAAATTTAATTAAAAATTATAACATATTAAAAGAAAAATAGGTGATAAGGTGGGCAAATTTTCAGAGAAAAACGTAAATAAAAGTCAAAAGAAATTTAATATAAAAAATTTAATTAAATGTCAAACTTTGAATGGTGCAGTACACTGTGTGTGCACAATTTTTTATTTTGATTAGTTTTGTTTTTGTTTTTTTAAATTTTAAACTCAATGACATGTGTTATGGAGGAAATGAAAAAATTTGATTAATGTATTTTAAAATAAATAAATGTATGCTATATAAATTTGTTAAGTTAGAAATTTAAAAAATGAATTAATATATTTTGAAAATAAATAAATAAAATCATTGAAATTTTACTTCCTAATATGTCAATAAATGAGTAGGTTCTTCAATAAGCATATCACAAAAATTATTACCAAATGGAGGCTTAATTATTTCATTATTTTGATAAAAATTGACATGTTTAAAAAATAAGGAAAAATAAAATATATTAATTAATATATTGAATTTCAAATAAAATATATCTAAGTAACACATTAAAAAATATAGTTAATAATAAATTATAACTTATTAAAAGGGAAATAGATGATGAAGTGGGCAAATTTTCAGAGAAAAATGTAAATAAAAGTTTTTAAAAAAAATTATATAAAAAATTTAAATGAATGTCAAATTTTGAGTGGCGCGGTATACTAAATGTACATGTAACATTTTTTTATTTTGAATAGTTTTATCTTTTTTAAAGTTTCAAATTCAATAACATTTTGTATTGAAATTTCATTGAAATTATGTTTTTTATTTGATATGATTGAATCAAAATGTTTTTAAAATTATGATTTAAAAATTATATATTCCGTGCATCGCACGGGTAGACAACTAGTATATATAAAAGTAGAAGTGTGGAGACTGGAGAGAGAGTTATTTTGGAGAAAAATTTGCATTTAATGACCATCTTTCTTTACTTCTACTTTCTATATAATAATATTACATTTAATATAATATATAAATATAAATATAAATATAAATATAAATATAAATATAAACAAATAAAGAAAAGAGTTGTAATAAATGTACTATGTGTAAATGTGTTAAATTAGAAATGAAAAAATTAGATTAATATATTTGAACATAAATAATGTGATATCTATGTAAATGTGTTATTATTATTATTATTATTATTATTATTATTATTATTATTATTATTATTATTATTATTATTATTATTATTATTATTATCTATTTAATATATAATAGGAGGAGTGTTGGATTTGTTTTCCCGCCTACGATTTCCCGTCTAGACCTTGAATTAATTAATTAAAAAAAATTCTTAAACCATTATCCGGATTCCCGCCCCAAAATTTTGGTGCAACATGAATTCAAATTCAAATTTCAAGTTTTTGCTACCTTTTTTTTTTTTTTTTTTTGCTTTTGTGAAAACCAATAAAGCTGAGAACCATTTCCCCAGAAGGCTGATGAAAAATGCGTACAAAAAACAGATCATTGGAAAAAGAGCCCAAATACACAGACCCATTACCCAGCCTCTGGTTAATAGATCATTCTGAGCATGATATTTTCCCCTTCGCAATCGACACCGCTCCTGGACGACGATGCTTAGCCATGGCAACACCAGCCCAACGCATACCATCGCATCAGCTTCTTCCATGGGGTGCGTCCACACGGCGGCTCCCAACTGCGCCTCCAACTTTCGTATTCTGGGACGATCTACTCCAGATTCTCACCAGTTTTGATCTTATCACACCACACTGCACTGCCTCATCGCCGTCACCAATATGGATTTACATATTCCATTTGCTAAGTTTTCATCTTGTCAGGGGAGTTACTTTTTTATCCACATCCGATTATTGTTCTCATCATCGATTGACGATTGTGCTTATTATTTATTTAATTTCAAATTTTTTTAATTAACGTCATTCACGTCAAACATCTTGATATTACTCTGCATTTTTTAGTTTTCCCATACAAACTTTTTGATTCCAGTACAGAGGAATGCCATCGGAGGAGGCCAAAATTCTTGCTCTATGTTCATTCAATTTTGCAGGTAAATCATCGTTCTGGTTTAGGTGTTATCTAGATAACCTCTTTATTAAATTTGTTTTTGATGTTTATTATGGATATGCTATTGTTCTCTCACCATATTTAGAACTGATCACGGGATAATGTTTTCCCACTTAAATGAAGGTGCCACATAAAGGAATTGCCACTTTAATGCAAAAATGATTTTATAGATTCTGGAAGCAGATTTGAAATTCCTACTTCGATTTATTTGGCATGCTATGGATAGTCTCTTTTTTTTTTTTTTTGCCTTTCAGAAATTTAATAGAAATTGGTTTCCGCCTAACTACTTTAGTTTCCCTGCATGTTTGTAACTTGAGTTTGCAAACCACCACCCTCACCCCCCCCCCCACACACACACAAAAAAAACCTTGACAATAAGCAACTCTGAGAATTTAAATCCAGTGCATGAAATTTTTGCTTAATTTTGAAAGTGGATTTTGAAAATTTATGAATTGAATTACGCTCATATTGAAGACAACCAAAACATCCCCAGCATTTTCATTGATGTATTATGGATATAGGTTTAAGATTGTTTGTTTATCACGGTTAACAGTACCAGCTCAGTGTAGAGTTCTTTGTTTCTGCCCCCGTGGCTCCAAAATAAGATGAGATGTAAACCAATCCAATACATTGTGATGTAGAGTTCTATTAAAAAAAAAAAAAAGACTTGAACACACACAGGAAGTGTAAATTGTGTTTTTGAACATTTTGCATGTGCTTTGGATGATTTTCATAACCTCAATCTCACATCTTCTGCTCAAAGGTTCAACTTCTATTTGTTTTTATCAATTAATGTGTATCTATCTGTTTGTCTACATGTATAATATTATAATTTAATGTTTTTAGGGTTTAATTTTTTATTTTAAGCAATGACTGAAAAGGTTTGTTTTTCTTATGTTTCTCTCATTTCTGGGTTTATAGAGGTGTGAATAATGAAAATGTTGATGATGGTAAGGGACAGAAGAAGCAAGATAGTTCATCTTCACTGCCAAGTGGGGGTGTTCAAGTATTGGGGATGGGGTTGCCTGCTTTGTTATTTTGTGATTTTTTATTTTTTGCATTTTCTGATTGGTTCTTCCTAAGAGTAATTTCCATTGGCTAGATCCAAAAGTAGTCATATTTGTATATTGCACCTAAACTTCATGTTCGCTAAGTGATTCCATTAATTTACAGTGTTTGCTCGGTGAAGCTGATTTTTTATCCTCAAACTTTGGTTAACCATCGGAGTAAAGCATTGATGCTGATTGAATCTTGGGGAGAGTCTTCGAATGAGCTATCATACTTACCTGTTTATGAAGAGACATAAAAGGTATCTCATAAGTTGAATGTACCTATATCATTCATTCGTTGATTGTTGCTTTCTTTTGGACTTTGTTATATGAAACAACACGAAATTAGAAAACCATTTGTCACGTGTCTTATCTTTTATGAGCATAGGTTTTCCTTTCTTGCTCCCATAAATTATAAAAAAAATTGCAGTTAGATAACAAAGCAAATATATGAATGAGGATTGTTGTCATTGTTTATTAGTTCGCTTCTTAATACATTTCATTTGTACATGGGTTTGAAACTAAAAATGCATAAATATGTCTTACTCAGAGACGAGATGCACTGTTTCAAAAAATTGTGATATTCATCTTTGTTTCGAAAACTATTTAAAGATTAGAAAGCTGACGTGGCTTTAATTGTTGGAATATTTAATAAAATCTGGTGAATAATTGGGAAGAATTTCGAGTATGCAACCAAGAAAAAAATGGAGGAATTGTAGGCATTTGATGATGTAAGTATAATTTTTCCTCATACTTATGTCTTGATATTTTCACTTTTTCTGAATATTAGTTTTTTAATTTTTTGATGATTGATAATCATGTTTTCGTAGAGATTTTTACCGTGTTGGGGATGGGTCGTGGGTAAGAAGGATGGCCGCAACGATGCATTCAAGGATCGATCAGAGAAAGCTAGACAAGCTCAACATTATTATAATTTGGTGAGACTTTTTTTCATTACAAATGTTCAGTGCAACTTAAGTTCTCTTCCATTAAATTCAAGTTGAATTTATAACAATTCTTTCTATTTTCAATATAGTGAAGAGATTCTAAATCTAAGGTTCCAATGGCTCTAAGACTTTTCTGAGATTCTCATGGGTATTCTATTATGTTTTATCTACTTCAATTTCCACTTCTTTTATTGAAAATTCCACTTGTCTTATTCTTCCCTTACAAACTTCTTAATGCTATCTAGGATTTACCAATTTTAATTGTTTTTATCCAGGCAGAAATAAATGAAGCATGGAAGATTAAAGCAAGTCCATCAGATCCAACTATACTTCCCAAGGGCAAATCTCAAGCCAAGTCAATATCAGCCCCTTCTATTTCTTTATTTTTTTTTCTGTTGATGATTCTTACATGGAAATCTCCCATTTGTGAAACCATTAGATGGATAGTCATATATAAATCTTGAAGAATTCTAAAGGTCTTTAGCTACATTTTCTATCTTTTAACTAAATACAAATTATAAACTATTGATTTCATAAAATAAAATAATATGAACTTCTTTATTACCCATGCACTATGGTTTGTAGATTGTGACATTATATTGAACTTAAATAAAACTTAAGAGTATGATGAAATTTTTTGTATCATTTTTTAGGTTTATTTCTTTGATTGAATTGTTTATGAAGTGGATTTTAGAATAACTAAACCTCAGGATCATTAAGTTTCTTTGTTATTGAATTGTGGTGTTGAATTATCAGGGAAAAACCTTGAATTGTGGTGCTGAAGTATCTGAAGGCACAAATTGGGGTTTTGGAATTCAATATTCAGTTTTGAATTTCATGGAGGTTAAATTGTGGTGCTAAGGTATCTGCTGACACTTTTTAAGTACTCGAAATCCATTTTTATGAAGGTAATTAAATTGGTCGAGTAGAATCGCTCGACCAGTCCAGATTATTTTTATGATTGATAGGTATGTATATATTTTCTGATTTTTTGTTTAAAAATCTTCTGTGAATCTTCTTCTTGATTTCAAAATTGCAAATTTGTCGAAGGTATTGGTTTTAGTCTCCTATCTATTCATTTATTTTGGTCTTTGTTCTTTCTGGTTAATGATGAGGATATTTAGCATATGTCTCAATGTGGTTTAGAAGTGATAGTTTCGTATCTGGTGGTTTTCCATGTATATTGTTACAAATGATAAGAACTCTTTGGGACTGTGGCCATATTGTGTTCTAGAGTGCTTTTTATTTCATTTTCAATTTGTGAATCTATTTGATATAGTATGCTTGCAACGGAACAATAATTTTCTTATTTATTGGATTTCCTTTTCTTATATAATTTGAAGCCTTGATTTAGCTATACCCAATAAGGAAGCTCGAAAGGATTTATTATTACAAGTATATGTATCTAGCAAACAACCTTGAACAATTCTAAAAAAATTAATAAATGCCGTCTTCTAGGAATGTTTAATTTCAAATACTAATCGATTCTATTGTGAGAAATGTGACATACATGTTAAGGTTCAAGATAATATGACGATATTATATTTATTGTTGAAAAATTTTAAAATATACATTATGTTGGACAATTTAAACTAAAAAAGATATACGAAGATATTGACTATACTATCCTAAATAGAATAGAATTTAATTCCGTTGAAACAACAAAAAATATAAATACGGTTCATAAAATTGTAGAAGAATACGAAGATATAGAAAATGAAGTTTCAGAAAGAATAACGTTAGGATATATAACTAAAAAAGAACATTCTAAATCTTTTGAAAAATTATTACAATATAGAACATTTTTAGAAGAACTTAAAAGATTAAAAAAATATAAATATAACCAGAAGCATCGAATTAAATCAACCTGACTAAGTTCAGGGATATACCTTGCAAATTAAACAGTCCTTTTCATTTAGGGTAATTTTGACATTTCAACAGAGGGGTCTATTTTACTAGACTTATTATATACCAAACTCATTTAACTAAAAACCCCTTTTAAAAAAAGTTTTTTAGAACTTAGTTTGATTTTGTCAACATACCAAATTTGAATATTGATTATCAATATTCAATTTAATATCTTTAAGTTCAAAACTTTATTGTGCCAATTTGTTTATTAATATTTCCCACTATAAAGAAATATAAGGTTGTGTTTGATAGTTTTTGTTTTCCATGGAAAAGAATTTCAAGGTTTTCTGACTTTCATGGAAAATAAAAATCATGAACCCACTAGAATCAATTTTTCATGAAAAATAGCCAAAACATGTTTTATTAAAGTATTATACCATGAAATTCAATTTTAATGAAAAATAGCCAAAACATGTTTTATTAAAGTATTATACCATGAAATTCAATTTTAGGAAAAATGTAGTGTATCAAACAATTAGCGTGGAAATTTTGCATGAAAAATATTTTTCATGATTTTCCATGAAAAAGGATACAAATCAAACACAACCTAATAATAATGTCATCCGTGCATCGCACCCGTATATACTAGTTATTATTATTATTATTATTATTATTATTATTATTATTATTATTATTATTATTATTATCTTACTTAATATTAAAGGAGGAGAATTTTCCGCCAATTTGACACAACTTTTTGTGATTTTTTTATACAATATTATATATTATATATTTCATTTATTTTCACACTCAACTTTTATTACTTTCACACTCCAATGACCAAAACTCAACTTTTATTGTGTTCACACTATTACTTTCACTGAAATATTTTTATGGAGATTTTTTTTTACTTATTTATATTTGATTATTTGTGTTTAAACCTCTCTTTTCATAATTTTTTTGTTATCTTTTAATGTTTTGAATTTTGCAAATAAGTATTTGTGTGCAGTCATACAAATTCAATGCAAAATTTTCAGTTCAAAATTATATCGAAGTTGTATCACGCATCTAATACTAAATAAATCTTATTGTATAAATTTTTTTATAAATAATCTTATTTTTTTATTTATTTAGTACATCTAAAAATTTGAGCTCCTTTGTATTGCGTTCTATTAACTTAATTAGTATTTTTATAGAAAGTTACATTTAATACGTAAATAATTTTTTTCAATAATTGTGATATTTTATTGGTATCAATCTTATGGATAGATAATTTCGTTCTATCATACAAATCTAATATCGACTCCTCCCGCCAATTTGACACAACTTTTTATGATTTTTTTATACAATATTATATATTATATATTTCATTTATTTTCACACTCAACTTTTATTGTTTTCACACTCCAAAGACCAAAACTCAACTTTTATTGTGTTCACACTGCTACTTTCACTTAAATATTTTTATGGAGATTTTTTTACTTATTTATATTTGATTATTTTTGTTTAAACCTCTCTTTTCATAATTTTTTTTTATCTTTTAATGTTTTGAATTTGGCAAATAAGTATTTGTGTGCAGTCATACAAATTCAATGCAAAATTTTCAGTTCAAAATTATATCGAAGTTGTATCACGCATCTAATACTAAATAAATCTTATTGTATAAATTTTTTTATAAATAATCTTATTTTTTTAGTTATTTAGTACATCTAAAAATTTGAGCTCCTTTGTATTGCGTTCTATTAACTTAATTAGTATTTTTATAGAAAGTTACATTTAATACGTAAATAATTTTTTTCAATAATTGTGATATTTTATTGGTATCAATCTTATGGATGAATAATTTTGTTCTGTCATACAAATCTAATATCGAATTTTCATTTATATTTATATCGAATATTTAATCAACTTGTATTAAATTTTGTTTTAAATAATCATACTTTTAATTCAATATTTATGATTCTTAAATTTTTACATACTTAACTGATAATTGAGATGATCAATATTATATTATAATTTTCATCAAAAAAAAATTACGTTGTATAAAAATTGCAAAAACTTATAATACCATGAATTTGATGCATCTTTGTCAATCACAATTTTAGTTTTCTTTCTTTTTTTATGATTATCGAATTCGTTTCTTATACGTGTTGTTTTTCATTGTCAATGGTCAAAACAATAAATCTTATCTTTTATAGCATGATCTATATTATTAACTTTTTCATCTATTGTTTGATTGTTCAGAGTACATGGATATTGGAGATCCTACATTTAAATATTTATTTTGAAAAGCAAATTTTTGGTGCGAGGAGAGAGTGAATAAGCATTATAAAACATGTCGTAATTCGAAGTTCTCATTTTGTTGTGGGGTGAACATGATTTTTAATAATATTTCAAACCAAATCATTTAAAACGGTTTGAAATTTTTTCAAGCCAAACTAAACCATTTCATTTTTTAAACAAAATAAAATCAAACTATTTTTTGCGATTTAGTGCGGTTTGAAACCACGGATTGCCGATGAATAAATTAGTATATTTCAAAGCGAGCTCAAAGACACATATTCATCTAAAATTTCGAGTTGAAATTAGCTCAAAAATAGTATTAAGTTTTTAATTGAGTGCTTTGTTGTGAATCAATCCATGTTGACAAACAAACTAATTATATAGAAGTAAACTATTGTTAGCTCTTATATTAAAAATTTTATTTTAAGAAAATATCTTGGATGATGATAATAAATTGTAGGAGGAAAAGTTATTTCCAAATGATTGTGGATTTGAACAAATTAATTTTTGCCTCCTCAATTTTGATTTGTTGACAATAAAAAGTATATTGCTTTTTTTTTTCTTTTTTTAAATTGAACATTTGTCTTTATTTTTTTTTTAAAAATTTGGCGGGTTGGGTGTTTGAAATCGCGATTTTGACAATTGAAACCTAAACCAAATTGTTTAAGGTGATTTGGAATTTTTACAAACAAAACAATTTGTTGCAGTTTAATTCGATTTTGCGGTTTATTTGTTCACCCCTACTTTGTTGTATACAAGAGAAAGTGAATATTTCTCTTATGGAAGATCATCCTCTAATTTTGAAAGATTTGTTATATGACAGAGAGACAGGATTAAGAATTCCATTGAGAACATTCAGACATATAATATGATGTTTTCATTCACTTCTATGGGGGAATAGATAATGAGCTAAATGATGGTAGATGACCTCCCCTCTTCAGAATACACGATCAAAATTGCCAAAGATTGAGAGACTATTTCCTGATGACGGTTCAACTCTTCAATTTGCTCGCTTTACATTGTTGACAATGTGAATGAGGTTGAAAGCAGAAAAAGGGTCGTGAGGTACGTATTATGTATTTATTGCTTTTATATTTATATTGTTTACGGATAATTTTGTTGTGATATTCTAAAATTTAATTTATGTCTTTTAATGTCCCCATGTAGGAGTAAATCATGCGATTCTATGTTACATGATTTAATAGTTTCCGATTCGAAAGATATGCTAGACAAATACAACAAATTGTTAAGGCAATTTAGGTCGGTTTGAGAAAAGATTATTGAGGAAACACTTCAAATTTAAGACTTATACTTATTGGTAGGTGGGCGACCAATATGATTTTTCTATTGTCGATGAAATTGCCGAATTGATTGTCGGTGGATTTTGACACACTACCTGAACACATGGGTATCACTATTGCGCCACGTGGTGGACCTTTGCAACAGATAAGTGAGGACACACAAGTTCTTTCTGAGAAATATTGATCATACTCAGGGATTGAGTAATGGAACAAGGTTGATAGTTACAAAACTTGGCGACCATGTTCTAGAAAGTCAAATTTTTTCTGGCATCAATGCAAGACACAAGTTCTTTATTCCAATGTTATCGTTGAACCCTTCTGATTCTAGGATACTTATTAGATTTCAAAGAAGACAATTTCTATTGATGGTTACATATGCCGTGACTATCAATAAGAGTCAGGGACAATCATTCTTGCATGTGGAACTTCTTCTTAAACGGCTGGTGCTTACACATGGATAACTTTATGTTGCGATTTCTAGGGTGACAAATCGTTCCAGATTAAAGATATTGATTTGTGATAAGAAAGGAAGAACAACATAATTAACAAACAACATTGTGTACAAATAAGTATTCCAGAATTTGTAGTCATATGAAATCAATAAATGATGATATTATCTCTTATTTGCGAAATTTATTTATTTTATGAAAATGATTTATCTAATTTCATATTGAATTATCTTTATCCAAACGTTCCTTCCCGTGCATCGCACGGGTGATTATCTAGTTATTATAAAAGTAGAAGTGTGGAGAGAGAGTCATTTTGGAGGGAAATTTGCATTTAATGACCATCTCTCCTCTCCTCACCTCACTTCTATATATATAATAATATAATATATAAGTATAAATATAAATATAAATATAAACAAATAAAGAAAAGAGTTGTAATAAATGTACTATGTGTAAATGTGTTAAATTTAAAATGAAAAAATTAGATTAATATATTTGAACATAAATAATGTGATATCTATGTAAATGTGTTATGTAGGAAAATGAAAATTTGGATTTATATATTTGAACATAAATAAATGTGATATTTATGTAAATGTGTTATGTAGGAAATGCAAAAATTGTATTAATATATTTGAACATAAATAAATGTCATATATATGTAAATGTGTTATATTGAAAATGAAAATTTTGGATTAATATATTTGAAAATAAATAAATACATGCTATATAAATTTTTTAAGTTAGAAATAAATTTTGAAATAATATATTTTGATAATAAATAAATAAAATCATTGAAATTTTATTTCCTAATATGTCAATAAATGAATAGGTTCTTCATTTACTATGTGTAAATGTGTTACATAGAAAATAAAAAAAATTAGATTAATATATTTGAACATAAATAATGTAATATCTATGTAAATGTGTTATGTAGGAAATGAAAAAATTGAATTAATATATTTGAATATAAATAAATGTGATATCTATGTAAACGTGTTATGTAGGAAATGAAAAAATTGGATTAATATATTTGAATATAATGTGATATCCATGTAAATGTGTTATGTAAGAAATAAAAAAATTGTATTAATATATTTGAACATAATGTGATATCCATGTAAATGTGTTATGTAGGAAATGAAAAAATTGTATTAATATATTTGAACATAATGTGATATCCATGTAAATGTGTTATGTAGGAAATGAAAAAATTGTATTAATATATTTGAACATAAATAAATGTCATATCTATGTAAATGTGTTATATTGAAAATGAAAATTTTGGATTAATATATTTGAAAATAAATAAATATATGCTATATAAATTTATTAAGTTAGAAATGAAAATTTTGAATTAATATATTTTGAAAATAAATAAATAAAATCATTGAAGTTTTACTTCCTAATATGTCAATAAATGAGTAGGTCCTTCAATAAGCATATTACAAAAATAATTAATTATTTGCTATCAACTTTTTATCACCAATGATAAATTGGTAGAAAATTTAATCATTTTATCATTTTGACAAAAATTGATATGTTTAAAAAATAAGAAAAAATAAAATATATTAATTAATATATTGGATTTCGAATAAAATATATGTAACCAACATATTAAAAAATAAAGTTAATTAAAAATTGTAACATATTAAAAGGAAAATAGGTGATAATGTGGGCAAATTTTCAGAGAAAAACGTAAATAAAAGTCAAAAGAAGTTTAATATAAAAAATTTAATTAAGTATCAAACTTTGAGTGACACGGTACATTGAGTGTATATGCAGAATTTTTTATTTTGATTAGTTTTGTCTTTTTTAAAGTTTCAAACTCAATAACATGTGTTATGTAGAAAATGAAAAAAATTGGATTAATATATTTGAACATAAATAAATGTCACATCATATCTATGTCAATGTGTTATATTGAAAATGAAAATTTTGGATTAATATATTTTAAAATAAATAAATATATGCTATATAAATTTGTTAAGTTAGAAATAAAAAAATTGAATTAATATATTTTGAAAATAAATAAATAAAATTATTGAAATTTTTCTTCCTAATATATCAATAAATGAGGAGGCTCTTCAATGCGTTTGTTACAAAAATAATTAATTATTATCTATCAACTTTTTAACCACAAATATTTTCTCTCAAATTTTCAGTCACTATTTTTTACCTCAAAATTATAAATAAACAAGTTTATAAATCAAACAGTATTACCAAACGGAAGTTTAATTATTTCATCATTTTGACAAAAAGTGGCATGTTTAAGAAATAAGGAAAAATAAAATATATTAATTAATATATTGGATTTCAAATAAAATATATGTAAGCAACACATTAAAAAATATAGTTAGTCAAAAATTATAACATATTAAAAGGGAAATAGGTGATGAGGTGTGCAAATTTTCAGAGAAAAAAGTAATTAAAAGTCAAAGAAATTTTATATTAAAAATTTAATTAAGTGCCAAATTTTGAGTAGTGCGGTATACTTAGTATACATGTAGCTTTTTTTTATTTTTATTAGTTTTGTCTTTTTTAAAATTTCAAATTGAATAACATTTTGTATTGAAATTTTATTTGAATTATGTTTTTTATTTGATATGATTGTATAATAGAGATGTTTTCAAAATTATTATTTAAAAATTATATATTCCGTGCATCGCATGGGTAGACAACTAGTTTGGTTTAAAACAAAATAATGGCTCACTGTTTCGCGCATGTGTAGTTTCGCTCGTATTAACAATTAAAAAGGATTGGACGAAAATATAATGGACAAACATTTTAAGAAAAAGTCCCAAAAAGAGAGTTTGCATTAAAGAAAGTTTAATTCACATGATTCCTCCAAGAAGTACAAGCACAAAATTAAACTAGGGTAGTTCTAAAATTTAAGATAAGAAAATTACGTCTATGTTTTGAGAGTTTTAATTTGTTGGTCTTCTAAACGTCTAACTTTCTACTATATATACAAATTGGCAAAAAATGCCTATCACTTTGAACATTTGATTTGCCATCATAGCTTCGTAACTTGTTTGTGATAATCATTGCTCGCCCTTTTGCTTAATCGTCGCCCACTCCCTTACAATAAATAACTTCCATGATCTTCCTTAACTGTTCACGTCGTGGTAACTGATCACAGGTGGCTCCGATAAACTTTCTTAGATCGTAGTGGAAGTTATGAAAATTGTCTTCTTGTTCGCCCAATCATCCAATCGTCTAGACACCTCTGTCATCGCTCAATCACCCATATTCTTTCGTATACGAGTTAATTCTAATGGGCTCTTATATTTCAAACTCTCATATTGGGCTTTTGGATTTAATATTTTTAGGGAAAAATAAATATATAAGGTGATTACATTACCTAATTTCAATTTTAAGATATAAGTTAAAAAAACAAAAATTAGGTTATAATTACAATTAATTAATTAAAAAGATTTTATTAATTATATATATATATATATATATTAAGGTCATAACACAATTTTTTTTTTTTTGGTAGAACCGTTCACAGTTTATCCTCGTGCGGGCCAGGAGCTAACATTAAAATGAAATAGTACAGGAAAGGAGGGGGGCATAAACCTGACCTCCAAGAATGTGCAAATGTTGCAAATGGAAAAGAAGAACTGAAACTAACAAATGGGGGAAACAACAATCCCCAGAAATAATTTCAAGTTACAAAACGCAAATTTTTTAGATCACAAATAATTTCAAGGTCACAACTTATCAAAATAGTAAATCAAAAATCAAACTTATTTTTACGTCACAATTAATTTCAAGGTCACAGGTGTTAAACTAATCGTTCCTTAATTTTTTTATAGGTCACAACTTATCAAAATATTAAGTCACGAACCTTTTAAATCACAATTACTAGTTCACAATAAGCTTATTAATTATTAGGTCACAACATACCAACGTCACCATCTCACCACCGCCAGTCGACAATCACCACAGTATCAACGCCACCACTGTGACCATCACCGCCGCCACACCCCACAAAGAAAATAAATGGTAGGTCACATTTTTAATCTAACGTCACAACCACCAGTCCACCACTATCTAACTAAAACATCAAACCCGGTTGCACCGCTACAGCTACAGCACACACAAACACACCCCACCGCCATCGCCACAGCACACACCCCACCGCCATCGCCACACACACAAATCACCACCACTACCAACTGCACATACCCCACCACCACCAAACCGCATACAGAAACACCACGCGATAGAAGAAGACAAAGGAGCGGTGCCAACGAAGAAGAAGAAGAATAACAACACCATGAAGATGCATCACAGAACTAAAGGAGAGATGATACATCAGTTGACCGCAGTTTTCGCGCAGCAAGGTGCTGTGCGCGGATGTCATGATCTCCGCCTACAACACAAATTGCGTAGAAGGTCACCGCGTGCAAGCGATCACCGCCAGGTTTCTTGCCGTAAGAAGCCGACCACATCCTAAGTGCCGATTTTGAAGACCGCCATTACCAACTGTTGGGTATGTAATCTGAAATGGAGGCGTGAAGAATGGAAGAGATAATGGAGGTGTGAAGAATTGAGGCGTGAGAATTAGGGTTAGGATAGTTTAATTTAACAATTAATAAAATTTATAATATCCACACCTGTGATTTGAAGTTATTTATGTTTGGTTTTATATTTGAATTTAAATATTTAAAAATAGGTATAAGTATAATTTTCACATATTTTTACATGTCAATACTCGCATATGTGAGAAAGGCTTTCCAAAAATGGACAGTCCTTTTCACATTTTGTTGATTTTTTACCACCCATCATTTTTCTCCTAACCACGTCATCTTCATGTTCAAAATACACAACACATCCTACGAACACTTTCTCGATCGAGCATGTCGCACCGGGCTTACTTAGTGCGGTTTACTCGACTGGCGTGATTTGTAGGCTATTGCGTCAGCCCGAGATTTTACCTAGTAGGTAGCGACTATGAGTTCCTTCGTAAATAAAAAATACACAACACATTGGAGATGCTCTAAATAACTTATTTTATGTATACAAGCTTATGATCTGCTTATAAGTATGAAACTCGATTACAAGTGAAATAGTTTTAATCTCTTATTAATTAATTTAAAAAATAAATTATTTATTTTGATAATAACGTAAGAGTTATGGTTAAAAATAACTTTTTTATTTAGAAGTGAGAAAAATAGCCCGGTGACTCTTTTGAGATTAGATTAAAATACTATCATAAATTTTTAAATTTTTTTACATAATTTTTTAATATGATCTAATTCCAAAAACCATATTTAAAAAGAAAATTTGCACTTTTTATGTCGAGCCTTTGCGAAATGTAACAAATTTACCCTCGATTTTTTTCTTAGCATAATTCATCTCCAACCTTTCAAATATGTCAAAAAACTCATCATTTCCTCCATTTTGACTATTAAATAACGAATTCATCATTTTCTCTAAATAAAAGTAAACAATAAAACAACAAGAAATAAAGAAAAAATGCAAAGGAATCATATAATAACCTTTTAAAAATACAAATATATAAATATCGCTCTTGAACAATTAAATACAAAAAAAAAGACTTCAAAAAATTCCATCTCTCTAATCGTGCCTCCCCAATCCTATAGGTGTTGTGCTTGAAGATATATACTTTGTCGCAATTCCCACGTGACATCTCACGAGATTCACACGTGATGTAATCCACGTAAAGAGCATCCTTAAAACATCTTTTATTCGTATTTCTAATCAAATAAGATATATGCACTTCACTTCTATTTAAATCAATACACCCTCATAAAACAAATTACGAAAATTCTATGGAACCAGGTACCTGATTCTTTATAGAATCAAGTGATGAAATGACTGTTTAGTCAACCCAATTAGAGTTTTTAAAATCAAAATTGGAGTCACAAATTATGTCTAATTAGTAGCTAACTAGGCAACCATCTCATCATCTGGTTTCATAAGGAACCAAGTACCTGGTTCCATAGAATTTTTTATTTATACTCAAACAATTCAATCTTTCCAAAGTCTTGTCTAAATTTTTTTTTTTATTTTCTTTTATGAACAGGAAAGCTGCTTCATTTCATATAATCAACCTTATGCAACTCTGGTCTAACCGAAATTTTAAGTCATTATTTTAAAATCTTCAATAAATATTTAAGATTGCACTCTCAAATTACGAGCTTAATTAAAGAATTCAATAATTTCTATTTCAAACTTTCTATATATAATAATAGTAATAAAATACAAGTTGGAAAAATTATTTAATATGCTAATCTACAAAGCCAGAAAAGCATTGTCCCAATTGGGTTTTTGTAATAAATTATTATGTTCCTTCACCAACTGAAATCAGAGCCAAACATATGGGATGCGTTGCCCCTAATACCAATACAAACCACATGTTTCTTTAAAAACATTTGGTCCCTTTGGTATGTTTTTGAAATGTTTCCAATTGCGAAAAGTTCAAAAAAATAAAAAAATAAAAAAATAGATGATCGGACTAAAAGCCCGGCCTTGCCAAGCCCGTGACGAAGGCGTGACTTCAAGCACCAGGTTGGATTATTCATAGTAAGGTCGGCCCATTTTTTTAGATACGATCATCAATTCACTAAGGTCGGGTATGTTACGACCATGACTAATTGGATGTGACACGTCATCCATATGAGCCCATCAGGGGATCCAAAAAAACATGCATTCACCTAATCATGACCCACAGGCCAAACTGTGGATACCAAACTTGCTGGACTCTTACATGCCGAGGTAATGCTATGCCAAGGTATCCTTATACCGGGGTGATCCTATGCTAAGGTAGTCCTATGTCGGGGTGATGCTATGCCGAGGTGATCCTATGCCGAGGTATCCCTATGCCGGGATGATGCTATGCCGAGGTACCCTTGTGCCGAGGTACTACTAAGCCGAAGTGAGTACCCAAAAAGGTGACAAGATAGATTAATGTGACAACATCTTTAAATGGATTTGATGGTTGCTTTAACCCTATGACATGTAGTAATGATTATAACCAAAGAAATGATTTACCCCATAAATGGTTAAGATCTTGTCATGTGTAAAGCATTACACGTGTCACAATCTAAGAGAATTACGCATTCTATAAATAGAGCACACTTGCATTTAAGGAAGAGGTTGATAATTTAATACTCTAACTCAATATTTTATTCTCACTCCCTATTCTCTCTTTTACGCACTTATATTTTTCGCACCCAATTTATATTTTTTTGAAATGAGTACTGTCTTAGGCATCGGAGTGCAAACGAGAGCCACCTCGGCCCTCTTTGCAAGCTGGTTGTTTTTCATAATGCACAGGAGATCCACGTGTTCAAGAGGGAGGAGCTGAGACGTGTTGATCCAAGGTCCTACCAGATTTTGTGGTCAACAGGGTACATTGCCCGGCCTATTGATAATGAATATGGCCGCTCCATATGTCCGACCTTATGCATTTTATTTCTGAAAGTAATGTTCAAGGTCGGTTTTACATGGTCAAGATGAGTCTAACACTCGCATGAATTCTGGCATGTCCTTAATCCTTGATTTTTATGGATGGGCCATACTGTGGACCCAATAAATACAATAAATATCTATTTACAAATAAATTTTCTTAAAGGAAAGCCCAATTCCTATAAGGACTCTTTCCCAAAAAAGTAAGCTTCTTCAATATGGACTCCTTCTCCTAAGAGAAGGTAATGGGCTTTGAGCCCTATAAATACAATCTTTTCTAGAAATCAAGTTGCTTATGATCTTGCCACGTCAAGGTTAGAAAGGAATTGTTGTACAAGTAATGTATCCAATTTAATGAATTTTATTTCTAGAAGAATACGTGTATGTGTTGATTTAATGAATTTTATTCCTATAAGAATACGTTTATGTTGAAGTCATATTCTATTTGGAAAAATATTTCACGAGCTCACAACCAAGCATTAGGTGGTGAATTTAGTTTGGCAAGTGATGATTCAATCAGAAGCGAGTTTTCAAAGAGAGAGTATTAGTAATGTAGCACAGAATCGAAGTAAAATTAGACTGAAAGGGACGTAGCAGAAATTTACAGATTTGGTATCCGACCTCCGTTTTGGGCCCATAATATGTCTATTTTGGGTAGTTCGAAGAGACGAGTACAACACACTGCTTTGCTGTGACATATGATGAATTTTGGACATTCGAGATCGTTTTAGCCAGCGAAAACAGTGATTTAATATTTTAGTGTGATTTCTGTCATTTAGTTTATTTCGGATTCTTTTTATTTAGTCGATTTAGAATAAGCTTTATGTTTCCTAGATAATTTAGAATATGTTTCCTTGTTTTATTTAGTTAATTTAGAATAAGTTTTATGCTTTCCTAATTAATTTAGAACACGTTTTATTGCCCTATAAATAGAGGGTTAATTTATTGTTTTGATTCATTCATTGATTAATAAAATTATTGAGATTTCTTCTCAATTCGCTTGGTAGATTCCAAGTTTTATCTTTTAGGAATTTCATTTGAAATTCCTTGCGTGCTTTCGTCCTGTGTCTATCAAAGTTTGGATTTGCCTTGTTCAATGGCCAACAACGAAACCGGAAGAGTCCCTCGCGACGCTGGTCACAGGGAAGGTGATGCAGATATATGGGCAGCAATTGACGAGCATGCTACAACAACTGTTGGGGCGTCAACCCAACTGATAAGTGTATTTTATACACTTATTTGTATGTATAAATTAGGATTAATTATTGTCGTTTGGGAATATTTGCTATTTAATTTATGTTTATTTGTTTACTTTTCAGAAAATATCCCAAAAGATGAAGAATGATGAAATCAATGGAAAAATGACACAATTGGATGTTAATTGGAGCTAAATTGGACAAGTGAGGAGTTTGTGACAATAACCGGGAAACATGCTTGGTGCCAAAGTGACTAAATCAGAGGTTGGAGGACCTAATTGAATGAATTAAGAGCTTGAATGGTCAAACCGAGAAGAAGATAAAGTTTGTGGACTAAATTGCAACAATTGAAAGTTGAGGACTGAAGGTGCAATTAAAAGTCAGGGACTAAATTGTACAGCCGAGAAAAGAGGAAGTCGCGATCCCTGGTAGCATTACCACGCGATCGCGATAAGGTGTTAAATCATAACCCGAGGCTAAAACAGCATTACCACGCGATCGCCAGAGGTTATACCACGCGATCGCGCGGTTGTCCGACTGGGCCGCAGATTAGATTTTTCTCGCGATTTTTAACAGGCTTTGGGCTTTTTGACCTAGGGTTTCTCCAAAACATATATATACAACATAAGAGGCACGAGATCTAGACCTTTGCCTCTCCATAGAACGAGCTACAACACAGAATTCAACATCAAATCCTTTGAGATTCCACATCGCAGAGGGGCGTGAATTGAAAACAATTGAAGAATTGATAATTGGTGCAATCTTTCCATTCTTTATATTGTTTTTCAATGAACATTTATTTTTACTGTTTTTGTTATTTCATGATGATGTGTAACTAATTTTAACGTTGGGCTGAATGATGTAGCCTAGTCATATTATTTTAATTCCAAATTCAGTTGTTTTAATGTTTTGTTGCATGTATTGATTTATTATTGTTCTTAATGCTTGAATTGCTCGATCACCAATTCATGATTTATTGAGTTATTTCCATAATTCTAGAGGTGAGTTAATAATTTAGAACGTGGTAATAAATCCGGTAATTGAACGAGAGATAGAGATATACTCTTGTAATTATTGCGGTCGTGTGTGAATTCTTGCGTGTTATGCATCTAGATAAGGAATATTCGGACCCTCTGTAGAGATACATGGTTGACTTATTTAGGTAGAATTGATTTAAACTCGAGAGAGGAATCTCAATTTAAATTAGTGAATTCGATCGAATGCATAATTAGGAAATAAAACTTGAATTGGAGTTAATATAATTGACTAGGTGAAATCGGGATTCCCAACTACTTTACAATCGTATTTAAACACAAAAGTAATTTCGTAATTTTATTTCTTTAGTTTAATTCTTTAGTTGTAGTTAACAATCTCAAACAAATTCGTTCGTTCAAATAGAGTTAGGAACTAACATATTTCGGTACTTAATAGCAGTCCTCGTGGGACGATAATCCGGACTCTTAGGTCCACTTTATTACTTCTCACGACCCGTGCACTTGCGGGGATATCTCGCATCGCGAGATATCAGGCGAACAAGTTTTTGGCGCCGTTACCGGGGAACTGTTAATTAATATCGATACCCATTAGTTCTTATTTTACTTTGAACTTTATTTTGCTTATTTTTATCTTTATCTTTATTTTCAGTTTTTGTTTTTAATTTTTGTTTTATTTAATTTATGTTAAGAAGGACTAAGTCATTTGATTTGCTTCCTTTTGATACAGAAATTGAACGCACCTTTCGACAGAGGCGTAGACGACAGTTGGAAGCGGATCAACAAAAAGACTTAGCAATGGCAGATGACAGAATTCAAGATAATCAGGGAAATCAACAAAATCTGCCAGCAGCTGTGAATGGACAGCAACAAAATCATGGAAGTCGCGTTTTGCGAGATTACATGGTTCCTCCTGTGGGGAACATTGGAACCTGCATTGTACCTCCTGCAATCCTAGCTAATAATTTTGAGATCAAGACTTCCTTGATATCCTTGATCCAAAATTCATGCGTTTTTCATGGATTGCCATCTGAAGATCCTCATGCGCACCTTAGGACACTTTTGGAACTATGTGATATGCAACGCATGAATGGAGTTTCAGAGGATGCCGTGAAATTAAAGCTATTCTCATTTTCTTTGGCGGATAAAGCAAAAGCCTGGTTTTACTCTTTGCCCCTACACACAATCACCACGTTTGAAGTTATGAGCCAGAAATTCGTAGATAAATTTTTCCCACCTGGCCGCATGTCAAAGTTAAGGCGTGAGATTCTATCATTCAGTCAACAACCTGGGGAATCAATTTTTGAGGCTTGGGAAAGATTCAACGAGCTCATCAGACAGTGTCCTACCCATGGAATCGCAGATTGGATCTTGGTTCAGACATTCTATAATGGGCTGACAAATGAAAACAAGAAGTACGCCGACTCAGCAGCTGGAGGATCAGTTATGGATATGACATATGACGAAGCATCTGAGATCTTTGAGAAGATGGCTGCGAACAGTTATCAGTGGTATTCAGATAGAGCTACACCAAAGTCTGGAGGAATTGTTGCAGTTAATGAGATTACAGCATTAAATGCTAAGCTGGATGCTTTAACAAGGAAAATAGACAGTATGGGTGTGCAGCCAGTGAATTCAGTTCATACAAATTTGTGTGATTTTTGTTTCGAAAATCACGCAATAAATTTCTGTCCACTTCAACAAAATCAATTAAATCCAGAACAAGTCAATTTTGTGAGCAACAAGCAACAGGGTGGTCCTTATTCACAAACCTACAACCCAGAATGGAAGAACCACCCCAACTTCTCCTGGTCTAATAATCAAAATGTTCAGCATCCACCTGGATTTCAGCAACAGCAACAGCAACAGCAACAGCAACAATCTCAAAAAACATATCCGAGAACATAGAAGAGTTAATTCAGCTGGTCAAGAGTCAGAATGGTGAGATTATGAATCAAGCTGTTGAAATAAAGAATTTGAAGAGACAAATGGGAGAGCTGGCAGCAAGCAGTTCAACAAGACAGCCTGGACAGTTACCAAGCAATACTGAAATGAACCCTCGTGAGCATGTTAATGCAATATCAACGAGGAGCGGGGTTCAGCTATCTGAAGTAACTGTAGGGGAATATGAAAAGCAAAAGAGCAAAAAGGAAGATGTGGTGGAAGAACAGGAAAGCGAGAAAGAACAGAGATCGACTCCTGAAGTTCATGAAAAAGTCGAAGAAGAAGTTCGAGTTCGACCACCAGTCAAAGCTTATGTGCCCCCAGTTCCTTATCCACAACGATTGATAAAGCATAAGTTGGAGCAGCAGTTTGGAAAATTTTTGGAAATATTCAAGAAACTGCACATTAATATTCCTTTTGCTGAAGCATTGACCCAAATGCCCCTCTACTTAAAGTTTATGAAGGAGATGCTGTCAAATAAAAGGAAGTTGGTTGATTTTGAGACAGTAGCACTGAGTGAGGAGTGCAGCGCCATACTTCAAAAGAAATTACCACAAAAATTGACCGATCCAGGGAGTTTCTCTATCCCTTGCACTATTGGTAATTTCACTTTTGATAATGTATTGTGTGACTTAGGGGCTAGTGTTAACCTAATGCCTTTGTCTGTATACAGGAAACTTGGTTCGGGGGAGCCTAAACCAACAAATATCACACTACAGCTTGCTAACAGGTCTATACAGTATCCATATGGGATAGTGGAGAACGTGATTGTGAAAGTGGACAAGTTCTTCTTTCCAGTTGACTTTGTGATCCTTGATATGGAGGAGGACTCTCAGATGCCCCTGATATTTGGAAGACCATTTCTTGCTACAGGGCGAGCTCTCATAGACATCGAAAAAGGGGAAATCATTTTTCGAGTCGAGCATGAACAAGTCAGTTTCAGCATCAAGCCAAGACAGGATCTCGAATATCTAAAGGAAAGTTGCTTCAAAGTGGAAGGAGTAATTCAGAAACCAGAAGAAAATGAGAAGCAAGGGATTAAGTTCGAGGAGGATCTAATCACAAAATATGAGTTCATAAAGGAAAAAGAGGGATGGAGGGACAAAAAGGAAGAAAAGCCGAACATCCCTCAACAATTGGCTAAAAGTGAGGCTTTCGAATTCAAGAAAGTGAGAAAACGAATGGAGATATGCAAGGCAGGGAATTGCAAGAAATGCAAAACCTCAAGAGGATCATTCAAGCCTCCATGATAAAGAATGCAAAAAGTCGAGCTTTAGACTTAAAACGGAGCGCTTGTTGGGAGGCAACCCAACCTTTCTTCCCTTTTATTTATTACGCTTTCATAATTTATTTATTTGCTGAATTTTAGATATATGCATGGTAGGAAAATTGTTTGGGTGTTTTGCATGTTCATGTTAAGGACACTTTTGCATATTAGTCTATTATTGCATATTTATGTATGTTTTTAATTTTGCATGTTTATATTAGACTAGGTTTTTAATCGTCATTCCAAACTCACACACACACTAGTTTGGATCATGAAGTTAATGTTTGAAAAATCATTGCATCGATCATGAAGTGATTAGGGGGATAAAAATGATTTTGAATTTCAAAAATAGGGAAAAAAATTTATTATTGCCGTGAACTACGCGATCGCGGGCCTATAGGCTCTAGCGATCGCAACAATGCATTAAAAAATCAACAGATTATTTAACCGTGAACCACGCGATCACTGGCACTCCAGCCAAGCGATCGCGTGGGTACTCTGGGACAATAATCGGAAGTTTTAAGTGTTGTGCTTCATTTTTTCAATTTCAAACATTAGACACTCGTTCTCTCTCCCCTAATCACCTCATGTTTGATCTTACATTTTGTGTACTTGTCATCAACACCTTGTTGCATCAAACTTATTGCTTTCATTACCTACAAAACTCCATCAAAGGTATGAAGTTTTCACTTTCCTTCAAGTTATTCAAAAGAGTGAAATTTTCTTTGAATTCATAAGTGCAACTTTATTGGGGAGTGGAGTATGGGCTTAAGTTAGTTGTTGGAGAATGTGATTTGTGCTTTAATAAGTAGAAATTTCTTGGTCAATCCATGTTTCCAAATTGATGCAAGTTCTTTAATTTTTGGATTGCACATATAGTGTTTGATGAAATGCCACAAAGACATTCTTGTGCTAATTTTAGAGATTCTTCCAAGCATTTATCTTCATGACATGGTATTCATTGAGTAAGTGTGTTTAGTTCATGAATTAGTACACTACATGGCATTAAAACCATTAAAAACCATGTTGGCATCATGACAGCCCCATTGCAAGGCAATTGCACCCAGAAACTCTCACGTCACCTACTTCTCCACATTGTTGCATGACACTATTGACCTTCAAATGAGCTGAATTTTTAATATATTGTTGATCATGCTGTGAACTTTAAAGTATCAATAGATGGCTCGGGAAAATTTATGTTTTTCTAGGCGACGTCAAGGCTTGAATGTGTGTGGTCGACCAATTTTGAAAATTCAAAAATTTTGCTTTAACTTTAGTTTGGGGGTGTGGTACTGAACTTCTATTATTTCTTATTGATGTTTATGACTTTTAATATTACGTATCTCTTATTTGCAAGGTAAACATCAGTCAAGACACATCCGATCAAGTTGGGAAAGGCAAGAAATAAGGTCAAATTCATCCAACATCATTTCAAATTGAAGCATCAAGACTACAATGAGACATCTCCTCTACACTTGGGAAGTTCTCGTTCTCTTTCTTTTGTCAAGTTTTGCATATTCTTACTTATTTATGTGGCAAAACATTGAGGACAATGTTCATTTCAAGTTTGGGGGTGGATCTCATTAGTTCCATATTATTACTTTTCATTCTATCTTATTGGGATTTAAAAAAAAAAAAAAAATTTGAAAACTTTGTTGACATGTTTATTGCCTAAGATATAGTATGAATCAATTTGCGTTTAGGCTTGAAAATTGGACAACATGAAAGCATGAACTTATTTTTGAACTAGTTATGTTTTGCTAGATTCATACTTATTGCGCACATAGCCAGTGTTAGATAATTGCTTGTGTGAGGGATTTTGTTTAATACATGCGGGGCAAGTTTTATGTAATTTGAACTTAGGAATGACTCAAAAATCCCTGAACTTAGATCATAAGTTATCCCACCTCTAAATTAGAACCAATCATGCTCAAATGCAAGTTTCGGGGTAAAATTGTTGAAATTTGTATGTATTGACGGGTTGGAGGTCTGTGGTTCTTGGTTTTGCACTTTAGTCATTGCAGTTTGGTCAACTAGTATAAACCATTTCCAGCATAAAAACAGAAAAATGCTGAAGGTCTTATTCTGCTCTTCAAATGCCTTTTTGACTCGAGTAAGTAAGTCCGAGGGGTCTTTAAAACCTGGTGCCCTAAAGCCAACTGGCTTGGGAGTCATCGACCTAAAGCTCGCTACAGGAGTCAATTAGAAAGCAAGTACGGAGAGTGGACTTACACATAAGACATTATAGCATCTTTAACTTTTCTGTTTAAGCCTTTATGACTCGGGCAAGTACGTCTGAGGGGTTCTTTGAACCTGGTACCCTAAAGCCGTCTGGTTTGGGAGTTTCCAATCTGAAAGCCCGCTACAGGGGTCATATAGAAAGCCCGTATGAAAATTTTTGCACAAAGATGGTAAAAGACAGGGACAATTAAAAGAAAAAGTCGTCCAATAAAAAATTATTGTATGGTATAAGCTTTGTTGACTGAGTTGTGGTGGTTGAGGTTGTAGAATTGGGGATTGCTTTCGTTTGATTTGTCATGCACACATATTTCTGATTCTGACTACCTTGTGTGGAAAAAGCAAAGAATATTTTTAGAACCCACATAGATAAAAACCTGGGATGCGAGAGAAAAAGCAGAAAGTGGTGATCATCCATGAGCGTTGAAAGGAATTTTCTTAGAAATCATAGATTGACCACATGGGATTCGGGCTGGATTATGCATAATGAGCCACACAGTGTTGAGTATATCTTTTGCATAAGTATGCCTTTGACATTGGCTATTCACACACACACTTGAAACTCTGGCAGGATATAACTAGAAAATATTTTGCATTGTTGTTCATGACGCTTGCTGAAGCTTAAATTGGTTTGGACTTTGGAGGCATATGGTAAACATGTTGACACAACAAAAAAATTTGTTCTCTTATTTCTTTGATTTTTGTAGTTTAGTTTATATTGTTCGAGGACGAACAATAATTCTAGTTTGGGGGTATTTGATAAGTGTATTTTATAAACTTATTTGTATGTCTAAATTAGGATTAATTATTGTCGTTTGGAAATATTTGCTATTTAATTTATGTTTATTTATTTACTTTTCAGAAAATATCCCAAAAGATGAAGAATGATGAAATCAATGGAAAAAGGACACAATTGGATGTTAATTGGAGCTAAATTGGACAAGTGAGGAGTTTGTGACAACAACCGGGAAACATGCTTGGTGCCAAAGTGACTAAATCAGAGGTTGGAGGACCTAATTGAATGAATTAAGAGCTTGAATGGTCAAACCGAGAAGAAGATAAAGTTTGTGGACTAAATTGCAACAATTGAAAGTTGAGGACTGAAGGTGCAATTAAAAGTCAGGGACTAAATTGTACAGCCAAGAAAAGAGGAAGTCGCGATCGCTGGTAGCATTACCACGCGATCGCGATAAGGTGTTAAATCATAACCCGAGGCTAAAACAGCATTACCACGCGATCGCCAGAGGTTATACCACGCGATCGCGCGGTTGTCCGACTGGGCCGCAGATCAGATTTTTCTCGCGATTTTTAACAGGTTTTGGGCTTTTTGACCTAGGGTTTCTCCAAAACCTATATATACAACATAAGAGGCACGAGATCTAGACCTTTGCCTCTCCATAGAACGAGCTACAACACAGAATTCAACATCAAATCCTTGGAGATTCCACATCGCAGAGGGACGTGAATTGAAAACAATTGAAGAATTGATAATTGGTGCAATCTTTCCATTCTTTATATTGTTTTTCAATGAACGTTTATTTTTACTTTTTTTGTTATTTCATGATGATGTGTAACTAATTTTAACGTTGGGATGAACGATGTAGCCTAGTTAATTATTTTAATGCCATATTCCTTGTTTTAACGCTTTAATGCATGTGTTGATTTATTATTGTGTTTAATGCGTGAATGAACTGGCCACTTATTCATGATTTCATATGTTATTTCCATAATCCGAGAGGTGAGTTAATAACATAGATCTAGGTAATAAATCCGGTAATTGAACGAGAGATAGAGATATACTCCTGTAATTATTGCGGTCGTGTGTGAATTCTTGTGTGTAATGCATCTAGTTAAGGAATATTCAGACCTGCTGTAGAGATACAAGGTTGACTTATTTAGGTAGGATTGATTTAAACTCGAGAGAGGAATCTCAATTTAAATTAGTGAATTCGACCGAACACACAAATAGGAAATAAAACTGGAATTGGAATTGATTTAATTAGCTAGGTGAAATCGTGAATCCCAACCACTTTACAATCATTTTTTAAAAACAAAACAATTTCACAATTTAATTATTTAATTCATCTTCTTAGTTTTAATTTAAAACCACAAATTCTATTTTGTCTGTTCAAATAAAATTAGAACTAAAACATTTCGGTACTTAGTAAACAGTCCTCGTGGGAACGAGAATCCGGACTCTAAGGTCCACTTTATTACTTGATTGCGATATCGTACACTTGCGATCTCAATTGCACAACACCAACCCCAACAAACCCGTTGTTAACGCCCCTACCCCTGCCAACTGAGATGGAGTTGAAGGAGTTGCTCTTGGCCGTCCTGGAGGAGGGCGCAACCCTAGGGCCGCTAGGGATGTGCAGTATGGCGAGGAGTATCGTATTAAGGAAATTATTCCCTACTTCGCTGGCAACTTTAGAGTTGAAAATTTTGTTGATTGACTAGATGAAGTCGAAAGGTTCTTTGAATTTACTGAGGTCGCAAAAGAGAGGCAAGTGAAACTGGTGTCGTATTAATTGAGGGGCGGCTCTACTGTTTGGTGAGAAAAATTATAGATGGATAGGAGGGACCAAAGCAAGGCTCCCGTGCGATCATGGAGGCGAATGAAGAAATTAATGATTAAACGTTTTCTTCCTCTAAACTACGTGCACAATTTTGCATTCAAAATCGGGAATTTCAGAAGTCTTATCAAATTTTACAAGAATTCACAATCGATCTTCAGGAACTTGATACTCATATTACCATCCAAGAATCAGAAGAAGTTATCTTTAAAGATGAAGGCATTTCCTATTTAGAAGACAAGAAATGCATGAATAAAGTTGAACCACAAGAAATCATCTATGTAGGTGAAGATGTTTTCTTAGATGAAGCCCATTTGGCTGTCCTAACTAAAACTCAGAATTTTGTTGACCCAACTCAAGCCCGCTTGGTTGACCCATTCCAAACCCAAGAAGAATCAACTGAGTGGTTCAAATTTGAGGAAAAAAGAGGGCGTTTCTTGTAATGAGACAGGAGATGTGATCGCTAGTGGCAGGAAGAACGTTTAAGAGAAAATTGTAAATTTTATTTATAGGGATGAAACAAAAGAATACGTCATTTGAAAAAGTAGAAGATTGTGTTGTGAAGGATAAAATTGAAAAGTTAAAAACCTAAGAAACATTTTTGGTGGCTTGCTTATATGCTAAAATGTTAGCTATTATGTCTTAAAGGAACAACCTGGTAGTGATGATAATTCATTCATGAAACCACAATTTATTGGAATGCTAATCCTCGGGTTTGAAGTATTTAAATTCAAAGGAGCAAGACATCGCCAATGGCTAATAGCTTGGAAATTTTCGAGTTCAAATTATAACCCGGGGTCGAGTTATTTGGAGGTGGAAAGGTCTAATGTAGGACAGAATCGAGGCAAAATTAGACTAAAAGGAACGTAGCAGAAATTTACAAATTTGACGTCCGACCTCCGTTTCGGGCCCATAATATGTCTATTTTGGGTAGCTCGACGAGACGAGTGCAACAATATTTTAGTGCTATTTTGGAAATTCGAGATCGTTTAGACAATGAAAATAGTGTTTTAATATTTTAGTACTCTTTCTGTCATTTAATTTATTTCAAACTCTTTTTATTTAGTTGATTTAGAATAGACTTTATGTTTCCTAGATAATTTAGAATATGTTTCTTTGTTTTATTTAGTTAATTTAGAATATGTTTTATGCTTTCCTAGTTATTTTAAAACACGTTTCTTCATTTTATGGCCCTATAAATAGAGGGTTGATTTATTGTTTTGATTCATTCATTGATTAATAAAATTCTTGAGATTTCTTCTTAATTCGCTTGGTGGATTCCAAATTTTATCTTTTAGGGATTTCGTTTGACTAAAAACCCCTAAAATTAATCACATCATCATAATCATCAATCATCTCGATCAATTCGTCTCAATGATTCCTTGATTTCCTTCATCGTATATGTTTTTGTGCAAATTTCAATAATGCAAGTTATCTATGACCATCCCTTGAAGTATTCTCTTAACACTCACCTTCCTTATTTTCTCCACCAATGTTGAATGTCCAGAATTGTTACTACTAATAGACAGTAGCTAATGCTTTTGTGCCTTGCCATTTTTTTTAAAAAAAACTAGTTATCGTGATTGTCATCTTTCTTTATATAGAACTAGTAATTGCACTCGTGTTATGCACGAAAGATATAATTGACAATTATTTATTGGATAAGTTGTGAAAGTACAATGCTCAACATAAAATGTGCATTCACATAAAATGAAAAATACTAAAAAAAGTAAAACATAAATTGCGACTTGCATATTTCTTTTAACAGCTAATTGTTCATTCTATATTTTTCTTTGTCTATTTAGGCGAAGTAAGATATGGACATATGACTTATTCTGTACTTTATAATTTTGATTTGATGACTGAAATTGAGCTTACGATTTTTATTTATTTTTTTATATCTAAAAGTTGAAATGTTTATAATCTTCAAATCGTAAAATTAAAAGGAGGCTAATAGACATTTAGGGTATGTTTGATTGCCAATAATTTTTCAAGGAAAATGAAAACTTTTTCCTTATTTTCCATTTTCTAGTGTTTGATAGGTAAAATTTTATTTGGGAAATTTTTTTCCTACTTTGTAGTGGACGGCTCCATTTTCCTACTTTTTGGTGAAAATATTTTTTCTTGATTTTCATGAGAAAATATTTTCTAGGTTGAATGGAAAATTATTTTTCTCACGTTTGATTAATTTTATTGTTATTAATTGACTTATTTTTTCCCCAAAAATAACATTACCATTATTAAGTACAAATGTGTTGAAAAAGTTAAAAAAAAAAAAATTGATAGGTAAAATTTTACTTGGGAAATTTTTTCCTACTTTGTAGTGGACGGCTCCATTTTCCTACTTTTTGGTGAAAATATTTTTTCTTGATTTTCTAGGTTGAATGGAAAATTATTTTTCTCACGTTTGATTAATTTTGTTGTTATTAATTGACTTATTTTTTCCCCCAAAAATAACATTACCATTATTAAGTACAAATGTGTTGAAAAAGTAAAAAAAAATTTTTTTTTGATTAAAATAGCAAAAAATTATTTTATTTTTCATGGAAAATAATGTTAATCAAACAACGACATTTGGAAAATTCTCCACTTTTTCACCTACAAAATTAAACCAATCAAACACTTTCAATTAATTTTCCACGAAAATATTTTCCAAACAAAATTAATTCTTTGGAAAATATTTTCTTTCCACCCTCGCAATCAAACACACCCTTATAGAATTAATTTATTGACTCTTCGTATAGCACTATAAGAATTTGTATTAACTATCTTAATGCAATAATTAATATTTAAATATATTAAACAAATATTTAAAAAAGCAAATACATTATGAATAAAATTTATCAACATTTTAAAAAATAAAAAATTCCTCAAACTTAAATTAAATGTTGCAATTTGTTAAATTTACACGTGACAAACTTATAAGTAGCTCTACGTTTAAACGAATGTAACAAATGAATAATATGAAATACAAATTTTAATTAAACTTTATTGAATGAATATTACAAATATAAATAACTTTATATACAAAAAATCATCTATGCGACTATACATCTCAATTTATAAATGGAGGTTTAACCCACAATATATAAAATTTTATCACTTATTCGTATAGAATTGATTCTTTAAAAATAATTTTTTCAATGTTCATTCTCAACTACACAGAGAATTAAATGATTTAATATAATTTATTTAAAAAGATCGAATATTTATTATTTCTTTCAAATTGATAAGAAAAAATTTCAAAATTAATCATTTAGGTCAATTGAATTTAGGTAAGAAACGATATGTATCATTTTAGGAATTAAATGAGATAAATTAAAAAGATTGGATGTTAGAAAAAGTAAAAAGTATAAGTTTATATTTAGCATTTAAAACGATTTTACGAATGATATGTTTAGAGTTTGATCTCATTTCTTGGGGGGTTTATTCAATGTGGATTTGGAAAGACTTCTAAAGATTTTAAAGGATTTGAAAAGTTTGGGTGTATTCAATTTAGATTTTAGAGACTCCTTAAAAATCTTGATATATTCAATATAGACTTTAATGGACTTTCTAAAAGTCCATAAAAATCATGGTGTATTAGATAAAGACTTTTAAGAGTCTTTAAAAGTCATGTGTTATTTAAAATGTCAATGACTTTTAAAGACTCCTACGAAATTCTCTATGTACTAACTTCTAACTAGAAAGTACAATCACAAAATATTTTTATTTGTCTTTCATTAATCTCCAAGATTTTGAAAGACTTTAATAAAAAAAAAAATCTTTTACATTATAATTTTGTTTCTTCTATATTTTTCTTCCTTCTTTCATGCTATTTTTAGAAACCTTAAACTTACGACTCAATAAACCATTGTTTTTATTCCCTTCAACTTGTTAATTAATTAATTTATTTTTTAATATTTTTTCTTTATATTTTGACTCTCTTCTTTTTTTATCATTTTCTTCAATTTTTCTATGAAAATAAATCCAATTAAAATTTTATAACATCGTATAGAAAAATAATAATTAAATTGTATCAAAACAAATAATAATTAAGCAAAGTAATTCTACAATTTTCTCCAGAAAGATTTGTATATTCAAAAATATTAATTAAAAGTCAATCGAAATCTATAAAAAAATTGTATATTAAAAATATTAAAAAAAATTATGAACATATATAGTACAATTTTTATGTCGATATCAAACGAGATTTCATTTTTCTCTCATTTTTATCACAAATATTTCTCTATATTAAAACTCTTTATCTCTCAAAACGCAATTTTTGATTCACTTGACATTTGATTATTATTAAAAATTAACATTCACGTTATAGGAAAATTAATCTATTAATATTCAAAATTTTCAATTGAAAAAACAAAAGTCTATAAAAGTTTTTGAAAGTCTTTTAAATAAAAGTTTACAAAAGTCTTTAGTATGAAGGTCTTTTAAATAAAAAGTCTGCAAAAATTTTTAAAAATCTATACAAATTCATAAAAGTTAATAAAATTCAATGAAATTCATTAAAAAAAATCCATTAAAAAAAGTCATTAAAAGTCTATTAAAAAAAGTCCATTAAAAAATGTCTTTCAAAATCTATATTGAATAAACCCCCTTAGTTTGTATTAAACTGCTCGATGAGATATTGGATTTGACACCAATGTTGCATATTTTTCAACTTCAAAATAATGCAAAAATTATCAAAAAAAAAATCTATAATTTAACATATTATAGATTTTTTTTTCACAAATACATAAATCATTTAATACATGCATTAATTGTACTTTCCTAATTCATGTATTAAAATAAATTGATAAAAATAAAATAAATTCTAAATAGTAAGTGAAAATGGACGAAAAACTATGTATGTCAAAATGTGACAATTATTCTATTATATATATATATATATATATATATATATATATAGATGTTCTTCACAATCATATATTGAAGTGGACTGATCTATAAGTTTTTGCTTCTCACTACTCGTGGTCACTAATTTCATTCTCTAATTTATCTGCCAAAATAAACTGATACCATTATAGACGGGGTGATGATACCTTAACAGCAAATCAAGATATAGACAATCAATAGCCCACAGATCGAAGTTGATGGGAGTTTACAGTTAAGCAAATCACGGTATTCTAGCCCACAAAACCCCTCAATAGGCTCAACAAAGGGCCTGACTTTTGGATTTGCTTGTTGTAAATTGCCACAACTCTGGATAAAGGGCCTGGCTTATGGACTTTCTGTAAGTTACCATAACTCCGGACGGATCAATGATCAGTAGAGTCTTCTGATGCAGAAGATCACCATGAAGGTGCGACTGCAGAGCATACTAGCTACTACTATGATCTTACTTCATATCATTCCCACTTATGCTACTTAGAACTTTGGGAAATTAAGAAAGAACTGGAAAATTTTAGAAGAACATGATTATGAACAAAGACTCTGAATTTTATTGCTGAAGACTCGATGCCATTACAATGGAGAAGGGCTCTCTATTTATAGGCGGAGGAGAGCCAGGAAAAGACATAAAAGACTAAAGGCGTGGCCGACAAGGTGGACACGCGTCAATAAAAACTTACAGACCTTATCAACATTAGCTGGAAAGAAAGATTCTGCAGACAGGTTTTTTTTTTTTAAGTAAAATCCTACTTTTACAAAAGCAAGATTTTGGATACAAAACGGACAAACAACTTTTATCATAGACCGACATTTGACAGAAAAAAGGAAAGATTCTTTCTTTAATAAAGCTTTGATGCAGACAATTTTTTGTCATGGTTCGTCCAGGTTCATGGTTTCTTCTTCCTGTGATTCTCCTGGTAATAAGGGTAATCCATGTTGATTTAACCATCTAGTGTTATGACGATTTTGACAATTTTGTTTGTTATAGTCCCATTCTCTTGCCATTTCCAAAATTTTAAGTGATTCAGAGTTAACCACTAATTCTGGATTCATTTGAGACCATGGATCTTGTGAGTTTTGGCTGGTTTCTTGGCTAGATTTGTTTGATTCTCCTGCTTTTGCTTTTGCCTTTTCTTTTTCTAAAAGCTGTTTGTATGATAGCCTTGTATCACTGAGACCAATTTTTCCTTCATTATATGCCTTTTCCTTCTGCATACTGTAATGCAAGTTGTTGAGCAATTTGTCATTAATCTCCATTTGCTTTTTCCTTAGCTGGCGTCCTTCCTGAGTCTTTTCTGAGTACCTTGATGTATCACCCAGACTTTGTGTTGGCCTTCCCTGGTATAATTGTCCATACTGCATATCAAATGCGTAATCATAATCTATGGTATATGAATTAGGATATCTTTGCAGATGAGTATCCTGATACGCCTGGATATCTTGTTGGATATTTCTGGTATACTCAATTGGCAAAGCTTCCCATGGAGCATCGTCTGAATAATCTGGCCATATTTGTGGTGGAATTGTCTAATTGATTTCTGCCATGCATCTCTGGAAGTTACGAAATTCTTTTGGATAATGTTCCCAATCCTTATGCACGTTGAAAGGCCGAACTGCATACTCCTTGACGGTGCTGAAATGAGTATATACCTGTGATTCAGTGAAATAACCTTGTCTTTGAAAAATTAAGATCACATGAACATTTCTTGCAGAGGTTTTGAGATCTTTAAATTTAAAAGAAAAGGCTTTAAACATTTTTATCCAGTGTGAAATTGGATGGAACCATTCAAGGAACTTTTTTGCATAATGATCAAATCGCAAATCATTTTGATATTGGGTGAAAAGCTTGAGTGTGCTTTGGACATCAAATCATATTCCAATTTGCCAATTTTCTAAAAGGTACCACAGAAGGCAAAGAGTTTCTTTTGAAAATCTGACTGCTTGACGCCTGAGATCAAAACGGAATAAAGTGAAAAAAAGATAATCTGGATGAAATCCAAGACCACCGAGTGTTTCAATTACGGTTTGTCTTATAACAAGGGACTGGTATTTTAACATGAGTTCTTTGGATCTGGTTTTGAGGGTTTTGGATCTTATGAGTTCATAGAGTTCAGGAGGAAAAGGAGTAGAGTTGTTGAAGGGAAATTGATTTGAATCCATCGTGTAAATGATTGGAATTGGCTTTGGAGGTAGTATGAGGGAAACTTTTGGTCTGGAAAGAAGATCTGGTAGGAGGTTGTGTTTTCCTTTGATATGTTTGACTTCAAATTCAAAGTTTGAGAACCATTCTGCCCATCTGAGTAGTTGAGAGCTTGGGATTTGTTTCCTTTTAAAAGAAAGCATTTTTGGAAAAGCTGTCATATCCATTTCCACTAAGAATTTGTGCCCAATAAGATGAAATTGGAATTTCTCAATTCCTCTTTTGACCGCCAGTATTTCTTTGAAAGTGGAATGGTAATGCTTTTCTGATTCAGTGAATGATCCACTTTTGTATCCACATATTCTTCTTTTTCCTCCTTTGTCTTCAAGTAAGACAGCTGCCCAAAAACAATCACTTGCATCTGTTTGAAGGACACGTTTTCCATCCTAGGGATTTGTAGGGCCGGGAGATCTTTCACCTTTTGTTTGATAGATTTGACTGCCTGAGTTTGAGTGGATGACCATGGAGGAGGATTTTTTTGAGTATGAGCTGGAGTGGTTTAGTTATGGATGAAAGATGATCAATGAAGTCCGCCATATAATTAACAACTCCAAGGAACTATTGAACTTCCTTTTTTGACAAATTTTCATCTGGAAATTTAAGTTCTTGACCAACATGAGGTTGAAGTGAATATTGACCATCTTTAATATGCATTCCTAAGAAATCTGCTTCACTAACACCAATCACCATTTTCTTCTGGGAAAGCATAATATCATATTGTTTAACAATATCTGTGAACTTAGAAAGCAATTGGCCATGAGATTCTTCATCTCCAGAAAATAATAAGATGTCATCAATGTAGATCAATGCTGTTTCAAGTAATGGATCAAAGATTTTTGTCATTGCTTTCTGGAAGAGTGAAGGAGTGGTCTTTAATCCAAAAGGCATAACAGTCCACTGGTAGTGATGATTAGGAATACAGAAAGCTGTTTTGTGCGTTTCTTCTGGTTTGATTCCTAATTGCCAAAATCCTGCTTTAAGATCAAATTTTGAAAAGATCTTTGCGCGAGACAAATTTGCAAACATTGTCTTCCGATCTGGAAGAGGAAATTTGTCATCCGCAAGAAAGACATTCAATGGCTTGTAGTCAATGACAAGTCTTAATTTTCCCCGAACTTGTTCACTTCTTTTATTGACATAGAAAGCTTGACATGCCCACTGTGAATTTGTTGGTTCAATAAGTCCTTCATTTTGCAATTGAGCAAGTTCTTTGGTAGCAAGTTGAAGATGTTCTGGATTCATTCCAAGATGGCTAGCTTTTGTGGGGTTAATATCTTCATTTTTCTTGAAAGGGAGAGAAATGAAGAAATGTGAATTTTTCCAGAGGGGATTTGTGCATTTATTAAGGAATTCAGAATGAGATTCTGCACAACAATCTCGGATAAGTGTTTCAGTGATGTTTGGAATGGTGTAGGAAAAATAGGATATCATTTGGATGTATGGCTGGAAATAGGACTTGAACCTGAGACCATTAGAACGAGGAAAAACTTTCTTATCCCATAACTGTTTAATAATATCCCATGCAAGGATAATATCTTTACCAGGCAAAGATGAACCTATTAATTTATGGGAAATATTGAGTTCAGGGAAAAACTGGATTTTAACAGGCTTGCTGATTATTTCTGTTGAGAAACTTTCTCCATTTGCCGTCTGAAAAAAAATTTTGTGATCTCGCCACATATGCTCAGGGAGAATGGTCAGGGAGAATGGTAGGGTTCAAGATGGAGCATGCAGCACCAGTATCAAATAGTCCTGCAACAGTAATTGGCCTTTCATATTTTCCTGTCAAAATTTTTACCTCAATCATAGGTACTGATATGGATGAAAAATGTTGTATTAACAAGTTGCATGCCATAACATTCTCCTGTGTCTTCTGTGTCACTGGATTCATCAGAATCATATTCAATGGTGAAGACAGTTTGTTGAGTTTGCTCATCTTCCTCAGAGAATAATTATTCAAGGTCTTCATCATCATAATCAATCTTTGTGGCCGTGAAAATTTGATGAAGAATCTTGTCCTTTTTTTCTTATTTGGACAAGCTTTTGCAAAATGACCCTTCTTTCGACAAATGAAGCACCTGTTTTCTTTATTCTTTGTGAACTTCCTCCTGAAAAATCTTTTCTTTCTCCGAAAAGGATTAAAAGCTTCTCTTCGGGAAAGCTTTAATCTTCTTTTATGGAATTTCTTCTTTCCTATGCATCCACAATCTTTCATGTTTCTGCCGCACTTGATTTGTAAATAAGGCTTTTCACAAGCCTTTTCCAATTTTTTGCCAGTTGCATTGATATCTTTGAGGAAAGCATTTTGGTTGCACAACTTCTTCAGTGTTTTCATTATCCAATTATGAAGTTCTCCAAAAGAAGTGGCATTTAAAGGTTATCCTCTTAACTCCATGGTTCTTAGTGTTTCTTGCCCAAGAGGTTGTGGAATTGACTCCAGATATGCCTGTTTGATATTTGAATCATCTGGTCCTCCAATGAGATAGTATCTCTGAGCAGCATTCTTGAAATATTTTTCAAGATCTTTTGGATTATAGGAACAACACTTTAATTTGAAGAATTCTTCTCTTGCAATTTCCTTGTCATGATCAGATTTTCCACAGAATTCCCAATATAGTGCATTTAAAAATGCATCTGTAGTGTTTGTCTCTTGAGTGAGTTGGCGTTGTCTGTATTCTCCCATTGAATCATACCAATCTCTAAGAAATCCTGTGATCCTTTCCAAAAAGGCTTTTATGACCTTTGTATGGGTCATGTTTGGTTTTAGGAGTTCAGCAGTACACCAGGCTTTCATTTCTTGCATCCTATATTTCCACTGTGGAGGAGGGATATCATCAAATGTAAACTTTGGAGGAGTAGCACCATTTGAAGAATGATAATGATTTGTTGTATGGGATTCCATCTCCTCATCAACAACTTCAGTTTCTTCAATAATAGGATCATTTGTTCTTTGAGTTTGGCCTGTTTGGGATTGACTTGTTTGTTCTTGGTCAGCCATATAGAGGGGTGGAACGTTATCTTCAGACTCACTAGATGATTTGCTCATCTTGGACCCTCAATATCAATTTGCCTCCTTGCACATCTATTAAAGCTCGACCGGTCGCTAAGAAGGGTCTTCCCAAGATGATTGGGATATCAAGGTCTTCCTCCATATCAAGAATGATAAAATCGACAGGGAAGATGAATTTGTCCACCTTGATTAGCACATCCTCAACAATACCACGTGGATGCTTAATAGAACGATCGGCCAATTGCAATGAAACTGTGGTTGGCTTCACCTCTCCCATGCCCAATCTCCTGAAAATAGACAAAGGCATTAAATTAATACTAGCACCAAGATCACATAATGCTTTACCAAAAGTTAAATCACCAATAGTACAAGGAATAGTAAAACTCCCTGGATCTTTGATTTTTGGAGGCAATTTATTTTGTAGTATGGCACTACATCCTTCCGTGAGCATCACAGTTTCATGATCTTCTAGCCTCCTTTTGTTGGAAAGGATGTCTTTCAATAACTTTGCATAGCTAGGCATTTGTGCTAATGCATCGGCAAATGGTATGTTGATGTGAAGTTTCTTGAAAACTTCAAGAAATTTACCAAATTGTGCATCCACCTTGTGCTTTTGGAGTCTTTGAGGAAAAGGAATGGGAGGCACATAAGCTTTCACTGGAGTAGGAACCTTTGTTGAGGTCTCCCCACTTTCCTTCAATGTTGCATCATTTTCATTCACCTCCTCAACATGCTCATTACCTTTTTCTTTCACCTCGGGTTGTGCCACATGTTGCTTTACCGTGACTTCCGGTAATTGAATTCCACTTCTTGTAGTGATGGCTTGCACATTTTCCCTTGGATTGATCTCGGTATTTCTTGGCAAGGCTCCTTGTTGTCTCTCCGTAATCATTTTTGCCAATTGCCCAACTTGAGTCTCAAGATTTTTGATAGAAGCCGCTTGGTTTTGGAGAATAGTATTGGTCTTGTTCATGAATTGCATGAGTATCTCCTCAATGGAAGGCTTCTTCTCTTGGGGTGGTGGAGGTTGAACAAAACCTGGAGGCTTTACTTGATTTTGATTGTTGGACCACGAAAAATTCGGATGATTCCTCCAACCCGGATTGTATGTGTTGGAGTAAGGATTGCCTTGTGGTCGGTTGAAATTTTGAGCATAATTCACTTGCTCATTTGAAGTACAAGCCATTTTGAGCATGGGACATTCCTCAACCTTGTGTGTTGCTCCACATGCATCACAAATAGAAATAGGAGGGTAGATTGCTTTTACCGTATGTTGAGAAGACAAATCATCACACTTCTTGAATAGAAGGTCCATCTTTGCCGATAAAGCCGCATATGCATCAACTTCATGAATTCCCGCGGCTCTCTTTGGTACCATGCGGTCGGTTGGCCAAGTAGAATTGTGATTAGCCATCCTCTCAAAGAGCTCAATTGCCTCATTAGGTGATTTTGTAGTGATAGCTCCATTGGAGGCCGAATCAACCGTCACTCGACTAGATGGATTCATCCCAAGATAGAAATATTGAACTTGCATTTGCTTGGTGAACCCATGATTTGGACATTTCCTCAACATCTCCTTGAATCTTTCCCATGTCTCATAGAAACATTCGGTGTCAAGTTGTCGGAATGTGGAGATATCACTCTTCAATTTAGCCACTTTTGATGGAGGAAAATATTTTGTAGTGAATTTTTGAGCAAGATCATCCCATGTTGTAATACTTCCAACCGGGTTGGCATCTAACCATTCACGAGCTCCATCTCTAAGGGTATGTGGAAATAACCGCATGTTGATAGCTTCCTTGCTAATTCCCGGATAATCAAAGTTACTACACATCTCCAAAAACCGCGAGATGTGAGTAAATGGATTCTCCTCGGTCATTCCATAGAATTGTAGATGCCCCTTGAAGAGATTTATCACATCCGGCTTTAGATGAAAGTCGGAACGTCCAAATGGGGGATATGTGATGCTTCCTCGATTTTGAGTGATGAGAGGGACCATAAATTGCCCCATTGGTCTATCATCTTCATCAATAACGGGATCGGCACCACCTTGGTTGTCCCCCATATTGCCTTTTATTCTTTGTTGTTCAACTTGTTATCTTCTTTCCCTAATCCTCCTCCTAAAAGTTCGTTTGGGTTCGGGATCAATTGGAAGAATGTCCCAAGTCGGACGTTGTTGCATAAACAAGGCAAGAGTACCTAGAAAATGAAAAATAAAAAGAAGAAAGAGATGAGAATGAGAAGACAATTCAATTAACAAAGAATCAATGCATTTAGTACAAATAAAATCATTCCCCGGCAACGGCGCCAAAAACTTGTTCGCTAAAATCGTATACCGCAAGTGCACGGTTCGCGTTCAAGTAGTAAAGTGGACTAGAGAAGTCCGGGTTATCGTACCCACGAGGAATGATTGAAGTGTAACTAAAGTTATTGATTTCATTTTAAAAGAAAAGTCAAGTAACATAAAAAGTTGGTTTGATGGTGAACACTAACTATCATAAAATTAAAACATGGCAACATGAAAAACTAGTTAATTAAAGCGAATAGACAACAATATGTAAAAACTAGGATTAAAACTAATTATCCAAAATAAACTAATAATAAAAAGAACTTGGTGACTAAACTAAACTAGAAAACATGAAACAATGTGAATTTAGTTTTTATAACTACACTAATTTCTTCTTTCACAAATCAAATAGTGATAGTCAATTAATTAACCAAATTACATGGGAAAATTTAAATTTAACCTAACATGTGTAGTAAATTCCAATAAGAACCTAACATAGTGACAAACATTTTAAAAATTATGAAAAACATAAACAACATTCACAATCACAAATACATAAACATAAATACCCACAATCCAAAAACAACCTAAAATACTTAAATAACCTTAAACTAATTAAAATTCCAACACAATAATATTAACCCCTAATAATAAACTAACAACACCATTTAACAAATAACATAATCATGAGAATAATACTTAAAATAAAGATTAAAAACAAGATAATAAAGAAAACTCCCCTTTTTGTAAAGTTCTTGAAGTGAAAACCCAAGAATCCTTCACTTTGAACCAAATTTCTTCATCAACCATTAATATCTTCAACAACCCAATCATAAAACATTAAATGCACTTAAAATATATAACATTTATGGTAGAAATTTGAGAAAATACCAAATATAAAAACTTAAACTACAACAAGAGGATGAAATGTAGAAGAAGAACACAAGAACATTAAAACATTAATTAAACATTGCATTAAATAAGGTAAATGTTAAGAAAAATACAAGAGAAAATAGAAAAAGAGGCAAGAAACTTACATCACCCTAGAAAAATGAGGATTTTATCTATTTATACACCCAAAAATCACCCAAAAAACCCTAAAATCTTGTTAGATCCGCGAAATTCTGCATATGGGCCGAACCGGGTCGGCCGGGTTGACCCGGTCCGGCCCGGAAAATCTTTTTTATTTTTTTTGTTTTTCAACCGCGCGATCGCTCGCGGTAAACATCGCGCGATCGCGCGATGCTTTTTTCTGGCAGCTTCGAGTCTCGGGTCCGTTTTGTGGTTCAAGTCGCGTTCGCGACCTGGTTCGAGCCACGCGATCGCGTGGCTCAGCTGGAGGGTGTTTTTGCAGCTAAGTCCCTTCCGAAATTGCCATTAAGTCCTCCATCTTTTAATCTTGAGCAATTTAGACCCCAATTTTTCAGATTTCTTTCAAATAAGTCCTTCTAGAATTGCACTTTTGGTCCTTCAGCAATTTGGTTCCTCGATTAATTGCTCAGCTTGTATAAAACTTCCCGGAGGTGACAAAATGGTCCCCAAACTTGGATTTTCAGTAGAATCTTCATTCCTTTTGTGGTTTTTGGCCTCAAACTTAGATATTAACCTATTTAAATACAAAATATGTATAAATTAGTAGATATTTGCTCAAGATGTTCCAAAATATGCTAATTTAAAGGTATAAAAAGTGTATAAAAATGCACTTAACAACCCATTCATTATATCGATAAAATAATCTACACGTAACATTTTTTTCCCCTATTTCTCAACCACACATTCACCAAAAACTCCCTATTAAAAACCACCTTATTCTAAATAATGGATCTCAAACAATGGCCAAAACAAATAATGTGGTTTATACTTTATAATAGTAGATTTTTGAAGAATGTGTAATTTAAAAGGTAGGAAATTTTTTTGGGTTTATTAATAGAATATGTGGTTAAAAATAATTTTTTTTTTTTTTTTAAATGAGATTTTGAATAATGGGTACAAAAAAAGAACCTACATCGCTCCTTCAAAATGAGATTTTTTTTGGGTTTATTGATAGGAGCGATGTTGATTGATGGTGCAATACGGCTAGAGGAGAAGATTCGACGAAGCAATCGACTCGCTGAGAGAAAGAGGATAGAGAGAACCATGGTGAAAAGCCAAAAGGGGCATGTGAACGGTAACAAAAACCCCTTTTTTATATTTAGTTTGAAATGCAATATTTTTCTGAAATATTGATATTGGCAAATCATCCAATTTTCAAGTTAAATAATACAATATTCTCTGGATACCGTTCGAATATAAAGTGTTTTTCTTTTTTATGTAACGATGAAATATATAGGAATTGAAATGGATTTAAATAGTTTGGAATTTTCTCAATTTCTTTAAGAAAAACAAATCTGAGAAATGAAAATAAATTGCGGGAATTTCTCATTATTCACGTTCAGATTTTCTCATGAACGAACTGTTTTATTTTGATTTGAACCGTTGAATGAGTTTTGAATTTGCTATCCAAATTTCACAATGATTTTAGAGTAGATAGATGTCTTGAATTCAAGAATTCAAATACCACAAGTTGATGAGATATCTAATCGCTATAAACTATTAAAATCCTGTGAATTTAGCTGCTGCAGACTGTTCAAATCATACGAATTTATATACTGCTGATTTTTTGTTGTCTCTTTATTATGAATGAGTTCTACCGTGTCAATAATGGGGGGTTTTATTAGAATAATCATATGAAATCTTTGTTCTATATAAATGACCATCAATGTATAATTTGTTTATTTTACCCTTAATGAAGTAGATTATTTTCTTTGTAAGATACATCCCTAAATTTAGTTTGGTTGATTTAATTCAATAATAGAAAAAGAAGAAATTGATTTTCTTGGATTATCAATAGATAAAAGAGGAATAAAATTACAAACTCATATATCTAAAAAGATAGAAAGTTTTCCAGATAAATTATAATAAAAAGAACAAATACAAAATTTTTTAGGATATTTAAATTATGCAGAAGGATTTATTGAAAATCTTTTAAAAAAGAGACATAAAATTCAGATTTTACTTAGAAAAACAAATACAAAATGATGGAGTAATGAGCACACAGAAATTGTTAAAGCACTAAAGGAAGAATGTAAAAATTTACCAAAATTAAGATTATCAGATGAAAAAGATAATTTAATAGTTAATACTGATGCCTCGGATAAATATTGGGCAGCAATATTAAAAACAAATCTTAATGAAATTCGCAGATATTCCAGTGGAACGTTTAACCAAGCAGAAATAAATTATACTACTCATGAGAAAGAATTACTAGCAAATATCAGAAGAATAAAAAAGTTTTCATTATTTTTATTATCCAAAAAATTCATTGTTGAAACCGATAATTCTCAAGTTGCAGGCCTAGTAAAAAATAAGTTTCCGCCAGAACCTCAATATAGGAGGCTCAATTGATGGCAAGCCTATTTGACATTTTATAATTTTGATATAGTTCACATTAAAGGTGTCAATAATTATCTTGCAGATTTTTTAAGCACGAATATTAAATTAGCAGATGGATAATATCAAAAAATTCTTGATAGACGCCAAACAGCGAATGAACTTCCTCACAGAGGAAACTGAAGATATAAAACTTGAAATTGAGCAATTAGCATAAACTCTCCAGGAAAGTTTCAAGCAATTGATGAAAATCTCAAAATTTCATTACAATTATACCAAAGAATTGAGCGATAATATAATTGAGATTGAATCTTTAATTACCAAACAGGTTGATACCAAACATGTTATATCAAAAATACAAACAGGTACATCTTATGGAAGTAGTGATGGACCAATGATTAAAAGAGATGAACAAAGTCCAAAGAAAGTAACCATAAATGAAGTCAGTCCTCGAAAAGTGACAATCAAAGATGAACATACAAGGGTAATCAAAATTCGTGTTGAGGAAGAAGATTATTCACCTTTTTTACCAAACGAAGACGAATATAAAACTACTGTCAAAGTTATATATGAACTCCAATAATGTGATTGTTATTACATTTCATCTGGAGATCATGTATACCTACGATTGATCGTTATTCAGGGAGGAGATCCCGTTATGACAAAAATGGCAACATATTATGGATTATTGGATCTTATCTACCCAGGGAAAGATTTGAAAGAAATTGAAAAATTTGATGATTTACTAAAAGGAGAAATTTCAAAGTTTGCCCAAGGAAGACCCATATATTTTTAAAAAAAAATCGATCAGTCTTGAGATTGATGGAAGGATATATAATCCTTCTGAGCATATTATCACGATTGGGTATGTTGCTCGAAATTTTCAAATTAAAGTTGGAAAAAATACCAAGTCAGTACCAAATGTTACAAGATCATGGTTTAGATCTCGAAGGGTATTGGGAATTAAGGTTCTCTACAATATTACCAAAAACTTATATGATAAAAAACTCAAATGCATATGCCAGTATAATGGATAGACCCTCCTCACTAATGGAGGAAAATAAAAGTCAACAATCTTGAAAGAATACATCAACAAGTTTGGCACCTATCAAATCCATGGAACATTTGCTACTTTACAAGAGGCATGTATAGCTAGAAATTGCCCCACATGCCAACAGAATTGATGGAGAGCTGGTATCTACTCTATTAAAGGAGAGTGAAACATGGCAAAAAATAGACAGCCCAATGTAAGGGTCATGTGAGAAAAGAAAAAATAAAGAACATGTGTGTCCTTGTAATAATTAATAAAGGGACAGGCGTGTCCTTATGTGTCCTTGTAATATTAATGAAAAGCTGAAAAATTATTAGGTCGATGATGTAAGTTGTAATGTAATTGTGTCCAATGTAATATTGTAAATAGAGGCCTTCCGACTTGTTGAAAGACAAAACTCACTTGAGCACTCAATTTGCGAGAAAGCTAAAAGATCTTCTATCTTTAAAAAAATTCTCATACCAACCTTGTATCAATCTTCATATTATCAATATAACTCCAGTCGATTTATAAAAATATGATGAGTTTCCAAATTTCTGTCTTCTCAATCCTATCTCCTAAAGAAGATATATTATTAAGAAAACTTCTTACACTATGTCCTAAAATATTTTCCATCTAAAAGGTTATACAGTGAAGGCATCCAGGTTTAGCTAATAACTCGTGAAGGCAGGTGGCCATTGAAGGGTGTGGAACAAAAACCTATAAGCCTGAAGGTCACTAACAATAGAAGGAAAATACAAAGGTACCGAGAACAGGAAAAGATGTTAGTATTCTTAATATATCTATCTTTACGAAATTAGGAGGAAGAAGAGATTTTCACATGACAGAATTCGGAATTGTTAAATTTAATTATCAAAACAGTCTTTATAAGGATGAATATCATAGCATAATTGAACCTCTATTCATGCATAAACAATTTACTTGATCAAATAATGAAATAAAAAAGTTATATCATATTTATATGTCATGTTTGTTAGTTATCTTTCCAACATTAAAAGGAATATTAGGATTAGAAATTACAAAATCAATTATTTATTTTTGGCTTGATAGTGATAATACTAAAATAAATAATGAATTTTATTTAGGATATGTGTTCAGTAGCGATAATGATTATGATCATGTAATAGACTATGACAGTGATGGAAGAGATGAGTCTTTCTTTACCAGTGTTTGAAAATCTTAATATCATGAATGAAAGCAATTATATCATGAAAAAAACCTAGATCTAAGAGAGGTCCATATAAAGTTAAAAAGAATATCAAAAGTAAAAAAAGTATTGAATATGAGAATGAAATTGATAAAATAGGATACCAAGAGCAACTCTACGCATCACAAGAAATATTAAAAAGTTTTAAAGAAAATTTGATAGAAAACTTTGCTACAGGTACTGTAAGATCTATAATGATACAAGATATTCAAGATATAATTGACAAATTAGAAAAAAAGAAAGAAAAATATTTCAAAATATAATATACCATTTGAACCAAATATAGATATCATGGCTGACATAGATATTATCAATTCCCAAACACTGATAGAATTTGAAAAGTTACTTGAAACTTTATAATTATTTATCGCTGTGTTTATAATGCCTGGATATACTATTGAAGGATTGACAATTTGTTAGAAAGAATAATGGAAAAAATAGATAACATTATATCTCAATTAGTAGACATGGATGAATCATCTGAACAATATTATATACTTTAAGAAAATCATGACCAATATATTATAGATTATTCTGATATATTACAGCTTAAAATAGATTTAGAAAATAAAATAATGACAAATAAAGTCCAAACCTAATGCCAGGATATACAATAGAAGGACTAGATAACCTTTTAGAAAAATTGAAAGATAAAATGGAAGATATTAAATATCAAATGGAAAATGAAAACATATCTTCTGAAGAATATAATAAACTTTTAGAAAAATACGAACAATATATTGCAGATTATTGTATTTTACTAGATCAAAGAATGGATTTATACCATAAAATTTTGTATAATAATTTACCAACCCAATAATCTATAGATACTTCACAAGCATCAACTTCTAATAATTGTGATCATAAACTATATTTAGAAAATAAAGAAATTTCATTTTTATTTACTATTGTTGAAAAATCAAAAAACATACATTCTGTTGGACAATCTAAACTAAAAGAAATATACTAAGATATTGATTATGCTTTCCTAAATAGAATATAATTTAATTTTGTTGAAACAGCTAATAATATAAATACAGTTCATAAAATTATAGAAGAATATGAAGATATAGAAGAAGAATTTTCAGAAGGAATAACATTAGGATATATAACTAAAAAAGAACATCCTAAATATTTTGATAAATTATTACAATATAAAACATTTTTTAGAAGAACTTAAAAGATTAAAAAAATACGAATATAAGAAGTATTGAATTAAATCAACCAAACTAAATTCAGAGATGTATCTTGCAAAGAAAATAACCTATTTCATTAAGGGTAAAATAGGCAAATTATACATTGGTGGTCATTTATATAAAACAAAGATTTCATATGGCTATTCTAGTAAAACCCCCTATAAAATATGTGAGCGAAAGTAAATTTGAGAAAAAAATAAATTTTAAAATAAGAAAGGTTCAATCATTCTTCTATTCCAGAAAAATAAAAAATAAAAAATAAATAAATCTTATTAGTCTTTGTTTGGTAAATTATTTATAAACAATATATTTTTCCAAATTATTTTTCAATCACATACATTTCTTTACATCGAAACATAATATTCTCTATTTATAAACAAAGAATTTTTACCAAACGAAGATGTTACCACCATTTCTGTGAGTAAATTTCAATTTAGGTCATTGAACTTTAATCTTAATTTTAATTGTTCTTAATTGAGTCACTACAAGTATCTGATTGGCAAACATGTTTTTTACAACATAATTTCTCAAATCACTTTGTAATCATAGACATTTTATCTCTCCACTTTTCAACTACACATTTTACCTAAAAAATATATATAACATGTTTTTAAATAAAAAAATTTTAACAAACAGAGCGTGATCTCTAAAATTGAGGAAAATCAATAAATTATATTCTATGACTAAGTATATGGACAACATCAAATTAATATATTTTTTTTTCTAATTTTACCTTTCATGTTATCACATCCGAAAAAATCTAGATCGTAATTCTTTTGCTTTATTTCTATGTGAAATTACTAAAACCACGACAAACGTTGTGTATAAAAAGGTTTTTCGTAATTCAATTGTATCGTTTTACATAATTTTTAAGGTTTATACAATACAATGTACAAAATTTTAAGATCCATGCACCGGACGGGTAGTTAACTAATTAAAAACTAAGCCCTGTTTGATTACACAAAATTTTCCATGGAAAATGGAATATGTTTTCCAATTCCCACTTTTGGTTTGTTTGTTTGATAAAATTTTCCATGTAAAACTTTTTCCGCGGACCCCACTTTTCTTCCATTTTCCTTGATTTTGTGGAAAAGATTTTCTTTGGGTTTTGGTGGAAAAATGTTTTCCATGATAGATGGAAAATGATTTTGGACACGTTTAATCAATTTTGTTGTTGTTAATTGACTTATTTTCTTTCCAAAAAATAACATTATCATCATCAAGTACAAATATATTTAAAAAGTAAAAAAAAAAATTTTGATTAAAATAGCAAAAAATTACTTTATTTTCCATGGAAAATAATGTCAATCAAACAACAAAAGTTGGAAAATTCCCTACTTTTTCCACCTAGAAAATTAAACCAATCAAACACATTAAACTTCTAATTCCCAGTAATTCAATTACCTAGAATTCAATTCCCTGAAATTCATTTTCTTTCCACCCAAATTCCAACATCGCTATCAAACGGACTCTAAAAGAAATATCTGCATTTTGACATTTTCAACTTGATATCGGTAGGCAACAAAATGTGACATAGTAGCTAAATTTCAAAACTGAAAATTAGAATTTCACTCCGTTTGATTTTCATTGTTTGGGGGTAAAATAGTTCTGAACAGTGATTGATGAAATATTGTGCAGTTAAAAATGAGAGAAAAAAATTAAATTTATTTGTAAAATATTTTATTTTTAAAATATATGATTAAAATCGAGTATTGTAAAAAAATATTTAAAAGGAATGAGAATCGAACATGTTAAACTAGTAAGAACTTCTGGGCTCCATAATTTCTTCGCCGGACATGACCTCTGTAATTGTTATTCAATTGAGTTATCTTCCTGAAATATTTTTTACGATAACTAAATGTAATTATTTTAAAGGAAATTTTAAGGTGTCACTGGGGCACATGGCGCCCCCTATTGGGGGGGGGGGGGTCAAACGAGGCCCATTGGGCCTTGCCTAATAGCCAGTGCCGACCCGTGGGTGGGCTTCCTGATTATTTGAAATTAAATACTAATCTAACATAAATTTATGATATTTGGGGTATTCAACTCATGTGTCATGTGTTTCTGTTTTATGAAAACCAGATTTAGGGTTTTTTGGAATTGATTGCAATTCATGTACAGTAGAATGCATTTTCCAGGATTTATAATTTTTGAAAAGTTAAAATTTGTCTAATCTCAACTCATCAAGAGACTGGAAGACCAATTTTTGTACTCTCTCTCTCTCTCTCTCTCTCTCTCTCTCTCTCTCTCTCTCTCTCTCTCTCTCTCTCTCTCTCTCTCTGTCTCTGTTGTGATACCCAATTGGTCAATGATCCTCATGTTATCATAATTTTACATTTGTTATAATTTATTTTAACACATTTTGTAAACGTATACAGAAATGAGATCATTGACTAATATCTTCATAACATGTGATGCGATGACGTTTGAATTTCTTGTACCAATTGGCGGCAAGTATGAGAACCTTATTGAGATGACATGCGGTGAGTTGAAAATCGATGAGAGGGCTTCTGGCTTGAAAATGACAATCTTCGCGAGATAGAGTATTATTATATAGAAGAATATGCTTCCGTATGATATTTGCACCATGTTTAGGTTTTTATAAAGGAAGTCTTGATTTGTTTAGCTACTAGTATGTTTAAATGATATCGCACAAACTATTATCTATTTTTAACTTTTGTTTAGCGTACAATTTCCAATCTCATTATAAATTTCTGTAGTACAGAATGAATTGTAGTTTTGTATTTTCTAACATCTTTTAGAATTCACAAATAATAATAAATTATTTAATTAGTAAAAAATTGTATCTTGGACTATCAACAATGTTCAAACACAAATGAAATTGAGTCAGGAAATCAGGAGACAGGAAGCTAATGCGTTGTGTTCTTAGTTGATGGACTATTCCAACATTGAATTTTTGAAGCTAATGCACGTGTACTCTACATAAATATTCATGAATCGTCGAACCCACATATCATGTGAGTGTGTAGTATTATGCGTCTAATAAGAGTCTATACATTTAAGATTTCAAATTGAACACAAGTACCTTTATATTATTCTTAAGTATAAGTTAGATATCTCAAACATCAAAATATTTCAAACTATGCAAACAATCCAATCAAAAAATGTGATGATGAATATGGAGTTTCGTTTATGTTATAGTGAATGACATCGCAAAATGACACCAAGGTGTGTAAACACTACTTCTAACGTACATGTGATGTAAATTGGACGAAAACCTAAGTGTCGCGTAAAACATGGCATTTAGATATTATGCACATACATGAAATGAAAGCGGTGCTGCTAGAAGAGCAACAACAACGGCAACAACTAGCATTCCCATTATTAATGCCGAAGATAGCCCTGGACAACATCCAACTCAGTGTCGTACCTATGGTCGTGACGACCCAAGGAAAATTTCTAAATTGGGCCCTCACATGTGTAATTTTTTTTTTTATCTAATTCAAAGGTTTGGACTAGGGTTGTTTTAAAACTGGGCTAAAACTCAATTTTTTTTTTTTTTTTTAAATGACAAACCTTTGGACCCTTCATTTTGGACCACAGGTCAGGGCCCAAGTCAGCAGCCTGCTTTGCCTTCCCTCAGGTCCTGCCCTGATCCAACTCAAGTCTTAACCCTAAGGATCATTATCGTTTCCAACTCCTTCAAAATAAATTTCACGACACTTTCTAGAATTCACTTTTAGAAAGGAGCATCAACAATTTAAATTCTATATAGGTTGTATGCCTTCTAAGAGTTGTGGTCGGTATAAGATCAAAACCGAGTTTTCTTATATTGTTCGTATAATATCTAGATTAAATTTCAATGCAGCTTGATTGAATAGTTTTCTTGTTTCGTTGAAAGGAAATGAGACATCATTGTAAACCCAAACTTCTTACGTGATAACTTCAATTTTTACAAATGAAATCTGTGTTGAGACATTTTTCTTCAATTTTCCTCTCTTTCACAAGTCACTTGTTGTTACCTTCTTGCATGTGCAAATCCATTTTGCTCGAAGTTAATCCACGGAGCCACATTTTGCAATTAACTTCAAAATAAGAATGTTAAAATAAGATGCCATAAATTTATATGAATTCTATTTCGTTACAAGTTTAATAGCTGATTTTTTTAAGAGGGAAAAGGCAAGAACTTAACTAATTGAACACTTTTGTAAGTGATATAATTTAACAAATTATTATTTCAAATTTAAAAGTAAAAGGCTAGACTTTTGTTTATAAATTAATTTACAAGGTCACCCTTTAGCACGACTTTAACAAATTATTATTTCAATTGTCCATGTTTGGTACCCATTATTTAAAATCTCATTTTGTTCAAAAATCATTTTTAACTATACATTCTATAAATAAAATAATGTACATATAAATCCCAAAAGATTTCCTACTTTTTAATCATATTTACACTATATTATAAGAGGCTTAAGTCATTTACTGTTCATATTTTCAACCATAACGACGTCGTTTTGTCGTTGTGTTTTTCCTTTTTTTTCCCCCTACGCTTGTGCCCTAAAAACAATCGAAATCATCCATTTTGTTTAATCTGTACACTGCAGCTTCCTCTTTTCTTCACATTTCCGCTGTTATCGACATCCACACACCACATCTTCAATTGCTCTTCAAATTTCTGCCGCTTTGGACTTCTCTTCTCCTTATCGCTGATCTCGTTGTCGTCGTCTCTCACTGCGAATTCACGGTGGCTTGCGATCGTCCCTGTGTATGTAGTTCTTTTTTCCATTTTTTTTTTATCTTTTCAATTTTTTTTTTTTTTATTTAATAACTGTATTCATTTTTTTTGGGTTCATGGAATTGAAGCTCGGTGTCGTGGTGAGTTGATTCGCTGTCTTCTCCGAAGTAAGATAATTTTTATTTTTTTCAAAAAATGTCGTCGATCTTTAAATTTCTTTTGAATATGAACACGAAATGTCATTCAAGATCTGGAATTTGATATTTGGTAGTAGGTATTTGGATAATGCTGCATTATCTGTTGAATCTGTGAAAGTGAGTGAAATTGTTAATGGAGTATCATCGTTTACTGTGAATGCAGAGGAGGAGAGTGATAGGCTTTCAATTGAGGGACACGGTCATAGGGTTTCGAATGTGGAGGAAAAGAGTGAAAAAGTTTTCTAAGATGAAAAGTTTCCATCTTCTACTATCTACAAAAGCAAGCATTTTAAGGTGTTTTGTTTGTGGTTTATTTCTTTCAACTATTGCAGTGATATCTACAAATATTAATTTAGCTTAATCCACTTTGCCTTTTGTGAGTATACCACATTTTTAAAGGTTTTCGAACTCTTTTATAGATTTTAGGAGGGAAAAATGGTAGAACAGGAAACTGTGGGCAGAATAGTAAATTGGGATATTTTGTCATTTGTTTAGTTGGTGGCGGGTGAAGTTTTCAAAATAATTAAAGCGTCAATCCATTATAAACAATAGGGGGAGGTAGTGTATATTAGTGCTGGAGAATGTTTGAGAGCTTGGGAAAGATTCAGCCATCTCGAAAGTCTGAACATTACATGTCTCTTCATTTATGTTATTCGCAAATGTAGTTAAAAAATATATGAAGAAAATTACTGCATTTGTCTCTTTCCTAATACAACTCTTGCTAAATATTTGTATCTTCATTTCATCTTTCTCAAACCACCTAAATAAAATGATGAGAGCTAGATTATAATAAATTTTGGGATATTTTAGTCGAGGATAGGGTGAATTCTATTCATTGACTTCATCATACTCAAATTAAGTCTTTAAGAAATTACAAGTGCTGTCATATTTTTGTGAAGAGTCTGAAAATGTGATGGTTATGATTATTTATTCTATTGTCTTAGATTGACCTGTTGATCCTTGGGTGATACAATTATAAATTGAAATTACCCATTTCCTGTGTTTAAATGTTCTGGTAATCGTCTTATTATTTCCATATGCATTACTGACTTCTGCTGGTTGCAAAGTTAAAATTTGGATTGCAGATTAGTTTGCACAATTAACTACAAAAATGAGTTTGAGTTGAAGAAATTCCAAGTCATAGTATAGTATCTGATTGATATATGAAAAACTGTAGGGATGAATCTAGAAGGAGGTCAGGTAGAATTTATTTGGTCATTTGAAGAGATCAATACATACATATTTTATTTTTATTTGTTTACTTTGGGTGTTCTGCCCTAAATTTTTTGTTTAAAATTTTTTTCTTGGGTACTTTATACATGATTTCAATAGTTTTAGTTGTTTTCTATTGTAATTTGAACACTGTTTAATATTTATTTTTCTATAATTGTTTTCAGTGTTGGAAGAGAACCTTATAGGTTTTGTTCTTCTAGGATAAAAAGTTGTGTTGTCAAGGCAAATAAATCTTCACAGCAGATCTTTCATTCCTTATGAGGTATTTTCATTCTTATTATATATATTTTCATTGTTGAAGAGAAGTTTATGGGTTTTATTCTTCTAGGCTAAAAAAAGTGTGTTGTCAAGGCAAATAAATCTTCACGGCAGATCTTCCATATGAGGTATACAAAAGCTCCTCAAACTTTGGAGTCAGTTGAGAACAAAAATCAACATTTTAATTAAATTGTTTTTTTTTTTTTTTTTTGTTAATCGTGATAGAATCGTGAACTAGATTTGATAGTATGATATGGTCTTTGTGTGTGTGTGTGTGTTTTTTTTTTTTTTTTAAAAAAAAATATATTCATTCTGAATAATATGAATTGGTGAAATTAATAAAATATTGGTTTAATAGTTGATTTATTTACGAAACATCGAAATTAAAACCACCTAATCACAATCTACAGAGATGTCCATAGAACGATGTAATGAAATAGACAAGGTGCATGAAAACGTGAAAATTTCAGATTTTACATAATATACCACAGTCAGATTTTACTCGATAGGTGTTCAGGGATCCTCATACATGAATGAATGACCGAGAAAATGCTCTAATTCATGAGAATTTCTCTAGCCTAATTTTGCAAATAGAATAAAAACTAGATGTTTATAGGCAGCATGTTACTGGATTGCACCTTTGCAAGGAAGGATATGGGGTTTTCTTGGAATCCTATCTGGATTTTGTGCAGTAAACTTTCAAACCTACATGAATGCATTGTCCTAACAAATAAAATTTAACATTTTGCAGGTTGTCGCCAAAAGGTTCCCATATGTGTTTATACATCCTCAAGTTTAAACGAGTACTGGGTATGAGATTCAAAAGCTGCAAACCCTACTCAACGCCATTTTACTTGAGGTATTCATCCATTAGAGGTGAGATAGGATCATGGTTTATGTGCTTATCTTGACCTGTTCTGTTAGGGACAAGTATGCCTGTATTGGATTATTTAAGTTCTTTCTTGGAAAAGTATCACGACTTATCATGCTTCTACATATTCTGTTAGTCTATTTTATATTTTATGAGTATTCTATAGGTTGTCAATCTGTAATATTTGTTTGCAATCAGACTTTCAGAAAGTAGTCAAAAAGTAGAGCAAGATAGGTTTCTGAAGGTTGATTAATACCATAGCAGTGCAGCTTTAGACAAACAGTTAATTGACTGCTTAAAAAACACTAGATAGCTAGCATAACTTCTAATAAATTTGGACAATGTCCATGTTGATTTTGTTCCATGAACATAAAGGCAGAGCATGCTACTATGATATGTATTGATGCCACAAGACAAAACCAAATAATATGGATCATGCAACTTGTGCTATCACCATACAGAATAATAGGTAAGGTGTCATTTTGATAAGGATTAGCTCTTCCTTACCCAACTTGCTCCATAATGCTCCATTTATATAATCGGCATAAATGAACTTAATTACACTACTCAAATTCGTGAATATTGAGTCATGTGAAAATATTCCGTGTAACTTGTATAATTAAAGAAATACACATTAAATCTAATGAGAACCAAGAATATAAATAGATGTTTTGAACGGTATCAAATACATTATTACATATAATCAGAGCCGTACCTGTGACTTTGTAGACCTGAAACAAACAGTAGTTCTTCGAGATATAGGTCATGGGCTTGACGCCGAATTTTTTTTTTTTAAAGGAAAAAACTGAAAATAAATATTAAATTCATATTCACATAAAACAAACTATACAAATTCACCATAAAATTGCAAAAAAATAAAAAGTTCAAAAGTATTAATTAATATAAAACGACCAACAAAATATTATATTTCATATACCTTAAAGTTTTATATTCAAACAAATCCCAATTTTATGGGCTTGGGCTGAGAAAAAAAAGGCCCAAAAATAACACGGGTCAGTGGGCCCTGAAGCAATGGCCTCACCTGCCTCTAGGCAGGTCCGACCATGCATATAATTCATGTGCTCGGACTAGTATTCTCCAAGAATTTACTATTACAAACCACAATATTTTAAAATAATGAGTCTCAAACGGGCAATCTTTCTTTATAAATTAATTTGCACGGTCTCCCCTTAGCACAACCTCAATAAATTATTACTTCAAATTTAAAAATAAAAGGTTAGACATTTCTTTGTAAATTAATTTGCAAGGTCGTCCCTTAGCACGACTTTAACAAATTCTTATTTCAAATTTACAGAGTAAAAAGCTAGACAGTTCTTTGTAAATTAATTTGCAATGTCGTGACCTTAATAAACAAATATTTCAAATTTATAAAGTAAAATGTTGAGACTTTTCATTTCAAAAAAAAAAATGTTGAGACTTTTCTTTGTAAAATAATTTGCAAGATCGCTCCTTAACATGACCTTAACAAATTATTATTTCAAATTTACAAAACAAAATGTTAGACATTTCTTTGTAAATTAATTTGCAAGGTTTCCGTCAACAAATTATTACTTGAAATTTACAAAGTAAAATGTTAGACCTTTCTTTGTGAATTTTGTTGGGAACCCGGGTTGCTCTACTCACAAAAATTGATTCCTTGTGACTAGATTATCTCGTTACAGGATTTTCTGTTCTATGTATTAAACTTAGAATAAATAATTTTGTCCACACAAACGAAAATAGATGTTACCCTTGTAGTGTGCTTTACAATAATCTCTTTTCCACTGCTTCTTGATTCCACCAAGGCTTCAAACCCTCAAGCTTTCCTTGGTGTTCTCCAATGACAACTGTGCAGGTGCGTGGTCACTTTTTTCAAGACCTAGGTTACACTAAGATTAGGGTTTATTTGTAAAGAGAAAATACACACTACACACTTTAGTGTGTGTCTCGCCACTTTGCCAACTAGGTTAAGAAAAATAGTCTTGGAAGACTATTTGTAACTTATTTACACTCAAAAACCCTACCAACCCTAGTACCATAACCCAGGTCCATTTCTGTACAGCCCAATACAGGTAAACCTATTATAGTGAAGCCACCGAGGGAACCTGATCGGACCCAATTAAACTAATCTCCAATAAATTAATTATGACCCGGTCAACTCCCGATCAGTCAAAATTAATTTATTAATCACATTCTATTCCATTAAAAGAACGAGATTGCACTCTTAGTAACATTAAAATTACTGAAACAATTAATCAATAATTATATCATATGACTTATCGTTCTTACATGTTACTCCCGTCGATCAACTCAAATATTCGGAGCAAGTTAAAATGACCAAAATGCCCTTCTCTGAATATTCATAAGCTCTCAACTCTCATCTTCTATCTGACAGTTCGATGTGATCACATCACAGAACTCAACAGTCACTGTCGAATTACTAAGATCAGATTCAACTGTCCACTAGAAGAACCAGTGAGATTATGATCATACCAAAAATGTGACATATTCCATAATACAAATATATGTTCCTCGTTAGTTTACTTTAATTCCCAGAGTATCGAGATATTGATCAGCAATTTGATCCCACCCATTGATACCTCAAAGAACTTCAAGTTAGTAATCGAAGTCCATTATCCGATTATGATTAAGGTTCCACGTACGATAGTCAAGTGAAATTAAATTTGTATGGTCAATGTCACAAATTAATTTCACGTGACCCCGTCCAATACGTTCCAAACGTACTCTCAATTTTATTACCAAAGTCAAAGATAGTTTTTAATAAAATTGAGACGATCTTATCAAAATAAATTGTCCATATTTATTTACTGATCGTGAACGTTAATTTTAGATCGAATTGCAAATTGATTTTTTCTGTGTTTAACAACTTAAACACTCAATCTGTAATATCAAATCAACCTATAGACAAACGCAACATCATATTAATACAATCAATTAATATTTTATTTTAAATGTCGTGAATTATACTCTTTGAACATATATAATTCCAACAAATTTAACTTACAAGGTCGCCCCTTAATGTGACCCTAACAGGCATAATTTTACATTTACAAAGCAAAATGTTAGAATTTTACTTGTAAATTGATTTATAAGGTCATTTTTAGCACGACCTTGAACGAATTATTACTTTAAATTTACAAAGTAAAATGTTAGACCTTTCTTTGTCAAATTAATTTACAAAATCACCCCTTAGCATTACCCTAACAAATTACTACTTTAAATTTACAAAATAAAAGGGTAGAACTTTTCTTGTAAATTCTTTACAAGTTCATCCTTTAGAACGGCATTAATAAATTACTAATTTAAATTTCCAAGGAGAAATTAATTTACTAGGTCACACTGGTAGAAAAACGCGAAAAAAAAGGGTTTAGGCGTCGGTTCGTCGAGAACCGACGCCTAAAACCGGTTCAGGCGTCGGTTCATGAAGAACCGACGCCTGAACCGGAGGTTTACGCGTCGGTTCATGAAGAACGGACGCCTGAACCGGAGGTTTACGCGTCGGTTCACCAAGAACCGACGCGTAAAGTCGAACGGCCTAAACCTAATATATTTAATTCAGATTTTCGCGCGATTTAACTCATTCCGCGCATATCTCTCTCTCACTCTCTTTCTCAACACTTCAACATCGAGCCGTCACCACCACCGTGCCTCCACCAACACCGCGACGCCACCAACACCGCGACGCCACCACGAACCCGCCTCCATCTCGTAAGAAATTTACTCTTATATGTGTGTGTGTGATATGTGTGTGTGCGTGTATGTATATATATACGTGTGTGTGTGCGTGTGTATCTATATATATATATCTGTGTGTGTGTGTGCGTGTATGTATATATATATATGTGTGTGTGTGTGTGTGTATATATATATATATATGTATATATCAGTGTGTATATATATATGTATATGTGTGTTTATATATATATATATATATGTGTGTGTGTGTGTGTTAATAATATATAAATATATAAAAATGTGAATTATTATATATATATATATGTATATATATATTTGGATGTATAAAAATGTGAATTATTATATATATATATTATAATTTTGGTATTGCAAATAGTTAATTGATATAATTTGAATTATTGGAATTATATTGAAATTATGCATGAAATGTTAGGTTATGAAATCATACTTTGAGCATTTTAGGAATTAAGAATTGATTTTGGATTAATTTTGGAGTGGTTGATGAAGTTGAAGTTTGATTTATTGTGTTTGAGTAGTGAATATGTGGAGGTTGAACATTTTTGTTGTATTGTGGCATTTTGATTACAGGTTGGGTAAGTCCAACTTATAGGGGAGACTCTGTCGAAATTACTGTTGAATTTTACAAATAAAAAATGAAGATAATAGTAATTATAGGTGATTTTCACTATCATAGAATTAACCATACTAAATAAATAACTAAACAAAATATACAAGTAAAATTATGAAGTATTCAACGTAATAAATTATCGTATGCATGTGATTTCAATTATTAATATATAGTTGGTTCAAGTATATAACTATCATTACAAATATTCACTCAAAAGTAATATTTTTTTTAATTATATCTTCGCATATAGGTTATTAGATATGGATCGAGATTGGATGTACGGCAGGCGTAATACACATGAATATTTGAAAGGAGTTGAAGAGTTTATGAAATGTGCGGACGAACACATGAGAGAGAAAGGTGAAGCAATGATTTTGTGTCCTTGTTGTGATTGTAAGAATCTGAGAAAGTTTCGTAGTTTTGAGCAAGTGAAGAGTCATTTGATTCGTCGTGGGTTTAAAGAAGGTTATAAACGATGGATATGGCATGGTGAGAGTATGCTTCCTAGGACATGCACTAGTGACGATGAAGGTGGACTGCAGGAGAATAATTTAGGCAATATTGATGAGAATGATGTGGAAAATGACAATAATGATATGATAGACGAAATGATGCGTGATATACAAGGGGAATTCATTGAAAAGCCTCATGTGTTCGATAGCTTGTTCAATGATTCTGAGAAGACTTTGTTTCCTGGATGTAGAAAATTCACAAAATTGTCTGCTGTGTTGAAATTGTATAACTTGAAAGCAAATAGTAGGTGGAGTGATAAGAGTTTCACGGCATTGTAAGACTTCTGATCACAAATTACAACTTCAATTTATATCATTGTTCGATCTCTATTTATTGGTGTCATTATTATTAGGTACCTTCATGAGTTATGTCAGGATTACGGTATTGATTCAATTGGATTCATGTCTCCGTCACACATTGCGTCGGTGTCGGTAAGAACAAATGCCAATGGTGTTGTAAATTATATGGACGAGACCATGAGGGCAATGCAAACAAAGAAATTCATTCTAGCACCGTATTTTCAGGAGTAAGACCATTCTCTCTTGTTAATAGTTAATTTTTTTTTTTTTTTTTGTAATTTGAAAAGCACATGTTTGAATTTGTATTTACATGTTCATAATACGTAGGAACCACTGGATGTTGCTAGTGATTTCTCCTCAGAAGAGTACGGTGTACTTATTGGATTCAGCTAGTGCATTTAAGCGTGACTTAGATATCAAGCCGCTATTGAATACGTAAGTTATGATAATTTTCATGAAATAATTGTGGAGTTGTGGTGAAATTGATTGTGGAGTTGTGGTTTCACTTTGATGAATATATGTTGTGATTGTTGAGAAGTTGTGATAGATTCTATAGCAACGCGTCTATTTACAGGTTTGATAAGTTCAATTTATAGGGGAGACTCTGCCAAATTTTTTATAGAAATCTTAGTTTTTGTAATTATTTATTTTGTAACTGGTTCGAATAATTTAATTCAATTTTAGGGCTTTCAAACTATACTGGACACAAGGAGGCATTAGGACAAGAGCCAATACAACGTGGCTAAAAATAAAGGTATGAAAACACATATTTAAAATATATTACAAATCTTTGAATTATTTTCATATTCTATTTAGTGTGATTATTAATGTTTGTTTTCATTGTGAAAATTTCAGTGTCCTCAACAGCCCGGAGGTTCTGAGTGTGGCTACTACGTCATGAAAAATATGTATGAGATAGTCACTGAACACTTTCAGCGTCCGTCGTTGAAAAAGGTATAAGTTATTGAACATGATAATTTTTAATTATTCCTTCATATTTTATTACAAAATAACTGATAATTCATTTTGATTATTTGTAGGCATTTAAAGAGTATTACTCAACGGAGGAAATTGCTGAAATTCAGAACTTATGGGCTAAATACTTCGTCGATAGGTGTGTGTAAATCGACGTGTATTCAAACTTCTATTTACTCAATTACATGTGACATTAACAATCTTGTAAATATAATTATTTCTCATTTATTTAACATTATTTTAATTATGTCGATTATATACATATTTGATGATGTGCATGTGGAAAATGTTCAGTCCACGTTTAGGTGATTGCAGGTCATGATCGACCTACAATGATCTGGATAATTGCAGGTGACGTCCAGGTCATTGCAGGTGACATCTAGGTCATTGCAGGTCATGACCTGCAGTGGCCTGGGTCATTGCAAGTCATGACCTGCAGTGGCCTGGGTCATTGCAGGTGACGTCCAGGCCAATGCAGGCCATGGCCTGCAGTGGCCTGGGTCATTGTATTTTACTCTATAGGCAAATGATTTTCGTGAAAAAAATATATATATATATTTAGGCGTCGGTTGTAATGAAAACCGACGCCTAAAAAATTTTTTTTTTTTTTTTTTCAACTTTACGCGTCGGTTTATCAACAACCGACGCGTAAAGATAGCATTTACGCGTCGTTTTACAACCGACGCGTAAAGTCTTTACTTTACGCGTCTACTTCATACGCGTCGCCACAAAAACCGACGCCTAATCTCTTAAATAACCGACGCGAAAGACTGTTTCTGTACTAGTGTCACCCAAATAGTTCGACATTAACAATTTATTATTTCAAGATAAAAAGCTAGATGTTAAGTCATGATGTTAGGACATCTTTAATGGATGTGTGAAAAGTGAAGGTGGATTGAATGAGAGAGAAAGAGAGATATATACTCCATTATTTTAAGATTAAATTGTGGAGAGAATGTGAATGTTGAAAGTAGAAAAAGGAGAGGAAAAAATGAAAAAAGAAGAGAGAAGAAAAAAGAGATATTAAAACGGGACCCATGATTATTTTTTTCACTATCTCTCATGCAGTTAAAGGTCTACCATTAAAAAAAGTAAAAATACCTCGTGAAAACGAAAGGTAAAGTTAGACGAAGTCATTTACATACAAACCCTCCGAAAAAATCCCAGTACAAAATCAAAAGATTTTACAAAATATTCATTCGGGACATTCCTCGAGACAACAACAAAAATCAAAAGGAAGCGAAAGCCGCCTCCGTTTGGTAACACTGTAATTGTTTATAAATTGGTTTATTTATGATTTTGAGGTAAAATGTGTGGTTGAAAAATGGAGAGATAAAATTTGAATGGTTAAAAAGTGGTTTCGAAAATTGTGTAGTTTATAAATTGTTTACCAAATGGTTGCTAAAGTCTCAAACTCGTTGTCATTGACTTCATCAGCTTCATCCTCGATTGGTGCCTGTTTCAAAGCCTGGGAATAAGAACCCAGGGCATAGGTGTAAAGGGCGAGCTTGTATTCCTCTGAGCCATTGAAGTCTTCCACCGCAGCCGACCTGAGCTGCCCTTCATTTTCCTTTGCAAGATTCATTTTATTGGTCGCTTTTGCTACCTCTCTCTTGGCAATATTGCGCTCTTAGGGCATTTGTTGAAGGTCGACCTCGAGCTGCTTGACCTTTTCCCGGTCACATTTGCACTCGTATCCTCGTATTGAACAAAATGCACCAACTCGCCAGTAATATCCCCATGCTCAAGGCCCCGAAGACTTAGGAACTGCCCGATGCTTAGCATATGTTCAAAGATCAGGAGAAATATGCCAGATAAGGGGCCTTCAGCGTCAAAAACATGTTCCGACTTGGACACAGGGGGTCAGGCCTCTGGTTGGTTAGTTTCCACTTTGAGTCTTTCAGTATGGGATGTCTCTAAGGTGGACGTCGTTCGATTTGATTCTAGTTCCAGAAGAACCAAACCAAACCATGAACCGATTGATTTTTTACTTATGGAACCAATTGATTTTTTTAAAGGTATGGAACCAAACCGCTTGGTCCTGGTTTTGTTTGGTTTGGTTTGATTTTGGGACCATTATTTGAATTTTAATTAATAAATGCTAATTAAAAATTGTTTATATCTGTTTTTCATTGGAATCCATCTATGTAGCGACCAAAAATTTTCAAGCATTTAAATAATTATTTTAAAATTATGAAAACTATGCCGCTGCGATCTCACCCATTTTTAAGTTAACGTCGCGACGTATTCGTCTAACCAAGTCGAGAAATGTAAAGTCCATTCGATTTTAATTAAATTTCGAATTTCCAAAATTTTATTATTTTATTTATTTATTTATTTAAATTATTATTTTCAAAATCGTTTTAAATTCCAAATTTCATCAATCTTATTTTATCAGTTTCATTCTTCCGACCCAGTTGAATTTGCGTGCGAATTTTCCTCGAACTACGTGCATTGCTTGTCAAGATTTCACACCCCCAACTCCCACCTATCACATCAATCCCATACCATACCACACCCTATCTCTACATTACCAATCTCTCTAAATTCACACTTCATCAACTTTTTTATTCTCAACCCTCTCTCACCCGACTCTACATTCCATTTCAGCTCCATTACAACTCCATTGCAACCTCCATTCAGTCCAGCAAGGTGAGAATTATTCCCCCCAGCCTCTCGCAGCCATTTCAGCAACCCAGCCACCATTCGACACCATCACCGCCTCCCCAGTGAACCATCATCATCATCACCACAATACTCAAACCACCATCAAGCTTGACCAAGAACCACCACCCAAACCGCCTGTAACACCATCACTTTCGTCCACTTCCCACCCACAGCCCACTCATCTCCTTCACCTCCATCATCAACAACACCAACGCAGCCACCACCCATTTCCACCATCACCACCGGCACCAGTCATCAAACCACCTGCAGCACCACCACCAACCACCGACAAACCACACTTCCAACCACAAGCCCCCACAGCCCTCAACCCAAATCGCACCCCTCACTCTCGGTTTCCACGCAAAACCCAACCCTTTTCCAAAGCCAAACCAAGAATAAACTAAGAAACATACCACATACGCTGACCTATTCGTCGGAAAATCGCGAAATAAGCTTCGCGCTCAGCCCCGGTTTAGCCTTGATTCTCGCACCCAATCAGCCCAAAAACCTTAATCCCTCCCTTGCCGCCGCTCGCTGCCACCTGCCGGTGACGTTGCGCCGGCACATCGCCGGCTGAAGCACCGGTTCTTCCTCGGTCGCACCTCCTCTCCTCCTCCTTTCTCTGCCAAAAATGGGATGGAAAGAGATGATTGTTTTTTTATTATAGGTTGATTTTGAAAAAAATACTTTTAGGCCCCCAAGTTTTAAATTCGTTTAAATCAGTCCTTTTAGTTTTGAACTTATCATTTCAGCCCTTAAGTTTTTAAATGATTTCAATCAGCCCATTCATTTTTAAAATCACTTATTTCGATCTCCACAATTTAATATCCATTTTGAGTTCCAACCCAAAGTTTTGAAAATTTACATTTTAGTCCCTCAACTTTCAAGGTATTCATGTTAGTCCTCGAACTTTCAAATCATCAATTTCAGTCCTCAAATTGTAATTTGTCATTTTAAACTATAAATTTCAAAATACTAATTTAACTTATTTTCTAATTGGCTAGATGAAGCGTACGAAGATTTAAAGGATTGAAGTCATTTCCCGTTTGACTTTGCACTCGTTGAATTTAAGGTAGACTCATCCCCTATTAATTGATTTAAATTATGATTGCATGTGAATGTGTATGTTATGTGACTTTTGTGAAAGTCATTTTTATGAAAAGAGACGATAATGTATTTCTTCGAAAATATTTATATTGTTATGCTTGTCATAACTTATATGATTTTATGCATGAGAAAGAAAGAAGAGAATATCTTGCAAGATAAATGATGATGTTATGCATAACTTACGTGTCTTAAGTGCACAAGACGAGACTATCCACACCCGATGATTTTAAAGAGCCTATGATTTTTCAAAGAGAAGATACGTGCTTTAATGCACAAGAAGAGACTACCCACACCCTATGTTTCTAAAGAGCCTGCATTTATGTGTTCAATTATATTGTAGATTAATTAATTTGCGATGAGTCTACTGAGTATTTCTATGAAATGCTCATGTCTATTTTAACAATATTTGCAGATTTCGAAGAGGGTGACAAGTGATTGATGATTGTGGCAATAGTCGTTAAATGGTTGAAAATCTTATTTTAATGATCTATATTTCCAAACATTGGATAATTTTGAGAATTTCAATTATTTGAGAAATTATGACATTGTCAATTGTTTTACAATATTAATGGCTCGATTTATTATTTCGAATTGTTTCATAAAGGTTTTAAATTTTATCGACCATTACAGTTTATTTAATGTTGTCAAAAATGAATTTTAGTTATTTCTTCCGCTAAAATATTATTTTAAAAGTTAGATCAGACGATGACGTGGTAAACCGTGTATTTAGAACTCGGGGCGCTACAATCTATATCATTATTAAATAGAAAATTAAATTTTTAGTTAACCAAACAAAAGTCTAGAAAAAGTAACACGTCATTCTAAATCGAAGAAGAAGAAACTCGTCTTAAGGAAACTCGTCGACTTGTCGAAACTTAGAGAATTGAACATAAAGGCCGTTTAGACTTATAGTTACAGATTACGATGAAGGTCTGACTCTGCCTATTCTGACGTGACATCGTGTGAGTTAGGGATTTGAGTTTAGGCGTCCGTTTGTTTCTCATTAAAATGAGATTTTTGCATTTTTGAACAGTGATTATATATTAAACTAATGCTTGGTGTACCTACGTCAGCGTCATCAGAGTACAGAAATCATTTTAACATGTGCTGACTCTATTACCCTCCATCTAAATTAACTATTACAAATGATAATAGACATTCATGAGCAATTTTGGAAGGAATATACAGTATAAAAATACACAGCATCAGCTGTGTCAGCCGACTGTACTTGGATTGTAGTTTTTTCACACATGGGCCCCATTGAAACAAAAGGAAGATTTGACAAAAAACTCATTTTAATGCAAATCAGATAGGGGCTAGGTTAACTCCTGAGAATTGACGAATTGAGTTAAGGTTTATATATACATAAATTTTTAAAAATAAACATTAACGTCGTCGCTGGTGACTAAGGAGTGCAATGATTGTTGTGTTATAGGATTGCAAGTAAAGTAATGTGAATGCGTGTCTATAATTGAAAAGAAGATAAATTAATTAAAATTTAGATTTATAATTATGGTAAATAACGTTTTTGTACATTTCACATTTATAATTTCAAATTTGAATTTTTTAGTGAGATGAATCCCCACCGATTTGTAAATATATATATATATACACTTGAGTTAATAGTTCTTGATTCTAAGAACCAAACAATTATTTTTTTTTATGTAGAATCGAACAAAACTGCTTGGTTTGGTTTGCTTCGATTATTTTGTCCACCCCTAAATGTCTCCCTGGGCCCGATGAACTTACACCGGGCCTTTTTGTATGTTTTCTCATAACAACACCTTCATTCATCCTCTTGGCGGGAGAAGATTGGGCTTTTAGCTTGGGCGGCAAGTTTAAGAGCCTCTGAGTCAAATGCCATCCTTGTTTTATTACAAGGGCACATGTTAGCTAACATAAGAAAAGAGGGGGGAAATAGGACGTTCTTTTAAAAAATTTACTATTACAAATCACATTATTTAAAATAATGGATCTCAAATAGGGGCTTAATAGACTAATGTCAAGCAGGGCTTCGTGGATGGAATGTGTGAAAATGGACCATTTACACACCTAAGGCATAGGCTGAGGTTGTCTGTGCTAAGAAATAAACATTGGGGGACCAAAGGAATGCAAAGGGTATAGATGAGGAACCATTTACACCAAATTCCTATACTTTTATCATCCATCGTGCCACGCACGCCTGCACGTTTGACAACTAGTAGAATCTACAAGCGAGATGCCTTTGCTGCAGCTTGCAGCCCAGGTAAAAAAATTGTTCTTAAATGTCGACAATTCCTTACAAAAAATATGATAATTTGCAGAAATTCACGGGCTTGGTGCACCAATGGAAGACAGACACTCGAACACCATGGATTCTTTTGAAACTAGGGAGGATTTGAAATCGATTTTACCATATTTACCACTGATTCTCCGTTCGTCGACACTATTATGGCCGCTGGCGGTGGTGGAAGCGCTGAAATCCTTAGCCAGAGGACCTCTGCACAGTAATGTTATCTCGGGTCAAGTTCTTGCTATCGCCATTTCCGACCTTCGTAATTCACTTAGCTTGGCAGATCCCTCTCTCCACCCCTCCGCACTTAACGGCTATGCTCTCTTCTTTGATGACGTAAGTAGTTATTTGTTTCATTTTGCTTATTCAAATTTTCGTTCATGACGAACATTATCTAATTGTGGTCTGTCATATAGTGATTTTTTGAATGATTTAATTCATTAGGCCAAAGCTTGCAAGTTTTGATAAGATTTAATATCTTAAGCATAAAATATGTTTTTTTGCTGCTTGGAGATACATTTTGTTTGTTTGGCGGGGACTAGTGGGTGATTAAATTAGAATATAAGTGATAATAAGTTACAGTCTGTTCAGCGGTTAAAGAATATTTTTTTTTTCCTGAGGTCAAATGTGCGGTTGAAAATTGGAATGAGAAAACATGTATGGATAAAAAGTGGTTTGAGAAATTGTATAGTTTAAAATTTGGTTAAGAAACCAAGTTTCCGAACTGACTGTTAATAAGTGATAGGACGTGGTCGTACTAAATCAATTCCCAAACTTTAAATTCAATGTTCCTGCAAGAATAGACTCCAAAGTGGGAATCTTTCTAATTCAAAGATAGAAATATTAAAGTATCCTAAACAAATTTGTTTCTCAATTGTTTGAGAGGCTATGAGTCGTATGAACTATGAACATGAAAAAATGCTACTGGATCTTATAAATGACTATCTAGGGAAATTTTAGACCAATGAAATATATTTACCAAGTTAAAAGAGAAGTTATGAGCTTGTTTGGTTTTCATGAAAATTTTCTCATTTTTCTACAGTATTCAATATCAACCATCAATTAAAAGTCAAGTCCACAATATTTGACTTTTTAAAAAAATTTCAATCATCCATTCTCCTAAAGATCACTATTCATTTCAAAAAAATCCATTTTAACTAGAATCCAGCACATACTATATAATACAACAGATATCTACTATTTACTTTATTATACTAAGAATTAGATTGTCAAAGGACAATGTACATAAAATGAAAATCATAAAAGTGAGGATGTTAAGGCCACACTAGAAGAAGAATACAAGAAATAGAAATGTGTGCCAACAAGTGTTGGAAAAAGATTTAATTTACTGACCCCTAAGTTATTTCAAATAAGCCTTAGATTTTGTTCTTGACATCTTATGTTCTAAAGGGTTCTAGTGAAGTAGTAAAACTCATTGCCTCATTCTTGTATTTCATTTGCACATTTTATTTGCTGAGTGAGGGATAATAAGAATGACTTATTCTAACCCATTTGGTTGGTTTGATTTTAGTTGATGAGTAGGGATGAGTCTGAGAAGTGGTTTGGTGAGGTGGTCCCACAACTGGCAGATTTGCTATTGAGGTTACCAGATTTGTTGGAGACACACTATCGAAATGTAGTTAGTTTCAATGGAATGGAAACTGGTCTTCGGTTACTGGAATCACAACAGCAGGGAATTGTGTTTCTCAGTCAGGTAAACTGGTGCAATAGTTTTTAAGCTTGATTGCTTGTATAGATTATTTCTAATGCTTATGCATTTACCGTAGCATCACCTGATATTTCAGGTTGACTAATGCAGTATTCATGTTCCTTTTACTTATTACTTGTTTTCCTCGAACTTTTGGAAGTTTGAATTGACGATTACATTAGTGTATGCTGTTATCAATGTCTGAACGTCAACCCCACTTTGGTTTATCCTCAACTGATATAAAGTTGAATATTCTTTTTATCTTTTGAAAATGAGATGTTACCTTCTAGGTGACGAAATTATACAACTTCGAGTTGATTTCTGAATTCAGATTTGGATGAAGCAGTTACTTGGTCAAATTTATGGTATGAAATTGCATTGGAATTTCTCTCAATTTTTAAGATGACTGATTTGGAATTTAAAATCGTTAGATTTCTCCTAACTTTTTAAAACCTCAAGCCATTTTACCTTTGCATTGTCACATGAGATCCACTTTCTCCGTGTATTGCTTAAAATGTTCTTTGCAGCAGCTATGGCTGTGTTTGATTTGTTTATTCTCTGATTCATGAAATTTGATCTGCTATTTGTCCTTAACTGAATTCAAAATGAGTTGTTAAAGTTTCCTACCAGGTGCTGAAATTACCACTTTCCAGCTCATTTTGGAATTATTTGGCTATGCAATTGCATATTTATTTGCAATCTGAAATTGCATCGAAATTTTTCTTCGCAGCTTTAAAATGACTGTATTTTAAAATCTTAAGCTTGCGTTAACTTTTTACTAATTTTGTCTATACTGTAGCATCAGAACAATCCTTATTGCAGTATAATTATACCTGCTGCAGGGGGTTTCCTAGTTACCACCTTTGGGAGAATGACTAAGCATGGTCTTATGATATAATAAATAAATAAAAAGGAAGAAGTAAATGAGAAACCATTCATTTCTACTCGGGTTGAGCAACTGTCCCCTTGCTTGCTTTAAATAATTGCTGCATATTGTTTTATTTTATTGTTTTTCAATGTGAATTACTCTTGTTAAAGGTATTTCAATTGGTTGTAACTTTACCTTATACAGGAATAACTTAATCCGGTTGTTTATACAATCACTTGGAAAAAAAATAAAGAAGAGTGGAACGGAACAAACATTCTGATATAAATAATCCCTTGCCATATTTCATTTCATGCATTGAAGTGTCCATTTCCCTCTTAAAGTTAGCAGTTCATTCTTCTGAATGGATTATGACTTGCATTCAGAAAGTATGAATTCTGATCAGGAGTACTTTTGTTTATTTCAGGAATTGATTGCTGCTCTTCTGGCTTGCTCTTTCTTTTGCTTGTTTCCAACCATTAATAGAGGTGCCAAACATCTTCGAGGAATCAGCTTTGATAATTTATTTGCGTATGTTTTCATCCACCTGCCGGATTATCTGATTTTTTTTTTTCATCTATATTGATAGCCGTTGATGAATATTTAAGAACGTGCCATTTTTTTTTTTAAATGTCCTGGTTATCATGTAGTTCCCTCACTGCCTCAGCTATTGTGTAAAGGACCTTAGATCGATAGTTCATTGCACATGCTACATTTTATGTAGTAAAATTTGAAAAAACAATGCATTGCATGTCATAGAAGGAAAACATCATGAACATGCTTAGAAATATTTTAGTAGTGTTCATAAAATCGAAAATGGGTTCGACCCGAAAAAGACAACATGTCAAGGATTAGAAGGTTGAATCGGGTCGAACCTGTTTCAATAAAAAATGAAATAATTATTCCAAAAATCATAATTTTTTTTCGAAAAAACAAGTTATTTTACAAGTAAAACAATATTTACTCGTTTAGAGATATAATCATTCATGCTTATTAATTAATTTATTATATTATAATTTATTTCAAAATTTTAAAATATTTAAGCCCATAAAAAATAATATTTAAATAACCTATTTTGAGAGAAAAGTATCAAAAGTTTAACAAATAAATAAATGATAAATACAAACAATTTTAAAAAAGGAGTGAAACAATTATCGAGAGAGAGAGAGAGAGAGAGAGAGAGAGAGAGAGAGAGAGAGAGAGAGAGAGAGAGAGAGAGAGAAGGAAGAACTAATTTACATCAAAAAAGTCAAACAAAAAAACAATTATTTAAAAAAAGCAAAAGAAACTGCCATCCCACATCGAAAATTGATGTGGGATGGGGTAGTCAATATAGACTTATAAAAGGACTATTGTGGAAGATGGGCTTAAGATGCAAAAATATTGCAAAGGGGCTGGCGGCGTGCAACCCTTGTTTTTAGTTTTTCATTTTTTGTGGGTATTTGATACAAATTATTAGTACCACGTTTGATGGGCTTTTTATATGTTAGACTGATAAAATATTGGTTTATTAATGGTTTAAACCAAGTTATTATTGAATTTTACCATTTTGGACCCATTAAAACGAGGTTTTTTTTTTTAATTATTTAAGAAAATTGGTTTTATAAACCCGGACCGTCGATCGGGTTGCGGTTTAACCATCAAAAACCGTAGTTTCCGGACCAGTTTTAAACTAACGGTTTTATTATCAAGGTTTAGTTTGGCGGCTGAAATAAATGGAATTTGATTTATAATGTGTATTATTTGAGTTTTTAAGGTAAGATGTGTAGTTAAAAATTAGAAAGAGAAGATGTGTGTAGTTAAAAAATGCTATGGGAAATTGTGCCCATTATAATTTGAATTATACTCTCTTACCAAACACAACCTAAATATGACCTGTTTTTCGACCGGTTTTTGGTTTTCCCGGTTGAACCAGTCAGTCCGATTAGGTTTTCTAAACATTGTATTTTAGCCTCCGTTCGGCAGCTTGACAGCCGCCATTTTTGGGTGTTATTTTAATTATCGTGGTAGATTTTGTGGTTAAAAATTGATTTCGAAAAGTGTATGGTTAAAAAATAATTTGGAGAAATGTGTTGATTATAAATGTGTGTTATAATCAATTACCCGAACACATTGTTAGTGATGTACAATTATATATGTATGTACTGAAAACCCATGTTATGTAAAGAATTTGGATTAATGAAGAAGGAGAGAAATACTATAAGTAGGAGAAAGAAGACTGGAGAAGAAAGATTGTGATTGTATTAATTGGAAATAACATAATTTCAAATAAGAGAAAGAGAGAGAGAGAGAGAGATTTTTTTAGGCATAAATATTTTTCCTCCCTTATCTATTCCATACGTGAGGCTTTTTATAGCCTTTTAAAGTGATAACCCACTCACTAAATTAGGCTACAAAATAGGAAAATAGTAAAACAACTTTACTTAACTTATCCACGAAAATAAATTAACAAACAAAAGGACTATCTAAACTAATTCATCCACTTTTTCACTTCCCACTTCATCCACGTTTCCATTTGTTGTTTTGCACGTATCAATCCTACCCCCTTAAGAACACCATTGTCCTCAATGGTGGACATTTTTTGAAATAATATATCGTTTCCTTCGTTTTCAATTCATAATTAAGTAGCTTATAGTTTGTCGGTAGCTCTGATATATTTTTAAATCCACTTTATGGAGGAAAGAAGCACTTCCACGGGATTCAATTTCAAATCAACAGTGTCAAAGAATACTCTCTTCCCAATACTATTCTTGGATGTTTCTCCTTCATTTCTACTTCCTCTGGCTTCGGGCAAACTGATAGAAGAATTTTGTTGCAAAATCTTCTGGTGTTGTGGAGCGAATACAGAAATTCCTTTGGCCGCACCTAGCACAAATTCACATGTAGCAGTAGAATTGGGACCAAGGCCAAGGAGCGCGTGCGGAAAGTGATCTGGCCTATCATAACCCAAACTAGCTTGACGTAGATGCGTAGAAGAGAACGCCAAAGGTAACTTTGAGTTGGATCGAGCTGCAAGCATGGTGACGAGTCTTGTTGCAGCGGTGGTAATGGTGGTAGAATCATCTCCAACTGGTGCCTGTGAGGATCGTAGCAATTGGAGTTCTTGCAAAATAGTCTGTAATGTGGTGTGAATTTTATCACTACGGGAATCATGAGGTCCCATAATTTTCGGCTCTGATACCAATTGTTATAAAAGAATTTTGATAGAAGAAGAGAAAGTGGTGAATCTGTCTAGATTCTGTCAAGAAGAAAAAGTAGGGGAGACTTGTATTTCATTAACTTCACATTCACCTGCATCCATAAAAAGATCAGCACGATTGGACCACGCAATGACAAAGGTTGGTTGTATGCGAAGAGCCTCAATATAGCAATTGTATGCCTCTTGCATTACTCCTTGAATTTCATCAGATTTCTAAGTATGTCGTGAGCATCAACCAAAGAAGGTTCCTCGTCAAAGATGGGAGGACCCTCATAAGTATTTGCAGGTTCCTCATCAAAGATTGGAGGTATTTACGAGTTCCTTGTCAAAGATGGGATGATTTGCGGAAGTTTGGTGAGATAATTTGGTTGGAGTGAATGGGTTTTTGTCTGAGTTATGGGAATGAGGAACTTGCGATGCTCGTAGCAATCGTAGTTCTTGCAAAATAGTATGTAGTGTGGATTGAATTTCATCAATATGGGATTCGTGACGTCCCAATATTTTATGAACTTCATTTTGGAAATCATTGATCTCATTGCAATTGTCCATAATCGGAATTGCGCTCTGATACCAATTGTTATGTAAAGAATTTGGATTAATGAAGAAGGAGAGATACTATAAGTAGGAGAAAGAAGACTGGAGAAGAAGTCAGATTGTGACTGTATTAATTGGAAATAACATAATTTCAAATAAGAGAGAGAGAGAGAGAGAGAGTGAGAGAGAGAGATTTCTTTAGGCATAAATATTTTTCCTCCCTTATCTATTCCATACGTAAGGCTTTTTATAGCTTTTTAAAGTGATAACCCACTCACTAAATTAGGCTGCAGAATAGGAAAATAGTAAAACAACTTAACTACTTAACTTATCCACTAAAATAAATTAACAAACAAAATGACTATCTAAACTAATTCATCCACTTTTTCACTTCCCACTTCATCGACGTTTCCATTTCTTGTTTTGCACGTATCAACCCACTGCAGTACAACATGCACACATTTATGCTTACTGGGTAATTTTAGTGGTTGTTTTGGTGAGAGTGCTTGAGGTGCATTCGCCTGTCTATTCATTATGCGTCAATGTAGTACAGGGTTCGAGTTAAGTTAATACACAAATTAGAACAATATAAATAAGATGCCTTTTTTGGCTTTTTTTCTTTTTCTTTTATTTCATTGTTTATGTGGAAGCAAGCAATCATTTGACATATCACCCTTTGTCTTCCCTCTTCAATTTGTCAGTGTTTTGAATTTATTTTCTTGTTTTTTCTCGAAGATTGCTGAACTATTTTACGACTTACGAGTTGTGAGCAGGAGGCTAATCTAGTCACTAATTTCTTGTGGGGGCTATTTGTTAGTTATGGACAGTCGCCACCAACAAGGAAGCTGTATTTTCCCAATTTTCTTTATTGAAGATCTGTCCTTTTTTTTTTTTTTTTTTTTTTTCTTGAAGCTGACAGACTCATCTAACCTCCTGTGTTTTCAGGTGTTTATATGACTCTCATGATGTGAAACAGGAAAATAAGATAAAATGCATTGTTCACTATTTTGAGGAGATATGCTCACATATGCCTATGGGAAATGTCTCTTTTGAACGAAAAGTTCTTCCACTGACGAATAGCCCCTCTCTCATTTCTTTCCCTAAGGCTAATTTTTGGAGCAAGTCCAGCGTCTCCCTTTGCCGTTTGGAGGTATGAACAAATAATCATTATTTATCTAGAGGTTTGAGACTTAGAGTTTATTTCACTTTGAAGTTAAAGTTCTTGTTTAGAGCAATCAATAGCCTTATTGGACATGGACGCTGTACTCATCCAGTCTGGTCCTTGGAGATCAAACCAGTCAAGGGCTAAGGAAATACTGGTCCAGCTGGTGGGTCAAATCGTTCTGTGGTTGAACCAGCATGTGGCATACATTAATACTTATATTCATATTGAAATAATGACAAAATATGTGTGATCATTATTCTTTGGGATGCAGATATAGAAAATATTGTCTCTAATCAGGTTGTATGATTTAGAAAATGAATTTTGAAAATATTAGAATAATAAATGTTGTTAAATGTTAACTATGTTTCATAAATTATTTTCATATTATTTTCTTGTGTTTAAGTGATTAATTAAATATAAGTAATTATAAACTTTGGGTAATACGGAAGATTCCGGTTGTGCCCAAGTGGTTATGTTGTCAGTGTCCCACACCCTAGGTGGCTATGTCTAGGGTTCGACTCCCCTTCTCCCATCCCCTATATTTACAGAAAGAATATAGGGGTGGGCGTGTTGGGTTCAGTCCTGGAATTTCAAGAACTAGAACCAGGCATGAGTTTTGGTTCGGGTTAAAATTCTCTCCCCTGGTCTTAGTTCTTACGTAATACTATTAAATTTTATGCTTTATCGACGATGACTGCTCGATTTTTCTCATTTGACTCTTAAAGAATTGCCAGCTTATATTTTGAGTTTTCAGTCTGTTTACCTATAAGTATCTCCCGCGCGTCTTAGTTCTTATGTAATACTATTAAATTTTATGCTTTATCGACAATGACTGCTCGATTTTTCTCATTTGACTCTTAAAGAATTGCCAGCTTATATTTTGAGTTTTCAGTCTGTTTACCTATAAGTATCTCCCGCGCACATAAGGTGATGTGTTGCATTTAAATTTACAGTTTATTTTCGAGAATAATGTTTCAAGAATAAATTTTCAAAATTTTGCAAAGTCATCTGGTATGTCCCATGTTTGGTACTTGATATTGTTCAGTTTCTTTTTCCTTTTTCATTTTGCAGGTTTGCGATTCTGGTTTGATTGAAGATCAACCCGCTGAAGCTCTTGAAGTAGATTTTGCAAATAAATGCATAGGAGGCGGCGCGCTTCGCGGGGGCTGTGTACAGGAAGAGATTCGTTTTATGATCAATCCAGAATTGATTGTTAGCATGCTTTTCTCCCCTGCAATGGCAGACAATGAGGCTATTGAAATTATTGGTTCACAGAGATTCTCCAATTACACTGGATATGCATCTTCATTCTGTTTTTGTGGCGACTACAAGGACGTCAAGGGCGTCGATCCAATGGGAAGGCGTAAGACAAGGATAATTGCAATAGATGCACTGTCTCGTGTCGGTATGAGACAATACACACCGGAATGCCTTCTCCGAGAGATTAACAAGGCATTCTGTGGCTTTTATGATCAATCCAAAATACAGCAATATGAAAATCTGTTTGTAGACACTGGATTTTCAGAAGCTGAGTTTGATGAAGGCATCAGAGACCCTCTTGGAAGTTCCACGAGAAATCTTTCGACTTCATTTCAATCAGTCGATGAAACTTCTAGTAACCGGCCGATGAGGGACAATGAGCAGAAGTGGGATGACAATAATGTTGGTATTGCGACAGGGAATTGGGGCTGTGGTGCTTTCGGGGGAGATCCTGAAGTGAAAACCATAATTCAGTGGCTAGCGGCGTCTCAAGCACTAAGACCTTTCATCTTATATTACACATTTGGTTTGGAGACCTTGAGGAAGCTTGACAAGGTAGTGCAATGGATTGTATCCCAAGAATGGACTGTGGGAGAACTTTGGGAAATGTTGGTCGAGTACTCGAGGCAGAAACTGAAGAAACAAACCAAACTCAGCTTCTTCAATTGGCTTCTTCCCTCATTAAATAATGATGATGATGATCCCGGGAAATGTTGGTCAAGTTGTTGAGGCAAAAACTGAAGAAACAAACTGCATTTTCTGTGTTTCTTTACAAAATCTGTTTTCTGTTTTCATTTTCTAAAACAGTACAACAAAACGTGCTTTCTGCATTTTCGAAAATAGAAAATAGCTGGAAAACAGGAAAGAAAAACAACCTTAGCTTCTTCAATTGGCTTCTCCCCTCCCCTCCCCTTCTCATTAGATAATGATGATTCATTGATGATGGAGGTGTCATTTACTCGATGAAATCTGCACGTCTTTGATTTTTTATCGTCGTTTTTTGAGTTTCTGAACTTCTTTTAGATGTTTTTTTATTGAACTGAAAATATGGAATTACACAAATTGTATATAAAGATGTTTTGATGTTTGTTTTGTTGAGACAATGTTGTGTCTTTTTGTGTGTGTGTGTGTGTGGATGTTCTTGTTTGAAATGGGTAAATTTCATTCGAGGTCATTGAACTTTAGAGAGAATTTTAATTGAGTTTCAAAATTCATTACCTCCATCTCTCCACGTCGCCTCTAGTCCATTAAACTAACGATATAGCTTAAGTTTACCGTGATATTATTGTAACGTATTTTCGTTAATGCTTATTTGAAAGAAATTATAACGGGATTATCCTGAAGAGGAGTATTATCACGTGGTTAACAAATGAGTAATAAGGAACGAAGTATTTAAATTATATAGTTAAAAAATGATTTGAAAGAAAATATATCATTAGAATTAGATTTTTTGTAGATTTTAATAAAAGTTAATGAGGTGCATGGCATGGTTGAAAAATTGTAAGTCATATAAAATACGGGGTTGAATTTGAATCGTCAACGAGAGTTATGTGATTAAAAAGTAACTCGGAGAATACATGATTTATAACGTTTAATAAATCAAATAAATTTGTTTATAATTAAACAATTTCTAAGTCAACTTTTTAAACATAAACACATTCTCTCTTTCATTTTTAACTTCTATTTTTTACCTCAAAAATATAAATAATAAATCTATTTATAAACCAAATGGTCGGAGGAATTTTAAAAATACCCAAGTCAAACATGGGCTAAGTCAAAATACTCTAACTTTTTCAAAAACTAACCAAAATACCCATTTTTCTTTAAAATGACGTGTATACCCGTAATAACCATATTTCTCTTATACCCTTCGTTTATCTCATATTTCATATTTATATTAAAACGAAAACAATACAATTCTCACTTTTCATTATTCTCTCGTTTTTTCATCTGTTTGTGCTCAATACGCAGATAAATTATTCTCTCATTTTTTATCTGCTTGTGCTAAAAAAAATCTGCAAAAAATATACAAATCTCAACTAAAAGATTTCATTCGCTACTTATCGGTAAGCTGATTTAGCAATATTTATTATACTGTATTTAATTTTGTTCTCGTTGTATTAAACTTATTCAACAGATCTATAATTTCAGTAACCAAAAATTAACGAAAAATTCATATATTGTTAATTTTTTAGTTAATAATAATTATAGATCTATAATTATGTAGACTAAACAATTAAAATTAATATGGTGAAGTGTGATTTTTATCAGTTTAGTAACAGTATTGGAAAAATTGAACATTAGAGCGGAAAAAAGGTGCCTGCGATGGTTCGGCCAGACCAATGCAATGGGCCCGACCCTATAATGGTCCGGCCGGACCAATGCAGGGTTCGGCCGGACCATTTCAAAAATAATTATTCTAACATATTTTTTTACATTATAAATAAATTATAAAATTCTAAATAATTTTTTTATTCTTAATATTATTTATCATATGTTACAAAAATAATTTCATTACTAAATAATGTCATAATGTGTTAATAATAGTTACAAATAAGATATGTAATTATAATTTCATAATTTCATAATAAAAATGAATTAATAATTTCATAATAATTAGAAATAAGATATGTAATTATAATTTCATAATGCAAATAACAAATTTATTAATAATTTTCAAAATAAATATAATTAAATAATGTTTAATTTTCCTACTTGTTTATTTACGTGCGGTAGTCTACAATGTAGAATGGTTAAATATTGCGGAAGCATGGTCCGGCCGGACCGAGGCTTCGGCTCGACAACTATTTTTTTTACAATTATTTTTTATCAGTTACTCTGATTTTCCTTAACTTGTTGTTTTGAAATTTTATTATTTTTAATTAATGCAGATATGACTTTCATACCAGTTTCTTATTTTGGTGAATTCGTGGTTGATGAAAATCTGCGATGGTCATGGAAATATACAAGTGATCAAAACATTTCTGTAATTTTGTTAACTCCAAGTATGTCATTTACAGACATGTACAACAAACTACAAGATCAACTCGAAGTTAATCCATCTAAATATGATATGAAATTTGGATTTCTATATAACTCTAATTCTACTGTTGCATTGCCACCCTTATTTGTTACTTCTGATGTGCAAATTACGTGGTTAATTGAGGTGAATAAAAAGGAAACTATTCCTCTCTGTGTAACTTTAGTACGAAAGGATACCCCCGAAATCAGAATGAAGAATTCGATGGTGGGGATCAGAATGTGAATGATATTTGGAACACATTAGAAATAGTTCGTGAGGATGATGATGTTATCCCTGATACAGTTCCTCTTATCACCCATAGAGGTCACGATGTAGTCGGAGACAATCAGGAGGACATTCCATTTACAAACAATGATCTGATTAATTTATCCAGACGTCAACATGAGCACTTCGAGAACTCACATGCTAGGCCAAGTTCACGATCGACTAATTGTTCACGTGTGGTTCTAGATGATGAAGATTTGGAAGTCCAGCAATTATTTAATACCAAGCAAGATCTCCAAGAAGCGGTGCACAGTATTGTACTTAAGCACAATTTCGAGTTTAAAGTGAAGAAGTCAGACAGGAGTACCTACACAATTGTCTGTGTAATGATAATTTTAGTTGGCGTCTGCAAGCAACGAGGATGGACACAAATCAATTCTTCGTAGTTCGCAAGTATGCACGAGAGCATACTTGTCAAGTGGGCATTCGTCGAAATGATCACAGACAAGCTCGTTCATGGTTTATAGGACGACAGATAATGCATAAGTTTGATGACCCAAGGACTATTTACAGACCCAGAGACATCATTAACGATGTGCAGAGAGATTTTGGGGTGACCATGAGCTATCAGAAGGCTTGGAAGGCTAGAGAATGTGCGTTAGAGGATTTAATGGGTTCACTCGAGGAAAGTTATGCGAAATTAGCCAGGTATTTTCATAACATGTCGAGAACTAATCCTGGTTCGACATTCTTTATTGAGGCTGACGATGACAATCGCTTCAAGTATTTTTTCATGGCTCTTGGACAATGTATAAATGAATTTAGAAGATCGATGCGACCTCTAATTCTAATAGATGGTACAACATTGAAAGCTAGATATGAAGGGAAGTTAATTATTGCTACATGTCAAGATGCCAACATTCAAATATACCCTCTTGCGTTCGGCATAGTGGATAGCGAAAATGATCTAGGGATGAATTGGTTTTTCTCAAAGTTGAGGGAAGTAATTGGAGATGTCCATGAGCTTGCTTTTATAACTGATCGCGGAAATTCTATCATAAATGGTATAGCTGAAGTTTTTCTCGAGGCACACCACGGTTATTGCATGTACCATATACAAAGAAATTTGAAGACGACGTACCGTGGTACTGGGATCGTTGCCTTATTTAAGAGAGCGGCAGAGGCTTACACTTTTGAAGATTATAATAAGTTCGTGATCGAAATAGATAACAAGAGTAAGAAAGCCTCGGAGTACTTAATAGATAAATTGGGGATTCAACATTGAGCACGGTGTCAATTTCCAGGACGTCGATACAATATGATGACGTCAAATAATGTGGAGTCTTTGAATGCATTATTTAAGAAGGATCGAGAGTTACCAATTCTGGCAATGATTGCGAACATTAGGGAGAAGTTACAGGTTTGGTTTCACGATAGACGCGAGGAATCTCAATCATGCACATCTTATCTCACCCCTGCCATGGAAACTAAACTCTTCAAGACATTAGACCTGGCTAGAAGGTTGGGCGTGGAGCCACTGGATCAATTTAGATTCAACGTTGTATGCGGACGTAATGTTGGTTATGTTGTGGACTTGAATGACAACACGTGCACGTGTAGACAATTTCAGCTTGAGCGCTTTCCATACGCTCATGCAGTTGCAGTTGCTAGACATAGGGGCTTTTCACCACAGTCATTATCAACTGAGTACTATACCACTGCTTTGTGGAGAGAAGCATATGTTGAAACTATATTTCCTCTACCAAATGAGGGTGAGTGGGAACTTCCCGAACACTTGCTCCCGCTTGATAATTTATTGCCACCGAATGTTCGAAGACGTACTCCTGGACGTGTACGTACGTCTAGAATATCATCTACTGGAGAGTTTCCCTGACCGCGAAAGTGCGGCAGGTGCGGCGCAGTCGGTCATACTCGCCAAACTTGTACTAGTCAGATTCCCTTGAATAATTAATTTTATCACTATTAAAACTTTTATTGTAATTGTAGTGTTGTTGATAATAAATTATCTTATTTTGTCTATGTTAATAAAGTTCGTGAATTGCTTATTATACGATGAAAGATGATAAATGTTTCTTAGGGGAAAAAAAGATATTTTAGGGTTTAGGGTATAGTTTCTATTTTGGGGTTTGGGGTATAGTTTTCTATTTTGGGGTTTAGGGTTTATATATATATATATATATATACTATTTTTTTGTTCCAAAAAATATATTGTTATCTATACTTGTGAGGCAATTTATTCAACTAAAGAAATTGACAAATAAAAACTATAATAAATAAATTGACAGTAATAAAGAAATTGACAAATAAATATGTATACACAATTACATATAAAAACTATATATACACAATTACAGTACTAGTCAGATTCCCTTGAATAATTAATTTTATCACTATTAAAAATTTTACTGTAATTGTGGTGTTGTTGATAATAAATTATCTTATTTTGTCTATATTAATAAAGTTCATAAATTGCTTATTATACGATGAAAGATGATAAATATTTCTTGAGGAAAAAAAAATATTTTAGGGTTTAGAGTATAGTTTCTATTTTGGGGTTCGGGGTTTAGGGTATAGTTGTCTATTTTGGGGTTCGGGGTTTAGGGTATAGTTGTCTATTTTGGGGTTCGGGGTTTAGGGTTTAGGGTTTATATATATATACTATTTTTTGTTCCAAAAAATATATTTTTATCTATACTTGTGAGACAATTTATTCAACTAAAGAAATTGACAAATAAAAACTATAATAAATAAATTGACCGTAATAAATAAATTGACAAATAAATATATATACACAATTACATATAAAAAATATATTTTTACATCACTAAATCTTATGGATCACAATTGTAGGTAAATAAATCAGTAGCCAACTTTATTCTCCACTTTTGTATATGTTCTTGATTGATCATCTTGACATCTCGTCCGATGCTCAAGAACTCAATATATTTTATTGCAAAAATCCTGCAATCTCCACTGTAAGTTAAAAAAAAACTTTAGTGAAATAAATGAATATAGTTAAGAATTTAATTAAATACTAGAATACGAGTATAAGAAAATTTACTTGACACCTTGTTTGGAAATCCCCTTGATCCTCTCAATGGCTAGTAAATTATCGACATGAATTCAGCACGCTTAGCCATTAGAGGAACAATGAATGCCAAGGGCATCAGAGTTTCTTGGAGCTGGGTCTCTGTGAAACAACCATGTTCGGAGTCGTACACATACATTTTCGATTCGGCGAACACAACCTCAACAGCAATGATGTGCGAGTTCCTAATTACCGGAATATAGATGTGTGTACAACCCGTCCACGACTGGCCATACACGGGCTCTGCCCCTACCACGTAGTCCAACATGTAATCTGGTAACACGTACGAGGTAGGGCTGCTTTCGAACATTGAGTACTCAATGTCGACAGCGTTTTTAAAGCCGCAACACAAGATCACTCGCCCGAGAAAGCCGAACGATTTCGGGTACCTGCTAGCCCGATTGCGCAGCAACTCCATCGCAAGGTCAACATGCTACAACATAAAATATTAGTGAATTAAATATTATTTAATCAACAAATAATATAGTGAGTTCACATAATTACGATTATGCACTCACATCGTCGGCAAGCCAGCTCCGCTTCTGAGAACTATTGCGAACCAATCTTTGGCATCCGATATTGTTTTCTTCCCAATGGCGAAGCGAAACCTGAATGAATAAATAATTAGAGATTCATATATAATCATTTTAACAGTTAAGAAATAAATAAACAAAAACATAACAAACTTACTTCGACTTAAGTTGAGAGTACCACATATCGAACACCTTTTGCTTCGCCGAATCGACTTCGTGGAATAAGTTGACATAAGTGCCATCCATGAATGTCCTCTTCTTCGCCTCGGCTGTGAAGGGAGAAAGAACATGCTGTGAGGGTTGTCTTGTCCTCTTACTTATAATCTGCTCATTCACCTCGACAGTACGTTTCCGTCCCCTCTTCTCGACCATATCCGTCAGCCGCTCAGTCGACTCATCCTCTGGCACCTCCTCCTCCTCCGCCTCTCGATGCACCTCCTCCTCCACCCCCCGAGTCACCTCCTCCTCCGCCTCTCGAGGCACCACCTCCTCCACCCGAAGCCCCTCCTCCTCCGCCTCCGCCTCCCGAGGCACCTCCTCCGCCGCCCCCCGAGGCACCTCCTCCTCCACCCGAGGCACCCCCTCAATCGGCACCCCGTAAAAATCTTGCTCCGTCATCTGAGCTATCATATCATCCATCTCATCATGCTCTGGCATCATATATGAGGCTCCATGCCCACCTCGGAGCTCATCCCTAAGGGCGTCGACCTTACCTCCGAGGGTGTCGACCTTCACTTCGAGGGCGTCGACCTTACCTCAGAGCTCATCCCCAAGGGCATGCATCTCATCACGAATGACCCCCACCAGACGCTCAAACAAATCGTCAATGTGAGGTACTGGGCGCCGAAAACAAAAATGACAATTGATTATTTAACTCAAATATTATAACATTTAAATGTGATCATTAAAATACTATAGTTTATTGAAAACTGAATCCATTAACATACCGGGGGAGTAGGGGAGCGTAAAGGTCTGCTAGATGCCCTCGGTGAATGAGATCTCATGAGCGGCGGGGACATGTCTCGTATTGGACTGCGTTGATCCTAGATATAACAAAAGTGAAAATTAAATGTCGAATATTGTTTATTTAAGATTTTACAAAATTTTCGACAGAGTCTCCCCTTAAAATTGGACTTAGCCACCCTATAAAGTGACATCAAAATGTCATCATAAAGTAAAAACATTCAACCACGACAATTCAAAACACCAATCACAACTCAATAATACTCTCATATCACCGACTACTCCAAAAATAATTCTAACTCAAAAACATATCAAATTCAAATTATAAACTCCAAATAATATAATAGGAAATAAACTAACCCCTAGTAAAATATTATAGCTTATTGAATTCATGAACATACCGGAGGAGTGGAGGAGCGTAAAGGTTTGCGAGATGCCCCCGGTAAATGAGATCTCATGAGCGGCGGGGACATGTCTCGTATTGGACTGCGTTGATCCTAGATATAACAAAAGTGGAAATTAAATGTCGAATATTGTTTATTTAAGATTCTACAAAATTTTCGACAAAGTCTTGATGAGATTCGAAGTGCGGAAGAAACGCTGGAAAGCTCCGAACTCAGGTTGTGGTTGGACGGATGAATCATGACCCGATATTCACGACGCGATGGCTCGACGATGCGGAATAAAGAACCACGACTTTCGAAACGCCACAAGGAATTGGCCAATCTCCTTGATAAGTCTCTGATTTGAACGCCACAAATGATGGAATTTGGCCATAAAATCAGTCGGCTCAAGGGCTTTAGCCCATGAGTTTTGCTTAGTGGCTCATTTCTACTCGAAACACACATATTATGCATCTAATTCCGACATGGTTGACTGGATTGCACTTTTATTTGGCTTGAATATTTAACTTTTTTCGTCAAGCCTGCTATGACTCCGATTGTCGAGGGTCCGGAACACATCATACCCTCCTTCTTTAGGATGATTCGTCCCGAATCATAGCTTTGTTCCTATTGTTTCACTTTACCTCCTGGATCAAACGGAAAATTATTGCATCCATACCAGAGGGATGACCAATAGTATCCTGTAACTTGGGTTACATGAATGGATTGAAGTAGAAACTCCTGTGGGCATTGGTGGTGTTGCCCAAATTTCCAAGTACATTTAACCTGCAAGACAAAATTAAATAAAGCGGGGAGGAAAATGTTAGGTTCATGAGGTACAAGGTATGGATCCTTGTATTCATGAATTATCACCGTCAACTCCTCCTTTGGAACCACAAGGCCCTTCTCTTCACCTCGTTCTTCCTTTGCAAGTTTTCGTTTATTCCTCTCTACTTCTTTTCTCTCAAGCACCTCTTTAATATTTTTACTTTCAAATTCAACCACATCTTCTACCTCCACATTCGTATCACCATGTTCGCACACTACCTCATCACTATCCAAATGTGGATCTTCCAATTCAACGCTCAAATCTTGAAGTTCAACCTCAACTCCCAATTCCACCTTCTCCTCATTAAATTTTGGAGTTTGTTTATTTGTTTTTAATTTCAACTCTCCCTCCTTCTTATCAATATCCTTATCCTCATGATGCCTCCTATTATACGACTTTTTACTCTCCTTCCTTACCCTCCGTGAATCTTCTAGTGCTTACTCTAATGTCAACCCATATAGTGCACATGTTTTCCCTTTCTTATGGAATTGGTATATGTGCATACTCTTATCATAAACAGCCTCCCTCCTATGTCTCCAAGGTTTTCCCAATAAAATATGATAAGATTTTAATGGCGCTACATCGCACCATACATCCTCACTATACCTCCCTGGGTGATAGGCACTAGAACTTGTTTGGTTACTTTGAAATTCCCAAACTCCCTCATCCACGTCATCCTATAAGGTTTATAGTGCGGTTCTAGGGGCAATCCTAATTTTTCAACCACGGTGCTACTAACGAAATTAGTAAAGCACTTTCCATCAATCGCCAAACTGCAGCCCTTATGATCCACATAACACCTAGTTTGGAATAAACAACTGGGATCATAATCCATTCCTTATGTGGTGTTAAAAAAATTCAAGAATGAAGATGATTTAGATATCAAATAGCAAGAACGACTTTTATTGACTTTGAAGGAAATGAATACCAATAATTTTAAAGAAACTCAAGAAAGTGGTTCTTGAATTTTGGAATGACTTTTTTTTTTTTAATAATGAATTTTCGGAATTAAATAATAATAATTTTTTTTAAATAAATCCGAAAAATTCGACACGAACACAACAAAACAAACGGAACAGGATTTGGATAAGAATAGAACAAAATAAACACTTTTGAATTTTTATATTGATCAAACTTGAAAAAAAAATTACTGGCACGAAGAACACTCAAGAAAAGAAAGACTCAACAACAAGACATAGATGATTTTTATGGGACTCGATGATAAATATAAAAATCAAACTGGATAGAAAAACTTGAATTCAGAGTCCAGCTCTGATACCAGATGATGAGATTCGAAGTGCGGAAGAAACGCCGGAAAGCTCCGAACTCAGGTTGTGGTTGGACGGATGAATCATGACCCGATATTCACGACGCGATGGCTCGACGATGCGGAATAAAGAACCACAACTTTCGAAACGTCACAAGGAATTGGCCAATCTCCTTGATAAGTCTCTGATTTGAACGCCACAAATGATGGAATTTGGCCATAAAATCAGTCGGCTCAAGGGCTTTTGCCCATGAGTTTTGCTTAGTGGCCCATTTCTACTCGAAAAACACATATTATGCATCTAATTCCGACATGGTTGATTGGATTGCACTTTTATTTGGCTTAAATATTTAACTTTTTCCGTCAAGCCTGCTATGACTCCGATTGTCGAGGGTCCGGAACACATCAAGTCTCCCTTTAAAATTTGACTTAGCCACCCTATAAAGGGACATCAAAAGGTCATAATAAAGCAAAAACATTCAACCACGACAATTCAAAACACCAACCACAACTCAATAATACTCCCATATCACCGACTACTCCAAAAATAATTCTCAACTAAAAAACATATCAAATTCAAATTATAAACTCAAAATAATATAATAGGAAATAAACTAACCCCTAGCAAAATATTATAACTTATTGAATCTATGAACATACCGGAGGAGTGGAGGAGCGTAAAGATCTGCGAGATGCCCCCGGTGAATGAGATCTCATGAGCGGCGGGGACATGTCTCGTACTGGACTGCGTTGATCCTAGATATAACAAAAGTGAAGATTAATTATTTAACCTAAAAGGTAAATAACAATCTAAAATTACATTACATACCAGTCCACGCATGTAGTCCTGCTCCTCCTCTACGGTCGAAGCCGTCAACGCATGAAGGACTTCGAACTAATATATTAACATTAAAACAATTTATAAATCATGTGTCAAATATTATATTACATTAATAATAATTTCTAAACGCTCACCTCAGGATCATCGAGGATAGCCGAAAGCTTCCTAGAACTTGGCGCCTCCGTTGCTCTCCAGTTTAACATCCGAGGAAATCGCGTCCCCGTCTTAACAGCCCACCTGTCACCTAAGGCGGGAATAACCTCATACGCTCATATAAGTGAAACTTACAATTATTATGACGATGAAAAACATAATAAACTAATTCAAATGAAAAGTTTAAAATTAATACCTGCAGAGCTAAAGGGAAGCCGTAAGCATCATACTTCCGGGGGCCCTTCTCCGCCTTGGGCATCGAATGAGTTTTCTTAAATATTTTAACGGTATCGACATAAATTATAGACCCCCATTGATAGTTGTTGAAGGCTTCAATATCATCAACAAGTTCCAAACCATATAAGTCGATACCATTCTTTGCTTGCTTGCCCTTCACGAAGCTCTCCAGAATATAGACCATGCATAATTTCAATCTGTCCAACATATCGGGACAAGTCTTTAAAGTATTCCAGAGCTCCTCCCTGTAAATGGCCTTTTGTTCTTCGAAGTATTTCAGATGAAGCCTCGATTTTGACTGTAATTCGGGCGTTTTTTCCGTATGGCCATCACACTTTAATCCCGTGATGAGGGAAAACTCAAACCTCGAGAATGTGACTATCTTGTCATCCCCGAAGCAAAAACTATATGCACCACCGTCTACTGGCTTCAGAAGTCGAAGTACCAGAGAATCTATAATCTGAGGCGCAAATTGCATCTTGACCAATTCTTTGAATCGCCATAGGGATGATCGCTTCAAGATATCTTGATGATACTCATCAAGAGTTTTTAGAACTGTGCCGAAGTCACATTCCCTGTACTGGGAAACTTTAGCCGGAAGCCCTCTCAGTTCAAGACCAATAGCATACTCCATTCTGCAATAATTTCAAATGTTAAAATCAAAGTTCAAAAAAGTATGCCGCAATATTTAACCATTCTACATTGTAAACTACCGTACGTAAATGAACAAATAGGAAAATTAAACATTACAAGAAAAACTTTATTATTATTATTTTTTATTATTATGGTTTATATATAAACATTATTAATTATTATTGTATTATTATTTTTTTATTAAAGTTGTGTAATTATAATTATAAAATTTAATGTTATGAAACTATTGTATATATTTTTACATTTATGAAATTATAGTTCATATTTATTATTTCTAATTATTATGAAAAATATTAATAATTTTTTATCAACAATATTTAATTATTATAATTATATTTATTTTGATATTATTAATAAATTTCTTATTTGCACGATGAAATTATAATTACATATCTTATTTCTAATTATTGTGAAATTATTAATTCATTTTTATTAAGAAATTATGAAATTGTAATTACATATCTTATTTGTAATTATTATTAACAAATTATGACATTATAATTACATTTTCCAACATTGTGAAATTATTAAATTTTTGTTACAATTATGAAATCATAGTTAGTCATTTGTTAATTCTAATTATATTTAGTAATGAAATTATTTTTGTAATAAATGATAAATAATATTAAGAATAAAAAAATTATTTAGAATTTTATAATTTATTTATAATGAAAAAAAAGATGTCGTCAAAAACTTTATTATTATTATTTTTATTATTATGGTTTATATATAAACAATATTAATTATTATTGTATTATTTTTTTTTTATTAAAGTTGTGTAATTATAATTTTAATGTTATTAAACTATTATATATATTTTTACATTTATGAAATTATAGTCCATATTTATTATTTCTAATTATTATGAAAAATATTAATAATTTTTTTATCAACATTATTTAATTATTATAATTACATTTATTTTGATATTATTAATAAATTTCTTATTTGCATTATGAAATTATAATTACATATCTTACTTCTAATTATTATGAAATTATTAAATTTTTGTTACAATTATGAAATCATAGTTAGTCATTTGTTAATTCTAATTATATTTAGTAATGAAATTAATTTTTTAATAAATGATAAATAATATTAAAAATAAAATAATTATTTACAAATTTAAAATTTATTCATAAATAATGGCCGGACCATTTTCAAAAAGGTCCGGCCGAACCAAAATGGTCCGGCAGGACCACTTTCACAAAAGGTCCGGCTGGACCATTTTGGTCCTGCCGGACCTTTTTTGCGAACGAAAATGGTCCGGCCAGACCACTTTAGGTTCGGTCGGACCTAATACTTCATCTTCTTCACAAATCACAAGTTCCAACAATGGTGGATTAAGAAAAATTCTTCTATGAACCAAAAAAACTCGATTTTTATAAGAAAAATTTCAAACTTCAAGCTATAAATCTAGGAATCAAAGTTAAAAATGTAATATAATCTTGTCTAAAGTTTGAATCTTGAACAACCCAAAGTGAAGTTCTTCTTCTTTGCAACGATCGAACTATTCTATGGAGAAGAGAAATTTCGCAGGACCGAACAATACAAATGGTGAGGAGCCGGACTCTTTTGAATAAGTTATAAGGATATTTTGGACTTTGTAAATAATAAATTTATTTCGCTTTTTCTTTTTAACTTACAAATGGGTCAAAAAGTATTTTGAAAAATGGGTCGGAGGATCCGACTATTGACTACTAATTCTCCCAAATGGTCTTGCCGAACAGGTTACACCATAGAGGGTCACCTTCCAAAATAGATGTCCATTGCGCAATTAGCTGCAAGAAATTTATCATCATTGCACCATTTTGCGAGCTGAAAAAGGATATCACGGTTTAGCTGGTTAGAAGGCAGGGTTCTCGCGGTTGCAAGACAAGTTCTTCGGTACCTTCAAAATAACAGCTGCAATTTTGTCAGCAACGGAAGAAGGTAATCTATATTAAGATTTGAGCAGCTAATTATTAGTTGATGAACCTAAAAAGGGTGAATTGTTCATGGGTTATTCTTAGTTATGATTCAGCACTTTAATCTTTGTCAGCAAGCCTTCTTCTTTCATTAGAAATCAACTGTTCTCAAATTTTTTTTGTGTGGCTGTTTTATATGCCAGTTTTTTTGTAAATTTCTGTTCATTGCTGAAATGGGATTTTAGTTTCTTCAAATCCCAAGTTTTGCCTTGTGGGTGTTTGTGATATTGTTTCACCTAAAAAGACTTCCATACCCTGTCATTCAAGTCATAATCAACAAAAACTCTAATGATTTTTTGCTCTTTCACATACTAATATGATAAAAATTAGTTTCATTAGTCTGATTACATTTTCCTAGACCTCTAGGGAAAAAAAGAAAAATGAAGAAAAATTATCTATATAATTAAAAGATAATGTATGGAGATGTCTCCTTCGTATCTGGATTGATTCCAGCTTGATGTAATTCTTATACGGAACGTTAATTCAAAGGAAAACTGCAATTTTCAATGTGCAGCCAATGGAATTGATTCAGCTGACCTTGAGGCCTCAGTTTCAGTTTAATTATGTAAAAGAGAAATGCTTAGTTGATTTCTCACCATCCTATGGGGCTTCTCGTACGTGGAGAAAGAAACAGAGCAGCACTTCATGTGCGTCATCGAGAATGGTGTCTTTGAACCTATCCACTCGACAACATTTGATGTCACCTTTAAGGGTATTTATTTTCCCCTCTTTCTTCCCAAAATATATACTCATAATCTTGTATTATAGGCATATGATTTATGATTTGGACTGTGATAACAGGGTAATTGTATTAGAAGAAGTGGTATAAGAATAAGAGTCTCTAAAATAGAAGAATTACTCAGGCTACGTGGCGGACAAGAAGAGGAAGAAGATGAATCCAGTGGGAGCGAGGTGGAGGACGAGAATGATGGTAACCGTCTCATGGATGAAAAAGAGAGGAAAGAGTGGAGGCAAAAGATTAGAGAAGTCATGGATAAAATTCCTGATATTGATGAAGAGGTTGACCTTGTTGAGAGAAGGAAAAAGATGCAAAAGCTTTTGGCTGAATATCCTCTTGTGGCTGAGGAGGACGATCCAGATTGGCCTGAGAATGCTGAAGGGTGGGGTTTCAACTTGGATCAGTTCTTCAACAAGGTCACCGTAAAGAATGTCAAGAAGGATGATGATGAGGATTACGATAGTGACAATGAAATAGTGTGGCAGGATGATGATTATATTCGTCCTATCAAAGACATCACCTCTGCAGAGTGGGAAGAGGCTGTGTTTAAGGATATTAGTCCTTTAGTTGTTCTTGTCCACAATCGCTACAAAAGGTCAGCTTGACAGCTCCCATTTTCGTTAACTCTATTTCCATTGGTTAACTTTATCTCCAAGTTGGTATCTGCTATCACAATCTGCAACTCTGTTTCCTCAATCTGGGTTGCATGCACACACAAACTGAAGAGAAGAAACAGAAATTTGAGCAACAGCTATATTTGGGTTGCAAAAAATGAAACAGAAATTTGAACAATAGCTATATATTTGGCTAATAGAAGGAAAGGGAAATAAATGAAATGATGATTATGTAATATATAAATCTAATATTTTAAAGAATTTAAGTTGAAATGTCAGTCTGTATCCTGCGTCCGTGTCTGTGCTTCTTAGCGATTAGCCATGTCACTGTGGTGAAAGTCAGTTAAATGAACTGATGATATCAAGAAGAGTTTCGAGTGATGCCTATTGCCAATGCAAAACGGGATTTGGTGTCCATTGTGATGGAGGTAGAACTTTTTAATTCGATCAGTTCGTCGATGGACCACAAGTATGATGGAGGGGTTTTGGTAGATTGTTCAGGTTTTGACTTTGACGAGGATATACCTTTCATTTCAGTATGGAACATTTTACTCTGTACAGTGCTTTCCAGAATACTCGACATCCATGGTGGAATTCGTCAAGTCATATAATATGATTACTACTAATGTCTCTTGTGATTTGGATAGCCATTTATTCTTTAAATTTTTACAATTTCCTAGCTTCCATTCTCTTAAAGTTTACACGATGCCTTCAATCACCTACGTAAAGATGTTAGTGAACTTGATCAAAGGCCTATTGCTTGATCAGAAACTTGCAGAAACCACACAGTTAAACTGTGTTTTGTCCTTTACATTGTTATTCACACGACAATTTTTAAATTCTGCAGACCAAAGGAAAATGGAAGGATTCGGGATGAATTGGAGAAAGCTATTCAGATCATATGGAATTGCAGGCTACCATCACCAAGAGTAAGTAAAATTTTCAGTTGACAATTATTTTTATCTTCATTTTCTTTATATACTAATGGGCATTATCAAACAGTGTGTTGCCATTGATGCTGTTCTGGAGCTTGATTTGGTTGCTGCTCTACAAGTCTCGACCTTCCCAGAACTCATTTTCACTAAAGCTGGGAAAATCTTATACCGTGAAAATGGTAAAAGGATGTACACCGTACTATTTCATTGGTAGAGATTAAAAATCAGATTTTTAGTAGATTTTGATAAAGTTGAAATGTGTGGCCCATAAAATATGTAATTGAAATTAAATGTTGATTTTGACTTAGATTAAAATTGTTATCAAACATGGGCTTACATTATCTGAATGTAATTATTCTTTACTTGGCTTCCAGGGGTCAGAACAGCAGATGAGTTGTCAAAGATAATGGCATTCTTTTACTATGGAGCCGCCAAGCCACCATGTCTGAGCAATATCGAAAACGCTGAAGAACCAATTCCTGCTGTTGAAACGAGCACCAAATCTGACTAAAGTCTAATGTTATAAACATTACCCGCAACTGCTACACTTAGAGTCTTCTGTTGTCACTCACAAATTTAATGAAATGAACTACAACTGTCTACGTTTTACTTGTTATTAAAGTTTTTTTGTGATGCAAGTCTCTGCTGAACAGGCGCCAGTGGTGTTCGTTCAGGTGAGTACCTTGCGAGGGATGTTATATTCATCAATTATATTGCTTTTCGAAATGCAACTCTGATACCCATTCAACTTTTTGCAGTGCCACAATTTGAAGTTCTGGTACTTGACAGTTCTCATCCCTGTGCTGATGTAAGATCTATGATCGGCTTGGTGTTGGAATAGGCAGACAAGGATGTAAGATTTGTACTATTACTCGGTCAAATTATAACGGTAGTTATGTTGCTTGGGGGTTTATGAATAGTTCGTCTATAGCTCAAAAGAGGAACCTCTTTACACTGCATGCAAAGTCATAGAATATCTATCTTAAAAGGTCGAGTGACAATGCGACTAATGAATAACTTGAGTACATGGACCTTTTAATAGGGGAGCCACAATGCTGGAATATTTACTATGGGCAAAATAGCATTATTCATTAGTGTATATTGCTTGGTGAGACGTGATTTTTAATTGAATATTAATCATATAAATTATTTTCTTGTTCCTAAGTATTAATAGCAGTGCTCTAAAAAGTCCGCTTACGCTTACATTTAGGCGCGCTTAGGCTTGAAGTTTGGCCGTGCCGCTTCGTCACGCTTTGCGCTTCGCTCGTGCATTGTTGTGCTTTTTCGCGCTTAAACGTGATGTTAGGCATCGTCGTTTCGTTATGCTTTATTTGATTAGTAGTAAGGATTTGAAAAAAAACATATCTTGCATAGCTGCCCTTTTTATTTTCCAGTTGCGCGCTTTATTTTATTAACCTTTTGTTTTATTAACAAAAAAATTCTGAAAATTTTTAGAAAATTGTTGTATATAACGGGTAATCACTGGAACATGGGGTAAATTTCGTCCCTGGTCAGTAGATTTTTTGAAAAGGCGTTTCAATTAACATTACATTCTAATTTATCTCAGTTGATACTGAACTTCAATTTAACATTTTATCCCATAATGTCTTCCAAACTGGCAGGAAAAAGTTTAGTTGCAAGTTCTATGGTAACTGATCTTCTACTTTTATCCCTACATGATACTCTAGAAACAAAGAAGGTATAAACGAGGATTATGAACAAGTTTTCATAAAAATTATGTTTTTTTTTTTTATTTTAACACTCTTTTAGATATATATGACGTAACAATAAATTAGCATGTTTCACGACGATTACATAAAAGATGATCCAATGAAGTATGATTGTCAATTACGATGGGAGATGGGAAGGTGGCAGATTTGAAATTAAATATAACAGTTAAGTAAAATTGACACAATTTGAAATTAAGATTGAATATCAATGATCTAATTAAGGGGAATTAAAATATAATGATCCAATTGAAATTCTGTTGGGAGTTCGTTAACACATGAAAACAAGAAGCCAACAGTCAGACCAGGTGAGAAGGCCCAAATGCGACCATGGAAGGACTTATCTTGGCGACGGATACTGCAGTAAGGAAGGAAGACGGGTTCTTTGGTCCCAGGGGTTGGTTTGGGGATGAGTCAGGGGTTGTGCATGTGGCTTTTGGTCACCGGGTTCACAGCCTTGGAGACGCAGTATTGGCCGAAGCCTTAGCCATTAAAGAAGGCATCAGACTTGCAATTGAGATGCAGATTCCAATTAAAGCTATCGAGAGTGATTCAAGGCTTGATTTCGCACAATTGTTATGACCCGAATGTGGGCATCCTGGGCGATGTTTGCGATCTCTTGATTCGTAATAGTTGTTGTGGTACATGTTACTTTGCCCCGAGAAGAATTTGGTTGCCAACAAGCTAATGCAATTTGCGATCTTTACTACTTGTAATCAATTATGGGACGATTATATTCCATGGTTCATATCCTCGAGCAACTAACTTGGGACCGAACTCTTTCTCATTTGAATGCAATTTACCATTTGAAAAAAAAAAAAAAAAACTGGAAATTGTGATCCTTGTGCAAGCAGCAGCAGCAGCAACAGATTTTACTCATTTTTAAGAATAATTTTTATGGAAAATCGAAAGAAGTCTTCAAAACTAGATTCCGTAAACAATTTATAACACTATACTTATCAAGTTAAAAATCCAAGCAAAGCAGCAATTGAAGACAAAAACAATTTATATTAATTTCCAAATAAAAACTTTGAAATAACAGAGATAATTAAGGCACTAAAATTTTATGCACCAGTAACGCATGAGAACATTCTGTGGCTCCTCAATCTCACAAATTGCTTGGACTTAGCAGCATCTTCTGAAGAATAATCAACGCGCACAGATTTCGATCGCCGGTGAAAACTCGAAATCTTTTCGATTTCAAGCTGTATCGAAAATCGATTGCTTACATAATCATTTTCATTTGTGCAGAAATCGGAAATATTATCGCTATGTGAAGTAGAAGACAGAGATTCGTATTGACGGTGCCGGGGAGTTGTGGTTTTCTTTATGGTTTTCAGTACTATTGGAATTAGGCCTTCCATCTCATTCTGATTTCATCTGTGTTTTGCTTGGAATTTATTAATACTCTAGGCTTCAAACTTAGCTCACCGGTAAATGTCTTTTTTTTTTTTTTATAAACCAATTTATAAATCACACAATTTTTCAAATCACTTTTTAACTACATACTTTTCTCTCTTCAATTTTCAACCACTGTTTTTTACCTCAAAAGTATAAATAAACCAGTTTATAAACCAAACAGTGTTACTAAACGGAGGCAATTTACTTATTAAATTTTAATATACCCAAACGATTAATAGTTCATATTTAGCCCTTATTTGATATATATATATATATATATATATATATATTTTACATTATTCAATCTCAACCATCTATATATATTTTACATTATTCAATCTCAACTATCCATTTGTCTAAAAATCACTATTCATTTCAGAAAAACTATTTTTAAACAATACCAAACACACTCTTATTAATAATATGTATATTAAATAAAGATATATTAGAAAATTAATATATTAATATATTCTCAACAAAGAAAATGACCTATAATTTGGGACGGACTAAAAAAAAAGTTTATTTTTGTAGGATGGAGGGAGTATAACATTTCACCAAATGTAAAAAGACCTGCCTTGGGTCAAATACGGGGCCGACTGACCTGACACGAAACCTGTCCAAGTTGGTATACACTTTTATTCCTGAACAAAATGAAGGTATGTTGTTCCAAGGGCAAGTTGTAGCAGTAAAGTATGAGTAGTTAAAATTAGATGATTGAAAGTTCGAATCTTGACTCTTGGTAAACAACATTTAAATGGTGAAAAACAAGTACTTATATGGAGTTAGGATCATGGTGCGCCATGTCACCCTTTTGGGATCCCGTTCGTACGCCATAGAGGTGGTTCGTGATAGGAAAATTGTTGTCGAAATATTTACTCCAAGTGTTGAAGATTGTATCCATATTCGAATTTACCTGGAGAGCAAAATAGAGAGGAAAGTCGCCCTCTCCCAAAATTAGTCGGGCAAAATTTGGACACCTTAATCATAAAAAAAGGGATTTGTTTGGAATAAATTCTTTTAATGCTTTCTACTTTATTTTTATAAAATAACTTTTTATGAAAGTCGCATTGAACTAACTTTCTCTAAAGATATTCTAACCTGGACAAAATAATTTTAAATAATTATTCATAAAGACATAAAAGTAGCTTATTAATTTTATAAGCATCTTTTAGTTTTTCGAAAAAATAGATACTTTTTATAATTTTCATATGACACATAATTCGCTCATTGATTTTACTATTCTTGCAAGCAAATTAATAATAATACAATCACTTTTGATTTTGGCCAATTGGTTGAGACATATGTCAAAGGAGCCATCAACTTTGATCATTTGTCAATAACGGGAGTAAATGGAAGAGTTTGGTGTCCTTTTCATGGAACACCTTTTCTTCTTGTTATGTTCTTCATTTGGAACAAATGACATAAAAAAGAGTGGGTATTAGGTTTTTGATAGGTGTCATCCACTAATTGAAAACGTCAACACTTAATCTTGTTTTGATATTGAGCTTTACCCATTTATATTGGGTAAATTTTAAAAGTCTCAATTAATTTTTAGGAAAATTTAATTTGTATCGATTGGGCTAATTCAGTTCAATTGAGTCATCCAACTTCTTTCGAAATTCAACATTTTCTAACCTATTGTCCTTCAAATTCATATAATAATAAAAATAAAAATAAAAAAAATTTGTGTAATATGCTAACTTAAGAATAACCCTCATTTCATCCTTCAATATAAAAATATTGATTTAACCTACATATTACCTTTTTTTTTTTTTTCACTGTAATCCCAATTCTTCTGTTTGAAAAACTTGTTTATAAACAATATATTTTCTCAAATTACTTTTCAATCACACATATTTTTTCAAACCACTTTTCAACCATATATCTTAAATAAAAAATATCACATTCTTTATTTATAAACAATTTATTTATTTATTTATTTTTTTTACCAAAGAGAGATTATTCAATACTCTCCCAAATAGAATTAAACAAATTTTTATATATTGCCTTATTGTATTTCTATAAAAGATGCAAATATGTGATTCAAAAAAAAAAAAAAATGCTTGAAATTTTTTTTTAGAATATTCAGTTAATTATTACAAAAAGCATAGGGATTTACTCATTTTCTCCATCGGACTTTATAATAATTTCTATGATGTGCTAAAGTTATTTTCAAAATTTTCAAAGTAAAATAGTCACAAATTCAATCCAATTGTTGATCAAGCAATTGAAGACAATAATACAGTAACTATTAATTAAATTAAACAAATACTTGAGTAAAAAACAATAATTCATTATTACGTTTAAAATCAAGAGGATTTATCGTCATCCTAGTGCACGTGGCTGTAGTTTAGCATAATTGAGTTACAAAAATACGAATAATGATAGGATTTCATCATTATGAAAACAATAGAATAGTATAGAAAAATAAATCATGTTCAATGAATCTTTTAAATAGGTTTTGAATAACGCTGCTTCTCCCTGATTTGAACCCAAAATCTCGACTTGATTTCTCCTTTCATGAGAGAACTGTAGTTTTTATATCCCGAGAGTTCTCCCTTTTTTGATCTCCTAAATTTCTGGCTTATATAATCAAAATACCCTTAAATTCTATCTTTCAAGCTAAAGATTCGCCTTCGGCCAAAATCCTGATTTCGTTTTGCTTCTTTCGATCGACGACCCTGACCGACTCGACTCTTTTCCTGACACCTGGCCTCTTATTTCGTTTCATTCTTCTTTTGTGCCACCGCTTGAATGAAAAAACCTGATTGACCCGACTATCAGAATAAAGGCGAAAAATAAGATCAATTAACACTATCATGTAATGGACTAGCAGCGGTGAAATAAACATTCATTTTGATATAATTTACTATCAGATATCAATGCATAATAAATTTGCAATATTGATCGAAATTAATTTTGTAGTGATATTTATTCGCCGTGCTTTTTATTTAATCCAAACAAAGGGGCTAGTAAAAGTCAAAGTCTTTGCCTTTTTCCTTGTTCACCTAATTCACTAATTGGACCATAGATTTGACTACGTGTGCGGTACACAAATATTTGAAAAGTCATGAATTTGATGACCACTAGCCTTCATTTGTGAAAAATTGTAAATGGTTTAAAAAAAGAAAAATAATTGTGAATCTCGTTAGATATATAAACATATTTGATTTTGATTGAATTTATAAATTACTAGTTCGAAATACGTGCTTTGCACTTGATTTTGTAATTTTGCTATGAATTTTTTAATTTCCTATATTTTTCATCAATAAATTATAAATAAGTAATTGATTAATTAAAGTATAGCATATCCAATGTTCAAATAAAGATTTTAGAAGAACTACTATTACTTGTATTGTTTTATATATTACTACGACATGCTTAAAAATACTTTCAACTTTCTCTGTAAAAACTTCCATAGACAAGCATTTCTCTAAGGAAGGATATATACCAAACTGCAATAAATAGGTCCACTTAGCTGAACTGAAAAATGTTAAGAGCAATACAACCTCAACAATAACAGTCACAAATACTATCATGAATCTCTCCAATAGAAGTTGCAATTTTCATAGAAACCATTGACTTCTCATTAGAAAACACTTCACTTTGAATTTTGTCCATGAAATAATCAAATTTAGTTTGAGTTTTCTTTAAATAATAAAAAAAAAGAAATAAGCATAAAAATCAATCTTTTTAATGTACGACCAGCATTTAAAGTGCATGTAATAACTATACAACACACATGTGGTCACATCTTAATTTAAATTTTCAACAAGATTTTATCAAATTGATTGAGTGCGCTTGGATATAATGTTGTGTATCTAATAATAGAATTGCTCACCTCTTCATGACAATGCAAATTCTAAGTTTGATAATTATCAAGTAATAATGAATGCATAAAAATAATTTCTCTTTTTCTTCTCTCTATACTTAAAAATGGAAAAAGAAATTAAAAAAAAAAAAAAAAAATTGAACTTTCACTACATAAAACCAGATTTTCTCCAATTTCGATTCATCAGCATCGATTTTATGGTTAAATTGGAGTTCAAAAATGTATTCTTCCTTGGACCACGTAAAGAAGATCCTTTTGGCGATTGAAATGAATCCAAAATGATTGGTTCTATGTTATTACAGTGCTGTATCCAACTGAAAAGATGAATAGAGATCAATTCCATGTGCTCTTTGATTTCGTTTTCTTATGTTAGCTGAATGTTTATCGGTTCCTAGTGAATCCTTCTTCCTTATGTTGATAGTTCTTAGACAAAGCGATTCTTTATTTCCTGTCCTCTACGCTATAAAGGTCGACATTGTAATACTTTTGGATATAGTTGGGGTTTGTTGTAGTGGTGAAGTTTACACTTTAAAGAACTGCTTAGGGTTGGACATTTCGATTTTCGATTCGATTATTGAAGGAATTGGAGTGAACCGAAAATTTCGGTTTCGGTTTCGGTTCTCAAAACTCAAGAACTGAACGATTCCGATTCCGATTAGATTTCAGTTATTTTCTTAAAAAACTCAACTTTTAACAAACGTGAAAAATGTGTGTAAAAAATAAATAAGTGTTGAGTCAAAATTTTCCAAACAAATCATCCATGTGGTAAAATATTCAAATTGAATATATTCGGATTCTTAAGACACTAAGGACAGTTATAATATTCTGTATATTCTCACTAGCAGCTAGAAAGGTAGGATCTTCATCTTCTGTTATTCTTATCTATCGCTTATCTGGAATGCCTTGATCATCCGGACTAAAAATATGATAATGATGACATATAGATGCCTTTACCATAGCATAAAATCATTTAAGTAATTTGAACCTAGATATACTTCGAAGCTAAAAATGATTTCTAATGAAATCTTATCTCAAACTTCAATGTCAAATCACAATTCAAATGCATCACCACAAAAGTCACATACATGTCAAACCACACATCCTTCCAAAAATTAGTTCAGTACATATCAACACAATAGCTATTGCCTTCATTTGTAAATATTGCACAAAAAAGATAAACTGAATTAGTTTGAGTGAGAGATTAGAAATCCAATTTTCTAAAATTGGTGCACAGAATTTTATGTATGATGTAACACGATATGAACAATTCAACAATTATCATAATACATCTAAGTAAGCCGAATTTATACACTTTGACAGCTTAATTTTTAAATTAAGAATGTTCGATTCTCAGTTCGGTTTTCGATTTTCAAATAGGAACCGATCGATTTTCGATTCTCCATTCAAGTCGATTTCGGTTCTCATTTTTCTCCTTAAGAGTTGACCGATATATATTTTTTTTTTTTTGATTTCAATCCCGTTCTCTCGATTCCGGTTTTTTTTTTTCCACCCCTAGAACTGCTTGAGTTGATGTTGCAAATTATTTATAGGTCGTTGCGTTATTTGATAAGCGTGTTTCACATTAAAGTCACCTTCAATTTGTCACTAAACTTTTAAAAACGTCTTCGATTACTCACCAAAATTTAAGGTGGGCGAGTTTTTATAACTAAACTTGTAAAAATGACATTGACTACCTGAAAATTTAGAAATGTACTTCCAATTATTAGTTGCATACAATAAATCAATTATTTTAATAGTTAATCTATAATCTACACTAACAACAAAAATAACGTCATCAAATCAACATGTATCACATTCACAAATTTTTGTTTTCATAAATCGACATTAACAATAAATCAACATGATATAGGTTTTTTGCTATGTTGTTTGATGTACATAAATATTTGGCCGCAAATTATAATTTTTTGCTGTTAATGTACGTTTATGAATTTTTTTGGGTGAATGACGTTGGCTCAATGTCCTTTTTTTTTTTTTTTTTTGCTGTTAATGTATATTATAGATCAAATATGAAAATAATTCATTTTTTATATGCAACACATAATTTGGGATCATTTCTAAATTTTAAGCTAGCTATCAACATCATTTTTACAAGTTTAGTGATGAAAACTCGACCAACTTAAAGTTTAATGAGTAATTGAAGATGTCTTTAAAATCTTAGTGAACAATTGAAGACATTTTTAAAAGTTTAGTAACCAATTCAAGAAATTCTTAAAAATTTAGTGATCAATTGAAGATATATTTAAAAAATTTTGATGTGACAATTGTGACGTGACGTCAGGTTGTGTATTATGTTCAAAAGATCATCAATTATGTTGCAAAAGTTATATTCGTAAATAACATACAACATTTTGATAAGTTGAGTGAATCTCAATAATCTAAACTTCAACTATCAATGTAATACACAAATGCAAGTTCAATGATTATTGAGAACTAATGATATCATTAGACAACTTTTACTCGTGTTTAATTCATTATTTTAGATTGTTCTTTTTATAATTTGCATTGGATTGACATGATTGAATTATTCTCGTGTCTGAAATAATAATAATAATAATAATAATAATAATAATAATAATAATAATAATAAATTAGATAATATTTATTATATGTTAATCGATAAAATGTTGGAAAACACAATCTTGTTTTACCGAAAAGGGAACAATTTAAGGGTGTTATTTATAAAAAAGAAATTTTTTTAAATTTATTGTGGATTAACATTACTAATAATAAATTTATTTAAAAAAAATTAAATGTTAAGGGTCATATAGATCAAAAATATCAAAAAAATAGGTAAAATCCATATCAAGTAGGAGCATAATTAATAAAATTTCACTTTATTAGTTTTAAATTAAATTTTACTATATTTCTTTATTTCAAAATGTTTATTAAAATTAAAAATATCATGACAATCGCGATATCATTTTAATTTATTATAATATAAACAGTTCTGCCTATATTAAAATTTTGTTTGTTCCATCACTCAAGTGGATACTTAAGCGAAACCTGATCAAAGAAGTTCATCATTCCACCTCAAAGGAGGCTCTAAAGCTCAAGCCATTAGCCTGATCAGGTTTCGCTTAAGTATCCATTTGAGTGATGGAACAAACAAAATTTTAATATATGCAGAAGTGTTTATTATATTATAATAAATTAAAATGATATCGCGAGTGTTATGATATTTTAATCATAATAAACATTTTGAAATAAAGAAATAGAGTAAAATTTAATTTAAAACTAATAAAGTGAAATTTTATAAATTATGCTCCTACTTGATGTGGATTAAAACTTATTTTTTGATATTTTTGATCTATATTATCCTTAACATTTAATTTTTTTAAATAAATTTATTTTAATAATGTTAATCTACAATAAACTTAAATATTTTTCTTTTTTGTCAATAACACCCTTAAATTGTTCTGTTTTCGATAAATATTATCATTAATATTTAACTTATTTTCGTTAAATACAATTATTATTACACCCTTAAATTCTAGTTAAAATCACCTCTGTTTGTTAAAAGTTTTTTGTTTAAAAATATATTTTTTTTTATGTTTTCTAGGTAAAATGTATGGTTGAAAAATGAAGAGAAAAAATATGTGTGGTTAAAAAGTGATTTGGGGAATTGTGTAGAAAAAAACATGTTTAAAAACCTATTTGCCAAACGTAGTTCGTATATAAAGATATTTTTTAATTATATTAAAAATAAAATATAAATAATTGAAAAATTCTTAGAAAACAAAAAATTGATATTGACATTTTTATTTAAACTTATATTATATTAAACCTTTTTACTATAAAAATAAGCTACTAAATAAATTTGATTTAGCTATGCAATATTTTTCATATATTTTCTTGGTCTTTACATTTTATAAATCGATTTTTAATTTGCATAATACTTTATGATGTAAATTATTTACTGATATATAACACTTAATTTCTTTATTAAGATGATATTTTACATAAATCTAATATATATTTCGAAGAATTCAATAAAAAATTTCGATAAAATTAATTATAAAAAACTGTAGTCAATTTATAATTTTATTTTTTAACAATATTTATTTCAACTACTTTAAATAAAATTTTATTTTTTAACAATATTTATTTCAACTACTTTAAAAATATATACTTAACATTCATCCAAATTACACGAGACCGCAAAAACAAGCACTGAGTAGCAAAAAGGAACAAATGGAAAAAGGATCCACCTTTCCCCTCAAATTCCACCCCAATCTATAGTCCATATCACCCAAGTAAAAAAAGGGATTTCAAGAAAAGATGCCCCAGAAATAGAGACTTCCGAAAACTGTGAACCAACCAATTAAAACTATAAAGTCTATAGGAGAAATAGTAGCGTGGAAAAGGAATTTTAGTCTGTAGCGTGTATAAATTATTTTCAAGAAAAGTGAGTAAAAAACAGTAGTGTAGAAAACGAATTTTAGTCTGTAGTGTGTATAATTATTTTCCAGAAAAGTGAGTAAAAGATGGAGATGACAACGTCCTCATTGATGCATTTTGATTCCTTCAGACTTTCTCACCTTTCTACCTTTATCACAACAACACCTGCTATTAGTTTTAGCCCTTTTCAGTCTCTTTCTTTTTCTTCACAGAATGTCACAAGATTTGCTTCTTCACAATACTCTCCTTTGCGGAGAAACAGGGTAAAGCGGAGAAATAGGGTAAATGTTTTTCTCTCTCTATGTTTGTATTTTTGTGTTTATATTCGTGGATTAGTGTTTGTTTCTGATGTGTAGTGGGTTGTGGAAAATGGGTCTTGTGTATTTTGATGTTTGAAGGGGAATAATTTGAGCTTGGGGAATATTTGTTGGATTTTGTTATTCTTTTATGCCACATTTGGGATATGGGCGTCTCAATTTTGGTGCTCTTGTTTGTATTTTAGGTTTTGGGTCATTGCAATTACAAAATTGATGAGTTTTTATTGGAGTTTATTGGATGTCATGCAATCTTATGGATTCACTGAAATCTTAGTTTGAAACGCTATCATCCGAGGAAGAAAATCTGCCATAAGTGTTGTATTGAAGAAAGAAATATTTGCAAAATGTAAACGACCAGGTGTATATTTAGTTTTAGAGAGCTATAAGTATGGGATTGATTTATGTCTTTTCTCTTACATATATCTTCTCTTGGATTTGCATATGAAAAACTGTCCCGTGAATTTTTGTAATTTTATAAATGTATGAACTCCCGCTTGATTGAATAAGCTCATTTTCTGGATCCAAAACTACAGATTGTATTTTGTTGCTATTTTCAATAATATCGCAATCCTGGAGCTTTTTTTTTTTTTTTTTTTTTTTTACCATTTCTAAGTTCTTTCATTTATATTGATTCTTAATGACAAATGGGCATTTGGTATCTGTAAAGTTACATGAGCAGGAGAAAACTAAGGAAATCTTGAAGATCTCCTGCTTCTATTGCAAACTGGTAGTTATACTATCTAAGAGTAAGAAGAACATCAGCAACGAGATATATGTGAAGACAAAAAGATAATTTGTTAAATGCGGTATGACATCAAATGGTGGATTAGGTAAATCTTAGAGTCGTATGCAAATGACATTAGATATTATTTACAAAAGAGGCAATTAGAATCTGGTAAGTTTGATATTTTTATGTGATAATAATTTGATGGAAATATTGATGTGTCAAAATATTTCTTTTTGAGAATATTTCACTACAAAACCTAATGATTTGTAAATAAATAAAAGATAACTCCAGTCAGGAGACAAATATATAAAGTACCAAGAAAACTGGGCGTTCAAGCTTCATAAGAAGAAAAAACCTTATTATTGATAATTTTAACAAGATTCACCGGGACAAATAAAGAAAAAGGTTTCATACTGAAAGAAACCCTAATTTGGTCAATTGGTTGTAAGTGAGGGATTAAAATGTTGGAAAGTCGGGAGATGAATGGAATTTTTAGTGTATAGGGTTAGATCTGATGAGCTGTGATGGTGCGACTTTGCGAGAGACAGGCTTTTTTTGGGTTATATGTCTCCTTTGGTCCATATCCTGTGTCTTTTACTAATAAAAATTAGAAGCAACCAAACATTACTTATTTGTCACACTAATAATAACAATTGGGGGTCAATTATTATTTTCTCGACCTGTTGTGTGAGTATGTTTGCTGACTGATTGTAGAGCTGAATCAGATGAGCAGCCTCTAGCATTTCTACTTTGCAGTTACTGGTTAGGGATGGGACTGGAATCTCTGTCTTATCATTTTATAAGATCGTGGTTATCTATTTTAAGTTAAGATTTCTTTGCATTCTCATGGTAGCCCCTTGCTTGGAATTTTATGTACATGTGATGTGTACTGCAAGATATTAAATAATCTTCCATGGAATCTTTTTTTATGTTCAATAATCACTGGTTAGCAAGCGTCTTATTGCAAATTAATGTCAGTTTGTAAGATCGTGGTTGTCTGTTGAAAACATGGTGAGGTCATGAATGTGAAACCAAATTAAACAAAGAAGTTGAATAGACAAACACAATATATTAAAATATACTAAAGAATACATTGAAAGGAAGTAAGAAAACTTGGGCTCAAATATCACTTCCGCTTACGTGTATATTGATTTTGTTCAACTTTTCTCTACTTTGATTGTTGTAACTTTTCATGCAATGGCTGCTGAATTTCCAAACATAACCTGTTTTAATAATAAATTTCCACGTATCTTTTGGTTTTCACTAATGATTTACTACCAGGGGCCTCTGTTTTCTATGTGCTGGTATAGTGGCTATGTGGATATGAGAAGAGTCATCAAAGCATTGATAATCTGATGGATGGGGATATGAATGAGATTCAGATGATTGGTTCTGATGAAGAAGTCCAAACTCAGATTCCAACCCAGGTTCAATCCCTTGTTGAAGGGTCAGCATCAGTTATGGTATCGGAGTATAAGCCCTCCCCTGATGTGGACTATCTACAGGTTGTTGTTCATATACCAAAACCAAATCTGAATTTGAAAGTTTAGACCAACTTTGGAGGAGTTGATACCCTCATTTCAGTCAATTGTTATTTTCTTTAATATGTCTAAAGGTTAAATGATGCTTGGAAAATCAGGATTTGGTTTACTGGTGGTTGTTCAATGTGTGCATCCATAGAACATATGACAGCACATTTTGTTTTTGTTGTCTGTCAGGAGCTACTAGCAATTCAACAAGAAGGGCCAAGAGCAATTGGCTTTTTTGGGACTCGGAATATGGGGTTCATGCACCAAGAACTTATTGAGATTCTCAGCTACGCATTGGTTATAACGGTATTAATTCCATTTTAATTGATTCATCAAACAGTACTGCATGTTGTGACTGAATTATTTATGATTTGATAAGCCTCATTATTTTACCAATTGTTTGATGACTTCTCAAATGTTCATGTCCTGGCCATCTATTTAACTTCTTTGCAGAAAAATCATATTTTCACATCAGGAGCTTCAGGTACTAATGCTGCTGTTATTAGAGGTGCCCTTCGTGCTGAAAAACCAGAGTTTCTCACGGTGATATTGCCGCAAAGTTTGAAAAAGCAACCTCCTGAGAGTCAAGAGTTACTTTCTAAAGTAAGAATGGGGGATCACATAAAGTTTTTTAGTTCTGCTTATTTATTTGTTCAAGACGATTCTGTATATATGTTGTTTTCTTTTATCTGGCATTTGATTCCTTTTTATGCGTTTGCTCTACACTTTCCCTAAAGCCTTGAACCAATCTTTCTGCTTTTCCAATTGCTATCTTCTTAGGGCTGTGGTGAAGAGCCTAAAATGCACCTGTTTTTCCATTGTGCAAGAGCCAAAGCACAACCCCACTCGGAAAGACGAGGAAATAAGGGGACTATATAATATGACTTGAAATCTTGAGTCTCCATCTTGGTGGCGTATTTCAGAACTTTATCCATATACAGTCAGCTTAGAATTTGACTTGCAATCTTGAGCCCTTTATTCCTCATTTTCTACGTAGAAAAACCTTAAGAACAGGAGGAGAGCACTATGATTTGCATTTTTTTTTTTCAATTTCAAAAAATGAATAGAAAAGATAATGGTAACTGATCTATACCTTTCTTTTCCTATTTATTATGGCATTTAATGGGTGATTCCAAACATAATTTGAAGTTGATCACAGAAGAAAGCAGTGCAAAAGAATATTAGGAAAAGATCGGTTTTTGTATTAGTTCCTGGATTGAGGTGGCAGAGATATGCAGTATTATATAAAGCTGCATTTATCATCTTCTGCTTATCTGAGAGGAACCAATTTACAACCATAGTAATGATGTCAAAGCGTGGCTTGACTAAGGATAGTGTTTGTATTATATTTTTATGGCTGATTTTTAGCAAATTTACATTTCCAAACTATACAAAAGAAATGCAGGGAAACATGTATATAATTACAATGACAGCAACCCGTCTAATCAATGAGATACTATTTTTGATCATAGACTTTTTTTCCCCCTAAATAGCCAGCTAAATTCCCAAACAATTCATGGGTTCAGGAGCAAGCATTCATTTGGTATTTTTTCCTTACTCAGATGATCAAAGTAGTAGTTGCAGAAGTGTACTCATCATGCTTTGTCCAAATGTTTGTGTATTGAACTGTTCAAATAGTGGCACCTTTCCTTCTCTTTATTCATTACATTATTGTCCGGGATTGATGGAGAGTGTTATTTTCTATATTTGGGAAAGCTTTTATTCTTCCTTTCTTGACTAATTCTTTTGCCATCAAATCTAGGGGTTTTGTTGGCCATAAAGATGGAAAAATCCACCGCAATTAGAACATTTTCTTGCTTAGATTATCCACTTTTCAGTTCTTTTGTTCCCCCTCTTTTCTATTTTATCTATATAAATTCTTCATTTCTCCCCCCAAAAATTGCTATTGCTATTGCTATTTCAGAAATACTTCCAAGGTATGGAAAGAACGTCGAGCATTCAGAGATGTGGTTTTGTATAATCATATGATAAGAAACATCTAATGTGATGTTTTTACTCCAAATAGAAAACTTTTCTCCTGGACCCCGTTATAAACGCACTTTAAACATTACTTTTGGTTTTTAGTGTGAATACTAAACTTACTGAGATTTGATATTAAAATAAAAATGTGAATATGCACTTTCTTATTTTACACTATAAACTATCTTGGTCCTCTCTTTGCGCAAAACTAAAATCAAATCTGTTTTTTGCTAAGTTTGATTACTCCTTCCTTCAGTTGGATATACTGTCTATATATTTGTCACTTGAGCATTTTTCTTCCTGTTTGTATTCTCTCTTGGCATTCAATGATCACATTCTTCTATCCAGACCGAATTAATTTTTGAACAGACGTGAGTATGCTCATCTTTGGATGGAGTTCTCGTATTGTTGCATACCCTGATGCAATGTTTTAGCCTCTGTTTGGTAAAAGTTTTGTTTATAAACAAAGAATGTGATGTTTTTGTGATAAAATGTGTGGTTGAAAAGTGATTTGGAGAAATGTGTTGTTTATAAATACAAGTTTACCAAACGGAAGCACAACTCTACTCAGAAGAAAGGGAAAGAGGGGGTTGGGGTGGGGGTGAATTGGGTCTTTGTGTCCTGTGAAGGGGCGGGAAATCACTGAAACCCAGCACTGTCCATTTCTAAACAATAAATTCTTTCTTGGATATGCAGGTGAAAAATGTAATAGAGAAGCCCCGTAATGATCATCTCCCATTGATAGAAGCTAGCAGGTACTCATTGAAGAAGCACTTTCATTTTCCCTTATGTTTGTTTAATTTTTGCTGCTTGGCTGAGCTTGGCTGAACTTTTGAGTAGACGATATGCAAGCAATTTAGATGTCAAACTGGATTACTCGACTTTTATGCTGGGTCGTGGAATGCCCAAAAAATGCTGCTTATTCTGTAATCAGAATATACTTATTGGCTCAACATATCATAGCTGAAAAATGTCAAGAATGTTTTTGAGTTTATTTAGAGCTTAGTCGAACATGCTCTAACCTCGTCAATACTCGGTAGATTTTTTAACTGCTAGTGATGGTGAATGCAGGTTGTGCAACATGGACATCATCTCACAAGTACAGCAAGTTATTTGCTTTGCATTTCATGATAGTAGATTGCTCATGGAAACGTGCCAAGAAGCGAAGAATATGAGGAAGATTGTTACTCTCTTTTATTTGGATTAAGCGGAGCTTAAAGCGCTATTAATTTATCAATATGTTGTTCAACAATTGGAGTTCATCTCTTGCTTGTAGATTAGAAATGCACAGATTTGATTTTTTTTGTCTACCAAAAATAGAAAATCAGCAAAAACATTAATAACTTGTTTATTAAAGGATTTATTCTATTTATTTAATTTTGGAAGTACTTAAGGGGTTCAAAGGGGAGGGAAGGTGTAAGGATTCGAACCTGGGATGACGAATAGGGAACATTCGAGCAACACAGCCAATTATGCTCACCACGAATCCTAGGATAATAGCTTTTCTCATTGTTGGTCAGGATCTTTCAGATATCAAATGATTTGCAATGCATACCCTATCCCATTCTGTTTTCATTGTTAAATGCTTATTTAGTTATTTGTGCAGATAATTTTCCCTTCCCCTAATAAACTCGATTCATTTCGAATGAATTAAGATTGCATAATGAGAGGACCATAATAAAATCTTGTCATATGATTGATTAATCATGTAACAGCAATGGTACTTGGGACTAGAAATAAGTTTTAGTTTTTGCAAGAAAAATGAAAAGAGAGAACATATCATGATATGAAGACAACAGTATTTCATTTGTCAACCAAAATAAAAACTACTGTACACAGTTGGATAGGCAAATACTGTCAGCATGAAACTTGACAATATTATACACAAGTATGTTAATATTTTCAAATTTCAAATAAAAAATGAAACACAGTTAAAATGTAGCATCTGGATGGAAGTTGCAGTGTCACTATCAAGCAGGTAATGGTTCTTCCATAACTGCACAAATATGGAAAATAGAATATAAAAATTTTGGGAAAATTAATGAATCTCTTCAATTCTGTCAAGAATCTTATGTAAGGGAGAGAGACCTTTTCTCGGCGCAGAATCAGACACTGCCTCGGGAATGGCTGGTGCATTGGTTGGAACATCAGGAAGATCCAATTTATCTTCTTGTTTTTCGGTAGCCGGTGCTGCAGAAGGAACTTCTGGCAGATCTTGAAGGCTCATCTGTACAAAACCATAATGTTCCTTAATTTTATAACTGACGGTTTGTGTTTTATGCTATAAATGATCATGACACAATATTTTCATACAAAAGACCAAATCCCAGAGCAAGAAATAATCAATATGCCAAGAAAAAAAAAGGATTTGAAGTGGGACTTGGATAATCTTGATTTCATGCAAAGTAGGCAAACAAATACAGCAGCTTACTAAAGCTTAAAAGGCTTAATACAACGCATACAGAGTTTTTAAAAAGTCCAAAAAATCTCCTCTCTTCTCAGTTATCAATAGCAAACTCTATAATGCAAACATGTAGAACGCAAGGCCTATTCCTCAACAATGGAAACCAAATATACTGAAATAAGAAAGATCTTGCTAAAGTAACAACTAGACGTAATCCTATTCGTGGTTGTTAAACCTACGATTCGAACCCCACATAAGTCAAAATAAAGATGACTAATGACTAAAAATGACATAAATGGAGATTAAATAACACTAAGCACATGGAAACTGTACTTATGATTAGAAAGAAATAATTATATTCCTTTTACTTCCCACCCACCATCTAACCTCATTTGTAATCCTCATTGAAGGATTAAAACCAAGTTATGCAAGAATGCTTAAAAAAATGTGGCCAAAACAGGTCTGGAAGTGCCACATGTATATTGGTTTACATGGCTGATTGTTTGCCAGAAATATATATTAAGCATACACGGTAGTCAAACAATCATCCAACTCTAAGCATTCGTTTTGTAAGCTAAAAATCAGATTTTAGTAGATTTGGATAAAACAAGTGGTTGAAAAGTTGATAAAACTTGTGAATCCCATAAAATGAGTGGTTAAATAAATGTTGGATTTGACATAAATTTTTATCAACTTTTCTAGCTAAACCAAACAGGGGTAAAATTTCTAATTCTATTACCATAAGCTATTCATGGATAAGTGCACGAAAACCTAGCAGAACATGGTAGTAGAAGCACATTGATCAATCTCATAACAGGAAAAATATTAGAAGCTTTAGTGTGAAACTTTTGGCATTAAAAAATAGAACAGACCTCAGTCTCGAGATTTTCAAATTCCGCCAAAATTTCCTCTTCATCCTCTGCCGATAGCTTCTCTCCCAATATTTCATTGATCTCCTTTAAAATACAAATCACACAACCATAGAGGGAAAATTTAGAGAACATACTAGCCATGGAATTAAAATAATATTGTAACTTTTGTTATGTCACTTTTATTGGTAATAAGGCATAGCTGGCGGTTACTGTTATTCGTGAAGATGTAAACTCATATTAGATTTGATATTATCCAGAAACACCTCAATGAGAAGGGGTGGGTGTTAGAGGAAACAAGTAATCATGAGAAGCAATGGAAAAAAGCAGAAATATAAGTCCAATTGATGCCATTTTGATATCCCAATTCATGGCTCATCATCTTGGAATCTCTTTTCCTCTTTCTAGATACATCAGGATCAACTGACAAGTTGTGCAGAGTCGGTGGTTCTGCTAAAGAAGACATAAATCAAGTAGAATTTGGTAGACAATTACTCCCCATCTGGTATTTAATATGTACACTGAAAATTTCTTTGGAGTTTTGTGTAAGAGGAAGTAAACATTGTTATGAAGATGTTCACCAGTCACATCATGTATAATAAATTTATATACTTCAAGAAAGGATACTTTGAAATGAAATCTACTGTATGAAAGAGCACATAATTTCTCAAAAACCCCAAAAAGAAATGAAAGTAAAATGTATTTAGCATGGGTTCATTCATCCATATCTTCCCCACTTTCCTGTGGCCCACTATGGAATCGTTAATAAATTTTTACAACAAAGATGGCTCCCTTTCATGCTTGTGCAAGGCAATATTCGATGGTGTTTGATAGTGAGGGCAAGCTACTTAAGTTGAATTTATCTCTTCTTATAAAATCAGTGCTTGAATTGCCGAGTTTATACTGAGTATGTTCTTTTTCAATGACACAGTGCAAGCATAAGCATACTTTGTATACATTAACTGAAGGGTCAGTGACTTCTACTCAATGTTTATATTGTCATTTTTCTCCACACTTATCTAACACAGAGATATTTTGAAAGTTTGCTATGAAAAATGTCTTAACACAACATAACATTTTCAAATTACAGACTTTCTGTTAACACAAAAATGGCCAAGACAGATGCTTAAATAGGGGATGAAGCTTCTAGATATCAATATCTTTAAAAAGAAAATTCAAAGATTTAAAGTTTTTTATTCTCATGATTAATTAATATATATTGCCAAATAAACTGTTAATCAAGCAATATTGCTTAGATTCAACTATTAACAAAAAAGCAGGATGAACAGCGATAAGAAACTCACATCTTGATAAGCTTTTGCCTCAGCAGTATCATCCATCAGTTTTTGAACATCATCTAGATTGATCTCACTTTGTATTGCTTTTAACAGCATTATTTCCTGCCTTCAAACTCTCAAACACTGTCTTCTGCTTGCTAGCTAGTTCAACATCTGCCAACTAAAACACTTGGATAATCAAGTACCATGTCATATACAGATACACAATTGAATTAAATACTTTAAAACAATGCATGAAGTTATTGAGTAGAAAACACAAAAGAATAAATGAATAAAACAGCAAAATCAAGGTAACTTACTTGCTGCTCAACATTGATTAGCCACGCATCAACTTGCTTCAGTAAGTCTTCCTGAACCTTCTTTTTCTTCAGAGCGAGTAAAGCTTTATCTTTCTTCTTTTCCCGAACCAAGTCTTTCGCAGCTTGTTTCTCGGCTTCAATGACAGCCTCCAACTGAAAACAGTAAATGATGAAAATGACTGATAGGAGAATGCCGCTGCAGAAAGTGATGATTATAGTTAATATCAATATTGGGAATCTCATAAACACAAATCAATTAGAACTTCTTTCCCATTTTATATCAAAGAATCTTGATGCCGAATTGATACAATATTATCCAAAATTTAGAAATGGAGAGGCGTATTTAGCAGTGTACAGAAATCATTCTGTATGCAAAATTTAGAATTGCAGATGTATTCAGGTAGTACAATTGATTGATGTATCTGCCTGCCATACGAAAAACCTTAGTAAACAAGCAGCACCCTAAAGGAGGTTGCATTACAACTTGGCAACATTTATTTCCGACAAAATTGAGCCAAATACAGAAAGAGAGTCCATGACAGTCATATTTATAAAGTGTGATATCCATTTATCTTTCAATAGGCAAGTTGCAAAATCAAAACAAAGATAATACAAGTGCTTGCTTGGATAAAATTTTAAGAGCTTATAAGTAGTGGGTCCAAACAATTTGTGGTTAAAAAGTAGATAAAAGTTGTGCGTCCTAAGGATGTGTGGTTAAAAATGATGTTGACCTATTTTTAAGCACCTAAAAGCTTTTCCAAATACACGCCAAATCGATATCAACATTAGGAGAAAAAAGAAAAACCTGGAAAACAAGCATGAGGTTTTAACAAACTTGAAGTTCAGGAGAAGAAATTCAGTTGCTTCACCAGGATTACATAAGGAAAATAAAGGGGAATATATATGCTTGTACAGAAGCAGGACAATTTGTTGCAGGCAAATAACTTTCTAGAAACTAGAATGATAGAGAGATATATCTAGGTTTATCAAAATTCACAAGGATGGAAATCATGCCCAGTATATACCCTGTAGAAGGCTCAGGTGGGTCACATCATGCTACAGCTGTTATGGACACACTAAAATGGGGAATAAAAGACAAATGAGAAGGACATAAAAGCTGTTCATTTCCCTGTTCAGTTAAGAGAAGATCAACTGACAAACTAATATTCATTTCTGTGATCAGTGTTGAGGCCACTATGAAGCAAATAAAAAACCTACCTCACATTAATGAGTGGGAGGCAGGATGCAGCTGAGATTTCAAACAGAAAAGATGACAGACAGTGTTGAGTTTGTCATGCTCAATAACAACCTAGTAAGAAACCAACCACATATAATAATTTAGGTAATGGTGAGTAGCACAGGAAGCGCCTCTGCGTTAATACTATCAAGCTATACTGACAGTTCATCAAATAGGATCTTTGGTGCAAGATTATCAACACTCTCATGAAGGAATGGCAGGGTGCTTGACGGGAGGTTTAAGCAGAGGTTTTGGTGATTTCAGAAGCTTCACATCATGCAATTGACAAGAGGATGGAAGCACGTTCTGCATGAGAGGATGCATAGTACTGGATCTAAATTTTAGCCCTTGTTTGGTTTTCTTTAAAAATTTTCTCGTTTTTCTACACTACACAATCTCGACCATCCCTACAATATTTCAATTTTCAACCAAATTTCAATAATTCATTCTCCTAAAAATCACTATTCATTTAAAAAAAAAAAACTCTTTTTAATCAATACCAAACACACTCTTAGTAGAAACAGCCAGCTTCGGGTATTCAAGTTACCGTGACCGTGTCGCGGATATATCAAAAGATTTTCTAGTAAATGTTCCTTCCCCATACTGAAAGATCTATGAATCGGATGGTCCATAGGTCACCATAAATGATGTGTTCCGGACCCTCGACAATCGAAGTCATAGCAGACTTGACGGGAAAAGTTAAATATTCAAGCCAAATAAAAGTGCAATCCAGTCAACCATGTCGGAATTAGATGCATAATATGTGTTTTTCGAGTAGAAATGGCCACTAAGCAAAACTCATGGGCTAAAGCCCTTGAGTCAACTGATTTAATGGCCAAATTCCATCATTTGAGGCTTCAAAACAGCAAGTCAATTATGCAGACGGAAATTAGGGTTTTTGCGTATTTTTAGGTTAAATTTTGTTTTTAATTATTTGTTTGCCTATTTTAGAATTTTAGTTTAATTAGAATTCTATTTTGAGTAAATTAGCGACTAGATTATTTTTCTTATTTATACGCTTTCCCCATTCATTGTAATTCAGACTGAAGACTTTAATTTTGATATAAACAGTTTTTATTGAGGATTCAATAAAAGTTATAGGTGGATTCCTATATTTTTCGAACTTATCAAGAATATTTCTTGTGGCGTTCAAATATCGAACTTATCAAATATTTGCTAGAATATTTGTAGCATTCAAATCAGAGACTTATCAAGAAGATTGGACGATTCCTTGTGGCGTTTGAAAGTCGTGGTTCTTTATTCCGCATCGTCGAGCCATCGCGTCGTGAATATCGGGTCATGATTCCACCGTCCATCCACAACCTGAGTTCGGAACTTTCCGGCGTTTCTTCGCGCATCTCGAATCTCATCAATAAACCCCCTTATAATCAATCAAGAGAAAAAGTTAAAGCAGAAAATAAACAACTAAACTATTGTTACAAGTTTAAGTGAAGATATATTCCAAGTCAAAGCAAACAATCACCATATCAATGTATCCAAACCACAATCCTGCTTAATCAAATGCTCATTAAGTCATTATTAGTATTAGAGCAACAATTCAGATGCTCTAATTCAAAATCATTATTCCTCTTCATAATTAGCATTGAGCAAAATATAATAAGCCTACAAAAAGTATAATATCCAACTTTAACTATTTGTCGTATCCGATTTTTCTTTCCTTTTTTGATGATCAATCAAATTACGACTGCGGTCATTCTTGACAATGAACCCCATCAAACTCAATACAGAGAACCCAGGAAAAAAATCAGATTTACAGAGATTTATCAAAAACATAAATACAAACAAGGATACCTGTTGCTGATATTGAGCAAGCTTCCGCCTCTGGGTTTTGAGAGAGAGAATGGCTCTATCCATCTCTGTTATTTTGGGTTTCTTCACGAATATATTTCCCATTTTGCTAGATTTTCTTTTAGCCAAACAAAGAATATGAATCCATAGAGAAATTAGTGGCCAATAGCCGAATCTCAAAATACCTTTGACCCATTTATAAGTTCAAAAAAAAAAAGCGAAATAGATTTATTATTTACAAAGTTCAAAATATCCTTATAACTTATTCAAAAGAGTCCGGCACCTCACCATTTGTATTGTTCGGGTCCGGCGAAATTTCTCTCCATAGAATAGTTCGGTCTTTGCAAAGAAGAAGAACTTCACTCCGGATTGTTCAAGATTCAAACATTAAACAAGGTTAGATTATATTTTTAGCTTTGATTCGTAGATTTATAACTTGAATTTTGAAACTTTTCTTATGAAAATAGAGTTTTTTTTTGGGTTCATAGAAGAATTTTTCTTGATCCACCATTGTTGGATCTTGTGATTTTGTGAAGAAGATGAAGTTAGGTCCGGCCGTAAAAGGAAAAGGTCCGGCCGGACCTTTTTCCGGCCGAACTTTTTTTTTTTTAAAAATTGTAAATAATTATTTTATTTTTAATATTATTTATCATTTATTACAAAAATAATTTTATTACTAAATATAATTAGAATTAACAAATGGCTAACTATGATTTCATAATTGTAATAAAAATTTAATAATTTCATAATAATTAGAAGTAAGATATGTAATTATAATTTCATAATAATGCAAATAAGAAATTTATTAATAATATCAAAATAAATGTAATTATAATAATTAAATAATGTTGATAAAAAAATTATTAATATTTTTCATAATAATTAGAAATAATAAATATGGACTATAATTTCATAAATGTAAAAATATATATAATAGTTTCATAACATTAATAATTATAATTACACAACTTTAATAAAAAAAATAATACAATAATAATTAATATTGTTTATATAAAGTTTTTGACGACGTCTTTTTTTTCATTATAAATAAATTATAAAATTCTATATAATTTTTTTATTCTTAATATTATTTATCATTTATTACAAAAATAATTTCATTACTAAATATAATTAGAATTAACAAATGGCTAACTATGATTTCATAATTGTAACAAAAATTTAATAATTTCACAATGTTGGAAAATGTAATTATAATGTCATAATTTGTTAGTAATAATTACAAATAAGATATGTAATTATAATTTCATCATGCAAATAAGAAATTTATTAATAATATCAAAATAAATATAATTATAATAATTAAATATTGTTGATAAAAATTTATTAATATTTTTCATAATAATTAGAAATAATAAACATGAACTATAATTTCATAAATGTAAAAATATATACAATAGTTTCATAACATTAATAATTATAATTATAATTACACAACTTTAATAAAAAAAAATAATTAATGATGTTTATATATAAACCATAATAATAAAAAATAATAATAATAAAGTTTTTCATGTAATGTTTAATTTTCTTACTTGTTCATTTTTACGTGCGGTAGTTTACAATGTAGAATGGTTAAATATTGCGGCATACTTTTTTGAACTTTGATTTTAACATTTGAAATTATTGCAGAATGGAGTATGCTATTGGTCTTGAACTGAGAGGGCTTCTGCTAAAGTTTCCCAGTACAGGGAAATAGAATTCGACGAAGTTCTAAAGACTCTTGATGAGTATCATCAAGATATCTTGTAGCGATCATTCCTTTGGCGATTCAAGGAATTGACCAAGATGCAATTTGCGGCTCAGATTATAGATTCTCTGGTACTTCGACTTCTGAAGTCAGTAGACGGTGATGCATATAGTTTTTGCTTCGGGGATGACAAGATAGTCACATTCTCGAGGTTTGAGTTTTCCCTCATCACGGGATTAAAGTGTGATCGCGAAACGAAAAAAACTCCACAATTACGTTCAAAAAAATCGAGGCTTCATCTGAAATACTTTGAATAACAAAGGGCCATTTACAGGGAGGTGCTCTGGAATACTATAAAGACTTGTCCCGATATGTTGGACAGATTGAAATTATGCATGGTCTATATTCTTGAGAGCTTCGTGAAGGGCAAGCAAGTAAAGAATGGTATCGACTTATATGGTTTGGAACTTGTTGATGATATTGAAGCTTTCAACAACTATCCATGGGGGTCTATAATTTATGTCGATACCGTTAACATATTTAAGAAAATTCATTCGATGCCCAAGGTGAATAAGGGCCGCCGGAAGTATGATGCGTACGGCTTCCCTTTTGCTTTGCAGGTAATAATTTTAAACTTTTCATTTTGAATTAGGTTATTATGATTTTCATCGTCATAATAATTGTAAGTTTCACAGATATGGGCATATGAGGTAATTCCCGCCTTAGGTGACATGTGGGCAGTTAAGACGGGGACGCGATTTCCTCGGATGTTAAATTGGATAGCAACGGAGGCGCCAACTTCTAAGAAGCTTTCGGCTATCCTCGATGATCCTGACGTGAACGTTTATAAATTATTATTAAAGTAATATAATATTTGACACATGATTTATAAATTGTTTGAATGTTAATATATTAGCTCGAAGTCCTTCATGCGTTGACGGCTTCGACCGTAGAGGAGGAGCAGGACTACATGCGTGGACTGGTATGTAATGTAATTTTAGATTGTTATTTACCTTTTGGGTTAAATAATTAATCTTCACTTTTGTTATATCTAGGATCAACGTAGTCCAGTACGAGACATGTCCCCGCCGCTCATGAGATCTCATTCACCGGGGGCATCTCACGGACCTCTACGCTCCTCCACTCCTCCGGTATGTTCATGGATTCAATAAGCTATAATATTTTACTGGGGGTTAGTTTATTTCCTATTATATTATTTGGAGTTTATAATTTGAATTTGATATGTTTTTGAGTTGAGAATTATTTTTGGAGTAGTCGGTGATATGGGAGTATTATTGAGTTGTGGTTGGTGTTTTAAAAAGGAACTGCAATAGGTTCGGCCGGACCATTCTATAAAGGTCCAGCCGGACCTTAATTGGTCCGGAAAGGTCCGGTCGGACCTATTGCAGTTCCTTTTTCCGCTCTTATGTTCAATTTTTTCGATTTTGCTATTAAACTGATAAAAATCACACTTCACCATATTAATTTTAATTGTTACTACATAATTATAGATCTATAATTATTATTAACTAAAAAATTAACAAATAGATCTATTGAATAAGTTTAACACAACGAGAACAAAATTAAATACAATATAATAAATATTGCTAAATCAACTTACCGAAAAGAAGTAGCGAATAAAATCTTTTAGTTGAGATTTGTATATTTTTTGCGGATTTTTTTTAGCACAAACAGAAAAAAAATGAGAGAATAATTTATTGTTTTCGTTTTAATATAAATATAAGATAAAAGAAGTGTATAAGAGAAATATGGTTATTAAGGGTATACAGGTCATTTTAAAGAAAAAGGGGTATTGTGGTTAGTTTTTGAAAAGTTAGGGTATTTTGACTTAGCCATTGTTTGACTTGGGTATTTTTAAAATTCTCCCGAATCCATAAGACACCTAAAATATTTTCTCTTTCCAAGAACGGAAATTCTCTGTGCACGGGATTGTTAAAAAAAATTGAAACCCAACGGCTCTCAGCTGAAAAATGTAAATTACTGGATGTAATTAAGTGGCGTAAGGATGAAGGCCTGCCTCCTAACTCCGTTTGTTAGGAATTTATTTCATTTTTCAAGAGTGTAATCTTCACTCGGTAGTTGCGAGTGAGGTTGGATTTTTTCGTTACATTTCACCGAATTATGCCCTGAGAGCATGAGGCACGAGATTGTCTGTTAAATGGGTTTGGGCAGCCCGGGTTTGGGGGCGGGGGGTTGGAGGGGGTTTGGAAGAAAACGATTAGGGTAAATTAGCTTTAATGACGTGTTTATTTTTTAAATTACAATAGATCAGATATGTTAAATATAATTATTCAAATCAGGTGTAAATTTCATATGCCTTTATATTCAACAAAATATGACCCATTTTGTCGTGGAAATCATTCATCTCTATGAATCCTTTGCTCAACATCAATGTCTCAAGAATTGGAAAAATCTTCATCGAATCAACACACAGAAGAACACTTCACTGCTGGAGAAATTGTTCATGACATAATCATTGGTGTTTCCGACGGAGTTACCGTTCCTTTTCGCTTGCATCCGGCGTGTCCAGTGCCAATGCATCATCCTCTATAATTCTCATGCTGACATGGACAATGTAGTTGTCGGAGCCCTCTCCAAGGGAATTGGAGGGTAAACTCTTAGATTCAACCTCAAAGTATTCGAATTTCAGTTTTCTTATTATTGATTGGAGGTAATGTTTTGTGTTTATGTAGAAATTGGACGAGTTGAAAGTCATTGTTGGGTTTGTTCCGTCGGCTAATAGACTGAAAATTATTTGCAAATGACATTTGGGAGATTATGAGAACATTCGTTCCTGATGGGACCTCCTGTTGAGAAAACAGAAGCTATTAATGAAGCTGAACTTGATCAATTGATTCTTACAAGCTTTTCACCGTTCATTTAAATTAGTTTTCAAGACGTCGAATAGAACAAAATAGTGTGCTGCAAAAATCTTCCAATGGTGGTCCGACAACGACGACGATTATGACGATGACTGATCAGTACAAATTATACTAATGTAATTAATTACGAATTACACTAATGTTTACGAATTCATTAGTTACAATTGTAATTAATAATGTGAATGTAGCAATTCAATTAATTTTAGCAAAAAATATATCATATTTTACAAATTCATTAGTTACAATTGTAATTAATTGCAAAATTGAATAAAGTTACAATTGTAATAAATTACAAAACTTGAATTAAGGTTATAATTTGCAACTAATTCAATTAGTTTTAGTAAAAAAAAAATGTCATGTTTTACAATTTCATTAGTTAAATGGTAATTAATTACAAAATTGAAATAAAGTTACAGTTGTAATTTAATACAGGATTGGAGTGACTTATAATATACTATTAAGTTATAATAGTAGTTAATTAGTTAAATTTGTAATTGATTACAAAATTAAAATTAAGTTACAATTGTAATTAATTAAAAAGCTGTAATTCAATATTGCCGAATGTAAGTGAGTTGCAATTGTAATTAATTCAATTATTTTAAAAGAAAAATAAGATATGAAGTAACTTGTAATATACAGTTAAGTTGTAATTGTAATTTATTACAAAATTGAAATAAAGTTCAACTGTAATTAATAATAAAATGTAATTGATTACAAGATATAATTAAGTTGTAATTGTAATTAATTAATTACAAAATTGAAATTATAAAGTTCAATTGTAATTAATTATAAATTATAATTGATTATAAAATGTAATTAAATTGTAATTACACTTGTAATTAAGGTGTATGTAACTAATTCAATTAATTTTAACAAAAAAGACCTATCGTGTTTTATAAATTTATTACCTGATTTTTTTACTTTTTTCGTTGAAAATTTATAATTTCATTCAATAAGCAAAGAATAAGTTGATACAAGCTTCCTTTTGATTGAAACTCTTGTGACAATAAAAAGATTTGATGGACGAGTTACTACACACATAAAAGTATTACAATTGAATGGCATAAATTACACATGATTAATATATCCAAAGCAACGCTTGAGAAATCCTGATCCAGAAACTTTTCCACAACAACCTCAATGCCATTCCAATAAGCTTGATAGATCTCTCCATATGAACCTAGTCCAATTCAGATTATACCTAGGAATTTCACATTAACATTCATCACTTTGCAGCATGTTCCCATAACCCTCTAGAATCATCCAACAAAAGAAACTATCCACTGGATCTTTGTTCAGTTTCCCCTTCGCCAACTCAACCTAGTGTTTGTTCTACATAGACAGACACAACACTACATTGTAAGCCACATATTGAAGCCACCCGCCACCACTGGTGTTGCAACCACCGTCATCATGACAGGCAGCCTTCTACCACAGCCTTTGTTTTGTATAGAGAATCATACCGGGTATTGAAACTCTTCTTGTTCTTAAAGCCTATTCTTGAAGAACTTTCTCCCCCACCACTGCATCAGAACCCGCTTCAGCTCGGTCTGGAAAATTCGAAAATCTCATGTTTATTTACAACGTCTTACGTATTAAGTACAAAACTCGAACACTTCTTCTGGGATTATACTTGAGCAGTTGTAGTTTGTGTTGATGTGATGGTGGGAGTCGATGATGGCATGGTAAATCTTGCCGAGTGAATCTTGAGAGACGTACATGGGCTTTTCCCACCTTTCCATGAAATCTGGGAATTCTCTCGACTTCAAAGACATAGGCATCTCGGCTATGTGTCAATATGATTCTGATACCTGATTTTAATAAATTGTTTTATATTTTTAAAATATATTTTAAAATATCTGATATTAAAAAATAGGGTCCTTAAAGTTTTGTATTTGTGTACTTAACCCAAACGATTAATGCTACTTGTCCTAGAAATTTGAAATAGAGATTGACAAAAAATGAGGTGGCAATTTTATGTGTGTAAATTTTAAGAGTTGATGTAATGTGTAAAATAATAAGATTGTGTCACGTATGCATTATGTCAACATTCTTATGAAAGTCCGTCTATTGATGTACACGTAGCATTTCTCAAAAAAAAAAAAAAAAAAAAAAAAAAAAAAAAAAAAAAAAAAAGAAAGAAAAAAGAAATATTTTGACGCCTTTACTATTTATCAATATATCAAATAAAGATAGAAACATAGTCAACATACAAAGAGCATGTACCTATAGATACATTACATTACATTCGACTACAAATCCATTAGGACTTGATTTCCCAACTCACTCCTTAGGAGGGTTGCACATTTAAACTATAATTTATATATATGAATAAAAATCATTTATTTTGCATCGATTTAATTATAAACAAGTATCTGGCAAGATAACGTCGTGTCCAATATTATTGCAAAACGAGCGTGCTTTGGTTGCATTCTTGTAAGTGAGATTAACTTCTTGCAGAGTGATCCCTTTGCATGGATTACTTGGGCTACAATCGAAAATCATGGCCACTTCTGTTGCCGATGTTCCTTGTATATTCTCGTACCTAACTTCCTCAATCTTGATTCCCGAACTCTGTTAATTAATGTCATAAAACAAAGTTCACTACTCATTCATGAATCTCGTGTATCAAGTTTATGTGACAGCAATGTTACCTCAATAGGACAACTCAGGTTGTTTGGACAATAATTTTGGTCGATGATTATGGGATTCTCGACGTTGTTCATAATGATGTTTTGATAATGAATGTTTCGGACGAACCCGTTGCTGGGCCTGGCCCATGTTTTTATTCGTACACCATTATCGGATCCATTGAAAACTGAATTTCTTAAGGTCACATTCTCGACACCTTCTTCGTTAAAATTCCTTCCCAGACTCCCAATGCTGCAAAATTACCTAAAATGGCATCAATTAATTGCTACAAAATAATTACATATCAGTATCACAAAAAATATTAGCTAATCAAAACATTATATTATTTTAATCATGTCACTCAAGTTTAACTTTATCATAGTAATGACCCCTTTGACATGGTTTCATGATTGATTTCTAGGGAAAAAGTACACAACTACTACATTATAAGAATCCCTTTATATAACTAACAAACTTAAAAAATATTTTTAAAATTCAAAAGCAAATTAATAATATTATATAATAAATTAATACATTAAAAAGTAAAAACCCACCACACCCCACCACCCCTAGTCGTTCGATCCAAAACCATTTCTCATTTGATAAACTTCTTCTCTCTATCATCTTTCGGGAATGAAGGCGGCATCGATGAAGAAGGGGTGGTGAAGAAGCTCACAGTGGCCTCGACAACTACAAGCCATTTCTTCATGGCCAACCATGGTTGCCCAGTGCAATTGCAAGGTAGCAGCACTGCTGCAAGCCGCATCGCAATGCTACTACTACATACTTGTGGGTAGGATTGGTGCAGGTGGTGGTGACCTGTTTTGCGTGCAACAATTGTGTTTTCATGGTCGTGACATTAGCAGTAAGGTGGTGGTATTCGTGGATCTTAGCTGTGACTGTCTGTGACTATTTCTGTGAAAATTGTGATTGTTAGTGACATAATGCATTGATTGTGATTAAATATAAATGAAATGTGACTATTTGTGACCAATTACTTCATCTACTCCACATAACCTCATCATAGTGTTCTCCACCACAATCAGATCATCTAAAACACCAGCACCACCTTCGATGCACAACCACCTCCAACTAACCACCACAACGCGCACTACCACAACTTTCAACAACAAACACAATTAGACTATAACTATACGTGACCTGTAATGCATTAACTGTGACCAGTTCTATATGAATTATGACTATTCGTGACCAATTTAATATTAAGTATGATTGGGTCTATATGAGTTGTAACTATTTGTGGTCAGATCTGTGAATATTGTGACTGTCTGTGACTCGTAATGTATTGATTGTAACCAAATATGGTCAAACTATGACTATTTGACCAATTACTTTATCTTCACCAACATAACCTCACAGCACCACCATGATAAGTGTGATCGGGTCTATATGTGATGTGATTGTTTGTGACCATGTCTGTGAAAACTATGAATGTTCGTAATACAATGATTGTGATCGAATCTGTGTGAACTATGACTATTTGTGATCAATTACTTCATCTCCTCCACTAATCCCACCATACTGTACACCACCAAAACAAGCACCACCTCCAACGTCTAGCAACAAACGCCAGCGCTTCCCGAAAGAATACCAAGCAGAGCTCCTCCTCCGATGTGCGATGGTGTAAATTGATGGGTGTAAAGGATGGTTCAATAGTTGGTTTTTGGTGATGGTGGTGGTGGTGGGAGTTGGATGGCGATGTGTGTGTGTGAGAGAGAGAGAGAGAGAGAGAGAGAGAGAGAGAGAGAGAGAGAGAGAGAGAGAGAGAGAGAGAGAGAGAGAGAGGTATTAGGAAGTACAATTACATATTTTTTAGTGCTGGCTGATTATGCATATGAGGTTGGGTGTGGTGGGATGAGGTAGGGGGGTAGGGTAGGGTAGATAAACCTAATATTTAAAAGAAAAACCTTTCCAACTTGAATATAAAATGGAAACTTTAAATCCATGTTTTTGTGTAATTCTCCTTTATTTCTACTACACGTTTGACACGATTTTTGCTTTTTATAAAATAATTTCATGAAAAAATTACCTTTATTTGGTCTTCTAATTGGTAGAATTTGTCAAACAAATCCAAAGCAACTTTAGATTCTTAAAACTCATTTCAATCAGGTCCTTCGTCTTATAAAAAGACTTCTTCGGTAAAGTTACAATAGACTACCTTTTTTTTAATGCTATTCTAACTAGATAAATCATTTCCAGAAAATCATGTCGAGAAATAATCTTTTAGTTTGACAAACAATTTAAACTTTTAAAAATTTCTGTCAAACGGGCCCTAAGATTACTGTGTCCATAATCATATTCAGTGGCGGATCCAGAAGATTTTTTAAGCACATGCGGATATCAATAAAAAAATCCCATTACGGGTGGACTTCAAAATTTTTTCAAGTCGCAACCATAAAAATGCCAAAAATTCTTACTATTTTTTTTTTCGAGCGGATCCAACATGGGCGAGCGCGGGGGCTTGCCATGCCATGGATCCGTCCCTGATCATATCCATTAACTTGGCTTGTGTTCGACAACTATTATAACAGGAAATGATTGGTGTTATTTGTATTTTCTAGGTAAGATGTGGTTAAAAATTAAAGAGAGAAAAGATGTGTGTTTAAAAGTTGATATTGAAATTTGTGTTGATTATAACAAAAGTTTATCGAATACAGCCTTCGTTAACTCACTTAAAAGTCTACCAGGCAGAAAATGGTGAGTAATTACCTGACTCCATGGCCAGGGCCACAGTGTATAGTGTCCATCAACAAGTTTGTTGTCCCTGGTCCAATTGATATACAGTCATCTCCTGTTTGGATATTACTTTCTGTGATGGTAACCCCAGTTGAAGACTGGACATGAATCCCATCTGTGTTGGGGCTTAGATCTGGTGCAATAATCTTCACATTTTGCACTATTACATTGTTGCAACTATTGATTACCATGTGCATTAGTTGGCTATTAATCGAGGTTAAGCCGTCGATTACGACGTCGTTAGCCCAATTGAATGTGATCGACTGCAACTCCCACAACAACAGTTCAAGTTTAGTCGAACACTATATATATATATATATATATATATATATATATATATATATAAACATGTTTTGTATGCTGTACTGGACGAAAGAGAAAATGCTTCTAGATGTTTTTATCTTAGAAATATTAGGTATATATGCAGGGGCGGACCCAGGATTATAGTTGAGTGGGGGCGAAATAATACTACATAGAAAATCATTTTACAGAAAACAACATCAATAATATTCAAAATAATCGTCCTCTTCTTGTAATGGTTCCTTGCGGCTTCTCATTTGGTGACCATAATTTTCATTTTCATTTGACAAATCAAAATTATCCACTTTATTTTCCACTTTTTCTTGGAAATCGAAGAAGAATTAATAGGTTAATGAACATTATTTCACCGGAAACTTACAATATGGATTTACTGATATTCAAATAGGACGGAAATGGGATCGAGCATATTTGATTTTCCCAAGGAAAATATGTGTAAACATCAACGAAGAAAAAATATTTTGTTCTGTATAAGAAATGCAACAATTGCGTAAAAACTTTATCCCTAAATGAGCCTTTCGCTCAAGTTTCTATTCAACCTTAAAAAATGAAACCGACTCCCAATGAAACAAAAGTATGTTGAACGCCACTTGAGGGTAAAATACACAATTATGGTTGTGTTAAAGAGTAATTTTCAGATTAAATTTTAACCACCATGGAATGAAGCGATTATAAATGATGTAGAATCATCACGTGGAACAAAAGGAACAACTATTAGTGCTAATATAAAATTCATGATTGATATACTAAAAGAATATTGTATAGAGGAAGTAGTTAGAAAGCAAATAAAGAAATTAAATTATTCTTTCTATTCAGAACTTATGATTATAAAAGAAAGAAAGAAATGTACAAAAAAGATAAAAAACATAAATATAAAAGACAATATAAAAATAAGAAAAAGTATAATATTAGAGGGTGGAAATGATTTCAGTGGGTGCCACCGCACCCACTCGTCCCTTCGTAAGTCCGCCCCTGTATATATGGATATAACCTTGAAAATATGATTTTTTTTTTTTTTAGGTTTAGTTGAAAATTCATTTTCCACACTTTCAAATATCAATTCCACTCTCAATTGAAAACACCCTATTCCCTTCATTTATTTTCCATGTAATAATTTCTCTGAAATTTATTTTATTTTTATCCATTTTTCATGCATGCAATTAAATGGACCCTAAGGCTGCGTTGGATAGCGATTGTGGAATTTGAGTGGAAAGAAAATGAATTTCAGAGAATTGAATTTTTGGAAATTTGAAGTTTAATGTGTTTGATTGGTTTTATTTTTAAGATGGAAAAAAGTGGGGAATTTTTCAACCTTTGTTGTTTGATTGATATTATTTTTCATGAAAAATAAAGTAAGGTTCAGCTATTTGAATTATTTTAAAAAAAATTTTTTTCACACATTTGTACTTGATAATAAGAATAATGTTAATTTAAAAAAAAAAAAAACAAATCAATTAACAACAACAAAAATAATCAAAAGTGACGAAAATGGTACAAAATTTTCCCTAGAAAATAAAATCTATCCTCCCACCAAGAAAATCAATTCCTCAATTTCATGGAACTTAGCGCTTGAAGTGTATTGGATGGAAATGATTGGCAATGAAACATGACATTGGTGAAAATTTTGGTGGAAATTGTGATTTTCCGGATAGTATATCACCCTAAGACATAATCAATTTACATTAGAAAAAATTTGAAATGTACCCTTGCTCTAGTAGGGCAGTTCTGTCCTGGGCTTTTGCATTCCCAAAAGCTCGCCCCCTTACCATCAAGAGTTCCTCCAATGACCCGAAGCCGGTCCACCTTAATGAATAATATCCAGTAGCCAGAATTTCCCATGTCGCCGGAATAATCCTCAGGCGACGGCGCTACAAGCTTACCATCAATCTGAACATTGATCTGGTCATCGCATGGACCTCGAAACTTTGCTGCCTTTATCATGTAAGTCCCCTCTGGTACGTAAATGGTCGAGCCTGAGTCTGAGTCCGAACCTGAGCCTGAGCTTGAACCCAAGTTGCATGCCGATGCCCAAGCCTTTAAGAATGCGTGTGATGCATCGGTTTTCCCATCTGGTTCGGCACCAAAATGGATCACATTATATGTCACTGCTTCTGTAATGCAAAATAATAAGATTACAATGGAAAGGAAGAAAGTGGAAGAAAGTGTGATTTTGTCCATTTTGTGAGTACTTTGTAATGTGCTTAAGAGACGAGAGGCAGTTGGGGTTCTCTCATTTATATGTTCATCATGTTTGTATAAAAGTAAAATTTAAATTTTATTTATTTATTTTTGCTTTGGCTTTTAATTAATAAAGGAATCATTTTGAGGCATTCTTAGCTAATTGAGAAGTTACTTCAAATAAAAAATGAAAAAGAAACAAGTATGCATCAAAATGCATAGTTGCATATCAACTTGTTTTCTAATTAATAGATATCATAGTCAATTTTTGAGTTATTACATCCTATACATGCATCTATATGTGAGTGTATTATTGTTTGATGGCTACAAAATTTTAAAAATAAAAATAGAAAGAGAGAATTTTAAGATTCTCGTTTCATAAAGATCGCAAGTCCTCCAAAATAGCATCATTAATTAAAAAAAGAAAAAAAAAAGATTTTAGTGATTTTTTGGGAAAGTTCATAAAGTTGCAAAAAAATTGAGGTCAAAGTAAAATATCAATTTTAACAACATTTTATATATATATATATATATATATATATATATATATATATATATATATATATATATGGAAAATGTTAAAGTTACCGCGAAAGTGTACCGCGAATTGTACTACACAGGCACATGGGTAGTGTAATGACCATTTCACCCTCCTTCCATATGTGAGTGTGTGGTACACTCGCAATACATTTTTGCGGTACCTGTAGCATTGTCCTATATATATAATCTGCTAAAACTTTGTCAAACAATCCTTTATCGTCGGACAAGTGACCCTAGTTCATTGATTTTCCATAAACAAAGTTAACACATTATGACGGTAAAATGGACCTGGAATGACTATAAAGGATCCTAACAAAAATTGAAATTAAATAAAAGTAGGGAGTTAAATGCTGCAAGACCACAAGTTGTACACTTGCTATAGCATCCCTAACATCTATTAGTTATTCCTAGAAATAGCTATAGAAGAATCTTTCATTTTTATGGAGCCTTCTTTTCTATTTTTCTTTGCATAAATATTCAATTCTTTATCTATCTAAAATCAAATTTTAAAATAGCAAAAGAATGATCAACAGGTTTACTCATTTATTTCGCGTTTTCAAAATTTTTATTTTTCCTTCGTCAACCATTTGTGGATTCTAGGGTAATTAATGCATTGTTTGACATCACTGTAACAATTTAGAAATTGGTTTAATTATATTTTTGAGATAAAATGTGTGATTAAAAAGTGGAAAAAGAAAATGTATGTGATTAAAAAATGATTTAAAAATTGTATTGTTTATAAATTATAATGATTGCATTAAATAACGGAATGTAAAACACCAAATAATGAAAAAGTATCTAACTCTATTTCTCACCCAATAATACTATCTACAAAAACATTTCTACAATAAAATAAAAAATAAATTTATGATATCCCGCAGAATTAAATGTAAAACATGATTTCAATGAAAAGAATGTGGCAAATTTCTCAAGCCTCCATTTGGGAAGAATTTACAACAATTTGATTTATTAATAGATAGAACGTGGTGGATAAATAGATATGTTATTTTAGTGGTATCAAAAATCACCCAACAAATCTCATAAGGTTAAGTGTTCGATTTCTTAGGGAATCGCCCATTAATCAACTCAACTGTGATAAAAATCCCTTCATAATGGAGTATTCTGTATGTTACGGGATATGACACAGACTGTCAGCAACTGTAACAAATATGGTATTTGCGTGTCCATAAAAAATGAGTTGTAGAAGTTCGACTATTTATAAATTCTTTATAAAAAAATTTCAGATGGAGGCTAATTTTACTAAACAAGTAAGAGTCACGAAAAATAATGACTTATTAATACATGATTAAAATGAAATGATTACTTGACACCGACCATATATAAAATTAAATTAGACGATATATCTCTTTTCTTGAATTCTTACTATTTTTTTGAGTTCATCTTATCAAGACGGCCGCCGAAATTGTTCCATAGTTTCCATGGCTAACAATAGGAGATGGCTTTCATCTAATTGTAAAGCAAAAATAGAAGTGTAAATGCATGAATAGTATAGACGTAGCCACTTTTGTACCACATAAAATAATAAAGTTTTGCCATACCCAATTTATAGCTGCTAGGAAGTAGATTAGTTATCACTTATTTGCCTACCAGAGAATAAAAAGTAACTTTCTTTTTTTAATGTCAACAAAAGTAATTATATATAATTTCCCTCAATGACATAAGTTCTACTACCTCAAAACTCATTTTTAACTATATATTCTTCCATAAAATAATTTTACACATAACTCGACATTTTTTCCTACTTTTAAATCACGCGTTCTCTTGAAAATCACCATTACAAAATTCATTTTCTTCAAATAATGGATCTTAAACAAGGGCATTTGAGACTTTGTACAACATGAAGGGACTCACATTTCACTATCTCGAAGTCATTCTCCTTAGTATTAAAAAAAAATAAAATAAAATAAAATAAAAAATCAATCTCTCATGACTAGTGATTTTATCTTCCACGGAAAACAAGTCAATTGTAAGTATTAGTATATATTCAGCCTCCCTGATGGAGTGAATCCTAACTAGAAAAACCACTCAATTTCTCCCCCAACACGAATGCACACCTCTTTTTAAGTTTTGGCGTCGTGAGGGTTATAAGCTCCATGAAGGACACGATTTTCTTAACCGTAGCACCCAATTCATGATCTCTATTTCTCTTAGATTCAACCATAATTCATGTTTGATGCTAATTGAGATCGATTTCTTGATTTGCCCACGAGATCTTTGTCCGGAGATTCAAATTGTCGCTTACTAGACTAACAAGAAAAGAATGTAAATAAAATATGTAGGAGAATATTGGCTGCATACATGACATAGGAACCCTAATTATTAACTTCTTTATTCTTCTTTCTTTTTATTTCTAGTTTATAATCACGTTAATAGTGCGATTCTTTCAAAATATTACTTAAAATATAATTTTTATAAGCATAATTATCTATTGCATGTACCAAAATCAATTTGGTGACATGCGGGTTTTTTTATACATATGCATTATTATAATAGAAATCATGTTACGTATACACTTTTGAGTTTGTATTCTTTGCTTTTGTGTGTATAAAAATTTATAAATTGTGTATGCTAAATGCTGTAATTGACATTAGTCTCTCATCCCTCCCTGTAACTCTATCTATAAATTAAGAAAATTAAGGACCCACCCCCGATCGAGAATAAATTATTTAAGAATCCACTACTCGTTTGCTGTATTCAATTCCTTTATCTTATTTATTTATTTATTTAGGTCTTGTTTGGTGATGGGAGTTTTTTTTTTTTTTTTTTTAATCTCATTTTCAACAACACATTTTTACATTTCTATGTGACCTACCACTTTCAATCACTTTTCAATCATAAATTCTCCAAAAATTATTTTTTTCTCATTACCGAATAATTAAGTTCTTATTTATTCGCATCCAGAGTGATGTTTCAATTTATAACCACACCCTGCATATGTTAATATAAATTAAATGCATGAACTATAATTATTTCATTTCAAAAATTGTTTTAATTTATGATTCTACCTTGTAGATATAATCTTCTTTACATTAACGTCTTTATGTGTGTTTAATGTATTTATTGTTGAATTTTTTACCTTTAATTTGATAATTCATTATGTTGTTACTACTGAAGTAGCACAACAATATAATTAGTATTTCAGAAAAATATTAATCATAGATAGGTCTATTATAAATATTTGTTGTAGTACAATATTATAATTATTAATAATTTAAAATAATATTACTTGCTCCTAAAGAACATAAATTTTAATTTTCAATACTCTAGAATAATATTGATCACTTAGTATTCTTAAAGAAGTAATAGCAAAATACAACATACTCCTGAAGTAGCACATAAATCAAAGAATATTTCATCCGTATAATTTTAAATTAATGTATATCTTTGAAGGAAAACATATAACTTATGTTAACATTGACTAGTTATGGTGTTCTTTGAAATTAATTGTATTTTCTCTTGCTTTATTGTGTAGTTACCCAAATGGTAAACATCGCTAAACTTGAGTTTGTTGCACTCGATATATCTGGTAAAAACTATCTATCATGTGCCCTTGATGCTAATAATCACTTGTTTAGAAAGGCTCGAGAGAGAAAATAAAAGAAAGACACAAAGAATCCCTGTAGATCCGGGAAAAATCACTTATCTTTATTCGTAACCATCTTCATGAATCATGATGATTTGAAAGTTGAATATCACACTGCGAATGATTCATAGATTCTTTGAAAAAACCTGACTGAAAGATTTAACCACCAGGGGACTGTAGCCCTCCCCAAAGCCGGCTATGAATGGATCGATGTATCTTCGCTTGCAAGATTTCAAAACTGTCAGTGAGTATAATTTTGAACTGTTTAATATATGTTCAAAATTAACCTTATGTGGAGAAAAAATCTCTGATGAAGTATGTTGAATTTTTTTTTTTCACCTTCCACACTTTCAAATGTGTTCCTGCAGCAACAATATCGTGAGCATGGTTCAAAAAGTACTCAAAACTCCTATCATGTCTACTTGTAGCTTAACAGAATAATAAATTGTCGATGAAAAATCATGGGATGTGTCCAACTGATTCGGTACCTTTGCCTCAAGCAAATGTCGCATTTCTTGAAGCAAATAAAATATCATGACATGGACGATGACATGAATTTGGACGTGTACGCGGACATGGACATGAACATGTATGTAGAAGAAACCATGGACGAAATAATAAACAACAAAACTATCAACAACAAGGCATCAATTTTAAAAGACACAAAGAAAACGAAAAATAGCACTTTCACGAAGAAAGTTGCTTTAGATGTGGGACAAAAGGGCTTTGGGTACGTACCTATCGTACGAAAAAATATGTTGTGGATCTCTATCAAAAATAAATTAAGGGAAAGAAAAAGTAGAGACAAGTTTAGCTGATTATGATGGTCTAACTGATGTGACTCACTTGGATGTCTTTGACTTCTTTACTGACCCAAATGGCAATATTGATCATCTAATTGAAGGCGGTGTGTTCAATAATGTTGATTAGTCGGTGTGCTCAATAATGTTGATTGGTTTAATTTCAGTATCTTAACCTCTGTTTGGAAAACCTAAAAAAAATCTTTTTAAACAACACAATTCCTCAAATCATTTTTTAACCACACATATTTTCTCTCTCCACTTTTCAACCACATCTTACCTTTAAACATAAAACTTTTAACAAACAGAGTCTAAGTAGTTTAAAGGTACTCTGAATTATGTTTTCCCTTAATTTCGTTATGGTTTAACACTTTAAATTGTTAAAGTATTTTTAATTGATTAAAGTATTGCTCAACTATTTTTTTATTATAAAATCAGTGTTCCAAAATATTTATTTTGTTATATTTATAAATTCAGGGTGAATTGACGAGACAATTGTTTCATTGATAGTGCCACTACAAACATTATTCTTCAAGATTTTTTTTTTTAAACATCATCAGAAAATAATGTGAATACAATATCGGGTGCATCAAAGATTGTTGAAGACTCTGGAAGAGTTTGTATTATTTTATTAAATAATACAAAATTATTTATTGACGATGCACTTTATTCTAGCAAATTCAGAAAAATTTACTTAGTTTTAAAGATATTTACTGTAATGGATATTACATTGAAACGATTAAGGAAAATAATACAAAATATCTTTGCTTGAATTCTTTTATATCTGGCCAAAAGCAGATAAAAGAAAAAATCTCAACACTCCCTTCGGCATGTAACACATCCATAAAAATTATCGAATCAAACATTTTTCTCTCTAGTTTGCAACAGTTGGTCTTTTAATGATTAAGTCATTAGTTATAATTATTAATTATTAGGCCTTTGAAATTAGGATAATTGTACAGATTACTTACTTTGAATGACAAAACTGATTTTTTACTTTAAAAAAAAATTGAAAAATACTTCAATTTCTTCCCCCACTACCTACACCACCGATTGCCTACACCAACTCACCGCCACCACCTGCATCAACTACCTCCACCGCCCGCATCAACCAAACTAAGCATCAACCACCTCCGAATGTGGCTGCGGCTATCAATGAGAAAGAGAACTACATCACAGCCAAAGGGTTCCACTATCAATAGAAGCTCATCAATGCCAAGATACGAGAAACAAACTTCGATTGCTAAAGGCGAAATGAAGCCAAGTGATGGTACAAAAAGGGGATATCATTCAGGAGAGAGTTTGTTGAAAAAGAGTATGTGGGCTTCTCAAATTAAATTCATTGACAGTGAAAAGGACTACTATGAATCTTGAGAAGTTTTACAGCAATCACTAGTACAGAAAGGCTCATTCGCGTCGGTTGTAATAGGTAATATGCGTTGGTTGTAGAGGCGATGTATATGACGTAGACGCGTAAAGTCTTGACTTTACGTGTTGGTTATAAAATCGACGCCTAAAGTCGAAGTTTAGGCGTCGATTGTAATGAAATCGACGCCTAAAGTTTGACTTTAGGCATCGGTTGTAAAATTAAAACCGACGCCTATAGTCTTTTTTTTTTTTTTTTTTGGAAGCACCACATTTCTTTCGTCGCAAGTCATACCCTGCAGTCATCTTAAAGTGGCCACTACAGGTGGCATACAATTATATGAACGTGGCTAGCAATAGCCCAGGTCGCTGCAGACCATGACTTGCAATCACCTGAAGGTGGCCTGCAATGATCCTCACTGCAGGTCATGACCTGCAATCACCTGAAAGTGGCCTGCAATGACATATGTCGCTGCAGACCATGACTTGCAATCACCTGAAGGTGGCCTGCAATGATCCTCACTGCAGGTCATGACCTGCAATCACCTGAAAGTGGCCTGCAATGACATATGTCACTGCAGGTCATGACCTGCAATCACCTGAACGTGGCCTGCGATGACCTGAATATTCTCCACATACACATTATCAAATATATCGTCATCGAATATATATAATCGACATTTTCGTAATAAATTAAATAAAAAAATTGTACTTACAAAATTGTTAATTTGTTATACAAATATGTAAATACAAGTTTGAATTAAAAAGATTTACATATACACATCAACGAAATATTTTGCCCATAAAAAGTTTTGAATCTCGACGATTTCCTCCGTTGAGTAGTATTCTTTAAATGCCTACAACCAATTAAAATGAACAATTTGTTATTTGTTAATAAAATATAAAGTCATAATTAAAAATTTCCATTTTTCAATAACTTATATATTTTCAAACGACTCAAGTTGAAAGTGATTTGTGACTATTTTATACATATTTCTAATAACGTAATAGCCACACTCAGAACCCCTGGGTTGTTGAGGACGCTGAAATTTTGAAATTGAAAACAAACATTAATAATCAAACTAAATAAAATATGGAAATAATTCAAACATCTGTAATAATTTAAATATGTGTTTTCATATACATTTATATTTTTTCACGTTGTATTCATTTTTTGTCCTAAAGCCTCCACATGCCCAATATATTTTGAAGCCCCTAAAGTCTCAATAAATTATATGAACAAATTTCAATAAACTCTTCAACCCCTTTTACATATTCATGTGTATTACGTCTACCACACATTCAACCATGATCCATATCTAACAACCTTTATGTGAAGATATAATTTTAAAAAAAATTATTAGTTTTGAGTTAATATTTTTCATGATAAAACGTTAAACCAACTATATATTAATAATTGAATTCAAATACGATAATTTATTAGGTTGGAAACTTTATAATTTTACTAGAATGATTGTATTATGTCTAGTTATTTATTTAATATGATTAATTCTGTACTAGTGAAAATCACCTTAAATTATAATTTTCATTTTTTATTTACAAAATCCTATAGGAATTTCGGCAGAATCTCCCCTATAAATTGGACTTAACCAATCTGTAAGAGAAATCAAAATGCCACAATAAAACCAAAATGTTCAACATTGACATATTCTAAACTTAAACACAACTTCAGTTAAAGTTCAACATCATCAACTACTCTAAAATTAATTCAAAATCAATTTCACACTTCTAAAAACTCAAACTAAGATTTCATAACTTAACATTCCATAATCTCAATAGACCTTCAATAATTCAAATATTGCAATATATCAATCTACTAACTCAAAATCAACAATACAAAATTAACATCAAAACTAAACTAATAAAAAATTCATTTAAACCAATTAACATCTAAAATCATAAATTCAATCATACACTAACAAATTAAATCAATTAACTAGTTGAAATACCCATACATATATACAAACACATTTATAATATAAATACCCATATATATAAAAAATTAACTAAATATATTAATTAACACACACACACAGAAAATATATAAACATATATACATTTATATACATTATATATAATACATATATTTACATATTATTTACATATATACATTATACAGACATACATATTATTACATATATTTACATACATTATATATATAGATACAAACACATGTATATAAAGAGAGAAATGAGTCTCTTACGGGGTGGGAGGGAGGAGGTCGAGGGGGCAGCGAGTGCGGTGGTTTGAGTGAGAAAAAGAGATAAAGAGAGAGGGGAGGAATGTGGTGGTGATCGTTGCCGGGGAAATGGAGGAATGGTGGTGGCGGCAGCGTAGTGCGGTGGTTCGGGTGAGAGAAATAGATAAAGAGAGAGACAGGAAGAAATCGAGTTGTGAAAAAATAGAGATAGTTTACGCGTTTTGCTGATCAGTATATAAAGGAATAGGCGTCGATTCTTGACCGATGCCTAAACCCGGTTTTGCGCGTCGGTTCTTCAAGAACCGACGCGTAAAACCTAAGAATACGCGTCGGTTCTTAAAGAAGAGACGCGTATTATTTAGCCTTAAACTTTATGCGTCGGTTGTTTAATTACAACCGACGCGTATTCTTTGATTATATTTACAAAAATACCACGGTCCTTTTATAGGCGTCGATTTTACTAAAAATCGATGTATATTCTCCATTTTTTGGTCATTTCTGTACTAGTGAATGGAGAGACGAAGAACGTGGATAGTGTTAACCGTAATGACGATGAAAAATGTTTGATTTTATGGCTGAGATAAATATCATAAAAATTTGTAAATTATCATGTGGTGATACTAAAAAAATTGAAAAGTATCATATTATGATACTAATAGATTTGAAAAGTATCATAATTATCAGATTGTGATACTTCACGGAATTATGAAGTATTTTTCAGTTTTTACGATTTTATTATAAGTAATTTTCAAATTTTCTAAAATTTAAGTAAATTTTAGTTTGATCCCCTAAAAGTAAGATATTTAGCTAGACAGCCCTTTGAAATTATTAGTGAAAATTTTGTGCTTGGTCGACCCTAATAAATTTTAGTTTTAAGGCTGAAGGTCCGCTTAGGCAGTTTTTGGACCAGCCTGCCAAGCCACCAACTCAAATGGACACGGTGGTAGCCAAAAGTGACTTTAGTAGTCACAATTTCCCCTCCTAATTGCAATTGTAGTTATCTTAAGGTACAATAATTTCCACTTGGACGAAAAACAAGTCAAGTTTTTGTCATGTTAATGTAATTTTTTATCATACTTGAGAAAAATTGGCGACTTTTGACAGTCCTGATTTTTAAAATAGAAAATTAAAATAATACATCATAAAAGTATAATCACTTAGAATTGACAAATGTTAAGAATTCAAACCGACTAATATTGCACAAGCTTCATAAGAAATTATTACTTGACTTTTTGGGAATTCATAAGATATCGACATAATTTTTCATAAGATATCGACATAAATTTGAAACACATACTTTCCATCAACGTGAAATGAATAAATGTGTGCAAATATACGAACCTGCTAGATGTAACACATTCTCTATTATCCAACTAGGGACAATGTCACAAGAACGTACATATCTTACTCTCAATAGACTTCATTATCTCTCATAAGGAGTAACATAAGTCGACCTTTCGGACCATTTTTCTGGACATGATACTTTGACTGGGACACATTTTATGTTGGGTATTTGACCCAAAATTCAACAATGGAGACTAATTAATTAGGTAAGAATGGTTGGTGAAGAACTTGTTAGGTATTGAACCAACAATTCAACATGAAGACTAATTAATTAGGTAAGAATGGTTGGTGAAGAGTTAGGTGAGATAAATTGGTAAGATTGGTTGGTGAAAGAATTTGTTATTCCCAATCCGTCCCTAATCTTTGCCTATAAATAGAGATCTTAATGTTGAAGAGAAAAGCACCACAAGCACAATTGGAGAGTGCCAAATATTGTGAGTCGGTGATCAAAGAGAGAAAATTGTGAGCCTAGCATATTGTGAAGTTTCTTGTAACTCTTTGTAGTGTAAGTCAAAGGGTAGAAATTATATGTGGTAAAGCTCGTTTGTTGTATTTTCTCTGTGGTCTGTGGGATTGAGTTGGTGAGTGAAAGTCTATATATTTGTAACAATTTAATATATAGTGAAAAACTTTGGCGAGGGTCCGTGGACGTAGGCATTTTGCTGAACCACGTAAATTTCTGTGTTCGTATTTATTTTTTTGTTTGCTTATTTTATTTTGAACATCGAAAGATCCTGTGGGAAAATTAAAGTGGGAATCGACGTGTTGAAATTCCCAACAAGTGGTATCAGAGATACAGGTGGTTCAAATAATTTGAAGAAAAAGAAAATATGTCTGTCAAGTACGATGTGGAGAAATTTGACGGGAGAATCAATTTTGGCTTGTGGCAAGTACAAGTCAAGGATGTCTTGATTCAGGCGGGTCTGCACAAAGCTTTGAAGGGAAAACCAACTGAGAGTTCTGACAAAGAAATTGAATCCAGCAAGACTGATGAAGATTGGGAAGATTTGGATTTGAAAGCTGCTAGTACAATACGACTTTGTTTGGCCAAGAATGTTCTTGCAAATATTCATGGGATATCTGCTGCTAAGGAACTTTGGGAAAAACTGGAAGAGTTGTATCAGACGAAGAACTTGTCAAATCGCTTGTATCTGAAGGAACAGTTTCATTCGTTGAGAATGAGCGCAGGTACAAAAATCTCCGACCATCTTAGTGTTCTTAATGGGATTGTTTCTGAACTGGAATCAATTGGAGTCAAAGTTGAAGATGAGAATAAAGCATTGAGGCTCATCTGGTCTCTTCCATCCACGTTTGAGCACATCAAACCGATTTTGATGTACGGGAAAGAAACGGTGAATTTTGCTGAAGTTACAAGTAAGTTGATCTCTGAAGAACGGAGATTGGGTGGAGGTGATGATTCATCTGGAAATAATTTGCTTGTTACTGAAAAGTGGAAGAGAGGGAACTCCATGAAGAAGAAGGTGACATGTTGGAACTGTGGTCAATCCGGGCACGTGAGAAGAAATTGTCCAAAAGGTGGAGCGGATACGGCGAACTGCTCGAAAGACAATGCGACTCTCCTGGTGGAGGGTGGTGATGATGTACTCTAAGTAAGATGGGACATCCTCATGGCATGATGTCAGTTGCCATGATAGAGGATGTGTTCTTACTGGCATGGGTACTGTGTTCGCATACAGCATTGGTTTGGTTTAGATGCAAGGTATGTGGTTTTTATTTATGTCGATGGCTGATGAACTTTCAAGGAGAACCAAACATGGGAGTTGCACCATAAATTTCAGCAATTTTGTTTCGACATGTGTCGATGAAAAGCTCGGAGTTCGTTGATAATTCTGAGTGGTTATACTCATATCATATGGTGGAGTATGAGATCTGTTAAAGTGGAAAAATGCTTGCCTGTTACCCAATGGTTGAATTTGAATGTTTTGGCTTGGAGGAGTTTTGTGTCAAGGTGGAGATTGTTGGGTATTTGACCCAAAATTCAACAATGAAGACTAATTAATTAGGTAAGAATGGTTGGTGAAGAACTTGTTAGGTATTGAACCAACAATTCAACATGAAGACTAATTAATTAGGTAAGAATGGTTGGTGAAGAGTTAGGTGAGATAAGTTGGTAAGATTGGTTGGTGAAAGAATTTGTTATTCCCAATCCGTCCCTAATCTTTGCCTATAAATAGAGATCTTAATGTTGAAGAGAAAAGCACCACAAGCACAATTGGAGAGTGCCAAATATTGTGAGTCGGTGATCAAAGAGAGAAAATTGTGAGCCTAGCATATTGTGAAGTTTCTTGTAACTCTTTGTAGTGTAAGTCAAAGGGTAGAAATTATATGTGGTAAAGCTCGTTTGTTGTATTTTCTCTGTGGTCTGTGGGATTGGGTTGATGAGTGAAAGTCTATATATTTGTAACAATTTAATATATAGTGAAAAGCTTTGGCGAAGGTTCGTGGACGTAGGCATTTTCCTGAACCACGTAAATTTCTGTGTTCGTATTTATTTTCTTATTTGCTTATTTTATTTTGAACATCGAAAGATCCTGTGGGAAAATTAAAGTGAGAATCGACGTGTTAAAATTCCCAACATTTTATTGGGCAGATTTTTGGATGTTAAATACTATAGTATGGGTTAGTTTTAGCAGTTGATATTCCGTCAGATTTTTCGTGTCGTATTGGACACTAACCATATGTACTATATGTGCTACAACGAAACGCTCTGAATGGCCCCCAGGGCACATCTCCAAGTGGCAAAGAGGATGGGTGGTAAGTGCTCAGCGCAGCTGTGTGCTTGGTTCGATTCCCCGCAAGGTGGAATTGGCCTTGTGGCAAGCGGGAGTTATTGAGCGTTTCTCATGCTTACCATAAGCCCTTCCACCCTGACTCCTTGGAGGCATAACCTGGATTTACCTTCCCGAACCAATGGCCTTGGGCGTGGTCGGTTCGGGCCCTCAGGGTGTGGGCTACACCTTTTTTTTTACGAAACGCTCTGAATGGAACGATTCTCTGATATCATGGGTACTAATTGAGACCAAGAGAGATGATATGTTCCATACTTTATATGTTGAGACCAATTTCTTGGTTGGTCTACATGATCTTTATATGGATAAATATAGAAAATAAAAGTATTTGGTGAAAAATAATGCAGAAATATAAAAGAAAATTGTTATACTCATATAGAATTTTTCGCTCTCCCAAACTCTTAAATGAACTAATAAAAGAATAATTACATAAACTTTATTACACTGTCCCAAAAAAAAAAAAAAAAAAAAAAAAAGAAAAGAAAAGAAAAGAAGAAGAGACAATTCATATAGGGGACTAAATTCCACCAAAATTGTCTTGCCATTTCCATTCCAATTTGTTCCTAAGAGCATTTCCAATGCACTATATGAATTGAGAGAAAAGACGTGACACGTTAGTAAATAAACGAAATTGGTTACAAATACTTCTCCAACACACTTCATAGATTACGATGTTAAGTTGAATTGGTTTGAAAAAAAATAGACAATATGATATGTTCTGTAAGACGTGATGAGTCAGCATCATGTTTTATTTTATAATTATTTTAACTACGATAAAAGATGTGGACGATCATTCTCTGAGGGGAAATTATAAAGGACCTTGCTTGTTGTACCCCCCGCCGTACCGCGGGGGGTACCGCCCCCTCACAATAGGGGGCGGTGGGGCCCCTTTTTTGGGGGCCCCACGCCCCCTCTTGTGAGGGGGCGGTACCCCCCGCGGTACGGCGGGGGGTACAACAAGCATTTTTCAATTATAAAAGCCTCCCCTCGTTCCCAATGGCGTTCCAAACATCCTCTTTCATTTTTCTGTTTCTTGGTTGCTTGGAGTTTGAATTTCAGTGGTCATCTCAAGATTTTTGCCAAAATCTTTATGTTTCTATTCCATGTATACACAGCCCAACTACAGATTGTCAAGAAGCATCATCTGCGTCATTTTCAAGCTTGGGATTTTCAATTTTGAGCAGGCGCCGAGGTCTGGTCCATGAAAGATGAGTGAGTCTTTCTTCAATTGAACAGCCTAGGGCTGTAACCAAAAATCAAAAACCGTCAAATCGAAACCTCTTTTTTTCTAAGTATATGATGATAAAAGAGATCTCATTGTATTATGTTATTTTTTTAGTCTTAAACTTGTAATATAAGATTGTCGTAACTTTTATTTGTAAAATCCTAGCCTAAAGAGACGGACAAAACAACTATATTTTAATTATCGTGATTTCATTTTGATTTAGTTATTACTTAAATTTATCGTAGATCTATTGCGTTTGTTTAGATTTATTGTCAATGAAGTATAAGTATATATTGAAATAAAATGAATTAGTGATCTAAAACTAAATAGGCAAAAAAAAAAAAAAAGGTAAAATTGACGGTTTCAAACCAGACCAAACATTAGGTTCAGGTTTGAGTTTTTCTAAAACCGTTTAAAATGTTTTGTTTTGGATTTGAGTTTTTCTCAAACCGGTTTAAATGATTTGATTTCAAAATCTATATAAAATCAGCAAAATTGGACCGCTTACACCCCTAAAACAGCCTTTATGGGTCCTTGAAAGACGAGTCTACTGTGTGAATATACAATTTTCATAGACTGAATTTTCATTTGGGAAGAAGGATATGTAGGGATGAAAAGTTTGTCGAAGACATTATTCAGATTTTGTGAATGAGTTGTTAATTTTAAATTAAAAAAAAAAGTCACATAATCAACATTATTTAAATGTAGAAGGAGAGTTGTCCGTTTATTTAGCCACGTTTTCTAGAAATTCGTTTATTTCATGTCCACGTCAACCTCAATCTATAGAATGCATTGGAGATGCTCTAATATATGGAAGTTTATTTACATTACATAGTCATCACTGTTTGTTAAGACCAAAAAAATGAAAGGAAATAAATTTACTCTGACCAATGGAAAACTGTCCCCTTGCAATAGGGAGCACAATTAGTCTCGGTAGTCCTAACCGGAGTACTAGAAATGCTCTTTTAACACACCCCGGAAGTGTTACCTCATCTCTCTCGCACAACTTCAGCACTCAAGTTTCCAAATATTCAATCTTTAAATTCTTCTATAACCAGACCACTAAAGAAAAGTTATTGATGGTTCTGTCAATGGAAAATGCAAGTTGTAATCAAGAGATCATTATTTGCAAAAGAATGTCTTTAGGCATGAAAACTGAAGACATTAGAATGCTGTGAAAATATTAACACTAGAAAGATGGTGTCACATTGGTTTTTTTCTCAAGGATTGGGTAGATTATCTTCATTTGATGTGAAAATATTAACACTAGACAGATGGTGTCACGTTGATTTTTTTTCTCAAGGATTGGGTAGATTATCTTCATTTGATGCACTGTCATCTTTCGTAAAGGCTACATATATAAGATTTCTTCTTTGGCAACAAAATTGATATTTCACTATCAGCAATAATTTTATACGACGAACTTTTTCAATTTGACGTTGCCCTGATTTTTATCTGAGTCAAAAGTCAACAATCAGTCTCAACACACATTTTATGGGACTCATAATTTTTCAACCACACGTCTCATCAATTTTAATCAAAATCTATTAAAATTCTGATTTTAATCTCTACCAAACAAGGGAATTTATTCAACAACAACCAATAATTTTTTCATTGAAAAAAATGGTCCTTTTTTTAAATTTTCTTATAGCGTCCATCAAGGACCAATTGTTTGTGACTTTGTGATCCTTTTTCAGGAAATATGTCTTGCCACAAAATGAACATATAAATTTAAATGACATGCTTGACACTGTAATGTCTAAGATTTTAATTCTTTAATTTTCTTCTTCAATAATGTACAAACAGCTGGTGGGCTCGATTGAACCCGAAGTTGTTCCGGCAGCATTGGAACACGATGCTTGAGCTGGTTGATTTTTGTAAGTTAGTTTTACGTTTTCCAACTTTATTCTTCGACATGGATACGTCTTGCTACAATCGAACTTCACTGCCACTTGAGTTGCTGACGTACCTTTGATGTCTCTGTATGTAACTTCACTAATTCTTACCCCCGAAACCTGACAGAATTACGTACATAAATTAATATAAGAGCAATTTTATTAATTCTTGAAATATTGCTAAATTTTTCTTCTGTTAAATTTTATCTGTTCATTATGCGATTTTTAATCCTCTGTTTGGTAAATTTTGTTTTATAAAAGGTCACGTACAACAATTTATTAGTCAATTTTTTTGAACCTGGTCAAATATTCTCGTCCATCATTTTTTACTTTTCAAAAAGGACCAACAAAATATTATCACGTTATTTATAAACAATTATTTATAAACGGTTTACCAAATAGAATCTAAACAAAACTTATTTTAAGTTGTGAGAAAATGCATACCTTTCCCGGGCAGTTTTTGTTATGTGGGCAGTAATTTTGGTCAATTAGTATAGGATTGTGCACATTGTCCATGATGGCATGCTGGAATAGAACACCCTTTACAAATCCAGTGCTTGGTCTTCCCCATGTCTTTATCCTTAAACCATTTTGTGTATTCCTAAATGAAACATTCTTAACTTTCACATTTTGTACACCGATTTCTCGATAATTCTTGCCGAGGCTACCAATACTGCACATATAGGAATATGCAGTGTTAGAACTATACATAATTATTTACAGATTACTCTATATCTTACTTAAATAGTTTGACTCAACTTTACACCTCTATATAACCGATATTGAATAGCGTTACCTACCTGATGCCATGGCCAGGGCCGCAAGCAACATTGCGGACAACCAAATTAGTGGTGCCGGGGCCAATTGAGACACAATCATCGCCGGTGCCTATTTTAGAGTTGAAGATGGTTACACCCTTTGACATTTGCACATGAATACCGTCGGTGTTCGGGCTGTTTCTCGGGGCCAAGACCTTCACTCCTTGTAATTTCACGTCTTGGCATCCATTGATTACGATGTGAAACATTTGGCTATTTAGAGAGGTCAATCCGGTAATTTGCACATTTTTCGAATTGGAAATTCCCAATGTCTGATAATAGGAGTCAATGAATGAAAATTTAATACAAGAAAAATTATGTGACACAAGGCAAAAGGGCTACTAAAATTCGCATCCTAGAAAATTTTATTGAAAGTCAAATCTTCTAAGAAAATGGGATTAGCATGGAGGTTATCTAAAGCAATTTTTTTTACTAAAAAAATTAAATATGTTACGAAAAATAAACATTTAAGTTATTTAATGTGCATTAACCGTCTAACCCCACCACTCCCTCACTAGCAGGGAGGTTAATTAAAGCAGTTATTACTATATTAGTATGTAAAATTAAAGCTTTAACTGGTAAAATAATGGGCTTTATAGAGTATTGAGACGAAGTTTTCCTATTAATCCAGAGGTTGGAAAAGACGACCAAATGTGATTTAGAGCATTGAGACGAGGTTTCCCTAATATATACGTACACTTGGAAGAACACACGTATCTACTTCAAAAGAAACTTGTTCGAAACTAGCTATACGTATAGTCGAGTATAGTGTCATTGATATAAAGTGGATCGGGAAAATACGACCAAACGTACGTACCGTTGCACCGCTCGAACAATTCTTTCCAGATTTCTTGCAAGCCCACAAGCCATTTCCTTGGCCATTTAGAGTTCCACCACGAATTGAGATCCCATCAATTTTCTCAAATAAAATCCAGTTACCATTATTTCCAATGACATTGTAATCCAAAGGAGCCACCAAGGTGCTATCAATATGAATGGTTATGGCTTTGTTCTTGCATGGTCCTCTAAACTTTGCACTCTTAAGTAAGTACTTTCCTGCTGGCGGAACATAAACTGTGGCTGGATTTGGGGAACCACAGGCAGCAGACCATGCTTTCGAGAAAGCGACAGTCGAGTCGGTTACGCCGTCGGATTTAGCTCCAAATTTTAACACGTTGTAAGTAACTGCAATGGCCAAGAATGGATTGAAGAAGACGAAGAGAAATGAAGGAAAAACGTATATAGGGTTCGCCATTTGCATTTCAGAGAGAGAGAGAGAGAGAGAGGGAGAGTTTGAATATTGAGGACTTGAAGCAGTTCAAATGAAACATTTATAGAGGGATTTGAATGCATAAAAGTGGAGGCACAGCGCATGTTAGCTCCGAGTTTTTTTTTTTCAATTTTTCTCTAAAATTCATTTTTAACTAGATGGACATATCACTTTTAAATCACACATTTTATCATTTTTTTTTTTTTTGAAGCAGTCAATTGGTTTAGGGTCCATTTGACACAATTTTTGCTTTTTACATATTAGTGGATCCAGAAATTTGAGTTAGCATAGACGGTCGATATAACACAAGAAAAAAACTGACTGCCTAATTTATAATTATTTTTTATTTATTTAATTATTTTTTGCAGACTCAAATGAGTCAAAAGTAGTGTTTGACTTTTCAAAAGTCAACCTAAATAGACCCTTAAAAGCAAGCAAAGTCCCGCCGAAAAAGAATGTTGTAAATTGAAATGCAAAACTTGAGAATAAAAAATTAGTTGATAAAACAAGTTCACGCTTTTCAAATTTTCTCATGAAAAATGGATAGGTTTCGCATTAGCAATCATATATTAAGGAGTTTTACCTTTAACCCTGCAATGCAGTGGATGGCTCTATAGTTTGCTTTACTCATTTTTATTTATTTTTTTCATTTTTATATTTATAGAAACTCCTTAGCTTGAAAGGAAAAATGAAATATATGATTTTGGGCAAATTCTAGCCATATACGCCTAAATTTCAATATTAAGTCAAGCAGTCAACCATTCAACAAGATTAAAAGATCTTAATAAATGTCGAGAATATTTAATACTTCACAAAAATGAAAATTAAAGTGGAAAAAATATATATTTCTTGGATAATATTTTCTTTGTAAAATTATAAAATACTCGACCAAAGTAAGAAAATTATAAGAGATTCATTAAGATCAGACAAACCTGCATGGAAAATTTTTATTTTTAGAGTTTTTGAGCCTCCAATTTTTTTAGATTTTCTACATATTTGGTTCGAGTTATTCGATTTGTATTTTGATCTTCATTCTTCAGTGTGGTAAAGTTTCATTCTCCTACTCTCAAGAACATCCAACAGCGAATTCAAAATAGAGTTGAGAATTCAATTATGTAAAATTTTCAATTTGTGATCTTTCATAATTCTCGAAGATTTTGAAGTATAGAATATAACTTTTATTATTTTCTTACAAAAGTATACGCGAAAAAATCATGCCCGTACAAATTTTAACTCCTAATTCCAAAATAAAATAGAGGAATTGTGTTAGATTTTAATTGTAATTGACTATCTCATGAACAAAAGATCATATTTATTGAGTTGAAATATGAATCAAAGTGTTAGGCTGACAAGTGACGATTTATATGTGGATCAAGGAGAAAAGTCACTGCGTTTCCACTCAAATTCCGCTCTCCTGAGCACTATTAGCAGGGATTATCTAGGGCGCTTGAGCATATATTCTATGGAGAGTGTGTCCGTCTTCTTATAAGTATATCTAGAATTGCGAAACTTTCGTTATTAACTTAGCCATAAACTTCATATGTTTCTCTAGCTACTCACTTGATATTATCAAATAATACAAGTCTTTCTTAAGAATCTACAATATGCAATAGAATGCCTTTATTGACTATCCTTAATTTACTCCAACAATTCTTTCTTTAACCATAGATGGTTACCTAAGTTTGGTATTCTAAGCAGCATTATATTGAGAACCTATTTGGTAATGTGATTTTTAGAAGTTTTTGTGAATTTTTTATGAATGCGTGGTTTAAAAATATTTGAAAAGTGATCAAAAATTGTGAATTTGGCTAAGAATGAAAGTTTGAGATTGAGTTTGATAAGTTAATGTGAAAAAAATCATTTTACCATAAAAAAAATGCCAAGATGATTTATTTATTTTTTTTAAAATAATAATACCTCAATTTGATTTCATTATTGATCTCTATTTTACTTGTTATTTATGTCTTCGATTTTTTATTTTTATTTTTTATTGTTTAGCAACTATTGTCATTGATGACGGTTCGCATCCAATTTTTTTGCGAGCGTGCTTTAAAACAAGGGATAAATATTTAATCGCACTTTTGCCATTTTGTATTTTTGCTCTATAGCATTCAATATCATTAGATAACATATCATCTACATTAAAAAAAAAAAAAAAAAAAAATTTCAAGCACAATCATCAAACAGGCATAATTAACGAAACTGTGTCTAGCTTATATAAAGAAAATGAGCACTCCCCTTGCTGCAAACTTGAGAAATCCGTACTTACAATGAGTAGGAGTACTCACTGAGGTACCTTGAATCAACACCTGACTCCCGTACTAGTGCCACTCTTCCGGTTCGAGTCACCTGTGTAAGCAAAAGAGAATTATTTTAAGTTGTTGGGACGAAAATATTGTTATCAGACAGTCAAATCACATAAGTACTATGTTCGGATTTTTTGGCTGATTATAAACCAATTTTTTTCGTTTTTTCGAGGTAAGATGTGTGGTTAAAAATTAGAGAGAGAAAATATGTATAGTTAAAAAGTGATTTAAAAAATTGTATATATTATAAATTAGTTTATAATCACCTTTTTTGCCTTTACCGAACATGCGAAAATGTCTTGCAACAAGTCAGAATAATGTAGTGCAAGTACAAAAACCTAATAACGATAATATCATCACCAATATAAACCGAAGATCTAATATCATACACATACCTCACAAATACCGTAAGGTTCCAACAATCTTTGCAAAGCAACCATCTTATTGACATCCCCAGTAAGCTAAAAAAAAGTACAAAAAGGAAATTCAAAAACATAAAGAAACAAGAAGAAACACGGACATAGCTAGGAAGAATTCTAATAATATTGAGACTTTATCTCAACAGTTTATCCCAAATTTTGGGTAGATTCAGAGTCTTCTCCAACAACTTGAGTCAAGTGAATAGTACCAATTTTCTTATAATATTTTAACTTGATTATAAATTTTTCAATTAATGACTTTAATTTAAATTAATAACTAATGCGTAGAATAGACCAAATTAAATTAAGTTAAATTATTGCGAACAAAAATCATTTTTTTTTTAGAAAAAATTAAATAATTATAGAATTATAACATTTCCAATTAAACAATAATTATTATAATATTGGGTTGTTTGATTACTCGAGTAGGGAAGGAAAACGAATTCCATGTAAGTTAAAAAATAATTTCCTACCACCCCCTTAAGAATTCATTTTCCATGGAATGGACTAAAAATGAGCTTAAAGTGACTGTACCATGAAATTCGAATTTCATTTTCAACTTCGAATCAAACAACAAAAGTAGGAATTTGAATTTTCGAATGTGACATTTTCCGTGGAAAACTCATGGATCAAACGGACCCTTAAGATAATTACTATAACAACAAATTATTAGACTGACTTTTATTTTTTTTAAATGGAATTATTAGACTAATTAAGAATGTTTAGCATTTAAATTAAATAAGAAAATGACAATTTTGTAAATACATAAGGCCACCCCAAATTTGGGGTTGTAGATAGTGCAACCCAATACCCCAATTTGGGATATGAATTAGGGTACTATTGAAGAGGATTCTACCCCAAAGCTAGAATTTTACTCCAAATCTAGGGTATTGTTAAAAATCCCCTTAGTTTAACTTGGGTTGATCTACTCAAGAGGCAGATAACCCTACTTCTGAAACACAACCTGAATTACAAATTTTAAAATTTTTAAAATAGAGAATGAAAGAAAGCAATAAGTGGTTATATTGTCATGTCTCACACCCTAGGTCTAGGGTAAGAATCCCATCGCCCTCTCCCCTACTCCTCCTTCGATAATTAAAAAAAAGGTTTTTTTGAAAATTGAAATTGAAAGTTTTAACCTACCAGGATTCAAGTTATATTTCTACAACTAGATCAGATACCAAAAATGTCGACTTAATTAGGATGCATGGAGAGTGTCAAAAAGGATTGCTAATACCTCAATACTTATAGTGTGATCAGAGACATCAACAACTTTGGCTCTAAAAATACTGGCAATATCAAGAACATTGCGTCTAGCAGTAGCATTCACAGCAATTTTTATCAACATCAATTCCCGCTCGACGAAAGGCAAATGCGTAAGATCCCGAACCTGTGACAAAGCTTACAAGTTACAAGTTATGGATTCGTTTGAAGCACGATCAACTCAAGAAAACTCGAAACAAAACTGTGCTGCTGTGTTTGTTAAAAGTTTTATGTTTAAAAACATATTTTTTTATGTTTTCGAGGTAAGATGTGTGGTTGAAAAGTGGAGAGAGAAAATATGTGGTTAAAAATTGATTTGAAAAATTCTGTTGTTTAAAAACATGTTTCTTTTGAACATGCCAAAGAGAGGATAAGAAATCTTCATTTTCAATCAAAATAGGTCTGTGAGAACTCCAAGTATAGAATCGTGTGATGTTCCAATTAATGCAATGCTAACCTCATGAAGATCCACTACTTTACTAAGTTGTTGTACCAACTTGCGAATTGATTCCTCCGTACCAAGAACAACAGTAGTAATGCGAGAAATTCCCTCAACTTCAGCATGACCAACGGCTAAACTCTATTGATAAGAAATGAAGACAAAATGCACAAAAAATCAAAAAAACATATATATTTTTATTCCACACTATCTGCAAGGACAGTGCATATATACCGGACGGATTAAGCAACATGTACACACACATTCTTACACACTACTCACAGAAGTGGGACTCACGAATATTTTAATATTTTTTGTGAGTCCCACCCTTGTGAGCACCCTTGTGAGTGATGTGTAAGGGAGTGTGTAAGTCAAAGAGTACAAATAACTTAATCCATACCTAAATATTGTGTCCTCTTCGAGAAAAAATCAGTGCGACAAGATTAAGAACTCCAGGGACATCATTAACAAGCATCGAGAGAGTGTGAGAACGAAGACCACTTGTCTGCAAGCATCAAAGCCAGGAATTTAAGTAAGCGACAGTTTAATCAAAGAACAACAGAAAGAAATGGCAATGCCTTACATCTTCATCATTCATCACACCCCAGTGAGCATCAAGAACTTGATTGAATGAAATGTCATCGGATACTACATCTGGTACTGTTCTCTTTATAGAACTCGGAACTGTATCAACTGGCTTACTTCCTTCAAGATCTGGATACGAAGCTGCTGAAAACCTCCAAAATGGAGCAGATTCTCCCATCTTTTCTCTTCTCAAGGCAATCTAGATTGAAACAACAAAAAAATCCAACTATAAGGATAGGAAAATAGAGAAGAAAAATATACTATCACATATTCTCTATGATACCTACTTTTCCGGTCCGGGCAATCTCCCTGATTCCAAATTTACTTAAATTTCTTTGTACTGCAACCATCTTTCCTGGGTCTGCTGTTACCTACGCATCAATTGTAAGAAAATTGTTGTTTAAACATGAATTAAGAATTATATGGATCAATATTATTGAAATAGGTGAAAAGAAGTTCAGAATAAGTGAAAAAAACTGAAAAACGGACTACCGATCTGTGCCACGGACTGCTCGGAAAATCTGGGCAGTCTTGCCCAGTTTTGAACTGACGTGTTTGAATAAAGATGTTTAAAGAAGGATAGAGTAGAATAAAAGTTATATATTAAAGATGTAAAATTTGATAGAAGAGGAAAATGTATTACTTGAATTGGTACAAAATGATAAAACTCTCCCATATTTATAGTAATAGCACCTCCTTAACCAAAGATTAGGATCACCCCACCACATATTTAATTCAGTGTTTACAATTACATCTCTAGTATTATCTTCTAAAGTATCCACTTATCTAGAAATACCATTATAAAATATCTACTACTTAGAAATCTCTCCACAAATCTCTCTACAAAAGATCATGATATTTTCTCGAGATTTATCTAGTACATGCTTCTAGAAATTGGGCATAATAGACTTATTTAATTGGACGCTTATCTTGAACCCAAAAATTCTTGGATCAAATCAAGTTTATCTTTCAACACTCCCTTAAACTTGATATGTCATTTTAAGTAAGCTCCTTAACTTGATGAAGTCTTCTGTTTTGAGTGGTTTTGTGAAGATATTAGCTGCTTGATCTTGAGACTTTGTGTACTTCAACTTCATGTTTTGTCTTGTGATGCACTCTCTTATATAATGATAGTGTGTATCAATCAATGTGTTTGTTTCGATCATGATAGACTGATTCTTCCCTAAGGCCATCGCTAATTTGTTGTCGATCAATACATTAGTTGGCTCTTCTTGAGACATGCCTAACTCATTTAATAGGTTTCTTAGTCAAATCACACGACACACATGATGTGACAGCTACATATTCGGCTTCACGTGTAGATAATATGACAATTGCATGCTCATGTGGGAATTTTGAAAAATTATTTTCATACAAGTATATATTGACCCGACTATTCCATGCTCACAGAGCTTGTTTTAACCTATATAAAGTTCATTCTATAACTTCAGAACTTTGTCTTCTTATCCTTCTACCTTATAGCCCAACGGTTGCTCGATATAGACATCTTCTTCGAGAACTCCATTAAAAAGTGCAGACTTTACATCCATTTGATAGATCTTCCATTTATTTTGATCAGTTAGAGAAATTATTAATTTTAAAGTTTCTAAGCGAGCAACGGGAGCAAATACCTCATCATAGTCAATTTCAGCCTCTTGACTATAGCCTTATGCCAAAATTCTAGCCTTGTATCATTCAATCTCTCCACATGAAGGATACGCATTTGATTGTACGATATTATAATCAATGTTGTAATACGTGAGAGCATGGATTATGCTTTGGAAATGATACCATGATTGCGGAGATTGATGATTATTTGTTGTTAGCATGATGCTTAGTAAATTTTGTGGACTATGGATGATTGAGCCCCGCAGATTTATGGTGTGTAGCTTTGTAGTTAACCTCAATATATAGTTCATTTTTTACCCGTTGATGAGTTTATCGGCTTATTGTAGCTAATTTGAATATTTATTGACTGCGTGTAACTAGTTTGAAAATTGATCAGTTGATTGTAGTTGATTTTACAGATTTTAATATTGATACTTCTGACTTAGGACTTATGGGGGGTTTATGAGAAATTTATATACTTTTGTATTGTTTTTATTTTTGAAAAGTTTTTAACTTTTGTTGTATCTTCAAGTTGGAGTATATATTGCATATAACTTTCAACTTGATGGGGATGGAAATATTTAGTGTTACTGTCCCAGACACAATTTCTATTGTAAAAAGAGCCTTGTCCTTGTGTCACGGACCGCAGCTTTCACTAGCCCCGTGACCCACTCGCGGCCTGCAGTTTGCCCAACTTCGGCCGCACTTTGTAAATATTATGTAAATTGTCGTAATTCCTTTTTAATTGTAAAAGTTTATTATGATTCTTCAGCTAGTTTAACGTCTACTCGTGTAACTTAGGTTTTTTCTCAGAAGTCTATTATAGGGGGTATAAGATTTTAAAGCTTTCACAAACTTTTCCGGTGTTTCCCCCTGACACCAACATTGTAATTTACTGCTTTCAGCAATTGATGTAATTTACTGCTTTCAACAATCAATGAACAATCATGTTTCGATGAATTCAAGTTTTCTCTCGTAAAGTTTTATTTCATTTGTAAACAAGTACAACTTTCGTCCCGAAAGCAAGTGAAAAAAGGCGGAAGGTAGTCTAGCGGAGCAGACTACTGCCGCACGGTGCCCCTTTCTGTGCTAAGAGGAAAGGCGCCCCGTGAAAGTTGGTATTAGAGCTTTGGCTCTCGTCCCTCGATAAGAAAGCAATGGATCCAAAGGCTTTGGATGCGAGTGCATCACAGATCATCGATATGACTGATGCTAAGAAAAGTACTAAACAGCGCGTGGATGCGCTTGATGGGCAAACCACAAGGTTATGCTATGCTGTGGAAAACCTAGAGGAAAAGGTTGAAATGGCGGAATCGTATATTCGAGATATACACATCCAACTGGATGAAAGCCGAGCGGCTTGCACAGCAATGACTGAAGCTGTTGCGATCATTCCTGGTCTGCAGGAAGAGATGGAATCAATGAGAATTCAGCTACGAATTCTCCAACGTGCGGTGGGCAATGGGCAAGCTCCCGCACAAGAAGAGTATGCACCTAGGGTCAGAATCCCTGAACCGTGCACCTTCGGTGGGGCACGCGATGCAAAGGAAGTTGACAACTTCCTGTTTGATATGGAACAATACTTTCTTGCGGCTGGCATCAGAGATGAAGCAAGGAAGGTGATTACAGCTACAATGTATCTGGGTGGAGATGCAAAGTTGTGGTGGAGGTCGAAATATGTCGATATTCAGGCCAACAGAGTCACGATAGACTCTTGGGAGCTTCTGAAGGAAGCAATCCGAAACCAGTTCTTCCCAGAGAACGTGGAATATGAAGCCCGTCGGGCATTGCGGGAACTAAAACATACGGGCTCCATTAGAGACTATGTGAAAGCCTTTTCGGGACATATGCTGAATATTAGAGATATGTCGGAAAAGGACAAGCTCTTCACCTTCATGGAAGGCTTAAAACAGTGGACCCGCACCGAACTCCAGAGACAGAAGGTTACAGATTTGAGCACGGCCATGGGAGCTGCCGAATGCTTAATGGACTATCAAACTGAGTCCAAGAAGGATCGGCCACACACTGGTGGTCAATCGAATGCTGGAGGGAATAACCAGTTTAGGACTGGCTCGAGTTCTAATGGGGGAGAACGGAATTCCACCCAGAGAGGAGGTGGCTATCAAGATTCTCGTCAGAACAACTTCCAGGGTTATCGTCAAGGTAGTCGTCAAGGCAACTATCAGGGTAATAACCAAAGCAATTGGAGTAAAGGAAAGACTGTGGAGGGTAGATCTGATGCCGCTCCAAAGATGTCATGCTTCTTGTGCGAAGGACCTCATAGAGTGTCGGAATGTCCACAGAAGCGAATGGTGAATGCTTATTGCCAACTAGCCAGTGGGGCATCGACGTCCAAGCAAGGTACTCCTCCTGGTAGTAATAAGGGGGAGACTGATTCCGAAGAGGACGAGGAAGTGGTTGGCGCATTTTCCCATCGATGCAATGCAATATCAAGTCGGACCACTGGGAAGGATAAAGTGCCTGTGAAAGAGGCAAGACTGGAGGAGCCAAAACCTCGCATTTGTCGAGCGAAAGGGTTAATGTACATTGATGTGAAGATCAATGGGAAGCCTATACGGGCTATGGTAGATACTGGAGCCACCCATAATTACCTTGCAAGTACTGAGGTAGGGCGACTTGGGTTGGTTCTAGAGAAAGGAAATGGAAAGGTGAAAGCCATCAACTCGGTTGCTCAACCGATTGCAGGAGTAGCCAAATCTGTGCTAATCAGGGTTGGCCCCTTTGAGGGAAAGACTAATTTGTCAGTTGTTCAGATGGATGACTTTAAACTAATTTTGGGATTGGAATTTCTTCGGGATACGAAGACAGCAGTGTTCCCACACTCTGATTCCCTAATGATGATGGGCACTCAGCCGTGTGTTTTACCCACTTCGGCAGGAAAGGTCAGCGAGAAGAGTATCTCGGCCATGCAATTCAGTAAGGGCTTCAAGAGAAATGAACCCTCATTTTTGTGCACTCTTCGTCTAGAAGAGATTGAAGAGGCTTCTGGTCCTACTCCTAAACCGGTTCGAAAGCTTATACAAGAGTTTGAGGATATCAAGCCGGAGGAGTTGCCAAAAAGATGGCCACCAAGGAGAACCATTGATCGGGGAATTGAGCCTACTCCGGGTGCCAAGTCGCCTGCCAGGGCTCCCTATCGAATGTCTCAACCTGAGCTTGAAGAGCTTAGGAAACAGTTGAGAAAAATGCTGGAAAGTGGGATTATAGTTCCGGCGAAATCACCGTACAGAGCTCCAGTGTTGTTTCAGAAGAAGGCAGATGGGTCTCTCAGAATGTGTTGTGATTATCGCGCCCTGAACAAGATCACTGTGAAAAATAGCTATCCTCTCCAGTTGATGGCCGATGACTTTGACCTCATCAAACAGGGCAAAACTCGTCAGTTCTGGTTGGACGAGGGTCTGGTGAAGACAAAGGGGGACCGGATGTATGTCTCGAAGGGTGGGGATTTGAGGAAGTCCCTGATAACAGAATGCCACGATACGCTCTGGGCTGGATATCCGGATAAGACAGATCATCAGAAGAAAGCGGGCTTGCTGGAACCCCTTTCAGTCTCATCTAGGCCATTCGAAAGTGTATCAATGGATTACCTAATTAGATGGCCAAAGGTTGCAGATTTTGGCACAATTATCCCGGTTGTTGATCGATTATCAAAGTATGCTACTTTCATTGCAGCGCCTAAGTATGTTTTCGCCGAAGAGACAGCTCACCTCTTCTTCAAGCATATTGTCAAATACTGGGGGCTGCCTAAAGACATCGTCAGCGATCGAGATACTCGGTTTACTGGCATATGTTGGACTGAATTGTTCAAACTTTTTGGTTCAACTCTGAGCCTGAGTTCTAGTTTCCACCCACAATCTGATGGACAGACGGAGCGATTCAATTCTATGCTGGAGGAATATCTTCGTCACTTCATATCTACGTCGCAGAAAAATTGGGTGAAACTCTTGGATGCAGGAGCGAGGAAAATACCTGGGGAAGAAGAAAAGACCTTAGTGCCTTCAAGCATCTCATTGAAGAATATCATAAAGAGATGGCACCGAGGACGTTGCCAAATCAGACGGGGGAGAATGTCACGGACCGCAGCTTTCACTAGCCCCGTGACCCACTCGCGGCCTGCAGTTTGCCCAACTTCGGCCGCACTTTGTAAATATTATGTAAATTGTCGTAATTCCTTTTTAATTGTAAAAGTTTATTATGATTCTTCAGCTAGTTTAACGTCTACTCGTGTAACTTAGGTTTTTTCTCAGAAGTCTATTATAGGGGGTATAAGATTTTAAAGCTTTCACAAACTTTTCCGGTGTTTCCCCCTGACACCAACATTGTAATTTACTGCTTTCAGCAATTGATGTAATTTACTGCTTTCAACAATCAATGAACAATCATGTTTCGATGAATTCAAGTTTTCTCTCGTAAAGTTTTATTTCATTTGTAAACAAGTACAACTTTCGTCCCGAAAGCAAGTGAAAAAAGGCGGAAGGTAGTCTAGCGGAGCAGACTACTGCCGCACGGTGCCCCTTTCTGTGCTAAGAGGAAAGGCGCCCCGTGAAACCTTGTTCAGTCCAACTGCAAGGGACTCAATGTTATATCCTCTTCTTGCAAAAACTCCAGCAATTCGGTTTATCATCCGCTTTCATCACCAGCAAAAATCGAAACTGAGTGGCGCTTCATCACACTACGTACATTTATAAAAAGTCAGGTATCAACATTAATGAGATAATTTTCCTTAAAAGTACTCAGCAATTTTTTTTGATTTATTTGACTTTTTGATTTTTTTTAAAGGTAAAATGTGTGTTAAAAATGGAGATAGAAAATATGTATGGTTAAAAAGTGTTATGAAAAATTGTGTAATTTAAAATATGTAATCATTAAAAAAAAAAAAATTCCCCAGACCGAACAATGTGTAACCAAATAAGAACACACATAATTATAAAAGTCAACAATTTTGTTTATAAATTGTTACGTTGTAATTTTTTAATTTCCAATAAAATGGACCAATTAGATTTACTTTCCAACAAAATGGACCAATTAGGACATATGTAAATCAAATTTATGGGTAACTAGCACAAATGGTCTCCAACCTTTAGGTTTCTTGCGAAAATGGTCCACAACGTTTAAATTTTGGCATTTATATCCTCAGAATCACCAAACATTGAGAAAATGGTCCCTACCGTTAGATTATGTTTGTATCAACCGTTAAAAACGTGTAAATAGTACAAATGATCCATAACCTTTGAATTTCTAGCCATAATAGTCCATAACATATTAAGGTCATGTTTGACATATTTAGTTTGTAACCTCCAAACGTTTGACGTATTTAGTCTCTCACATATTAAGTTCCTATACGTTTGGCGTATTTAGTCCTTAGCATATTAAGCTCCTATTTGAGATCAATTCTTTCAAATAATGTGACTTTTAATTATAATATTTTGAAGAATTTGTAATTAAGAAAATTAATTTATTTGTAGCTTATTTTATTGATGAAATGTATGGTTGAAAACAAGTTTTAAAAAAAACAAAGTTTATTCTGAATTTTTAAAGTGCACAATAAAATATTTAACAAAAAATTACCGCATTAACAGTTCAATCTATTGCAAAAAAAATAATAATAAATTCATGGAACATAAATAAACAAATACATTGGACATCATTTTAGAAATTGAATAACAAATATGTTTTTATGAGTTCTATTTTTTATTTTCGATTTTGAGAATCGATAAACATTGATTTCAATTTTTTTTTAAAACTCGTTTTCTTTAACACATTCTATTAATATATTTTTTTAAAAAAATTCTGCATAAAAAAAAAAAAAAAAAAAAAAAAAAAAAAAAAAAATCTTACTTTTTAACTCAAATTTTCCACTTTTCAAATCGATTGGTTTTTAAAATTGAAATCGAAAGTAGAACTAATAAAAATATATTTGTTATTCAATTCCTAAAATAATGTCCAATATATTTATTTGTTTATGCTCCATGATTATTATTATTTTCTTTTATCAATAGGTTGAAATATTTATGCGGTAAATTTTTGTTAAATATGTTATTATGTACTTTAGAAATTCAGAATAAACTTTATTTTTTTAAAACACATTTTCAACCATACATTCAATCAATAAAATAATCTACAAATAAATTCAAGTTTTTTTTTAATCACACATTCTTAAAAAAATTACAATTACAAACCACATTATTTGAAATAATTGGTCTCAAATATGAGATTAATATGTTCAGAACTAAATACGCCAAACGTTTAGGAATTTAATATGTTAGGGACTAAATACGCCAAACGTTTGGAAGTTACAAACTAAATATGTCGATCTTAATATGTTAGGGGCTATTATCGCAAGAAACTCGAAGGTTATGGACTATTTGTGCTATTTGCACGTTTTTAACGGTGAATATTAACGAAATCTAACGGTATGGACCATTTTCGTAACATTTGGTGATTCTGAGAATATAAATGTCAAAATCTAAACATTGGAGATCATTTTCGCAAGAAAACCAAAGATTGAAGACCATTTGTACTATTTACCCATCTGGCCATGCATGAGGTAAAGTTAAAAGTGTTCAAATGGCAAAAAACTCAGGTCAACAGATAAAAATAGTTCTAACATGTGCTCCATCCAATATCAATGCTATAATCACTTATCATAGAATTCATTACTAATATATAGCATATCCGGCCTTGTAAGAAATTCATACGTACTTTGGTCTAGAGGAGACGGTGGAGATGGCGACCGGAGAATCTGAAACGGAAACAGTGCCGTTGTTGTTGGGCTGATTATTGCTATCTCCATTAATGGCAGTTTGAGCAGAAACGAAGAATCTTGAGATTAATTTCACTGATACTCTTGAGATGCGTACACTTTTTTTTACAGCTGCTGCTTTTGGGAACAAGGCTGTGGTGGGATTCTACGAAGGCACAGTGAGTGGATACAGCCGCCATTAGAGATCTGTTCTATGGTAGTTACAGTGTGTGTGTGTATGCTTGTTTTTTGTTTGGAGTTCTCGTTTTTTATATACAAGTATTTTCATCCGTGAGATGTACGAGAAGAATATAGTAGTGAAAGTGATTTTAATCAAAATTTATGAAAATATATTAATTATACAATTATGTGAAATAAAAATATAGTACAATAATATTTTAATACAAAATATTATCAAGTTCAAAATTAAAAAAAAAAAAAGAGTAATCAAAATAGGAAATGCAACATTTACAAAACTAATAAAAAAAAAGAAGTTATGATCATTATAATAATAATAAAAATTAAAAAAAATCTTTTCTTTTTAAAATTGTTTGTCTTTTTTTAAAAAAAAATATTTTTATTTACTTGTTTGTTAAACTTTCTTTCTTTTTAAATAAGGTATTTTTATCATTTTATTATATATTAAATTATTTTAAAATAAAATTTAATATATAAAATTAACAACCATAAATCTATATTTGCTTTCAATTGGTAAATAATATTGTTATATTTTTTGTTTATTTAATTTTACTCCAAATGTGTAAATGTCGTTTTATTTGTAAACTAATTTTTTTTAGAAAATTTTCTTATCTTTGAAATAATTATTTATTTTTTTAATTAAAATCTATTCGACCCCGGATTCAATCTTTTGACCTTTGATCTGTTGCCTCTTTCAGGTCGAACAATTTCAAGTTTTCTGAATACGGAGTATTATATAACTCAAATGATATAATTTAAAATAAAGTAAAATTTTGACATTTGAATATTTTGACGATTTTTCGGACAATTTTTTTATAGTTTGCTCTCACTTGTTGTATTGTATTAAACTTCTTGTTGAGATCTTCGATTTGACGCCTATATTACATATTTTTCGACTTCAAAATAATACAATAATATGTATGGTTAAAAAAGTGGTTTGAGAAATTGTGTGATTTATAAAATAGTTTATAAACCATTTTTGCAAGTTTATCGAACACATGCTTAAAGATAATTTGAATACTGATAATTACCAATAGAATTTTTCAAATACATTTCAACATGCGAGATTGATTACTTCTAACTCTTGTCAATTGTCATTACATATGAAGAAAAATTATATTCAATCAAATATTAAATTATTCGATTTGAGAGAAAATTTTTGGATTAGTCATTTAATTTATTTTTTTTATATAATCTAATTGGAGAACTTATTAAAAAAAATATAAGGAATGTTCTTAAGTTCTTTAAACTAAAACATATTTCGTTCTTTAAACAAAATCATTTTCGGGTTATTTAAATATTTTTCAACACATTTTATGATATAATTTTATATCTTTATAAATAATTTAATGTTATTTTACCAAATTAGTTACACTATGATTAAGCAGAATATTTTTGAATAATTTTTTTTAATTAATTTAACATAATTCCGAATTTACGGATATTGAATATTTTTTTATAACAATAGAGAATTATTTATTTATTTTTTAAATTAGACTTATGAATGCTTTAGATGTAATATTTTTCACATTTTTTACAAAAAAAAAAAAAAAAAAAAAAAAAAAAAGAAGTTATGATACACAATAAGATTAATAGTTATATTGAAATCAATCATCCTATTAAGTAAAATTTGTTAGAAAAAAAATTAAATTGTCATTTTCTGGAATTGGAACGAAGTATCTTTATTTGACAAAATATTTTTAAATAACACACTTTTAAACTACTTTTTAATTACACTTACTTTTTCTCTCTACTTTTCAAATACTAATTTTTACATTGAAAACATCACATTCTTTATTTTTAAACAAAAAATTTTAACTACTATTATTTTTTATATAATTTAAAAGTGCTCAAAACAAATTTTTTTTTTTTTTTTTTTTGAGAAAATACATGTAGTGCTCAAAAGTGTAATTCAATTTGCAATTATTACACTTTCTAAAATGCATTCATTATTTATTTATTTTTTAATTCTTGTGTTTTTCATAAAATCTTTCCAAATTTAGTAAGTTCATTTTGGTGAGAAAGTGTTTCTAAGTGTTTATTTTTGGTAAAGATTTTGTTTATATATATATATATGTAAACGTGTTGCTTTTAAACTACTTTTTAATTACACATATTTTTTCTCTCTACTTTTCAATTACTAATTTTTATATTGAAAACATCACATTCTTTGTTTTTAAACAAAAAATTTTAACTACTATTATTTTTTATATAATTTAAAAGTGCTTAAAACGATTTATTTTTTATTTTTATTTTTGTTTTTATTTTTATTTTTTGAAAAAATACATGTAATGCTCAAAAGTGTAATTCAATTTGCAATCATTACACTTTCTAAAATGTAATTATTTATTTATTTATTTTTTAATTTTTGTGTTTTTTTATAAAATCTTTTCAAATTTAGTAAGTTCATTTTAGTGGAAAAGTGTGTGTGTTTATTTTTAGTAAATATTTTGTTTATATATATATAATATATATAGATATATAGATATAGATAAATATTAATGCTTGAGCTCTCTCCCAAATCAATGTAGACGCCATTTCCTGCTCAGCTCTGTGCAATTTTCAGTGTGTATATATCGTGCAGCCGTTTTTCCTACAGTTAATTACCCTGGCTTTTCTGGTCAAATTTGTTCATTGTAATTTGACCCAATTCTTTCATTGTCTGCAAAAGTCTTGAATGTGGGACCCATGTCTCTCCTAAAATATGCTGATCCCTTTTTTAAACTTTTTGTTTTTTGTGTCAATTAGGAAATTAAATGGTAGTACTAAATACTAATACAATGAAATTCTATGTTACTGCACGCTTTTGATATGGTTTCAATAAATATTATTGTTTGACTTCGATTAATTGAAAAGTCAACTTGGTTCATGAAATATGGGAGGATGTTATGTCTACTGTGAACACCATAATCCTTTCTCACATATGTAATATAAAGGATACTATGCCCACTGTGAACACTATAATCCTTATCCACATATGTTGTGGGACTGTCTGTGGTGCAGATATTTTTTTATGCTACATGACAGTCCTATACTATATGTATTTAAGGATTATGGTGTCCACAGTTAGGGCCGACCTTGAACATAGGCGAGCAAAGCGATCAATGGGTCCTCGATCAAAAAAGGTCCAAAAATCAAAAAATTAAACAGAGTCTTTTTCAAATATATATATCCTAAAAGTAAAATAAAGGCAACAAATTTAAAATAGCATAGTTGGTAAAATAGATAGACATAATTTGTGTTTATGCTATAGGTTATTGATTCGATTCTTCTTGCTTGTTGATTTTTTTTTTTTATAAAAAGTTTGTGCTTGACTCAAGGCTCCATTAAATTTTGGAGCTAGAGGTCCGGACGCTTAGGGCCCCTTAAGACTCAGGGTCGACCCTACCCACAGTGGGCACCATATCCTCCCTGTCATGAAATAACCAAGTCCAACTCTTATGAACTGAACTACTTTAGAACATCATTTGTAATGTTTCCTTTATTAGAGTAATTACTTTATTCTAATTAGCATAATTAGTTTATTATAATTATAGCTTTCCTAGTTTAGATTGTATTATGTTTATCAAGAGACCTATTGAATATATAGTTTTGAGTATTGTGATTAATTCAGTTGTTGACAATTCGTTTTAGGGTTACCTCACGTCTCTCTTTTTTCTTTCTTTCTTCTTCTTCTTTTCTTTCTTTCTTCTTGATTAATTGGTTGAACATATATAAGATTATATATATATATATATATATATATATATATATATATATATATATATATATATATATCATTAGGTTTTCTACATGGTATCAGAGCCATTTGAATCAGATTGTTGTTGAAAAACGAAATAATTGGGCAGTTTTTTCTTCCTCGCCTCAAAACCTTAAATCGTCACTGTTTTCATGATTTTCGAGGCACCTACAGTGGGTATTTAGGCGAACAAAGACCATATTCTGAATCAGCAGACGTCGGTGCATCCACTAGAGAGGCGCGTGTGGTGTCATGCCCCGGTTTGAGGAGGCGCATGAGACAGTTCGTCGGACATTGCGACGGCGCGTGGGGGCATTTCTGGAGACGCTGCTAACGGAAAAGTTATTGAATTTTCATTTTCTACCTTTCCGTGGTGTTGGTTTGAATTTATCTGCTTGTTTTATACACTGCTCCGCTTCACTTTGTTGGTTAGTATCGTTTTCTTTCTCTTATGATGGCATCTGATAATTCTCTTCAAGCTATTAATGTGCGTTTGATTGGTAAAAATTATGCTTACTGGAGTCATGTTATAAAACACTTTATTAAGGGTAAAAATATGCGGGGTTATGTAAGTGGAACAATTGACAAACCGGGAACCAATGATGCAAATTATGCAACTGTGTTAGATACCTGGGATTCAAACAATTCAGAAATTCTTACGTGGATAAATAATTATGTTGAACATAGTATTGGTACACAGTTGGCTAAGTATGAAACAACAAAGGAGGTTTGGGAGCATTTACAGAAGTTGTACACTAAATCTAATTTTGCAAAGCGATATCAGTTAGAGATTGACATTCGAGCATTGCAACAAAAGAATATGAGCATTCTAGATTTTTATACTGGTATGACATTAATTTGGGATGAGTTAGCTCTTACTGAACCAGCAGGATTGAAAGCATGTGAGGATTATACTACCTATAGAGAGGAGCAACAACTAGTTCAGTTTTTTATGGCACTTCGTAGTGATTTTGAGGGGCTCAGAGGTTCTATTTTGCATCGTACTCCCCTTCCATTCGTTGATTCTGTTGTTAGTGAACTTGTTGCTGAGGAGACACGGTTGAAATCTCTTGCTGAAGATATATCTCTTTCACATTCTGGGACTTCTGTTTTAGCTGTTTCACATTGGAAGGCTCAATGTCCTAAATTGTTGAAGTCGCAGCAGCAGAGTTATTACTCATCACCACAGCAGTTTTATAGATCCAATGTTCACACAACAGCGGTTGTTCCATATGTTGGCTCCTCTATACTTGGTCCACCACCCTCATCTATCTGATTCCCGATTGACTGATCTTCATGAGTAGTTTCAGAAGTTTTTAGCATTGCAGCCACATGCCATGTCTGCCTCTACTCGTGTAGGTTTGTCCTCTCAGAATTCCTCAGGTAAACCTTCCTCATGAATTTTTTTACTCGGGTGCTTCCAAGCATATGTCTTCTAACTCATCATTTTTTAACTCTTTATATCCTTCTACGTCATCTACATCTGTTATGACTACGGATGGCTCCCCGCTGTCTTTAGCAGGCGTTGGTTCTGTTCATACTTCTAATCTATCTCTTTCAGATGTCTATTGTGTTCTTGGTCTTACTTTAAATCTTATCTCTGTTGGTCAATTATGTGATTCTGGACATTCTGTTCACTTTACTTCTACTTCTTGTTATGTACATGATTCGCAGTCTCGGAAGCTGATTGGGAAAGGCCATAGGCAAAGAGGAGGATTTTATGTTCTGGATAGTCTAAGACCAGCTCATGTTGCAGCCTCTAGTATTGATTTATCATCGTTTCATTTGAATTCTTCTTCTTCTAATTTCTATTTATGGCATTCTCGCCTTGGACATGTATTTGCTAGTCGTTTAAAATTTTTAGCTTCTAAAGGTTGTTTAGGAGACTTGAAACTTTATGACATTTCTGATTATAGTGGTTGTAAACTAGCTAAATTCTCTGCTTTACCTTTTCCTCATAATATTTCTTCTTCTGTTGCATCATTTGATCTTGTGCACTCAGATGTGTGGGGTCCTGCTCCTATTTCTACTAAAGGAGGGTCTCGATATTATGTTTCATTTATTGATGATTGTAGTCGTTACTGTTGGGTATATCTTATGAAGCGACCTTCTGATTTTCTTTCGATTTATCGTTCATTCAGAGCACTCAATAAAACTCAACATTCTGCTATCATTAAATTTTTTCGATGTGATTTGGGTGGGGTATATGTCTCTACTAATTTTCGTGAGTTGCTTGCTCTTGATGGTACAATCCATCAATGTAGCGACCGAGAATTTTTACGCAATTTAATAATTATTTCAAAGTTTCAAAAAGCGTGCCGCTGCGATCTCACCCATTTTTACGTTAACGTCGCGACGCGTTCGTCTAACCAAGTCGAAAAATATCGAGTCAATTCAATTTCAAATTAAATTCCGAATTTTCAAAATTTTATTACTTTAATTATTTATTTAAATTATTATCCTCAAAATCATTTTAAATTTCAAAATTTCATCTATCTCATTTTATCAGTTTCATTCTTCCAATCCAGTTGAATCCGCGTGCGAATTTACCTCGAACTACGTACAATGCTTGTCTTGATTTTCACACTACCAAACCCCATCCATCAATCACATCCATCCCCGTACTTCCACCCACTCCATTATACAACACCAACCAACTCATACTCCACCAACTTCATAATTCATCCTCACACTCCCTATTCATTCTCCCTCAACACAACCACCTTCCTACTTTGTTCCCAGCAACACCATCCCTGCAGCACACCACCTCACGCTGGCTACACCACCACGGCCAGCTACCACCATCACCGCCTCAACCAACACCGCCACAGTCTCCTCCATACTCCAATTGAACCACCACCATCATCACCACGGCCAAACCCCCCACTGCCCAGCCACCTCCTCCAACTTCAACCTTACAACCAAGCACCAACCTCCTCTGTTTAAGCTCCATTTCCACCCTCACCACCACCACCTCACCGGTTCAATCATTCCATCACCACAACCAAACCATGGCCACCATTCACCACCCAGCCTGCACAACCACTTCACCATCACCCCCGCTGCAACCACTGCCCCCTCCATCATCAGCAACACCAACGCAACCACCACCCAACCGTCTGCAGTTCCACGCCAGTCAAACCACCTGCAGCACCACCACTAACCACACTGTCCCCGCCTCTGCACAACCTCAACCAAATCCCCTCCAGTACCAAACCAACCACAAATCAAACCCAAAACCCAAAAATAATTTACCTAAGCTACTCACCTTCAACCGCCGCTTCTACGACCGGAGTTTCATCGCGAACCCAGCTCCGCTTTTGACCTCGGTTTCGCACCAAATCTCGCACCTAAGCCCCTCGAAATTGAACCTTGCCTTGGCCGCCACCTTGCGCCGACGTTGCGCTGGAAAATCCCCGGTTGAAGACTGGCTTCGTCGCGCCCTTCCCCTCTCCCTCTCCCTCTCGTCCCCTCTGTCACCGGTAGTGAGAGAGAGAGATGGATATGCGTATATGTATGTATTGTATGTTTTAAACTTTTGAAAAATTACAATTTAGTCCCCAAGTTTGTAAAATTATGTATTTCAATCCTTTTAGTTTTAAACCTAAGCATTTTAGTCCCTCAAGTTTTAAAAATGATTTTAATCAGTCCCTTCATTTTAAAAACCAATTATTTCAATCCCTACAGTTAATATTCGTTTTGAGCTTCAACTCGACTTTTGAAAATTTACATTTTAGTCCATCAACTTTCAAAATATTCATTTTAGTCCCTGAACTTTCAAATTACTCATTTTAGTCCCTCAACTTTCAAATTATTCATTTTAGTCCCTCAACTTTCAAGTTACTCATTTTAGTCCCTCAATTTTCAAATAATCAATTTCAGTCCCCAAATTGTAAATTTATCATTTTAACTATAAATTTCAAAAGACTGATTCGACTTAATCTTCTAATTGGCTAGACGAAGCGTACGGAGAATTAAAGAATTGAAGTCGTTTCCCGCTCAACTTTGCACTCGTCAAGTTTAAGGTAGACTTGCCCATATTAATTGATTTAAATTATGATTGCATGTGAATGTGTATGTTACGTGACTTATGTGAAAGTCATTTTTATGAAAAGAGACGATAATGTATTTCTTCGGAAATAATTATGTTGTTATGCTTGTCATAACTTACTTGCTTAATTGCATGAGAAAGAAAGAAGAGAATATCTTGCAAGATAAATGATGATGTTATGCATAATATACGTGTCTTAAGTGCACGAGACGAGACTACCCACACCCTATAATTTTAAAGAGCCTATGATTTTCAAAGAGAAGCACCGTGCTTTAATGCACAAGAGAGACTACCCACACCCTATGTTTCTAAAGAGCCTGCATTTATGTGTTCACCAACGACATTGATAGACCACCTACACCCACCCCTACTATCTCTTCTCCGTCTTCGTCACATGCTACAGGTACACATGCGACATCTCAGAATGTCCTTCCTTCTCCTATGGCTCCCCAAGCACCATCTGAGGTTGAGAATCCGTCGTCTCCCCCTCCTTCTCGATATCCTCAACGTATACGTAAGTCTACTCACTTACCTGATTTTGATTATTCTTGTTACTCTTAATTCCTTTGTTGTTTTTTGTCTTCCATTCATAAGCTTTTTGAACTTTCCTCCTATAAAGAAGCAGCTTTAGATCCTCTTTGGCAACAAGCTATAACTGATGAACTTTCTCCTCTACATAAGATAGACACTTGGGAATTAGTTTCCTTACAACTGTGTAAACATGCTATTGTATCTCATTGGGTCTATAAAATAAAGACTAAGTATGATGGTTCAGTTGAGCGTTATAAGGCTCGATTGGTTGCTAAGGGATTTTCTCAACAGTATGGCTTGGATTATGAGGAGACGTTTGCCCCTGTTGCAAAAATGACTACTGTACGTACACTTATCGCAGTTGCTTCTGTTCGTCAGTGGAGTCTCTCTCAAATGGTTGTTAAAAATGCATTCTTGAATGAAAATCTTCAAGAAGATGTTTATATGGTTGCTCCACCTGGTGTTCCTCATTCTCCTGGATTTGTTTTCAAAATCAAGAAAGCTTTATATGGTCTCAAACAAGCATCTCGTGCTTGGTTTGAGAGGTTCTCTACAGTTGTTCTCTCTCTTGTTTTACATCTGGCCATCATGATTCCGCCTTGTTCTGCAGGTGTACTCCTGCTGGTCGTATTCTCCTTCTGTTGTATGTTGATGACATGATCATTATTGGTGATGGTGTTGTAGGGATAACTGATCTAAAATCTGAATTGACTCGTCTTTTTGAGATGAAGGATTTTGGTCCCTTATCCTACTTTCTAGGGATTGAGGTTGCTTCTTCTCCTAGATGTATATGATCTCTCAGTGTAAATATGCCTCAGATGTCATTGAGCGTGCTCGTCTTACTGATACTCCTATTGAGACTAATGTTCGTTACTCACCTTCTGATGGTGAACCATTAACTGTTCCTGATTTATATCGCACTATTGTTGGTTCCCTTGTTTATCTTACCATCACTAGGCCTGACATTGCTTATGCTGTACATGTTGTTAGTCAATTTGTTTTAGCACCTACCATGGTTCACTGGGCAGTGGTTGTTCGAATCTTGCGCTATCTCCGTGGCTCTTGTTTTCAGAGTCTTTTATTTCCGTCGACCTCCTCCTTAGAGCTTAGTGCTTACTCCGATGCAGATTGGGCTGGGAACCCAACTTTGTAAGTCCATTACTGGTTTCTGTGTATTTTTGGGTGATTCTCTTATCTCTTAGAAAAGTAAGAAGCAATCAGTAGTTTCTCGCTCATCTACTGAAGCAGAATATCGCGACATGGCCTCCACTACTACTGAGATTATGTGGTTACGTTGACTACTTGCAGATATGAGTGTTCACCTTTCCTCTCTCACCCCTTGTATTGTGATAATAAGGGTGCCATACAAATCTCACACAATTCTGTGTTCCATGAACGCATGAAGCACATTGAGATTGACTGTCATCTTGTTCATCATCATCTTCAGCATGAGACTATTGCCTTACCTTTTGTCTCTTCCTCGTTGCAGCTAGCAGACTTCTTCACAAAGTCCCATCTGACTCATCGTTTTCAATTCTTACTTGACAAACTCTCGCTGCTTCTTGCTATAGCATCATGAGTTTGCGGGGATATTAGAATAATTAGTTTATTCTAATTAGCATAATTAGTTTATTATATATATATAGCTTTCCTAATTATAGCTTTCCTAGTTAAGATTGTATTATGTTTATCAAGAGACCTATTATATATATAGTTTTAAGTATTGTGATTAATTCGGTTGTTGACAATTTGTTTTAAGATTGCCTCACGTCTCTCTTTTTTCTTTCTTCTTCTTCTTCTTCTTCTTCTTCTTCTTCTTTTCTTTTCTTTCTTTCTTCTTAATTAATTGGTTGAACATATATTAGAATATATATATATGTCATTGGGTTTTCTACATCCTTGAACTAGATCAAACTCATATCGCCCAGTTTGCTGCCGCATATTATGCTCCCGTTCATGGGCGTAATCGTCAGGTATACTTTTAAAATAACTTTCATCAATGAGAACAATATTTTGTGAAGTGGTTATCGCGTTTCAGTTGGTTTAGACTAGGTGCACAGGTTGAACGTCAACAACTCCAATAATTCCTGTGTATGTATAAGTTAAACTATTATTACAAGAAGTAATGATATGTATTTCACTATTGCCTGCCTTTGATATTATATAGGTTTTTAGTAGCTTCAATGCTCATGATTACATAATAAAGTATTTTTAGAATTTATTTAATTTTTTTAAAATTTAAAGAAAGAAAAATGAATATATTATTAAAATAAAAATTCACGAAAAACGTGTTTAAACGTATCTCTTAATTAGGAGACTGGTTTAATAACTTTCGACCTTTAATGGATGCATCTGATATATGCACGAATAAGTTCTCAAAATAAAATTCATGAATATGAAATTCGTTTTTAAGTTTGATCAAATGATAATCACCGGTAAATATTTAAAGTTAGTACTTTACCGAATGGTTAAGAAAAACAATTTTGAATGGCTTATTTCAGCAAGCCATAACTTCCCCATCGTTTAATCATTTCTTACGTGGTAAATTTCATGAGAAAATATGCTGTGAATACTTCAAAATGGTATCAAATACCAAAGATTTTGACTTCATTTGTTATCTTGAATTTAAGCTCAAACATGGCTCTCTAAAGCTGAGATTTTAAAGTTTTGAAGCTTGGACACGGTTGCACTATCGCTCCCATTATTCATCACCAGTCTTCACCTTCCACCTTCTGCTTTCATGTTTAAGGCTTTCCACCTCCAGCTTCTTGAAGATAAGGGCCTAGTCACTGGTCACAAAGTAAGCTTGAATCTCGTGTGAGTGTAATTTCCTTCATTTGGTACAGTCATAATTGCCTATATATACTCAAACATTTGAAACATAGCCTTTACACTAAAAATTTCAAAGAACGTGAGAAATGATGGTTTCTTCCATCAAAAGTTAGTACTATATATTAAGGCTTTGATTATAACTTACATGATTTAGCTCTCGATATTTTCCTAGTAGTCAATCCTTCCTTAGAATGGTTACTCAGCGACATCCTTCAAACAACTGTGAATTACAATTAAATTCTTAGTCCATGTGAGCTCTCGTATTTGGCTTTAAGAAAGCTATCTCTTATATATATAGTTCTCCCTTCCTTAGCCTTCTGATTCTATGATGGAAACACACACGGATCCTTTGAACTCTAGAATCCGTATATGCTAATTGAAGATGGGCGAGAAGGGTCCCTATCCGGCAGACCACTATGATGGTTCAACTTACATTATGGCGAATTCAATCTTCACTACAGAGCTTTGCCCAACAACTAGTACTCAGAACTCTCATCAAACATCAATGTTTTCGAACTTTATTATAGGATATTCCTGAATGAGATATTAATATTTATTAACCAATTGAGTTTCTCCGTCATCATATTTGGTGTTGATTTTTTTTTTTATTGCTTTACAATATTACTTTTGTGGTAATTCAACTTAGAATAATTGAACTCGTTTGCTTAACCATCTAGAAATAATTAAAAAGTGATGCGTTCATTTTAATTGTGTTAATTCCTCACGTAAGGTAGAACTATAGGGGTAACCCAGAACATTCAATTGGTATCAATGACTAATTTTGAGTTCTGGCCTTAATTTTTGTCTAGATGAGTAGTTCATTATCCGTCCTGCCATATTTTAATGACAGTAATTACCCCTACTGGAAAGTTAGGATAAGAGCAATATTAAAGTCTATAGATGAGCAAGTTTGGAAAAGTGTTTTAATGGATGGTCAGAACAATCAACTACCATAGCTGGCATAGTCATCCCCACGTACACCCATTGTTAATTGGAGTAGGAATAAGAGAGATGAGTACAAATGAATAGTAAAGACGTACATGCCTTGTTCATAGCTATTTCTTATGAGGAATTTAGGGGAGTGTCCGTGTGTGAGGTAATTAAAGAGGTTTAGGACATCTTACTGACTACAAATGAGGGAACTCAGGCTATTAAAAAATCTAATATGCAGATGTTGACCATTAGATTTTAGGAGATCAGAATGAGAGAGGATGAGACATTTGATGTCTTCTATTGATTATTGTCCAATTTTACTTATTTTAAAGAAGTAAATAAATGAAAAAAATACAATTTTGGGATATAAATTTTATCATTTAGAGTAAGATTTATTAAAGATTCAATTTTATTTGTTTAACTCTAAATTTACTTTAATTGCTAAAAATTTCATTTATTTGATTACAGGTATATTCTGGACAAGTTCAACCCAAAAATCCATAATTTAATGGACCGAAAAAGCCACTCCAGCCCATATGCATTCAACCGCCCAAAAACTCACCTTTCAGCCCAACCTAGCTTCCCACCCTACAAAAGAAAAAAACGCCCAACAGCTCAGCTGGATCTTCTCTCTCTCTTGGACCTTCAGCCGCCTCCTACCTCTCTAGATATACACCACTTCACCATCTTCACATCAAAACCAGCCGGAGTCTCCATTCTCTACCTCCATCAACAAACCAGCCGAAAGTAACCTATCTCTCACCTTCAGACTTCACTTAGCTGCAACCTCTGTTTTCTCTCCTCTCTCACCCACTCTTCTCTGCCTCTGTCTTCTCTCTTTTTCACTAACCAGCCGCCAGACTTCTCCCTCTCAGAGCCTCACGATTTTCTCTCCTTCTCAGCGGCTGCCTTCTCTCCCTTTCACCACTTCCAGCCGCAAGCCAACTCTTCCTCCACTATCTGCCGCCAACCTGCTTCAACCTCACAACTCCAATCACGACCAGCTACTCTTCCCTCAACCTCTGTATTCTCTCACGCCAACTTAACAGCCCCAGCTCCTCTCGGCTTTCACCCTCAACCTCAGAACCCACAACGCACAACCATTCTTTGTCTCTACAGCAAACCTCAGTCGCAGCCTCCTCTTCCTTCGACTTCAGCCACAAAAACTCAGCCCTCAAACCTCTCTTCCCAGCCAGCAGTCTCCACCGGAATCCTCAACTTCAGCAACCGGTGCCAGCCAGCTGCGCCTCACTCTCGGCAGTCCCTTTTTCGCTTTACACCGAACCAGTAGCTACAGCACTCGGCCAAAGCAGCAGCCCTAGATTTGGGTGATTGGTTCTAGTTTTTATTCATATTTTGCTTAGATTTTTGATTGTTCTATGTTAATTTCTATAATTCCAGATTATTGACATTAGTTTAGTTTGAGTTATAATGTTGGTTATAGAATTTTTAGATTATTGATGTTAGTTGATTTTTAGATATATTTTTAGTTATTGAATTTTCATTTTCAAATTTGAATTTCGTTTTCTAGTAATGATATTTGTTTGGTTGAATTTTATTTCGATTAATTTAATTATATCCGGCTAAGTTATTTTTTAGGGGAGTTATTCTTAACTTCAATGGGCGTGTTTTAATTTCTTATGGGTGAATTGTTGTTATTGATAAGGGTTTATAAATTGTTTTAAGTTTTCAAATTATTTTTACATGGATGAATGTCGTTGATGTGGTATGTATTAAATATGCACACAACATGCTCGACTAAAGGCTATAAAATAAATTGACTAATTTTTCGCTAATGTGTTTAAATCTTATCGATATCAAGAAAATTCACACTAATCTTATTTGAAAAGCCCAATTGATAGCGAAAGAATAACTCCACTCAAATTTCCCTTTCATTGCAATTAAATTATATTCTCTCCAAATTCGTTTTAACACAATTGAAATCATAGTTTAAGTTTCGAATTCAACAAATATTACGATACCAATAAAATCCCTAGGAAGAATGACCCTGGATTATTGCTAGGCTACAACTTGACCCCTTTATACTTGGAGGGTAGATTTAACATCGAGTCAAGTTTTTGGCGCCGTTTCCTGGGATTTTTTTGGTGTTAATTGATTTTTGCTGAATTCTGTTATTTTTATTTTTTTATTATTTTGTCCGACTACTATTCTTGATATTGTTCATTGTTTATGTCCGTTTGGTTCCGAGATAATACTAAGCGATTAGTAAGATCGGAATCCACTAACCAATTTTTAATTCTTGAAAATCAGCAGGTAGTAATGGCAAATAATGCAGATCCAAATGAGGCGCCAGTCGTTCGAAGTCTTAGAAACTACATTTTTCCAATGATGGCAAGCACTCTGTCATGCATAGTGATGCCTGCAAATGCAGCTGTCTTCAACTTCAAACCGGGAATGATTGATCATCTACCACGCTTCCAAGGGATGCCATCAGAGAGTCCATATTACCACATCTAGGAATTCGAAGGGGTTTGTTTTACTTTTCTTGAAAGAAATTGCACTGAGGAAGTCATTCGACTCAAGCTTTTCCCTTTTTCACTAAAGGATAAAGCTAAGTCGTGGCTTAACTCTTTGATGCCTAGTTCAATTACAAATTGGGCAAATATGCCGAAAGAGTTCATTAAAAAGTTTTTTCCACCACAAAGAACCACCGCTATTCAAAGACAAATCATGAATTTTTCTCAAAAGAATAATGAAAATTTTTACACTAGTTGGGAAAGATTCAAAGATTTGTTGTTATCTTGTCCCCATCATGGTTATGAGAAATGGATGTTAACAAAAAAAAATTTATGAAGGGCTCAGACCAGAAATGAGGCAATTTGTGCAAACCATGAGTAATGGTGACTTCTTTGCAAAAGACCCGAATGAAATTTTTACATTTTTTGATGATTTAGCTGAAAATGCTCAATCTTGGGATAACATTGATGAGTTTGATAGGAGTGTTACAATAAAAACTGAATTTCCAAAAATTGCATCTGGAAATGGAATTCATTCACTTAGAGCAGATGATGACATAAATGCTCGATTGGCTGTCATCACTCGAAAACTTGAAAACTTGGAAACTCAAAAAGTGAATGAAGTCAATTCCTCTTCCACTATTTTAGAAAAATGTTCAATTTGTGATGATGCACAGCATTTAACCTCTGATTGTCCTGCACTTCCCCAACTAAAAGAGATGTATTTTGATCAATCTGTTGCTGTTAATATGATTTCCAAACCTTATTCTAACCCATATTCGAGTACTTATAATCCAGGTTGGAGAAATCATCCAAATTTCAGTTGGAGGAATGATCAAGGAGGAAGCAATAATGTTGGCAACAATGCTGGACCTTCACAACCAACACCTTATATGCTACCGCAGAAGAGAAGTCTGGAAGAACAAATCCAACAATTCATGCAAAGTCAAGCTTCCATCAACAATCAAAACTCTCAGGCCATTAATCACATTCGATCTCAACTTACAAAGCTTACTACTCAGGCAAGTGCAGTAGAAAAAGGTAAGTTTCCAGCTCAACCAATGCCTAATCCTCAAACTCAATACAATGGGGTCGATGAGTCCAATCTAAGACATGTGAAAGCAGTAACTACCTTGAGAAGTGGTAAGCAAATCCAAGTTCCTGAACCTAAAGAGAACTTGGTGGGTAAGCAAGTTGAACCTCCTGTTTATAATACTGTGTTAAAATCTCTATCTGATGTTCAGGAACCACCTAAGCCAATAGTAGGTGCACCCCCTGCCCCTTTTCCTCAAAGATTACAACCTGGTAATAAGACCAAAAATCAAACAGAAATTCATGAGATTTTTAAGCAAGATAGGGTAAATATTCCTCTATTAGATGCAATTCAACAAGTCCCTGCTTATGCTAAATTTCTTAAGGATTTGTGTACAGTAAAGAGGAAGTTAGCTGTTAAGAACAAGGTCTTTTTAACTGAACAAGTGAGTTCTATCATACAGTGCCAAACCCCTCAAAAATTTAAAGATCCTGGTTCTCCAACCATTGCTTGTATGATAGGAACCACTCGTATTGGTCATGCATTGCTAGATTTAGGTTCAAGTGTGAATCTTTTGCCCTTTAATGTGTATACACAACTTGGTCTAGGTGAACTTAAGTCTACCCCAATGATTTTACAATTAGCAGATAGATCTGTTAAGATGCCTAGAGGAATAATTGAGGATGATTTGGTTCAAGTCGATAAATTCTATTACCCAGTTGATTTTGTTGTTATTAATGTTCAAAGTACACCTAAAATTTCTCCTCAAATCCCTGTTATTCTTGGTAGACCATTCCTTGCAACTTCAAACGCTTTGATAAATTATAGGAGTGGTATTTTAAAGTTGACTTTTGGCAATATGTCTTTGGAACTTAACATTTTCAATACTTGTAGGCAACCAAAAGATTTTGATGAAGTGCAGGAAGTTAATATGCTAGAAGAGCTGCTAGTTGAGTTAGAAGATCCTGATGAGCAACTTGAGCAGAATCTCGAATTGGACAGCATTCAAGACTCTTCAAAATGTGTCACAACAGCAGTTGTAAGAGCTTGGCAGCCAAACATTGAGCCTCTAAATGTTAGCCAGACACCAATGCAAACATCAGAAGAGAAGATGCCAACTCTGGAGCTTAAACCTCTTCCATCGGAACTAAAGTATGCATTATTGGGACCTAATGAATCATACCCTGTGGTAATCTCTTCTACTCTTACTTGTGATTAGGAAAATATGTTATTGAAAGTGTTGAATGATCATAGATCTGCAATAGGTTGGACTATAGCTGATATTAAGGGAATTAGTCCTTTAGTGTGCACTCATAGAATTTTCCTAGAAGAAAATGCTAATCCTTCTAGGGAATCTCAAAGAAGGCTAAACCCTAACATGAAAGAGGTTGTTAAAAATGAAGTGTTAAAATTACTTGATGCAGGTATTATTTATCCTATTGCAGACAGCAAGTGGGTAAGTCCTACTCAAGTAGTTCCTAAGAAAACTGGGGTTACTGTTGTTGAAAATGAACATGGGGAATTGATAACTAAAAGGGTACCCATTAGTTGGAGAATGTGCATAGATTATAGGAAATTGAATTCCGTGACCAGAAAAGACCACTTTCCTTTACCATTTTTAGATCAAGTGTTAGAAAGAGTTGCTGGACATTCATTCTATTGTTTCTTGGATGGTTTTTCATGCTATCATCAAATTGAAATAGCATTAGAAGACCAAGAAAAAACTGCTTTTACTTGGGACTTTTGCTTTTAAAAGAATGTCTTTTGGTCTTTGTAATGCCCCAGCAACCTTTCAAAGATGCATGCTTAACATATTCAGTGACATGATAGAAAACTTTTTGGAAGTATTTATGGATGATTTCTCTGTGTATGGTGATTCATTTGATGATTGCCTAACAAATTTGAAAGCTGTTTTATGCAGGTGTGAAGATAAGCAACTTCTCCTTAATTGGGAGAAATGTTATTTCATGGTTACAAGAGGAATTGTTTTAGGTCATATAATTTCTGCTAAAGGCATGGAAGTAGATAAAGCAAAAGTAGATTCAATTTCTAGGTTACCTATTCCTTCATTTGTAAAAGATGTTCGATCATTTTTAGGTCATGCAGGTTTTTATAGGAGGTTCATAAAAGATTTTAGTATCATAGCAAAACCTTTAACTACACTTTTGATGCATGATACAAAATTTGTTTGGACTAATGAATGCACTGCAGCTTTTGAACATTTAAAAAAGGCACTCACCACTGCACCCATAGTTAGATCACCTGATTGGTCTCTATCTTTTGAATTAATGTGTGATGCAAGTGATATAGCTGTAGGGGCAGTGCTTGGCCAGAGGAAAGGTAAGGAACCTTATGTAATTTACTATGCTAGCAGAACTTTGAATCAAGCTCAATTGAATTACACAACTACTGAAAAAGAGCTGCTAGCTATAGTTTTTGCATTGGAAAAATTTCGAACTTATCTTATTGGGACTCCTGTTACCATCTTTACTGATCACTCCGCTCTTAAATATTTGTTCACAAAGAAAGATGCTAAACCTAGACTCATTCGATGGATTTTGTTATTACAGGAATTTGACATCACAATTAAGGATAAAAAAGGGGTGGAAAATGTTGTCGCTGATCATTTATCCAGATTAAATTTTGAAAATTCAAAATTTTCTCACCCTTTAAATGATTCATTTCCCGATGAACAGTTATTTAACTTGAATATTGTTCCATGGTTTGCTGACTTGGTTAATTATCTTGTTACAGGTCATATGCCCTCAAATTGGAGTGTCCAAGACAAAATGAGGATGAAAGCTATTGCAAGGAACTTCTTCTATGATGATCCATACTTATTCAAATATTGTGCTGATCAGATCATTCGAAGATGTGTTCCTGATGATGAGGTACAACAAATTCATACTTTCTGTCATTCTCATGCTTGCGGAGGTCATTTCTCTTCGCAGAAAACAGCTGCTACGGTACTTCAATGTGGTTTTTATTGGCCTAGTTTATTTAAGGATGCTCATACCTTTTGTAAAAGCTGTGAAGCATGTCAGAAACTTGGTAGTCTCAGTCATATGAATATGATGCCATTAGCACCAATCCTTGTTCTTGAAATTTTTGATTGTTGAGGATTAGACTTTATGGGTCCTTTTCCCCCTTCTTTTGGATATCTTTATATATTGGTAGCTTTTGATTATGTTTAAAAATGGGTTGAGGCTATTCCATGTAGAACAAATGACCATAAAGTTGTGCTCAAATTTTTGAAAGAACATATTTTTTCTAGGTTTGGTATGCCTAAGGCCATAATTAGCGATGGAGGAACACATTTTTGTAATAAACCTTTTGAAACTCCGTTAAAGAAATATGGCATTAGGCATAAAATTTCCACTCCCTATCACCCGCACACTAATGGTCAAACTGAGCTAGCCAACGGGGAAATTAAAGGCATTTTGACAAAAACAGTGAATCCAAATAGAAAAGATTGGGGTATAAAATTGGATGATGTTTTATGGGCCTATAGGACTGCCTTTAAAACTGTTCTTGGAATGTCTCCTTATAAAATTGTATTTGGTAAACCTTGTCACTTACCGGTTGAAATCGAACATAAAGCTTATTGGGCAATCAAAACACTCAATTTTGACTTAGATCAAGCTGGTGAATTTAGGAAATTGAAATTGAATGAGTTAGATGAATTGCGTTTGGAAGCATATGAGAATGCAAAAATTTCAAAAGAGAAAATGAAAGTTTTTCACGATAAGAAAATTTTTAGAAAATCATTTTTTCCTTCTCAAAAAGTATTGCTATATGACTCTAAGCTTCATCTGTTTCCTGGTAAGTTGAGAACTAAATGGATTGGTCCTTACATTGTGCAAACTGTTTATCTTTATGGAGCAGTTGAAATCTTGGATCCAAAAACTGGTACTATTTTTAAAGTTAATGGACAACGTCTGAAACCATTTTTGGATAATTTTTCTGCTGATGTTAATGAACTACCTCTACTGGACCCTGATTCCAGCGGCTGATTTTCTTGAAACTAACTTTTATTATTATGTATATATTTTCTTTTCTTTTTGCAGATTTTATTCTTTTCTTCATTTTTTTAGTTTTTCATTCTTGAATAATTGCTCATGTGCTTAAGCCTCCTCTCAGGTACACTCTTCTCCTTTATCTTGATTTAATTTTGAGTCATGTCTATGAATCACTGTTCAACATTTTTCTTCTCTTTGAGTCATTGAGGACAATGTCTGATTTTAGTTGGGGGGAGAGTGACTCAAATGTACTTGTTTTGCATTAATTCTTCTGTGATAGTTGAGTATTAAAATTGAGTACATCTTGAGTCTTGAATTATATCGTTATTATTCTGTAAAGACCTCCCTCCTAAAAAAAAATTTTATGCACGAATTTAAGCCTTGTGGTAAGATGGATAGTCAACACATACAACTACAGCTCTCTCAAGTTTAAGTAATTTTATTTGTTCATCATGAGAGTTGAGTGATTGGTAGTTTTCTTATATTGCCCTTGTTTGATATTGCTACTGCCATTGGGCACCATTACACGGATTGTGGATTGTTGGTGGTTTATACTTAAGAAACGATGAAGGTCAATGTCAAATAAAAATTTGATCCTTTGAAGCTAACCTTATCATCTTCTCATCCCATCACAAATCCCTTCATATCCAAAAAATTCCTTCATAGCTACAAATCTCTTTCATCTAATTCACATTAAAGATGACATTACATATCTAATTCACATTAAAGATGACATTACATCCAGACATTGCTTCCATAAATATATAACATTGTTTCTACTTTCAAGTATAAGTGAGGATGATTATTTTTGCTCCATATTTGAAGAAAAAAGTTCAGTGCATGAAAAAGAAAGAAAAGTGGAGTTAGAAAGTATTTGACAGTCATTGAGACTAGAGGAGATTGTTGAAGAATTATTTGAGAGGATTTCATTTTGAAAAAGAGAGAGAGAGAGAGAGAGAGAGAGAGAAAGAAAAAGAAAAAAAAAAGTAGAAAGAAAAGGGACACATATTGAAGAGAAAGTAAATGATGTGAAGAAGAAAGTAAGCTTGAAATGTGATTAAAAGTGAAAATTATTATCCTTACTTATATTTTGAAAGTCTTCGATTTCTACCAACTTCTTTTATTTCCTTATCCTATCGGAAAAAAAAATGTTATCATTGCATCGTATACTTCCATTGAAATTTCTTGTCCTATTATTATCACTGAAATATGTAAACCTCTTCTTCCATCACTCTTTATCAATTCTCTTGAGAACACCATCATTACCTTTCCGTTGACATTGACATTTTGATCTTAAGTAGGCTTGTGGTAAGAACGGTTGAGTCCCAATGGTTGTGAGCTTTTCATGAGGTCAATATTTGCATTGCTGTCATCCACATATATATGGCCTTTATTGAATGCTTGAGTGATCAAATTTCAAACTCCATTAGTGAACCCCTAACCAGTTCAGAAATCAAATAAACATACCCGTGAGTATATGGAGTTTATACTTGGCTTGAGTGAATACTCGACACTGTATGTGTAAGGGTTAGTGGTTTGATGGATTTGCTTAAAACACACACATACACACACAAAAATTTTGGGAAAGTTTTTATGGATTAATTTGGATATAATGCTTGATCTCTTGATTTTGCGAAATTGCTGTGCTCGACTATCTAAATTCATTTTCAATTGAAGTTTTTCATAGAGGTAGACATGTTTTTAATTCGCTTGAATTGCTAGAGACTAGAAAACGGCTAGTTGGGGAGTGTGATTATTGTCCAATTTTACTTATTTTAAAGAAGTAAATAAATGAAAAAATACAATTTTGGGATATAAATTTTATCATTTAGAGTAAAATTTATTAAAGATCCAATTTTATTTGTTTAACTCTAAATTTACTTTTAATTGCTAAAAATTTCATTTTATTTGATTACAGGTATATTCTGGACAAGTTCAACCCAAAAATCCATAATTTAATGGACCGAAAAAGCCACTCCAGCCCATATGCATTCAACCGCCCAAAAACTCACCTTTCAGCCCAACCTAGCTTCCCACCCTACAAAAGAAAAAAACGCCCAACAGCTCAGCTGGATCTTCTCTCTCTCTTGGACCTTCAGCCGCCTCCTACCTCTCTCGATATACACCACTTCACCATCTTCACATCAAAACCAGCCGGAGTCTCCATTCTCTACCTCCATCAACAAACCAGCCGAAAGTAACCTATCTCTCACCTTCAAACTTCACTCAGCTGCAACCTCTGTTTTCTCTCCTCTCTCACCCACTCTTCTCTGCCTCTGTCTTCTCTCTTTTTCACTAACCAGCCGCCAGACTTCTCCCTCTCAGAGCCTCACGATTTTCTCTCCTTCTCAGCGGCTGCCTTCTCTCCCTTTCACCACTTCCAGCCGCAAGCCAACTCTTCCTCCACTATCTGCCGCCAACCTGCTTCAACCTCACAACTCCAATCACGACCAGCTACTCTTCCCTCAACCTCTGTATTCTCTCACGCCAACTTAACAGCCCCAGCTCCTCTCGGCTTTCACCCTCAACCTCAGAACCCACAACGCACAACCATTCTTTGTCTCTACAGCAAACCTCAGTCGCAGCCTCCTCTTCCTTCGACTTCAGCCACAAAAACTCAGCCCTCAAACCTCTCTTCCCAGCCAGCAGTCTCCACCGGAATCCTCAACTTCAGCAACCGGTGCCAGCCAGCTGCGCCTCACTCTCGGCAGTCCCTTTTTCGCTTTACACCGAACCAGCAGCCACAGCACTCGGCCAAAGCAGCAGCCCTAGATTTGGGTGATTGGTTCCAGTTTTTATTCATATTTTGCTTAGATTTTTGATTGTTCTATGTTAATTTCTATAATTCCAGATTATTGACATTAGTTTAGTTTGAGTTATAATGTTGGTTATAGAATTTTTAGATTATTGATGTTAGTTGATTTTTAGATATATTTTTAGTTATTGAATTTTCATTTTCAAATTTGAATTTCGTTTTCTAGTAATGATATTTGTTTGGTTGAATTTTATTTCGATTAATTTAATTATGTCCGGCTAAGTTATTTTTTAGGGGAGTTATTCTTAACTTCAATGGGCGTGTTTTAATTTCTTATGGGTGAATTGTTGTTATTGATAAGGGTTTATAAATTGTTTTAAGTTTTCAAATTATTTTACATGGATGAATGTCGTTGATGTGGTATGTATTAAATATGCACACAACATGCTCGACTAAATGCTATAAAATAAATTGACTAATTTTTCGCTAATGTGTTTAAATCTTATCGATATCAAGAAAATTCACACTAATCTTATTTGAAAAGCCCAATTGATAGCGAAAGAATAACTCCACTCAAATTTCCCCTTCATTGCAATTTAATTATATTCTCTCCAAATTCGTTTTAACACAATTGAAATCATAGTTTAAGTTTCGAATTCAACAAATATTACGATACCAATAAAATCTCTAGGAAGAATGACCCTGGATTATTGTTAGGCTACAACTTGACCCCTTTATACTTGGAGGGTAGATTTAACATCGAGTCATCTATGCAAGCTCAAATGACATAATCAACTCTAGCTTCAACTTAGGCGAGAGAATCCTTGAGCATCAAATTGTTAGAAAAATCATTAGATTCTTATCTGAGCATTTTAGACCTAAAATCACTACCATTGAGGAGAGTAAGGATATAAACTCTATTAAGATTGAAGAATTAGTGGATCCCTACAGACTTATGAGTTTACTCTAGATAAACCTTTTAAACAAAAGTCTATAGCTTTAAACATTGCTAGAGATGAAGATTCTGACACTACTAATGAGAGTCTTAAAGATGAGGAGGTTTCTTATGTCATTAAGAAGTTTAAAAATTTCTTTAGACATATTAAGTGTCATGAGTGTCAGAGATTTGGACATGTGGGAGCTGAATGTCCTAGTAATAAGAAAACCCTAGGAAAGGTTATGTTACTCTTACTGATAGTGAGTCTGGATCGGATGATGAAAGTGAGAAATCCACATGCGAGGAGAATAGGAAATTCATGGCCTTCACCAGTAGGACTAGAAGTGGATTTGAGACTACAAGAGAAGTGATGATCCAGAGAGTTTTGAGTCATCTGAAGAATAAATTGAAGGTGAGCAGGATATACATGAAGCGTTTGACTAGCTATATTTAGAATGCCTTAAGTTGAAGAAAGTGAACCATGATACCTTTAGGAAATTGTATAATATTGAGCTAGAAAATGAGTGGTTAATGGTTAAACTAAAAGAGTCCAATAGTAAAATGCATAGTGTAACTAATGAGAAAGAGATCCTAGAAAAGAAGGTCAAGACCTTAGAAAGTGAGCTTGAAAAGACCTCTAGGATAGGTAGTGAGCTAACTACCGAGAAAGAGGTGTTAGAAACCCAAGTTAAAAACCTATGAGGAATAAGAATATACCAAGGATCAAAACATCATAGGAATGAGCAAGCCAACTAGAAATAGGGGTGGTCTATGGTTTAATAATAATATTGCTAGTACTTCTAAAACCACGTTTGTCCCCACTAATGACCATCCTAAATATGTGCCCAACCAAGAATCAAAGATGAGGGAGTTTGTAGAACAGAGGCCTACTATAAAACGAAGGAACCGATGATAAGTGTATTTTATACACTTATTTCTATCCTAAAAGTAGGATTTTTATTGTTTGTTCAAGAATATTTGTTATTTATTTTGCTTGTATTTGTTTATATTTCAAAAATAACCCAAAGTTGAGAAAACAATGGAATTGAAGCCAAAATCAAGCAATTGGATGATAAAAATGTCAAAGTATGCAAATCAAGAGTTGATGCAGTTAATCAAATGGCCAATTGGTCGAAAAATGGAAGAAGAAATCAAATTTGGAAGAAATCAGAAGTTCAGGGGCTAAATTGCAACAATCGAAAGTTGGAGGACTAGCTGCGCAATTAAAAGACAGGGACCAACTTGTAGCACTTTAAAAGATGAAAATTGCATCTCTCCAGATAGCCGTGTGGTTGCATGGAATAGACGCGTGTGGTCGCATAACCCAGAAAATTGACGACTGAAGCTAACCTGCAGAGGTGTGCGGTCGCGCACTTTTAAACCGCGCGGTCGCACGGTAGACATTCTGGGCCGCAGCTGAGCTTTTTGTGCGAAATTCAGCAATCTTTCTCTCCAAGTGACCTAATTTTCGTGAATATCTATATATACCAGACTTGGGGTAGGAAATTAGGAGTCCCGAACTTGCTCAATTCATGCCAAAACTCTATCAAAGTACCGAGGGATCCATGTCATGCCAAGAACACAATTGAAGACCAAAGATTAAGGGATGAATATGGTGACATCTATCTATTATTCTTGTGATTTTTATTCAATTATGTATCTAGGCTAGGTTTTGAATGTTAGAATTATGATGAAACATTAAATTCCGAATTTTATGTGTTACTTTATTGTTTAATTTAGTTAATTTATGGGTTTGAGCAATGGATGCGTGCTTTTCTTATTATGCAATTACTTGATCACTAATTTTATGATTTTAGGTCATGTTTTTCTAAGTTCGAAATATTAGGAATTTATTAGACTAGCTTCAATTGCCACAAAGTCCGATAGGGGATAGAAATATACCCCTATGTTTTGTGTTATGTACAATAGTATTCACAGTTCTTTATTGCTTTATGGCGCATTCGTATTCAACATAAAAATATAGTTGGGTCGTGCATAGGAATAGGCGTTAATGCTTGTCCGAAATGGAGTTTTAACAACATAGGAATATAAATTTTCAAAACCACGTGAATTATCATTAGACAATTGGAGTAATGCATAATTGATGGAACAAATGTGGATTGTCAATTTTGGCATATTCATTTTATATATATATATATATATATATATATATATATATATATATATATATATATTTTTTTTTTTTTTTTACAAAACAAATTTTCTTATTTTTTTTAATTAAGTTTAAAATCAAAATTTTCAACTCAATCAATTTTCTAGTTCCGGTTAAGGTAGTAGCCTACTGATAAGTGTGCGTTTTACACACTTATTGTGCTTTTAAATAGACAATTTAATTGACAAATTGAGCAAATATCTACTTATAAATTGTGTTTATCTTGTACAATTAGGTACAAACTCAATTGGAAAGAAAATAGACAAGATCGGAGAGCAATTGAGCGAAAAGAAGAGCAATTTCGGTGTCCAATGACGTAATTGAAAGAAATCAAAAGTTTGGGAACTCAATTTCAATATCTCAGAAAGTTGGAGGACTAAAGATGCAAATATTTCAGGGGCGTACTTGTAATAAATGCCAAAATTCGAGAACTAAATTGAAGAAGACCAAAAGTTGGAGGACCTGGATGGCAATTAATTGAAGGACCAAACCACAAACACTCACTCAGTGGAACCACGCGAACGCGTGGTTAAGCACAGGTCGCGTTCGCGAATCAAGCCTAAAATCCAACCCGAGAGATTTCAGCACTCAGCCACGCGATCGCGAGGCACTCAGCCACGCGATCGCGTAGGCAACTTTCTGGCCAATATCGGATTTTATTTTCTGTTTTTTTTTTATTATTATTTTAAGTTAAGGGCGTGTTTGGCTCGATTGGGGACGCGTTTTTGGACCTTTTTAGGTCAGATTTTTGGGGGTATTTATACCCCCACTTCTCTCTTCACTTAGGATCCCAATTTTCTTGACAAAAATCCTAGCCCACTTCCCTCTTTTCTCTCTTTTCTTTTCTTTTCTTTTCTTTTCCTTTCTTTGTTTTTGATGTTATTTGTAAATTAGTTGTAGTTTATTTTTGTTTCTAAGTTACTAGCAACCATTGGAGCAAAGAAGTAAGAAGTAAGTGGAAATACAAAGCATTGTTGAAAGATTCTTGGAGCAAAAAATCAAGGGAAGTGTTGTATTTCATTTTTCTTGTATTTTTATCCTTAATTTCTATATTTTGTGATGTATTTTCATAAACCTTATCTTTTGTGGAATATTTATATAATGGGCTAGTTGTTTTATGTTGGGATGGTTGATATAACTTAACTTAGTTTAAGTAATTTTAATGTTTGTTTATTAATGTTGAGCTTATTTCATGTGTGTTTGTTATTGAGATTATTCCATGTGTTTGATTGAACACCAAATATATGTTTTGTGAAGTGTATGATAATCGAGAGATAATATGCATTTTAGATCAAATAACAAATGCTCTAGGTTCTTGTTAAGGATAGAGATATACCTTAAATCCTAGATGATCCATTGAGCTATTTTCACAAAGAGTTAATGCAATTGATTGGGCTTTAATCGACATAGAGATATAGTAGGTTAAACCAATTGATTATGGTTAATTTCACTCGAGAGAGGTAATTAGCTAAGCTTGAAAAATCGGGTCTAACATTATAAATGAGTAATTTATTAATTTGCATGTGTTGAGAAATTACTTAAGCAAGAGTTAAGTGAAATCATGAATCCCAACTATTTTATCTTTCATTTTTCTTATTTTAATTTGGTTTAAAATTAGTTTCTTTAATTTAGAATTTCCAAAAATCCATCTTTTTAATTGTGTGTTTTATTTGTTAAGATTAAATTAACAAATAGAGTATAATAGAGTATACTCAAAAAGTCCACTTTATTACTTGTACGCGACCTGTGCGCTTGCGGTACACTATTTTGAGCGAACACCTACCCTGTGGGTACGATATTCGGACTCATGTCCATTATATTACTTGAGTGACTCATGCACTTGCGGAGCAAACAACCGTCAATCTAAGAATAGACGTCAACGTCCTCACAACATTAGTCATATGTTTGTCCCTGCATGCTTTAATTATGGTGAGTTTGGACACATTCTCCCTAGATATCATCAATTCCTGAACAGAAATAGGAACATGAGCTATAATAGGGATAACAATAAGGAGTTTGTTAGTTATATTGGATTTCTCATCGGAAAAGTAAACTGTTTGACCAAGTTGATGACACAACTATTTGAAAATTGTTCTTCCAATAGGCAAGTTTGAGTAAAGAAGAGTGGTCTACAAAAATCTGAAATAGATCACGGTGCTCTTAATGGTAAGATCTTTTGTTTACCTAACTGATTAGATATTTTTTTATGCATGCCTATGTTTTATCACTCGAGACATTTATTGTAGCATGCATCTTATTTATTTATCTGCTTTTTAGGCAATTGTTTCTTGCATGTGCCTTTTACTTCTAATTGCTTTGGCACATGCATATTTTATCTTGAAGGTGTGTTTTGTTTTTATTTTTGTGTGTGTTGCATTATTTTTTTTAAATAAAAATACATGGAAAAATGAAAAAAAAAATATGGTTATTGGAATATTTCCTACAATATGATGTATAATATTCTCAAACTTGTGTGGTGTGACCATGTTTGAGTTATATTAAAGAGTTGTAGCACAATTTTTTCATTACTTATTTAAGTTACTATGGAGTACTTAGTATGGGTATATTCATGTACCATTTGCAATGCACACACTATGATCATGTAAGTGAGACTTAACCGCATGTATGAGATTTGGGATGACTGTCACTTGTTAGTAAGATGACTTTGAATATGAATTGACCAATTTGTTAGACCTAAGTTTAAGTATGCCCTCCCATGAAATATGCTCAATATCTTATGTTCTACTTCGAAGCCTATTTGACTCGAGCAACTAAGCCTGCAGGGTGTTTCAACACATGGTGCCTATGGTCAACTAACTTGGGTTAACTGGCTTAAAGCTTGCTACAGGGTCATCTTAGTCGCTTAATGAAGAGAATTTGTACTTAAGATTAAAGATTGATTAGTTTTATAAATTGATAAAAAAATGTGAAAAATATATGCTTTGAGTAAGGGGAGAATATAAGCTTTATTTTTAAGGTTCTATTGTGTTAAATGGTTTGACTTTCATCAGTAGGAGAAAAAGATTATTTGAAGCTTATTTGCAATGATGTTTAGCATGTTCATTCTCACAAAACTAAAGTTTGGAATCCTACTTACTGAGGGTTATTGACACATTACACACTTGGGTCACTTATACAATTTACTCCATTTTAACTTAAAATGAATAAGTGGGAGAGTTTAATGGTCATTGATTATACTTGTGCATGCTATCAACTGCATTTGTGAGTTGTTCCATATTGTTTCTGAAATTGCTTTTGAAAATTGTATCATTCATCATTTGTGACAAAAAGGGGGAGGAGTTAAAAGGCTTTATGGAGTAAAAGTTGCATTTTATGTTCTTGGGATCGTTGGAGAGAGACATATATACATTTTGATATTGCACAAAAAATGTGAGCTTGCGGTAAGAGGGAGAAGTTGAATTTTGTGTATTTCAAATTACATAGTTGTTTGAGTTTTGATGTTTTTTAGTGTAAATGTTCTGGTTGGTGTTTTTAATTGACATTTATACCATGCCTCAAACTAGCATGCTTAATTTATGATTATGTGATTCAATTATTTTTTTCCTATACCACGTGCTTTTACACTGAGTATCTAAGTGTTTTTATTTCAAGAAACAAGGATTGCAAGAGACAAGACTTTGTTTTGTTTAGATAGTTTTGTTTCTTTTTTCTAGTACCTTGACTCATTGTATAGTTTTGTCACTGGCGATTATGTGGACTAAGGACTAAAATGAACATTTGTAAAAATCAAGGACTAGGATGCAATTATGTAATAGTTGCCTAGGGTTCAAGTTTGAAACAAGGAAAGAAGATCTGCATGAAGATGCTCGCCTCACGCTCGAGCGCGATTAACAGGAGCAATCCTGCTCGATGTTGCTCGCTTCACGATCGAGCGTGATGGCAATGGGCCAGGCCGAGTCGGCTCAGCCCTTAAACCCACGAGCTCGGCTTGTCTAAGGGACGAGCCGAGCTCGTGGCTCGTTGGCAATGAGCCGAGCACGAGCTTGGCTCGTTGCTTAAGGGCCAAGCTCGGGTTGGTCCTTTAGCTCGGGGGAAACGAGCCGAGCCGAGCCGAGCTTGGCCCACGAGCCACCCATAAATATATTTTTTTATAATTTCAAGAAAAAAATTCTATTTTGGTTGTAAAAATAAACGAGGCTCATGGATACTAGCGCCTCGGGACGAGCCGACGAGCTGAGCTCGCTTGACTCGTCGTTTCGAACACCAAGCTCGGCCCTAGCTCAGGCTCGTCTCAAGACAAGCCAAGTGACTCATGGGCCGAGCTTCGACGAGCCACTTTGCCCATTTTCCACCTCTGCTGCGATCCTTAAGGATTTCACTACACTCGAGAGGGCCTTAAGGAAAAAGAGACTGCTCGACTCCCGCTCGAGTTTTTCGATTGTCATTCTACTATATCTTCCAAGCCACATGCACGAATAAGGTTAGGGTTGCTACATTGTGCTTCATTGAATAAACACATTACTCTCTAATGATCCAAGAGCCTAATCTACCAAAGATGAAACATATTCTTTCTTGAGAATATGTAACCATAGATTTAGGAAAACATCAAATCCTAAAATCTAAAATATCTTCTTCCTTAACACATCAAGGAATGTACTTTTTAAATTGTAAACTTCAGAAGTTTTCGGATGTTGAAAAATGTTGGATTACAAGTGCAGGAATTGTAATAAGAATTGAATATTCTTGGGGTATCCACTTGGAAGAGACAACGATACAAAATTCGAAAATTGAAAAAATAAACAGCAGTATTTAGGGTTTTCAAGAGTAGATTGGAAGGTCTAATGAAGCTCCCTGGACAGATTTAACTATAAATATACATTATCTATTGTGGAGGTAATTGGTATGGTCCCAAAGTTTTTACCAACGTTGCGTTTCTCCATAATCATATTTAGTGTTGATTTTTTATTGCTTTCGTGATAATTCAACTCAGGATGATTGAACTTATTTGTTTAACCATCTAGAAATAATTAAAAAGTGACGTATTTATTTTAATTGTGTTAATTCCGCACATAAGGTCAAATTATATCGGATAACCTGAAACTTTCAAAAGTATTTGCAAAAGAAAGTTTGTAGGCATGAAAACTGAAGAGACATTGGAATGCTGTGAAAATATTCTTTGGCAAAAAATTGATACTATCAGCAATAATTTTAAACGACGATTTTTTTTTTCTTTTTTAATTTGACATTAAAAATGTATTCAACCACCAAAAAAAAAAAAAAAAAAAAAATCATTTTAACATTAATTTTTCTTGTAGTGTCCATCAAGGACCAATTGTTTGTGACTTCGTGAAAATCCTAATTCCCTGTCAAACAATTTCAGCCACGTACACTTTTCCTGGGTTATGAACCCTTTTTCAGGAAATCTATCTTGCTACAAAATGAACATATAAATCCTGAAATGTTTGACACTTGTAATGTCTAAGATTATAATTCTTTAATTTTCTTCTTCAATAATGTACAAACAGCTGGTGGGCTCGATTGAACCCGAAGTTGTTCCGGCAGCATTAGAACACGATGCTTGAGCTGGCTGATTTTTGTAAGTTAGTTTTACGTTTTCCAACTTTATTCTTCGACATGGGTACGTCTTGCTATAATCGAAATTCACTGCCACTTGAGTTGCTGATGTACCTTTGATGTCTTTGGATGTAACTTCACTAATTTTTACACCCGATAGAATTACGTACATAAATAAATTAATATAAGAGCCATGTTATTAATTCTTGAAATATTGCCAAATTTTTACTAGCTTTCATATAACTATTGTCTTTAGTCAAATCTTATCTTTTCCGTATGCAATTTTTTAGCCTCTAGTTGGTAAATTTTGTTTTATAAATAATCATATGACAACATTTTATTAAACAATTTTTCATATGAAAAATCAAATTTTCAAAAAAATGAACCAACGAAATATTGTTACGTTATTATTTATAAACAATTACCAAAAACAGAGGCTAAATAAAACTTATTTTAAGTTGTGAGATAATGTATACCTTTCCAGGGCGGTTTTTGTTATGTGGGCAGTAATTTTGGTCAATTAGTATGGGATTTTGCACATTGTCCATGATGGCATGCTGGAACAGAACACCCTTTACAAATCCAGTGCTTGGTCTTTCCCATGTCTTTATCCTTAAACCATTTTGTGTGTTCTTAAATGAAACATTCTTAACTTTCACATTTTGTACACCGATTTCTCGATAATTCTTGCCGAGGCTTCCAATACTGCACATATAGGAATATGTGGTGTTAGAACTATATATAATTATTTACAGGTTACTCTGTATCTGACATAGATAGTTCGACTCAACTTTATACTTCTATATAATCGAAACTGGATAGTATTACCTGATGCCATGGCCAGGGCCGCAAGCAACATTGTGGATAGCCAAATTAGTGGTGCCGGGGCCGATTGAGACACAATCATCTCCGGTGCCGATTTTGGAGTTGAACAAATTTACACCCTTTGACATTTGCACGTGAATGCCGTCGGTGTTTGGGCTGTTTCTCGGGGCCAAAACCTTCACTCCTTGTAATTTCACGTCTTGGCATCCATTGATTACGATGTGGAACATTTGGCTATTTAGAGAGGTCAATCCAGTAATTTGCACATTTTTCGAATTGGAAATTCCCAATGTCTGATAATAGGAATCATTCTCATTTGGTCTTGAGATTAATGTTGTTGATGGTTGTGTGTATTACAAGTTCAGTGGGAGTAAGTGTATTTTCCTTATTTTGTATGTTGATAACATATTGCTTGCCACTAATGATATAGGCATGTCACATAAAATTATGAGATTTTTTGTCAAGGAATTTTGAGATTAAAAATATTGGTGACGTCTCTTTTGTATTAGGGATTCAGATACACTGAGATTGCTCTCGGGGTATTCTTGAATTGTCACAAAATGGCTATATCGATAAAGTACTTAAGAAGTTTGGCATGCAAGACGGTAAATCAGGGGACGCCCCTATCGCTAAGGGAGACAAATTTAGTCTCGACTAATGCCCGAAGAGTGATCTTGAAGTTAAAGAAATGCAGAAGATCTCATATAATTTAGCTATAGGAAATCTGATGTATACTCAAATTTGTATGCGTTCGGATATTGCATACATTATTGGGATACTAAGGAGATATTTAAGTAACCCTGAGATGGATCATTTGGAAAGCAGTCAAACATGGGTTATAAGGTATTTGAAGAGAACAAAAGATTACATGCTCACATACAGAAAATCGAATCAGTTGGAGATCATATGGTATTATGATTCCGATTTTTTACTAGATGCCAAGAAAGTAAAAGATCCACATCAGGCTACATTTATCTGCTGGTTGGAGGAACTATTTTCGGAATGAGTGCTTAGCAAACACTTTAGCTTCTTTCACCATGGCAGCAGAGTTTGTAGCAATTTTTGGGGGCATCTAATTATGGAATATAGCTGCGAAATTTTGTCACTGGGCTGCATATTCTGTAAGGAATAGAAAGACCACTAAAGTTATATTGTGACAATAACTCAGCAGATTTATATTCCAGTAATAACATGAGCTCAACTAAGTCAAAATACATTGACATAAGTTCCTGGTTGTGAAGGATACAGTTCAGAGTGGACACGTGTTAATAAGAGCACATTGAGACAAACTCCATAATTTTGGATCCGCTTACTAAAGTATTACAACCCAAGGTCTTTCATGAGCACAATACTCATATGGGTGTTGTATTTCTTAAGGATATTTGGTTTCAGTGGGAGTTTGTAATTTGTGTGCATTAGACACATTTACTGTCCTTTTGGATACAGTTTAAAGTTAAAGATATTTACAGCTGTATGGTTTCAAGTTTATTATCTCTGAACTTGTTTGAGGATGATCTCACTAAAGTTGGACCAATTGAAAATAGGCATGTTGAAGATCACATTACATGTAATTTCCATACTACACATCCATACTTGATCCATGTCATTCAGTTATGTCGATATACGTGACCATTGATAGGTTTAGTTACGATTAATGTAGCGAAAGCCGCTTTGATCCTATGTTGATATAATTGATGGACCGGATTGTTTGGGGATGCATTCGGTAATAATAGCAAAATTGTGAGTACTCATAAGGTTATGATTGATACACAATTGTAAGGTTACACATATAGCTCAAAGTAGGAGATTTTAAGGATTTTAATCAATCGTGTGGGCTTATATGTGAATTATTGTGTATTGAATAAAAGGCTATCAAATTTGGTTAAGCCCATTTAAAGTGATCTAATAAGGATTTTATATATATCGGGCTTTAATGCATCTAATTAATGTATGGGCCTTTATGTGTAGATACCATGCCATTACCTAATTCATGATGGGCCGAATTAGGTTAACGGAAATTCAGTATATAAACACGGTTATGGTCCCTGAATCGTACGTACTGTTCATTCTTTTGACATCCCATCATCAGAGAGAAAATAAGGACTACGTATTGATTTGGAAGATCCAAACACCACAGTCGATCATCGTGAATCATATCTGATTAAGGTACGCTTCCGCTTCAGTTATTTCATTCTTGATAATTCAGTATGATGATTTTGGATCATAGATAAATAACTGTCTGTGATAAATTTTCTAACACCACCACGAATTGAAATCCCATCAATTGTCTCAAATAAAAGCCAATTACCATTATTTCCAATGACATTGTAATCCAAAGGAGCCACCAAGGTGCTATCAATATGAATGGTTATGGCTTTGTTCTTGCATGGCCCTGTAAAGTGTGCACTCTTAAGCAAGTACTTTCCTGCCGGTGGAACATAGACTGTGGCTGGATTTGGGGAACCACAGGCGGCAGACCATGCTTTCAAGAAAGCGACAGTCGAGTCGGTTACGCCGTCGGATTTAGCTCCAAATTTTAACACGTTGTAAGTAACTGCAATGGCCAAGAATGGATTGAAGAAGACGAAGAGAAATGAAGGAAAAATGTATATAGGGTTCGCCATTTGCACTTCAGAGAGAGAGAGAGAGATTTCGAATAGTGAGGAGTTGAAGCAGTTCAAATGAAATATTTATAGAGGGATTTGAATGCAGAAAAGTGGAGGCATAGTGGATGTTTGCTCTCTCTCAAATTCATTTTCAATTACGTATTTCTATGAGATCTATAACTTTTCAACCACACATTCTGTCGAAACTTTTTTTTTTCAATACCAAACAGGCTCTTAATCACAAAAGTCGAAAAAGAAAGTTTTTTTTTTTTTTTTAATTCAATCAATTGGTTCAGGGTCGTTTGGCACAATTTTTGCTTTCTATAGATAGTGTTGGATCCAGGTATTTGATTATGCATGAGCGTTCGCTATGTTACATGGGAAAAGGTTGGCCGCCTAATTTACAAAGTTTTTTTTCCCTGAATTCAATACGGACAGTCGAATAAACTCGCCACTAGCTGAATACGCCCCTGCATATAAAAGAGTTTCCTGAAATTTTTTTTTTTTTTTTTTTTTTGAAAACTAGTTTTTTTGAAGTGCTTTTAGAAGAAGTCACACAAATGAAATCATTTATAAAAAAAAATTGTCAAACGAATCAAATTAGAAGCAAGCAAAGCCCCGCCGAAAAAGAATGTTGCAAATTGAAATGCAACTTGAGACTATAAATTAGTTGATAAAACAAGTTCGTGGTTTTCAAATTTTCTCATGAAAAATGGATAGCCTTTTTCACATTAGCAATCATATATTTAGTTGTTATTACACGAACATCCTTAGAATAGTACAAGTAATCACTAATAACTTATCGACTTACTTAAATTTTAATAAGCTATTTATTATTATTTCATATTCATCACAAATTGCGTCTCATGTGATTAGTTGTTATTACACGAACGTGTCCAAACTAAAATCAATCTTTCTTAGTCAACTTAAAATCCTTAAAAACAATATTCAAACAACATTTGATGAAACGAATGTAGTTGCTTGGAATATAAGATCTTCAAGGTTAGTTGTTGTAGGAAAAAGCATATGCCAAATAGCTCAAGCTTTTTTAATTTCTTTATTATAGTGCCCTTTTTCTCATGTTTTGCAATGGAAATGGATGGCTATCTTTCTTTTTCTTTATTTTTTAATCACTACTACATCTACATTAGAAAGGGGATCTTGTTATAAAACTATCAAAATCTAAACAAGAATTAGAGAGGAAGAGATGGAGAGAATAGAGAGGAGAATTCTCATTCCATTAGGTGTGAGAAATGTTACAAATCAATGCCCTATTTATAGGGATATAAAGTCATTCATACATGATAAAATACAATATAAATTAGGTGGGGATTAGGTAAGAAATTAGGTAGAAATTAGGTGAGGAATTAGGTGAGGATTTATATTTAATTTATAACACTCTCCTTGAATGACTTATTGCTCAATTGCTCAATTGTCTGCCTCGTTAAAACCTTGCTAAGAAAATCCAGTGGGATAAAACTTGAGCGAAGGAAAAAGAGTACAGTTGCTCCCCCTGATGTTGGCCATCATTAATCATTGAGTCTAATATCCAAAATGACATCAATGATAAGTAGTACAAATCATGTACTGAAATCTGAAGTGCTTCACTGCTTCAGTGTTTTAGTGCTTTAGTGCTGCCTCGTTAAAATCTTGTCAGTAAAACCCAATGGGACAAAATCTGAAAGAAGGAAAAAGAGTACAGCCCCTGCCTCGTTAAAACCTTGTCAGGAAAACCCTGTGGGACAAAACCTGGACGAAGGAAAAAGAGTACAGCATGACAGGATGATTCTCCCCCTGAAGTGTGCAATCAAGTATTCATGAACCTTTTGAATAATGATATCATCTTTCTTCTGGAATATATATGAAAATCTTCTTATGTGTAGCCAATATCATAACATTCTTCATAAGATGTGTATGATTTTCTTCATTTGTTGATATCATTCCAGTATAACAATGTGTTGCTGAATTATAGCTTGTTGATAGCTATGATGATGCCTCAAAAATCTTGCTAGGAAAACCCTGTGGGACAAAACCTCAGCGAAGGGAAAAAGAGTGCAGTATTCTCATTAATTTTCATCAACACGCCTCAACTGTTGCCTCATTAAAAACCTTGCTAGGAAAACCCTGTGGGACAAAAATCTCAGTTAAGGGAAAAAGAGTGCAACGCGTATTTATTCCTTTCATGGAATATCACAAGTATATTGATGCAATCTCGTATCTTTTCATCAAACATATCATTCATGATGAGCTTTGTTCATAGCTCATTTATGATGTCATAACATGCTATATTAAGCAATGTTGTACTAATTTATCGATTGCATCTTTGACTTCTGTTGAATAATCAAATATTGCATCTTTCACTTCTGGTGAATAATCAAGTTTAGAATTCACTTTTGGTGAATAATCAAATCTAGAATTCACTTCTGGTGAATAATTAAACATATTCATTTTCATATTCACTTCTAGTGAATAATCAATTTCCCAGATGTCATAAATGTTACACTCCAATTTTACTTTCAACATATTATATCATGGAGTCATTTGTATCATTCTATAGTGATACTAATCTGGGCATATTAAATCTTTCAATGATTTATACATGTATGTTCTTGCACTTTATAAACTGCAATTTCTAATTTGCAGGAGCATAATCAATCATTGAAATAGATATCAATTTCGACATATAATCTACAATCATTTTACTTGAAATCTCAACGTACCCCGATCAGCTGGTACATCAAAGAATACTCTCAAAGTACCGAGATGAGAATCATACATTTTGATCTCACTCATTGGTATATCAAAGAGCTCAAGCTAGTGATTTAGACTATAGTCTATCCACCATATGTCATGCCAGTTCTATGAAAAATCTTGCGCGCAACGAGTCGTCTTTTACGACTGTGAAATATTTTTCATTTGTACATATAATTACTGGCTTTACACATTTAAGCATTTGGACTTCAGGTCCTTGAACAATAATCCCTACATTGGGGTTATATACTTGGCCAAAGTATTATAATTTCATCAACCTCATTTTCATAAGAGGGTATGCAGTCGACTTATTTTATCGATTCCATCTCAATATAATATAGAGAGATCTCTTTATATGTTCTATCATCAGGTACATGAATCTCTTACATTTAATTATGTCCCTTTTACTCACCATGAGTATTTAGCTTCAAAGGGATCATCTTAATCATTCAAGAGATATTTATTTTGGAATCTATAGTCATTATGCTTCGGGCATAATTACGCTTCAGGCATGTTTTCTCCATAATGTTTTCAAACATTATATTATATCAATCGGCTAAAATGCCGCACATGTCGTCCCTTTAGGGATGTAATTTCAATCATATATCTCAGTGTGCTTTGGTGGAGTATATGCATATCGCACTTTTACAAATCATAAAGCTTCTTGAGCTAATCTCTGTTTGACATAGAATATTGTTGTATGATAAACAATTTCTGAATAAGTTATTCTCATAGAAAATAATTTGAAACTTTTGATAATCTAACCGTTTATTATAGAACTTCTGGTTCAATACGGTTTTATTTCATTTCTATGTATGAATATTTGATTCAATACAATATCGTTAAACTTCTGGTTCAATACAATGTATATTTCATTTATGAGCTTCTGGTTCATACTATATACATATTTCACTTGTACGTATAAACTTCTGGTTCAGCAAGATATTTCACTTGTACATATGTATGAACTTCTGGTTCAATACAGTATTCATTTCATCAGTACGTATTTCTGTACATTTCAAATCAGTATACCTTTATTACTTTTATACCGAAAAATCAGGTACAATATCCAAGGAAATATCTCATGATCTCAATCTTGTCGCCAAATCTTCCCTTATATCGAAAAAGGTAATGACACATTATCTCATTGTTTCCACCTTTTCAATAATTTATTCCATTATTTCTTGATGGAATCGATGTCACTGACACGCGGAGCCACCGCTCTTTTACGCGTTGAATAATGCATTTAAATAGATGATTTGGGAAGAAGGCTAGATCCATCAAAAATGGATATCATACTTTCAAATATTCGCAAATATTATTCAAATCTTCCAATAAATGATTTGAGGAAAATTTATCGAATTAGGCTCGAAAGATTGAGGTTGCTGATGGATCATGGCATCCCAGAAGATGTTCGCTGGTTGATCGAAGCAAAAGTTCGATTAGCTGGTGAATTACCAGATTCATTTTCTAAGCACAAGTCTGGCTTAGGTAAAAGTACTTTTGCAAAGAAGCGAAGAGCAAAAAGATTAAATAGTTGCTACAAATGTGCTCGATGGACATGTGATACCCGTTGTAAATCAATAGGATATTCATCCATAAATCGAGATGATAAGATAGACTTCATTAAGGGTGGACTGAGTAAGGAGTCATTGGATGATATCCGATTGACTCTTGAGACGCACCCTAGTGGGTATGTGCAGCGTGAGCTACTATCTTTATGGGCTAAATTCATCAGCGATAAAGAGCGTTATAGTCTCAAAAATATAATAGCAAAAGATCCTGTTTGCCAGGCTGTTATAAACAATGATGTTTTGGCTATGCAATATTAATACAAGGTAAATCATTTGATATATATGCACATATAAAATATTTTTCTGTTTCCTTTCACGGGTTTTGATAAAGGCTGGTTAAAAATATTAAATCACCGAAAGGTGAGTAGGGTGATTTTGTCAAAAGTAAATCTTCACTTTTTCGAAATACGAGCAGTAAATAGTGAAGTTTTTCAAGTTTAAAAAGTCAATGATTTTCACAGTTTATGCATCCCAAAATATCATTTTCTCATAAGTTTTTCCTTCCTTATTCTCTCAAAGATGGAAGGATCAAAACTTCGACATATTAAAACTATCTGTTTATTTTGTGGATCAAAAGTAGGAAAAGTTTTTGGGTATCTAGAAGCTGCAGTGGATCTTGGAAAGAAATTGGGAGAGAAAGGTATCACTCTCGTGTATGGAGGAGGTAGCAGTGGATTGATGGGTTGTGTTTCACAATCCGCTCAAGCAGAGAAAGCAAGAGTGATAGGTGTTATACCTACTCCTTTAGCTGATATTACAGGCAAAACACGAGGGCATGAAGTACAAACCTTATCTATCCATGAACGCATAACTTGCATGTTATATGGTTCTGACGCCTTCATAGCCCTGCCTGGAGGTTTTGGTACTTTAGAAGAAATCTTTAATATTACCTCATGGGCTCAACCAGATCTCCATACTAAGCCTATTGGGCTTTTAAATGTTAACAATTTCTTTGATGGTTTGCTAACATTTCTTGATTATGCTGTGGAACAGGGATTCATATCTCCATTTTTTAGGAGAATCCTTATTTCTGCTCCAACTATCGAGGAACTGCTGGATAAGTTGCAATCATATATTCCAATACAAGATCCAGCAGGAGTAAAGATAGATTGGTCGCAAGGAAGGGGAATCAAGCGAAAATAGAGTCCGGTTAATGTAAATTTATCTTTGTGAACTCTAGAATAGGTGGTGGTAGAGTACGGAGTATTCTCACTCTTGAGACACACCATAAATTTCTAGGATTTTATCAATGTTTTAATCTTGTGTACCTCAAAGATTTAAGGTGGTAGAGTATGGAGTATTTCTTACTCTTGAAACACACATTTTTCTTTATTTCCTCAAAAGGTCAGAGGTGGTAGGATATGGCTACTCCCGAAACACATCTCTAATTTTGAGGATCATAAATGTTTTCCCCTTTTGCATTTTGCATGTATGTCTCGTTTATGCTTCTTCAGGAGCAATAATAATATCATTTCAGTATGTTTAGATGATAATTTTTACTTCTTCTGGAGTAAATATGTACTTCTTCTGGAATACATAAGTGCTCGTGCAAGAACTTTTCCAGACACTTATCATCTAATATTCATCTCATAATACTGATGAGATTATTTTCACATTAGTCATATCCGTTCTATCATGTGATATTATCTTATCATACATCAACATTCTCTTGTTGAATAATTTTCATCCACCCATTCAAATTCAGATATTGGTAACTTCTGGTACCATTGGATAAAATATTTTTATCAACATTTACTAACTTTTTGGTAATGATAACTTCTGGTATCATTTGATGAAATATTATCTATCTTTAGTAGTGATAACTTCTGGTATCATTTAATGAAGTATTAAATAACAATATTGTATTAACAATAATAATACTAGGGTTATACCACCAAGTATATATTAAAAATAATATTGTATATATATTAACAATAATAATACTGGGGTTATACCACCATGTATATATGTTGACAACAATCCTCTAATATGTTAGAATTAACCAACAATTGAGGTGTTTATATGTATTCAATTGATAAACCGACCATATAGCCGGTGTCAACATAATAAAATAATTAAACCGACCATATAGGCGATGTCAACATAATGAAATAATTAAACCGACCATATAGGCGATGTCAACATAATGAAATAATTAAACCGACCATATAGGCGATATCAACATAATGAAATAATTAAACCGACCATATAGGCGTTGTCAACATAATAAAACCTTTCATGAGTGAGTGAATCATATCTTTCAGTCAAGGTATTCATAATAGTCCAATCCGTTACGGTGCGTGAATTTGCTTTGAAAGTTTCGGGTTACACAATTTCTCCAATTTTTTCTATGGACTTGGAATTGATTTTCTAATACCAAAAACACTAGATTTGAAATATGAACGTTGATTAATAATAATCTGGTTTCTGATACAGAGGTTCATCATTTAGATGCAACTGTAGAGCATACTCCCGTCGTATTACTCAATTGGCTAGAGACTCGTGCTGATAACGTGTTATAAAACTATCAAAATCTAAACAAGAATTAGAGAGGAAGAGATGGAGAGAATAGAGAGGAGAATTCTCATTCCATTAGGTGTGAGAAATGTTACAAATCAATGCCCTATTTATAGGGATATAAAGTCATTCATACATGATAAAATACAATATAAATTAGGTGGGGATTAGGTAAGAAATTAGGTAGAAATTAGGTGAGGAATTAGGTGAGGATTTATGTTTAATTTATAACAGATCTGACATTTATTATTCATTTTTGTGCTCGTGTTCACACACAAAGAAAAGAAAAAAAGATATTCGTAATTATCTGATTTTGCTACAGTGAGGATATCTGAAATGGAAGGATGTGTTTTTTCCACTAACTCTTGCCACCTCCGTTCACACTAGTTTTACCTCCAAAGTCCATATATTTAAGACAAATTTAATTATGATCATTTAAAAAATATAGAAAAGATAATTACATGGTCTCATCAAATAATGGTATCAGAGCCACAAACTGTGTTTTGGAACATACAGTATGTTGAAGATGATCAAGATAAGATCCATGCAAATAATCAACAACAACAACAACAACAATAATAATAATAATAATAATAATAATAATAATAATAATAATTTTTTAATAATATGGAATTACAAACTCATTTAACATGATATCGATGTGTTCAGATTAATAATATCTTAGCAAATCTTGTGATTTTTAAATATGTTCGACTAGAAATATTTTTATTATTATTTAGACTCCATACGGTTGGAATGCAGGAATGGGATATAAGTACAAAATTTATAAATGTAACATAATAACTAAAGAGTACAAGAAATTGAATGTATTATGAATCTATGATAGTATATGATAACAATGAATTCCAATTCCAATTACAATTGTGTATGTTCCTCTGTGTGTGTGTGTGTGTGTGTGTGTGTGTGTGTGTGTGTGTGTGTGTATATATATATATATAAGAGTCCAAACCTCAATAGGAAAGATAATAACTAAATATACTAATCTTACACAAGATTTAGACTAATTGATACAATCTGATATTTACTTGGAATACAAGATAATAGAGAATAATCAAGAATCATCAAGATAATTCTTCCAAGAATATTCGGCAAGGCTGGGAACTTGTGTGGGCCATGTTTGACTTTGCTTGTTCTTCCTCCAACTTGCCCTAATCTTCATGCAAAGGTGGTGGTTGCCTTTATATAATTAAGTTCTTGTGAATTTCTCTAACAGGCCCCCGCAAGATGGAGGCTCCGTTAGAGACAACAATCTTGGATCTATTGGAAGTGAACTTTGAGGGTGTAGGGATTTAATAAGGACATCAGCTAGCTGATCATGGGTTGAAATGTAGGACATAGTGAAGGACCCATTTTGGACATGTGTATGAACAAAGTGGTAATCTATGGCAACATGTTTCATGCGTGAGTGGTAAACAGGGTTGACTACTAGGTAGGTCGCACAAAGATTGTCAAAGTATATGGTGGGCCTTTTTGTTTGGGTGATCTAAAACTCGGATGACAGATTTTTTTAGCCAGAGGACTTCACTGGAGCAAGAGGCAAGTTCACGATATTCCACCTCGGTTGAGGAGTGAGCAATCCTGCATTGCTTTTTCGAACTCTAGGAGATGGGGGATTTCCCAAAGTAGACAATGTAAGCAGAAGTAGAGGAACGATCATTGGGATTTCTGGCCCAGTTAAAGTTACAGAAGGCTGTGAGAGTTGGGTTGGGAGGCCGAAAAAGTAAGAGACCATGATGGATAGTATGCTTGAGATAGCGGAGAACCCGCTAGATAGTTGTTAGATGCACGTCCGAAGGACGGTGCATGAATTGTGACAATTTGTTTACAGTGAAACAAATGTCAGGACGGGTGAGAGATAGATATTGTGGAGCACCGACAAGCTGCCGATAAATAGTGGCATCAGTGGATGGAGATTTATCAAATAAAGATAGGGAGGTGGAGTTAGAGAGAGGAGTGGAAACTTCTTTTGCGCCAAGCATTTTGGCCTTCAAGAGAAGATCATGAATGTACTTATGTTGGCTAAGAAAGAAGTAGGAGTCTGTACAAGTTATTTCAACAGCAAGGAAGTGGTCAAGAGAATCGAGATTTTTTACGAATAATTTTTGTGACAGTTTGGAGAGAAAATGATGAAGAACTCTTGTGTTATTTCCGGTGACAAGAAGGTAATGACATACACAAGGAAGTATATGGTGATAGAGGGACGATGGAGCAGAAATAAAAAGTCATTGAGAGAATTGACGAAGCCGTAGGAGAGAAGGAAAGAGCGTAGCTCATGGAACCACGCTCTAGATGCCTGCTTTAGACCATATGGGGCTTTGTGAATGCAGCATACATGAGATGGGTATCGAGGGTAAGAGAATCCTGGAGGTTGACTCATGTAAACCTCCTTGGTTAGGGTATCGTGGAGAAAAGCATTGTTCATATCTAACTGGTGAACAGGTCATTGATAGGAGAGAGCTAAAGTTAGGAAAATGTGAATGGTTGAGGGTTTAACAACAGGACTGAATGTTTAGTGGTAGTCAATTCCCGATCTTTGGTGGAAACCTTTGGCAACAAGTCGCACTTTGTAGCGAGAAATGCTTCCATCAGGATGCCTTTTGATCCGGAAGACCATTTACAACCTACTAGGTTCATAGAAAGGGTTCGAGGAACAAGAGTTCATGTATAATTTTGAAGTAGAGCATTTAGTTCATCGATCATAGCATTGCACCCGATTTGAGGGCCTGTGTAACACAAGTAGGCTCAAGAGATTCGGCTATCGGATGCTTGGTGTTGGTGTTGTGGAGTTGTTTGGGGCGATAGATGCCTCTTTTGGCACATGATTAGTAGGGATGTGAATTTGGCTTGAAGGGGACGGAAGGGTTAGTTGGCTGTGCAACGTCTGCAACGGACTTCCTAGTGCAGGGTGAGGTAAGGGATGAGGGGACGAATGGTAGGTTGGATGAATTTTGGTTAGTAGAGGTTGGAGGTGGACCGTGCGAGCATGATAGGGGCTCGGACTGCACGATTCCACTGGGAGAAGAGGGCCAGCCGTGCAAGACTTCATGGCATGTGAAGAAGGTGAGCCTAGGAAGTTCACGACATGTGAAACAGACGAGGCAAAGGTGGGGCTTGCTTGGCTAGGACGCCCACTAGATGTAGGCAGAGTGGGTGACACAGCAATGGGAATATGGTTAGGAAGTTGGGGCGACTGAGCAAGTGGTAAAAGTGGGGAAGAGTTGGGAAAAGAGAGAGAGTAGGGGAACATGTGCTCAACAAATCGAACATGTCAGGAAGTGAACATTTTTTCGAGGTGGTAGTCAAAACAGAAGTATGAGTGATGCTTGTCGTCATAGCCTAGAAAGACACACGACCTTGAGCAGGCTCAAGTTTACAATTTGTATATGGTCTAAGCCAAGGGAAGCAAATACATCTGAACTGTCTCAGATTGTCATAGCTAGGTTGACATTTGAACAAGCGAAGTATGGGCTATGGTTGGATAGATTGGAAGTTGTGAGACGATTAATGAGGAAGGTCGCAGTTTGGAACGCATAAGTCCAGAATGGAGTTGAAAGTGAGGCATGATGTAAAAGGGTTAGCCCAGTATCAACAATGTGCCTGTGACGCCGTTCGACCAGGCCATTGTTTTCGGGTGTGTATGGTGGAGAGATTTTGTGAGTGATGCCAAATTAGTCCAACATGTGAGCAAGATCGAGATATTCCCCTCTGCCATGATTGTAAAGAATTTTCATTTTGTATTCAATTAAATTTTCAACAAATTTTTTAAAGATAGGAAAAATATGTGCAACATCAAATTTCAATTTTAAGGGAAAAACCACATGTAATGTGAAAAATGATCAAAAAATAGTAAATAATACTTGAAACCGTCTCGGGATGGGACAAGACTTGGAACCCAGACATCCGAGAACACTACTTCTAAGGGACAACTACTGACTAAACTGGAAGTTGAAAAAGGGAGCTGATGGCTCTTATTACATAAACAATATTGACATGAAAAAGAAATAGATAAATTAGGAGACCGTGGAAGAAGCCCAGAAGCAAGCATGTGGTTGTGGTCTTGGCAGATGGATGGCCAATACGTCCATGCCACAAAGTGGAGGAGATGGAGTTGGTGGAATTGACTATTGGTCGAGAATGAGACACCCTAGGAGAGGATGGCCACTCATATACTTGATTCTTGGTGCGACCCTAAAGGATTGTTTGCGGGTGAATAAATCCTTTACAAGAAAAGATTGGGGAAAAAATTCAATAGATAAGTTATAATCATTGCAAAGTTGATAAACTGAAATAAGGTTTCGTTTCAATTGGGAAACACATAAAACATTGGAGGGCAAAATATTTGGGGAAAGGGTAGTGCGACCTGTATGAGAAATTGGAAAAAAAAATTATTACCCAGGACAACCTCGTCTGTTACGTCATATGTGTGATGTAGAGACTGATCATCTAGTTGCGAGACGACATGGTTGGAGGCCCCTGAGTGAACAATCCAATTATTTGATCTTGTTGAGTGAGATATGTGGTTAACTGAATGCCTTTCCGTACGGAGATGTGGGAAAAGTACCCAGCATGTATATCCCTTGTTCCCTTTCTAGTTGCAATATTGGCATATGACAAGTTCACAAGAGCTATCTGATCGAGACTCACGAGCATGCCTGCGGTTAATAGAGGCATGGTGTGGCTGAGGGTTGAAGCGGCAACTAGAGGTTTTAGAATTTTTATTTCGATTTGTGGGTGTGTAGATATAAGATGGGTTTGAGATAGAGGAGTTGGTGTCGGTGTCGATGTCAGTGTCAGTGTCGGAAAGAAAGAGCTCATGGTCAATTAGCTCGTCATAGAGTTCCTCGAACTCAATAGGAGTGTCACGGGTACGGATTTTAGCTATTATCTCCTTGTATGTCGGCCCAAGCCCCCGGGTGTAATAGATGAACAGATCTGCAGTGGTATGGGGTGCTCCGAGGTAAGATAATTCATCAGAGAGAGATTTGATTTTTAGGAGATATTCCGAGATTTCAAGTGTGCCACGGGAGAGATTGGAAAGTTTATCCTAACATGTATGATATGTGATTGGGATTTTTTGGAGAAAATTCAATCAAGTCTGGACCAAGCTTCATTAGAGGTAGTTACCGAAGCAATGATAGGAATTACTTCTTCAGTGAGGGTAGCAAGTAAGTAGAGAGTTGAGTATCAACATATCTTGTCTTTTCCAATGTACATTTTCAGGATTTGGTTGTTCTTTGTTGTCAATCTTGACTGTAGGAGAAGGAGATGGAGAAGTACCATCTAGAAAACCCATGAGGTTTAGGCAGTAAAACAAGGAGGTGAATTGAAGTTTCCATGAAGCACAATTTGTGCCTGGAGAGGTGTAAGGGAAGATGAGTTGAGTCGTTGATCTATATTAGGTTGGGAGTTGAAGAGGTTTCGGCGTGGTCATTGGCTGGGGTAATAGAAGGCATGGTGGGGAGAGGATGATGAACTTACTAGACTGGAAAAAAGAAGAAGAAGAAGAGGTCGAGAAGGGTGGGAGGAGGGAAAAAGAAGAAAAGTATGAGGAGGACGATGATGCTCGTGAGAGTCTAATTTAGGCTCTGATATCATAAAGAAAAGAATATAATAGAATACACACTTTTATTAATACTCTTTGGCAAATATATATAATACAAGAGTTTTGAATACAAAGGAAATTAAACCAATTTTTAGACTTTCTACATCTTTGGTTCGAGTTCTTCTATTTGTATTTTGATTTTCATTCTTCAATTTGGTGACAGAAGTTTCATTCTCCTCTACTCTCAAGAATGTCCAATAGAGAATTCAAAATAGAGTTGAGAATTCAATTATGTAAAATTTTCAACGTGTTCATTAATAATTCAGTCATTCTTGAAGATTTTTAAGTATACTTTATAATTTTGATTATTTTCTTACAGAAGATACACGAAATAATTATTCCTGATACAATATTAACTCCTCATTCCAACATAAAATAAAGGAGGAATTTGTTTAATACTTTAATCTTTTGTTTTTAATAAATTATCATGTTTTTATATTAAAAAAATTATGCCAAATATAGGCTGGCTGGCTGGCTAAGCACAACCAGCTATAATGGGCAGTCAACGGTTTCAAATTTAACACGAAATCTCTCACCCACTGCGGCACTAAGATCAGATCTTAGTCAGCCTTCCAATCCCAGTTTGTTTATAATTATGAAAGAACCAACAGATTTAAAGGAACCAAACGAAATGCAACACACAACACAAAGCATACAGGAACCCTTCCCAACTTTTATTATCTCAATAAAAGAACAATCACGCTTTTGACAAGGAACACAACAATGGCATGGATTTCTCCTTTCTGCCTTTGTGACTCTTGCCTGAATTAATACAAAATTCGTATGCAGTTGACACCCCCAACTGCTAGGGTCAGATTTCAAGTTTTCCCTCCAAGAAACCATCCCAAACTGCCCATGTAACTGCCATACATGTGCTAATCCGAATTTCCATGTCAAAGCCTTTGACATGTGCCTAGTAATTGCCACATTGGAACATGAAGTCAGCCAGCTCCAACTTGCTGCCTTCCTAGTGAATCCGAGTTTGCATGCAACCGAGAGTCGAGCCAAAGGTAACACTGCAACCTTCCGAAGCATGCCGAGATCCTCCCGTGCCATGCCAATCTGCCCAACAAACTTGCCATGCACAACAAGCTAATTCAATACTCCCGAGTTACTCCCGCTTCGCCTTGAACTGTTCCCACAAAATGCACCCACCGAAGCACATTTCTACCAAGACCTCGACATGAGATCAAGGCAATGCCCATGTCTTAGCCAATCCGAGCATCAAGGTGCTAACAAACCACCCCCACCAGATGAATTCGACGCCCTCGTCGAATGATCTTTCAGGTACTGCTCAATCTGCTTTTCATATTGCCAAAGGGTCACATCACGCTCCCAAGTAGCATCTGCCTCGCTACTGCCTTTCCACTGAATCAAATACTCAATTCGCCTGTTCTTTTTACTCATTCCAAGAACCCTGCGATCCAGAATCCGAACAATTTCCTTATCAAACTGCGTCCGAACAACTGGAGGTGCTCTCTTTGCCTGCACCCGATCAGCAGACTGATCTTCGTGAAAAGGTTTCAGATAGCTAACATGAAAAGTAGGATGTACTTTGAATCTTTCCGGCATATCCAACCTGTAAGCAACTTTTCCCACACGTTTCACAATTTCAAACGGCCCATCATATCTAGGAACCAATCCTCGATGCACCACACTGCTCGAGATCTTCTTCCAAATTTGAGGTGTTAGTTTCAGCAACACCTTATCGCCCACCTGGAATTCCAGATCCCTCCTGCCTTTATCAGCATACTTCTTCATCCGCCTTGATGCTTTTGCTAAGCTGTCCTTCACTTGTTCAAGCATATCCTGTTTATCTTGCACAAAACGATAGGCTGCAGGACAAGAATTTCGACCAGCGTGTTTCGCAACTTCATGGGGAGTTCTTGGCTGCTGCCCCATTGCTAACTCAGCCGGGCTCATTCCAGTAGACGAAGACCGATGAATGTTGTAACAAAACTGCGCAGTGTCCAGCAATTCAACCCAATTCTTCTGACTTGCTGTCACATAATGTCTCAGAAATTCTTCCAGCAGTCCATTTACCCGTTCAGTCTGACCATCTGTTTGAGGATGATTAGCTGTGGAGAATTTCAGTTCTGACCCCATCAGATTGAACAACGCAGTCCAAAACCTGCCAGTGAAACGAGTATCCCTGTCACTTATAATATCTTCCGGCAACCCAAAGTACTTGATCACATTTTTGAACATAAGTTCAGCTGCACGTTCTGCCTTGCATTCATGCAGTGCAGCCAAAAAAATTGCATACTTAGAAAACCGATCCACCACGACCATGATAGACTTCATTTCCCCAACCTTAGGAAACCCGCTAATGAAGTCCATAGATATCGATTGCCATGGTCTGTCCGGAGTAGGAAGTGGCTGCAACAACCCCGCTTCCTTCTTCCTTTCTGCTTTGTCCAGCTGACACACTAAACAAGTCTTCACATATACCTCAACATCTTCAGCCATCTTCGGCCAGTAATATGACTTGCCCAACAATGCCAACATTCTTTCCACACCGGGATGTCCTGCCCATTGAGGATCATGTGTTTCCCGCAATAATTCCTGCCGAAGTCCCCCAACCAAAGGAACAAACAGCCTGCCACCACGTGCATAGATTAGGTCATCATCAATCCAATACCGCCTAACAACTCCAGAACTGATTTCTTCCTTCAGTTTGCGGTAAGCAGCATCATTAGGAGCATTCCCACGAATTCTGTCAAGGAGGGTCGTCTGGACTAAACTCAAAGAAGCAACATAAGACTTTACCTCTGTCCGACTCAGGGCATCAGCAACCTGATTCTGGCTTCCTGGTTTATGCAGCCATGTAAAGTCATATTCAGCCAGAAATTCCTGCCATCGTGCCTGCTTTGGAGACAACTTTTTCTGCGTTTTGAAGTAAGTATTTGCCACATTGTCCGTCAATACACAAAACTTAGTTCCCAGCAGATAGTGACGTCAAATTTCCAAACAGTGTATGACCGCAGTCATTTCCTTCTCATGGGTCGAATATCGTTGCTCAGCATCTTTCAGTTTCCTGCTTTCAAAGGCCACCGGGTGTCCATCCTGCACCAATACCCCTCCAATAGCTTTGTCTGAGGCATCAGTATGCACCTCGAATGGTTTATCAAAATTTGGCAGTGCCAACACAGGTTCAGTAGAGACAGCCTGCTTCAGTCTCTCAAAAGCTTTCTGACATGCCTCTGACCACACCCACTTCTGACTCTTCTTCAACAAATCAGTAAGGCAACTCACTTTCTTGGAATAGCCTTTTATAAAACGACGATAATAGTTGGCTAATCCAATAAAAGATCGTAATTCCGGAACTTTAGTAGGAGCAGGCCAATCCACAATTGCCTTCATCTTCCTTTCATCCATCCGAATTCTGCCATGACTCAACCAATGGCCCAGAAATTGAACTTCCTCTCTACAGAATCCACATTTCTCCTTTTTAACATATAATTGATATTCCCTAAGCCGAGAGAATACCCTTCTCAAATGCACCAAGTGATCATCTAGTGTCTCACTATAGATCACAATATCATCCAAATACACCACCACAAATCGATCCAAAAACTCATATAGAACATCATTCATCAAGTTACAAAATGTAGCAGGGGCGTTTGTAAAACCAAAGGGCATGACAAGAAATTCAAAGGAACCGTACCTTGTAACGCAAGAAGTCTTCTGCTCATCACCAGCAGCAATTCTCACTTGCCAATAGCCTGCCCTTCAGTCCAGCTTTTTGAAGAAAGAAGCACGGGACAACCGATCAAACAAGTCTGCTGCATGAGGCACCGGGTACTTGTTCTTCACAGTCACCTTATTCAACGCACGATAATCCACACACATCCGCATCGAACCGTCTTGCTTTCTTTGGAACAAAACAGGAGCACCGTAAGGGGCTTTCGAAGGCTGTATGTAACCCGCATCCAACAACTCATTCAACTGCCTTCGAAGTTCTGCTAATTCTGCAGGAGCCATTCTATATGGAGCTTGAGCTGGAGGCTTCGTTCCAGGCTCTAATTTGATTTTATGATCAACTGTGCGACGGGGAGGCAACACTTTCGGAAGTTCTGGTGGCATCACATCCGAAAATTCATCCAACACTGCAACAACAGAATCTGGCACTTCCACAAAATGATCCGGTTTGATTTCAATTAATGCTGCCAAATATGTGGATTCCCCTCGTTTTAACCCGCCATCAACCTGTTTCGCTGACTGCACCATCCCAGTCAGTCTTATTTGCTGATTTCCAGGAACATTCGTATCAAGAAAGACTGCAGATACAAAGCAAGGATTTGCTTCACCTGCAATAAGTATCCCACGTAAATAAGGCACCACTGAAGCCTTTGCCTTCACGAAGAATTCCACTCCGAGAATCAGATCAAAGTCATCAAGTGGAAGGGCCATCAGATTGCACTGCCCCTCCCAACTTCCCACACGAACATCGCATTGAGCCATGCCCTTCAATGGTTGCGCCTCTGAATTTACTGCCTTAATCCGAGAAGTGGCCTGCACCAACTTCAAACCCAACTTATCTACCGTTTTCAAACTCACAAAGTTGTTTGTAGCCCCGGTATCCAACATGGCCATCACTGCCTGCCCATTTATACTGATAGGAACATACATCAGCCCACGCATCGGTACTTCCTTCTTCTCAGTAAGAGCGTTCACGAGTTGCAGAGGATTGACTCGTGTACTGACTTCTCCCTGTGCAGCACTCTCATCCTCGATCACTAAGGCACTGAGTTTCTCCCGCTTAGGACAGTCCCGAGCACGATGTGGCCCATTGCAGATAAAGCATCCACTGCTAGAGTTTTTGCTTTTGCTTTGGGACGCATCGCCATCTTTTGATTTAGCATAGTCACCAGTTTTGGACATGTGATCATGCTTTTTCCCTCCTTTGGAACCTGATTTCTTCCCACCATGTTCCTTTTTACTGTCCTTGGTATAGGTCGAACCAAGTTTGTAGTCAATCAAACTGTCGGCCGCCACAATAGCAAACGCCAAGTCTTTAACACCTTGTCGCCTTAACTCAGTCTGTGCCCAAGATTGCAAACCCGAGATGAAGTTGAATAGCTTGTCTTCATCGGACATATTCTCAATATCCAGCAGTAAAGATGTGTAGTCTTTCACATAATCACGCACCGAACCCGTCTATTTCAACCTTTTCAATGCTTCCCTTGCAATCCAAGATGTATTGCAAGGCAGGAACTGATCCTTCAATTCCTTTGTCAGCGTTTCCCATGTTTCAATCCGAGGCCTTCCCACTTTCGTCATCCCTCAGCCTAGTACGCCACCAAAGCTTCGCATCTCCTGTTAAGTACATGGAAGCAAAGTTCACCTTTTCTTCTGTAGGAACACGGGCAGTCTTGAAGTACTGCTCCATATCCCACAGAAAATTCTCCAATTCCTTAGCATTCCGGGCACCAGAAAATGCTTTAGGCTCAGGCACACGAATTTTGGAAGCCATCGGGTCCTTTGCACCAATCGGACTCGCCATAGCCCGCTTGACCAAGTTTAATTCACGTTCCATGTCCTCAAAACGTAGTTTCATGCTGTCTGCCACGTCCATCATGTCCTTCACCATGGACGTTTGGTTGGCATTCATTTCCTTTGTGAAAGCGTCGAATTGGGCACGCAATTCAGCGAGGAGAACACGCTGATGATGTGCCTGCGCTGCAAGATTAACCGCATCGTCAGTCATAGGAGCACCAACGAAATCTTCCAACTTTCCCAGTCGAACACCCACATCCTGATCTGCCATCTTTCACAGCAACAACCCTAAACGGGGCTCTGATACCAATTGTCAACGGGTTCAAATTTAACACGAAACTTCTCACCCACTGCGGCACTAAGATCAGATCTTAGTCTGCCTTCCAATCCTAGTTTGTTTATAATTATGAAAGAACCAACAGATTTAAAGGAACCAAACGAAATGCAACACACAACACAAAGCATACAGGAACCCTTCCCAACTTTTATTATCTCAATAAAAGAACAATCACGCTTTTGACAAGGAACACAACAATGGCATGGATTTCTCCTTTCTGCCTTTGTGACTCTTGCCTGAATTAATACAAAATTCGTATGCAGTTGACACCCCCAACTGCTAGGGTCAGATTTCAAGTTTTCCCTCCAAGAAACCATCCCAAACTGCCCATGTAACTGCCATACATGTGCTAATCCGAATTTCCATGTCAAAGCCTTTGACATGTGCCTAGTAACTGCCACATTGGAACATGAAGTCAGCCAGCTCCAACTTGCTGCCTTCCTAGTGAATCCGAGTTTGCATGCAACCGAGAGTCGAGCCAAAGGTAAACACTGCAACCTGCCGAAGCATGCCGAGATCCTCCCGTGCAATGCCAATCTGCCCAACGAACTTGCCATGCACAACAAGCTAATTCAATGCTCTCGAGTTACTCCCGCTTCGCCTTGAACTGTTCCCAAAAAATGCACCCACCGAAGCACATTTCTACCAAGGCCTCGACATGAGATCAAGGCAATGCCCACGTCTTAGCCAATCCGAGCATCAAGATGCTAACAGGCGACCATATGATTGTGGGGTTTGTGTCGAACTTTTATAAATTAGGTCTTTGGAGGCAAAGTTATGAAAATATGGAGAGGAGACCCCCTCTCGGGGGTTCGGGGGTGGAGCCCCCCGGAAAAAAAAAATTAATCAAGAAGATTGAAATTGACGATTTTACGTTCTAGATTTATTATAAGGATGGTCATAAATAGGTCGAAATGGTCCCATTTCAACATAAAAATAAAAATAAAAAAAATAAAAAAAGAATTACTTTTGGGCCTTGTATATCTATATGCACTTGAGTTTTGAACACTTTGAAAGAAAATTTAAAAACTTGTAAAAGAAGTCGGAAGAAATTGAAATATTGAAAGTATCGTGTGGATGACCCATTTGTGTTTGGATCTACCTATTATGAAGAATTGGGCTTAAAATAAAGATTAATAGGCTCCATTTTTTTATTTAGGAGCATTTACAAAAATATTCAACTTTTAGTATCATAATTGAAACTTACTTCATTTTAAATAATCACTGAAAAATACTTTATTTTTATTTTATTTTTTTGGAAAAATACTGTTTTATCTAAGTATCATATTATGATACTTTAAAAGAGTTTTATGATACTTTTAAGGTATCACAATATGATACTTCAAATTTTTGGTATCATAACCTGAAACTTTATCAAATATTTATCATACTTTGGGTGAAATTGTAGTATCACAACTTGAAACTTTACATTTTTTGTATGATACTTTGATTCAGACATAAAATCAAACAATTTTTGTGCAAAATTGAGAATTTACAACCCACAATCACCGATCACCACCATAGCCACCACGACCGCCACCTTGACAACCACCTTCTCAACACAACCATCATTGTCGCCTTCTCAACACCATCACCATCACCTCCACTGACCAAGACCACCACTACCCCTCGCTGCCACCTCTCTAAAACCACCTTATCACCGATAACAATATTTACAACCACCACCACCACCACCACCAACATCGCAGAGGCGACGCTGGTGCAGTCGAAGAAAAAGAATACAGGAAGAAGCGGCGCATGCAAGCCAGAGAGATTTAAAGTAGGAGAAATTGGACCTCCGTCTCAACACCACACAGTCGTCGTCTTCAACCTTCTAGCAGTGGGGGTGATGCAAAGTGCTTCGGTGGTGACCAATCCTGGGTTCAGAGACGCAGCAGGTGGTGGAAGGTGACGCAATAGGTGGATGCAGCGGGTGTTCCGTTAGGGGATCATCCACAGTGCCGACACCGCTTGGGAGGGGAGAAGACCGTATATTTCAATTTTTCTTTTCTGAGTGGTAAACATTAGTTTGGTAAATTTTTTTACAGTAGACGGTGCAATTTTCCCTATTTTTTAAATGAAGTTACACCATCTAAGGTCTTTTAACTTTCAATTTCAAAAAATCAAGTATAAGTATTATTCATACAAAAATCAGGTTATAACTTAATTTTAATTTTAATATTAATAATAAATATTACAAAATAAATTTATAATTATCCTCACCAGTCACCCCCACCCCCACCCCCTCCCCCTCCCCCTACATAACAAACTCGGTCCTAATTTAACGTCAATCCCTCTTATCCATTGCTGCCTTTGACAGCAACTACCACACACCGCCACCAACGAGATCTCCACCTCCACCAAAATCCCCACCACCACCGACCCAACCCCGCCTAGGCCTCGGCCTCCGCCACCTTTTTCTTCTCCAAATAAATCAAGTGGTTGTAAGAAAAGAGGAAATCACAATACTCCAGCCAGTCACAATACTCCAGCATCTACGGATTTCATTCTTTCATATCGCCGCCCCATCTTCGTCGAAAAATCACACCCTTACTGCCTTCATTGACAGCAAGTGGCGGCGCTATTGTTGGGGTGAAAGAAGGAGTGGAATTTTTGTATTAGAATTTTGAGATATGGTCGAGTTTTGCTGCTGGTGGTCTGGTGGTAGAGGCGACGGTGGCGATGTTGGAGACTTTTAGGGATCCATAATTGCAGTGGTGGTGGGTGGGGCTGTGGTGGATGCGGTGGTGGTGGTGGTGGTCTTGTGTATGCAGTGGTGTTGTGGTGTGCGGCGATGATGGTGGTAGGTGGTAGTGATGTTTTTAGGTTGCAGTGGAGGTGAATATTGTTGATTGCATTTTTGTTTCTTATTTGTCCCTTTTTTTTGTTGAAGTTGAGGTTAATGTGGTGGAGGCGAAGGGGACAAAGATGTTCAGGTGGTACCGTGGTGGCGGCGGTGATGTTGAGACGGTGATAGCGATGAGGTGGTGTTGAAACGGTAGTCGGGGGTGATGTGTCGATTTTGTGAGAGAAAACATTTTATCAGGACCTAATATTTTAATAAATGTGACTTAAAAAAATTGTGACCTAATTATTGCTAAGTTGTGACTAGAAATAAAATAATTGTGACTTAATAATTCAACAATTGTGACTTGAAAGATTCATAACCTAATAATTTGATACGTTATGACCTAAAAACAAATAGTGATTGATTAATTTAGCACCCGTGACCTGCTAATTTGATAACTTGTAACCTTGAAATTAGTTATGACTTAATTTTTTTTATTGTGGCCTAGAAATCAGTTCAATTTGTGACCTAAAAGAATTGTTTTGTGACCTAAATTATATAGTGTTGTGACTTTAATACATATAATTAATAAAATATTTTTAATTATTTAATTTAATTAATTAATTAATCTTATTTTCAACCTGATTTTTGAAATTATATAAGTTTCATCTCAATTTTGAAATTTATATCTGTAATTACCTTATTTATGTATTTTTTTCTTTTTTTTTAAAAACATGAAAGCAAAATTTTTGGGCTTCAATTTTGGGTTCACATAAAATTCAGATTCTTAATTCCCAGTTTTATTTCAGGATAATTAGGCGAAATCATACCATTAAAATTTAAATCTTTAAAATTAGGTAAATAAAAACTATTTTACCAAATCAGTCTCTCTCTCCCTCCCTCCCCCCTCCCCTCCCCCCTACAACCATGTCTCCGTCGCCTTCTCCGACAAGCCATGGAAACGTTCCATCTCCCACAGCCACCTCTCCATCACCTTCTCCGACAAGCCATGGCAACGTTCCAGCTCCCACAGCCACCTCTCCATTGCCCTCTCTGCCAACTGGTGGATCTGGTGGATATGCTCTCTCTCCATCACCCTCTCTAGCAAGCCCTAGAAACGTGCCTTTTCCCTAGCAACCTCACCATCGCCATCTACCACGACTCCATCGATGCCTAGTTCAACTTCACCGTCTCCTTCATCAATCACGCCAGGGCAATCAGGTCTCTCTCCTCCATGGAGCACCGGTGCTCCAAACTCCAGTAATCCGACGGATGTTAATACAACTAGTGGTTCATAACCTAGTTCGCTTGCAGCATCGATTATTACTCTGTCAACAATCTCACTTATCTTAAGTGCAACTTTGTTCTCTCTCCTTAATTAGGAACATAATTATTATATTAGGATTTTTACCTTAAATTATCAGTGTGAAAGGAACTTAAAACACGTATATTGTTTGGTGGCTAATAATTGTTGCGAATTTGTTGGTGCAACTGGTGGTGGTATTAGGTGGTGGTGGTTTTAGGTGGTGGTAGTAATTAGTTACAATTGTAATTAAAATTACAATTGTAACTAATTACAAATTGAAATAAAATTACAACTGTAATTAATTACAAAATTGAAATGAAGTTAAAATTGTATTTTCAACGGTGTTCCGATAACGGCGGTTGTAACGGTGGCTGATTACAATTACACTAATGTAATTAATTACAAATTATGAATTACTCTCATTCTTTACTAATTCATAAGTTACAATTGTAATTAATTACAAAATTGAAATAAATTACACTTGTATTTTTTACGATGATTGTGGCGGTGGCTAATTACAAATTAGATTGTGATAATTAATTGCAATTGCAGTTAAATTTACAATTGTAATTAATTACAAATTGAAAATAAAGTTACAATTGTATTTAATCATAAAATCTAACTCTGATTTTAAATAAAAAAAAAAAAAAAAAAAAAAAACCTAATTTTGAAAATTATTTTGATACTTGTAATTAGTTACAAAAGTGATTACAAAAATTTTCAGGCCTAAATGTGTGTAATTATGTATTTAACCATTTTAATTTCAAGTTGGAACCGAGTGGCCCATAGGCTCGGTTGCTTGCTGCTTTTGATATTGGTTCTTTAGGGTTAGATGGTGTTCCACTTCTTATTTCATTTGCCGTTCACAATGCAATTTACCTGGAAAAAAATAATTCTAAAATAGATCAAACATGCTTAGTCCTAAGAAAAATGCCAAAATGATAGTTTTATATATATATATATATATATATATATATATATAATTGCATTCGTGATCTCTATTTTACTTATTATTACATTTATATCTGATTTTTTTTTTTTTTTTAAATTGTATTCTTATCGTCTATATTTCAGCAATTAGCAACTATTGTCATTGATGACAGCTTTAAAACAAGGGATAAATATTTAATCACACTTTTGCCGTTTTATATATTTTCTTACTTAAAATATTTTTGCTCTATAGTGTTCAATATCGTTAGATAACATATCCTCTACATATAAAACAAGATTTCAAGCACAATCATCAAACATAGGCATATACGAAACCGTGTCTGGCTTGTAGAAACAAAAAGAGCAATCCCCATGTTGTGAACTCGAGAAATACATACTTACAATGGGTAAGAGTACCCACGGAGGTACCTTGAATCAACACCCGACTCTCGTACCAGTGCCACTCTTCCGGTTCGAGCCACCTGCGTAGACAAAAGAGAATTATTTAAGTTCCTAGTAGAGAATAATCCAGGATATCGAATCAACACGAACGAATTGAGGTGAGCATGAACAGTCGCCTAAGAATGATAGAAAAAAAATTACGTATAATTATAAGCAAAAATAAATAAAAAATTTGACGAATCCAGCACGAGCGACCGACTTCCCTCACAAGGGACTAGATTCGTCCCTCTTTGCTGGACGAAAAGTTCATTTCGACAAGGTTAAAAATGGAGATTATACAGTAAAATCACATCAGTCAGTATGTACTATTAAATTGGTATAGAAATGCAGTAATAACAAGAAAGAGGTACACAAAAAAAAAAAAAAAAAAAAAAAACAAATACTCTCATTATATTGAAGTAAAATTAAGTGAATAAATGAACCAAGTACCAGCCAACATAACACATTTCAACAAGACATCGTCCGTAACACCAAAATTCTGTATAAAAGTAACGAATCAGCGAAAGAAGATTGAAGAACAAATTGTTCCTTGCACGTAGAAAACAACCACAGATGGGAATTTCCTATCAATATCACGTGCAAATAACACACTTGTTGATTTTTGGGACCAAAGACCGCTTAAATGCCTGGCAACAGTTCAGAATAATGCAGTGCAAGTACAAAAACCTACTAAAGAAAGTATCATAACCAATATTTATTCATAACTGAAGATCTAATATCATACACATACCTCACAAATGCCGTAAGGTTCCAACAATCTTTGCAAAGCAACCATCTTGTTGAGATCCCCAGTAAGCTGGAAAAGGAACAAGGAAATTCAACAACAGAAAGAAACAGGGAGAAATTCGGACATAGCTAGTAAGTTCTGTAAATTGTATTGACTTACAAATACATAATTACGCTCAAAGAGAGGCTAATAAGTTCGTATTTATGGATTAATACTTGATTTTGTTTTCTGCTTCCAGGAGTTTTAACTAAAAGTATTTGGACCTCTTACCAATTTAAAATTGTTGTAGCCATGTTGTATCTACAAATTGATAGGAACAATGTAGTGACCCAATGCTATTTAGCCCCTGTTTGATGACCATTATAAAGAGAAATCGATGTTTTGAACAATGATTTTTTTGAGAATGTATGGTTAAAAAGTAGGAAAAAATTTTGGGTTATGGAAAATATTTTATTGTGTGAATGTGTGAATGAAAATGATTATGAGAAAAGAGGGTTTTGAAAAAAAGGTAGACAAACAAGGGCTTAGTATTTAATCTTTTTCATACTAATCTTTTTCATCAAGAATCAATGTTGAGACAGAGGTATTTGAAAGGGAAGTTCTTTATTAGTATCAGTGAAAAAATGTTGCAATTGAATTACAAATTTTGAAAATTTTAAAATAGAGACTGAAAGAAAGCAACAAGACAAAAGAATATTTTTTTTTTTTTTTTTCTTTTCTGAAAACTGAAAGTTTTAACCTACCAGGATCCCAGATTTTCGTCTTCAAGTCAAACTGATATCTGAAAGACTATTTATAAAAGGATTCAAACATAAAGTGGAAGAGTTTGAGTATAAAATGGACAATGACCAATAAGGCCCTCAGACACTTCTCTATAGTAACAAACTAAGGAAATGTATGACAGGAAATTTGGTAAAAGCCATTCATGTGTAAACAATTCACTCATGATGAAATTAAACTTGGAAAATGCCAGATATTTGTTTATAATACAGATGACAGACAAAACTACACAGAAATGAAGCACTGCCACATACTTTACATATGATCCAATGGTAAGTTATATTTTTACAACTAGAGATACCAAAAAGTCGAGTTAATTAGGATGAACGGAGAGTGTCAAAAAAGGATTGCTACTATGATACAATACCTCAATAGTTATAGTGTGATCGGACACATCAACAGCTTTGGCTCTAAAAATACTGGCAATATCAAGAACGTTGCGTCTAGCAGTAGCATTCACAGCAATTTTTATCAACATCAATTCCCGCTCAGCGAAAGGAAAATGCGTAAGATCCCAAACCTTTGACAAAGCTTACAAGTTATGCAGTTGTTTGAAGCACGATCAATTCAAGAAAACTAGAAACAAAACTGTGCCGACTAAGAAATCTTCATGTTCAATCAAGTAGGTCTGTGAGAACTCAAAATATAGAACTCCTTTGTCGAAATGAAATGAGGACTAACACACAAGACAAATGCTAGGCACGGGAAAAAAACTAAGTAATATAATTCAGACACTAAGAAAAGGTGCAAGTATAAGCGTGAAAACCATTATTTATTGGGTAAGACCTGGGGATGCACAATACTTCAGCAAACAAATCTGGTTGTGATGGTCAACCATTTTATCCAACTACAGTGGAAAAAATTAAATTTTCAGAATTTACAAAAGATAATTCTGTGATTTATAAGGAAAAATGATGTGCACATAACAAATGTGAATGCCTGATGCGAATCATGTGATGTTCCAATTAATGCAATGCTCACCTCGTGAAGATCCACTAGTTTATTAAGTTGTTGTACCAACTTGCTAATTGATTCATCCGTACCAGGAACAACAGTAGTAATGCGAGAAATGCCCTCAACTTCAGCATGACCAACAGCTAAACTCTAATGATAAGAAATAAAGACAAAATGACCAAAAATCAGAAAGAATAATTTTATTCCACACTATCTGCAAGAAATAAAATGACAGTGTATACCTGAATATTGTATCCTCTTCGAGAAAAAACCCCTGTGACAAGATTAAGAACTCCAGGGACATCATTAACAAGCATTGAGAGAGTGTGAGAACGAAGACCACTTGTCTGCAAGCATCAAAGTCAAGAATTGAAGTAAGCACAAATCACGGACAGTTTAATCAAAGAATAAAACCGCAGCAAAACTCACAGTACCAAAAATTTAAATATTCATAATTACATAGGAAGGACAAAATATTTAGAGAATGTATAATCAGCATATCATAAGCCTCCAAAATAATGTCATCGTATTAAAGGAGCTTGTGTATTAAAATATAAAAAATAGTAATAAGACACACTTATGTTAACAACAGAAAGAAATGGCAATGCCTTACATCTTCATCATTCAGCACACCCCAGTGAGCATCAAGAACTTGATTGAATGAAATGTCATCTGCTGCTTCCACAGGATAAACATCTCCCTTCATACAACATAAATGCATTAGCTTTCAGCTAATATTGTACTTCATAAAACAAGCAACACCCTACCAGATTTACTTGTTGAACAAAGTAAACACTGCACGCGCCCGCGGGCCCCGGGGGGGGGGGGGGGGGGGGGGGGTTATCTAGAAGCTGGGGACAGATGCTAATCATTCAAAAGAAAAGGTGTATATAGAAACTATAGTCAATCTAGTGCAACTGTCACCTATAGATTCCCGTCGGAGGGGCTTTTTCCGTTATTGGTATAGTTTCCTATACACATGTAACATATTAATATAGCATAACTAGTGAGAATAACTACCATAGATTGACGATCCAAAATGCACAAATCAAAACTATAGCTCGCTATAGTGATGATTTTATATATATATATATATATATATATATATATATATATATTATTGACTCAAATGTTTGAACATTTAATAACTTGAGCTTTTCTGCTTAAGTTCGGTACCAGTCCTATGGTTGTGACAGAGAGAGTAACATAGATATACATACTTTGCAAATCTAAAACAAGTGCCACAAGAGTCATCCCAACAAATTTGGTCCAAATTAAAATTTTCCAAAGGTTTAACAGATTGGATGTACATTTTAAACAAGGTTATTTTCTTACAAATATAATATCTGGGAGATGAAGTGACTATGATCAACTTTTTAGAAAATTAAGTTCTGTGGAACCATACATGATTCAATACCAAATATGAACTATACAAGTCATGCAAACCACAGTTTCTTCATTTAGAAACCATGTAAGATTAGGACTTAGTATTCAAGTCCTTATGTCAGTTTTGGGGTTGTTGCATCGAAGTCCTTACAAAATTCAATATAACCAGGAGTATTTTGCTCGTGTACTAGAAGTTAAAGGGGTAAGGTCCTTGCAATCAGTTGAGTTTCTTGATCCTATATCTGCATTCTGCAGTGCTCAAGTAATTATATCCCTAATGTTGGACCTCATACTCCATCTGGAGCAAGAACCAGTCTAGAATAGATGTGATAAGCGTGACATAGTATGATAGTAAAAAAATGGAAAAGTTTTGTGATACTTCATGCAAGGCTAACAAACTGGCATACCCCATTAGTCGTATGAGATAATACATCAGGTGTTCTCTTTATAGAACTTGGAACTGTATCAACTGGTAATACATCAGGTGTTCTCTTTATAGAACTTGGAACTGTATCAACTGGCTTACTTCCTTCAAGATCTGGATATGAAGCTGCCGAAAACCGCCAAAATGGAGCAGATTCCCCCATCTTTTCTCTTCTCAAGGCAATCTAGATTGAAACAACAAAAATCCAACTGTATGAATAGGAAAAGAGAGAAGAAAAATATACTACCTCACATTCTATAAGATCCTACTTTTCCGGTCCTGGCAATTTCCCTGATTCCAAATTTACTTAAATTTCTTTGTACTGCAACCATCTTTCCTGGATCTCCCGTTACCTACGCAGCAGTACGAGAGGAAACAGTGAAAAATAATTTATAGTAATATCTCCCATCTCAAGAAATGCAACAAATTAATATTGTATCAGATGTACCCAAAAGAATCAATACTCAATAGCATGTAGGCAGAATACACAGCACAAACAAATTTATAGCCCAATATGTAAAGCCAAATCATCTTTCTACTTGTGCACCAGAAAGAACCTAGTGGTTAATCTTCGCTAGTTTAGCACCGAAAAATAAAAATAAGAAAGAGAAGATAAACTCAAACCTTAAACTAAAATCAGAGAAATCACTTCAAACAGTGGACTTACTCCCATGAGACTAAAAGTTATCCCATGTTTTGGAGACCCATGAGATTTGGCCTTTCTCAGTAAGCAGTTACACTCATTTTGGGCCTCAGTCTCCCCGGGGACCGCAGGTGACAGCACACACAAATAAGCTATGACCATAGCTTTTGAAGATGATATTGTCTTCGCAGATGAGACTCGATGAGACTAGAAGATAACTGTTTTTTTTTTTTTTTTAAACGGAGTTGTAGAAAGAGCATTTTAAAAGGATAAGAATCAATATTACAGAATAAGACTAGCTACATAGAAGTGTAATTTTAACAGACCAAAGTGGAAGAGATAATTCATATACCTGTATAAGTTTAGGCTAAGGTTCTGTTGAATTGATCTGAATGTTAACATCCAGCACATCGGTATATCATATAAATTGCTAGAGTAAAATAAGTTAAAGTTACACAGGTGAGAATGAACTAGAACTAATGAAATGTATTTTGTAGCAAATACTACAAGGCAATTCAAAATGAATTAAACTCCCATTTCAGATGGAACATGACCATAATTAAATGGAGAGTGCACCTCAGCATGGCCAAAGTCTAAAATATACAGGTATTAGCCTGTGCTTGGAAGATTACGGTCCTGGGTTATTAGTGCATTCTCAAAATCTATCTACACTAGTAGCGTTAATGAATTGTGCAAATTAAAATGCAACAACTAGAACCAGGCATCACCTCAATTGTTAACGACTGATCAGAGATGTCCACAATTTTTGCCCTAAAAATGTCCACCAACCACATGACCTGGAGATTATATCCAAAACGATCAAATATGTTACCACAACAAAAGAGAAAATGTCTAACAAGAAACTGTTGGGACATCATGAACCTTCCAGATATTAATTTTTTTAAAGTAATATTAGACAACAAGGAAGACATATGACATAAATGTACAAGTAAGGTTGATGGCAAAGGATCCAGCATGGCTACCTCTGCTTGGTACTTTGGATCTGCATTAATTTTTATGAGCATTAACTCCCGTTCTACTTGTGGCTCCTTGGAGATGTCTTCAACCTGGAAATTAGACATTAGAGATCACATTACAATGGAAGCAATCATCCCAGCCAATCAATTAAATGAATAATCTAGTTTACTTCAAATATGTACAAAGAAAATTAGAAGAGAGGTCATAAGGAGTCAATTTTTATCTGCAACGAAAAATATTGGGTACAGTAGAGGTATGAGAGTAGTAACAATTACATCTGTAATAGTTACAAAAACCAAGGTTTATTGGTTTCATACTAGTAACCGTCAAGAATGATAGTATAGTTGTAAGAAACTCACTTTACAAATGAAAATATGGTAGAAGATTAAAACAATAATAACCTTTAATACATTCACAAGCTTCTGGAGCTGTTCCATAACTTGTTGCAGCACTTTTACTGTTCCAGACACAACTATTGTAAAAAGAGCCTTGTCCTTGTTCAGTCCAACTGCAAGGGACTCAATGTTATATCCTCTTCTTGCAAAAACTCCAGCAATTCTGTTTATCATTCCGCTTTCATCACCAACAAAAACTGAAACTGTGTGGCGCTTCACCCTATATTTACAGCCATGACAAACATAGTATGTTTTAACAACTTTAACCCTTTATATGCCGATTAAAGTAATGCAAGAACATAAATATTTGGTTCCGTATTTATCTTTGGGAGTCAGTTATTTTCCAATGATTTTGCATGTGTTTTCATTAAAGAAATTTTGTCAGACATTTAAGCAAGGGAACTCTGGATGGCCTTTCTCAAATTTCAACTATTAGGGCAATGTTAAAGTAATGCAGTACTTGGTATTTGTAAGCCCTAATTGTCATGTTTATATTTCATTTTTCTTTCTATGGACGAAATGTGGGAGCTTCAAACTCAGAATTTCTGATTTGAAGTGTTAGCACAACTAATTCACATGTTTCCTCTTAGGACAGCATCTTCATGAATACTGTTGCTGGTTAACTTTGTTTTTCCTCCTCTACTGCAAGTTTCAAATATCATAAAAAACAATGGAAAAAGATTTCAAGATATCTACACAGCCATCTTACCTAAGGATCCAATATTCATGATAAATGTGCAAGTAAATGTCAACAACAAACAACACAAAGACCAACAAGAAATATATTAGCAGAGCACGCCAAGACAGGCACCCTCATGATGTAAAAATGTCTCACGGATAAATGAAAGTAGAGAGCAATTCAATTTGATTTGTCATACATCAAAAATCATGAAGCACACTTTTACAGTTTTAATTCATCTATTCCAGATAGCATTACCAATTTACCAGGTCAACATTTCAGAGTCGATTAGACTTTTTTATTAGGCGTAATAACTTTGAGCATCAAAAGATAAAAATTTGATGAAATAAGAACACACATAATTAGTGGAATTATGAAAATTTGTGACATGAAGAGCTAAAGATGAAAATAACATTACTCTAAGTCTCCAAAAAGCAAGCATTTTGGTTTTCTAAATAGTTAAAACAGGATGTTTAATCACAAATTAATGGGCTGCCTATTTCTTTTATTATTCCCTTCCTCTTCACCTGAAACCATACCCCTCATTATATAATTCTCCATGGAATACATACATGTGCCCCCAACAGAGCAAATCTCTTGCAACCCAGTTTAGCCTTTTTAAACTTTGATCACATATAATATGTATTTTTACACCGCATTTGAGTCGTTTCTTTCTTTGGGGTCATACAAATATGCACTGATTAACCAAATAGCATTAAAAGATTATTTCTAATTCTCTCTTGGTTATAGCACTATTGTATACAATGGCATGAATGTATAGTTTAAATCAACGATTTAAAAGTATGAACATGCACATGTCGGCCATGCATGAGGTAAAGCTAGAAGTGTTCAAGTAGCAAAGTGAAAAACATGAACAAAAAACTCAGGTAAAAAAAAGTTCTTCAGATAACTAAAGAAAATTAACAATTAAACTTATATGAAAGCCTAAGGCCATATCCAACCCAGAGACACTAAATTCTCACTTTTACACTAAATTTGAATTACAGTTACACTATTCCAGCTTTTCCACTACAACCCAACAACACTAAATTATACACCAAATGTATAATATTCATTATTTCTTATTAAAAATAATACAATTTCATTACATTTAATTATTTCGATAGTTAAATACAAAAAGTGTATTTATAGTTTAATAATTAATATTTTCAAAAATTAATTTATTTAATAATTAAGTATTTTGAACATTTAAAAATTAATGTTATCGTAAACTAATTAAAATTAAACTTTTCATTAGCTGAAAATTCTAATAACAAAAAAATGAAATTTAAAAAAGTAGATATGAAATACGTAGTAATGACGCAACTCGAAATAACATAGGAAATTTAGTATTGAGAGTTGCTATATTCCTTCTACAAATGCTCAATCAACGCATTTCCTAGAGCGATGTGAGCTTCCCTGTCCTTGATTTGTCGATGTCGAGCAAAAAACTCTCGAAAGCGTTGATTCTCGTCTACGACAACCTCAACTGTTGCACTCCGCGCTTCCACATAGGCTCCAATTGGTGCACTGAGGTCTCGTTCGTCCTCCACTATCATGTTATGCATGATAATACATGTTGTCATTATGTCATGCAACACATTTTTGCTCCAAGAACCAGCCGGTCCGCTAACAATTTTAAACCTTGATTGAAGCACCCTAAATGCGCGTTCAACGTCCTTTCTACAACTTTCTTGCCTCATTGCAAAATATTTTTTCTTCGGAGTTTGAGGATCACGGATCGTTTGTACAAGTGTTGACCACTTTGGATATATTCCATCAGCTAAATATTATCCTATTGTGTACAGTTTTCCCTGTATAACATAATTCGCCTGCGGAGCAATGCCGTTTGCCAAATCAGAAAATAGATGGGATGATTCCAACACATTAATATCGTTGTTTGAGCCTGCTAAACCGAAGTGAGCATGCCATATCCAAAGGTCATAATCGGCCACAACCTCGAGAATTATTGTAAAGGACCCACTACGGCCAACATATTGTCCCGCCCATGCAGTGAGACAATTTTCCATTTCCAATGCATACAATCAAAGCCATAAATGGGTGCAAGTTGACAACCTAGAGAAATTATTAAGTCTCTGCATGGGAATCTCTACTTTATTCTCATACAGAGAATAAAGTAAAAGATTTTACATTTATAGGGTGCATGCGTGTGTCAGATTATTTGATATATAAATGGTGGGAAGTTGGCAACCCAGAGAATCATATATTCACTTGGAACCTCGCAGTTCTATGTGTCATATTTTTTTGCTACAAGCAACTCATTTCAAAATCGTAGATCAAAACTTCTAGCTCACAAATTGCTTTTGCAATTAAACATGAGTTCAAGCAAAAGATCAGCTAACTATACAGTTGATGAAGACATACACTTAACTCATGTTTACTTGGATATATCAATGGATCCCATAATTGGTATTCGACAGAAATGTTCAAAGCTATGGCAAGCCTACGGCAACACTAAATCACCTCACATAAATTCTCAACCAGAACGGTCCATATCAACGCGTATAGGTGAAATTACCAAGGTCGTCTCAAAATTGCGAGGTTGTTTGCGTCAAGTTGAAAATTTGCATCCTAGTGGTGCATCGGAGCAAGACATTGTACGCATTTCTATTTAATTAATATATATCGTTATTTTGCTTTCACATTCTAATGATAAACAATCTTGTAACATGTCTTGCAGATGGACAAAGCCAAAATCTTGTACACACAAGACCCTACAAACAATGGTTTTTTCAAATTTGATCATTTGTGGTCCCTACTTAAGGACATTGAGAAATTCTCACCAACGCCAAATGTGTCCTGACAAGATTTTGTAGCCTCCCCAAATGGATTTGGATCTTATGAACAAAACTGCCCCCTTGCTGACTCTCCCACATCCCTTGGAATTTCATTATTTTCTCTGAACATAGAAGATGTCGCTGCTGGGGGTACCTCGTCCGAACGGCCAATGGGTGTGAAAAAGGCCAAAAAAAAAATTTGAAGGCGAGACCAGAAAAGAACTTGATGAAATCAAGGCTGAAAACAAAGAACTTACGGAGTTGGTAAGAAAGGGAACGGCTGATAGACACAACTTTTATCAGTTGCAGATGTATAAGGAGGATAACAATATTTTATTGACAAACTTGGATTCAGTATCAGATCCGATGAAGCGTGAGTTCATAAGGGTGAACAACAACATATCATTCGAAAAAGGACCCAACATCAAATGAATGTCAGTCAATCTGACTCAAGCTCGTTCAGTCAACTATATTTGATATGTTAACCTTCTTCTTGTTATTTGTCTTAGACCATCTCCAATGTAGCGGAAAAATGGCGTGCGTGAAAAAGCCATTTTGCCGCTGCAAGGAGTGCTGCTAAACAGTTCAGTTTACCGCTGCAGTGGTATGCTGATTTTGCACCATTTTTATCTTCCTCTTTTTTTTTTTTTTTTTTTTTTGGGCTCCTTAACTCAAGTTTATGTTTTTTTTGTCCCTATTTCATTTTTTCTCTCCATTTTGGTCCCTACACTCTTATTTAGTTTAATTAAAAAAAGTCATGTATATTTGAGATTGTCCATAAATTTTCCTAGTTCAATAAATTATAGTGTTTTGTTTTTTTATTCAAAGGTAGTTAACGTTTGTATTTTTAATATAGTAACAAATAGAAAATTTTTACAATAAAATATAACACATTAAAGTTTGATAAACGGATGTGACCACAAAGATGATGTAAATTTTCAAATAACTGGACGACACGAAATTTAAATTAGAATACATCACAAACAATAAAATAAGCATTTCACTACACGCAAGAGTTGTTTTCAATAATCAGGGAAATTTGCTCTGGAGCCACCTAGATCATCGAATAGTGGACTGAACGAGATTGAGTAAGATTGACTGACATTTATTTGTTGTTGGGTTCTTTTTCGAATAATCCGTTGTTATTCACCCCTTATGAACTCACGCGTCATCGGATCTGATATTGAATCCAAGTTTGTCAATAAAATCTTGTTATCCTCCTTATACATCTGCAACTGATAAAAGTTGTGTCTATCAGCCGCTCCTTTTCTTACCAACTCCGTGAGTTCTTTGTTTTCAGCCTTGATTTCATCAAGTTCTTTTCTGGTCTCGCCTTCAATTTTTTTTGGCCTTTTCCACACCCATTGGTCGTTCGGACGAGGTACCCCCAGCAGTGACATCTTCTATGTTCAGATAAAATAATGAAATTCCAAGGGATGTGGGAGAGCCAGCAAATGGGCAGTCTTGTTCATAAGATCCAAATCCATTTGAGGAGGCTAGAAAATCTTGTCGGGACACATTTGGCGTTGGTGAGAATTTCTCAACGTCCTTAAGTAGGGACCACAAATGATCAAATTTGAAAAAACCATTGTTTGTAGGGTCTTGTGTGTACAAGATTTTGGCTTTGTCCATCTGCAAGACATGTTACAAGATTGTTTATCATTAGAATGTGAAAGCAAAATAACGATATATATTAATTAAATAGAAATGCGTACAATGTCTTGCTCCGATGCACCACTAGGATGCAAATTTTCAACTTGACGCAAACAACCTCGCAATTTTGAGACGACCTTGGTAATTTCACCCATACGCGTTGATATGGACCGTTCTGGTCAAGAATTTATGTGAGGTGATTTAGTGTTGCCGTAGGCTTCGGAAACTCTTTGCCATAACTTTGAACATTTTTGTCGAATACCAATTATTGGATCCTGTGATATATCCAAGTAAACATGAGTTAAGTGTATGTCCTTATCAACTGTATAGTTAACTGATCTTTTGCTTGAACTCGTGTTTAATTGCAAAAGCAATTTGTGAGCTAGAAGTCTTGATCTACGATTTCGAAATGAGTTGCTTGTAGCAAAAAAATATGACACATAGAATTGCCAGGTTCCAAGTGAATATATGATTCTCTGGGTTGCCAACTACCCACCATTTATATATCAAATAATCTGACACGCGCATGCACCCTATAAATGTAAAATCTTTTACTTTATTCTCTGCATGAGAATAAAGTAGAGATTCTCATGCAGAAACTCAATAATTTCTCTGGGTTGCCAACTAGCACCCATTTATGGCCAAAAAATCTGACACATGCATGCACCCTATAAATGTAAAATCTTTTACTTTATTCTCTGCATGAGAATAAAGTAGAGATTCCCATGCAGAGACTCAATAATTTCTCTGGATTGCCAATTTGCACCCATTTATGGTCAAATAATCTAACACACACATGTACCCTATAAATGTAAAATCTTTTATTTTATTCTCTACATGAGAATAAAGTAAAGATTTCCATGCAGAGACTCTCAATAATTTCTTTTGGTTGCCAACTTGCACCCATTTATGGCCAAATAATCTGGCACACACATGCACCCTATAAACGTAAAGTTATTTACTTTATTCTCTGCATGAGAATAAAGTTGAGATTCCCATGCAGAGACTCAATAATTTCTCTGGGTTGCCAACTTGCACCCATTTATGGCCAAATAATCTGACACACGCATGCACCCTAAAATCAGAAATTAATGTATTTAAGGAGACCAGTGTGAGTCATCTAGAAAGTAAGTTTAATACCAATATTTCACAGACATGAATTTCAATCTTGACGCATCCTCATCTATGATTCCCGACCACGACAGCAACGAAGATTTCATTGAACAAGTTAACAAGATTGACGAGCAAGAGAAGATTGTGCTTCGCATTAGACAAAACAACATCCACATTCGGGCTCGTCTGCTTGAGAACCAAATGGATGATGCACCTCGTAGAGGTTCAATAGTTGGCCGTGTTGTGATCGAACGCGATCACGAAGCTGCAGATCAACGGTTGTGGAACGATTACTTCTCTGCAAATCCACAATTTGATGAACGAAAGTTCCGTCGACGCTATCACATGTCGCAAAATCTATTCATGCATATACTTCGGCGGTGCAAAGTAATGATGACTATTTCGTGCAAAAACGCGACGGTCTTGGAAGGCTAGGTCTGTCTCCTTTCCAAAAAATTACGGCTGCAATGAGGATGTTGGTATATGGTATTGCAGCAGACGCGACTGACGAGTACGTGAAAATCGGTGAGTCAACGACAACGGAGAGTTTGCAACGGTTTTGTCGTGCTGTCGTGGAGGTATTTTCAACACGATGCCTGTGAGCACCGAATGCCGAAGACATTGCGAGATTATTATACATTGGGCAGCAACATGGATTTCCAGGTATATTAGGCAGCCTTGATTGCATGTATTAGAAATGGAAAAATTATCTCACTGCATGGGCGGGACAATATGCTGGCCGTAGTGGGTCCCCTACAATAATTCTCAAGATTATGGCCGATTATGACCTTTGGATATGGCATGCTCACTTCGGTTTTCCAGGCTCAAACAACGATATTAATGTGTTGGAGTCATCCCATCTATTTTCCGATTTGGCAAACGGCATTGCTCCGCAGGCGAATAATGTTATACAGGGAAAATAGACACAATGGGATACTATTAAGCTGATGGAATATATCCAAAGTGGTCAACGCTTGTACAAACGATCCATGATCCTCAAACTCTGAAGAAAAAATATTTTGCAATGAGGCAAGAAAGTTGTAGAAAGGACGTTGAACGCGCATTTGGGGTGCTTCAATCAAGGTTTAAAATTGTTAGCGGACCGACTCGTTCTTTGAGCAAAAATGTGTTGCATGACATAATGACAGCATGCATTATCATGCATAAAATTATAGTGGAGGACGAACGAGACCTCAGTGCACCAATTGGCGCCTATGTGGAAGTACAGAGTCCAACAGTTGAGGTTGTCGTAGACAAAAATCAACGCTTTCGAGAGTTTCCTGCAGACATCGACAAATCAAGGACGGGAAACTCACGTCGAGCTAAGAAATGCGTTGATTGAGCACTTGTGGGAGGAATATAGCAACTCTCAACACTAAATTTCCTATGTTATTTCGAGTTGTGTCATTGCTACGTATTTCTTATCCACTTTTTTAAATTTCATTTTTTTGTTATTAGAATTTTCAGCTAATGAAAATTTTAATTTTAATTAGTTTACGATAATATTAATTTTTAAATGTTCAAAATACTTAATTATTAAATAAATTAATTTTTGAAAATATAATTTATTAAACTATAAATACGCTTTTTGTATTTAACTATCAAAATAATTAAATGTAATGAAATTGTATTATTTTTAATAAGAAATAAGGAAAATAATGAATAGTGTACATTTGGTGTAAGATTTAGTGTTGTTGGGTTGGAGTAGAAAAGCTAGAATAGTATAACTATAAATCAAATTTAGTGTAAAATTTAGTGTCTCTGGGTTGGAGATGGCCTAACATGTGCTCCAATATCAATGTTATAATCACTTATCATAGAATTAATATCAGCTAGATTTTCATTCTACAGATGACCACAACCAAATAGAACAAGACAATTTGATTAACTTGGGTGGAAAAAACAAATTGTACATTAAGTTGACTAAACGTTTCTTCGCCTCGAACTAGTCATTAATTTTCCTGTAGAAAAACTCCTACTTTGATACAATTGAGATATACATAGCTTAAAACATTCTTCTAGAGATAACAATCTAAATAGAGACTCCAGTACATAAATTTGTATTAAGAGATAATTCGGGAATTAAAAGAGCAATTCAATTTAGCATTTCCTACTCAAATATTACAATACAAAACGATTTCGAATTTACTAATATATCATTATAAGAAATTCATACGTACTTTGGTCTAGAGGAGGCGGTGGAAATGGCGCCCGGACTCGGAGAATCTGAAATGGAAACAGTGCCGTTGTTGGGCTGATTATTGCTATCTCCATTGGCAGTTTGAGCAGAAACGGAGAATCGTCCTTTAGGATTTGAGAATTTCACGGAAACTCTTGAGATGCATAGACTTTTACTGCTGTTGTTTTTGGGAACAAGGCCGTGGGATTCAATGGAGGCTTGAAGATGTGCACAGTGCGTAGATACAGCCGCCATTAGAGAAATAATGTTTATGAAATGAAATATTGAAGTATCTGTGTGTGTAGTTGGCTAAACTAATAATCGCATCCGTGCGATTCATCATATAATTGATAAATATTTATTAAATAAATTATAAAAATACAATATACGATATAAATTGTGTATTCATATATAATAAAAAATATCCAAAAAAGTAAAATATAAAAATACGACTTGCATATACTTTATAATTTTGATTTGATGACTAAAGTCAAGCTTACGATTATTTGATTTCTGAAAATTGAAATATTTAGAATTTTCAACTCGTAAAATGAAATAATATGAAATACAAATTTTAATTAAATTTTATTAAATGAATATTAAAAATATAATTAACTTTATATACAAAAAATAAAAAATCACATATACATTTCAATTTATAAATGGGGGCTTAACTCACAATACATGAGACTTTATCACTTATTCGTATAAAATAATTTTTTTCAATGTTCATTCTCAACCAAACATTCTTTAAGACTCATTTTTCACAATTGCACATATTACTTTTGTGCATGTTAAATAAACTTGTAGACCATATTCTATTTTTAAATAGAACGATTTTGATAACACCTTCTATTTTACATATTGAACCAAGTTTGTCAAAACTTAAAGTCCTAAAAAGATAAATGATTTAATCATTTAGGTAAGAAATAATAGGTATCATTTTCGGACTTAAATGTAATAAATTAAAAAGATTGGATGTTGAAAAAAGTAAAAAATATAAGGGTGTATTTGATAGCGATTGTGAAATTTGGGTAGAAATAAAATGAATTCCTGAGAATTGAAAGTTTAATATGTTTGATTAGTTTAATTTTCTAAGTGGAAAAATTGGAAAATTTTTCAACTTTTGTTGTTTGATTGACATTATTTTTCATGAGAAATAAAGCAAAATTTAGTTATTTTAATTAAATATATATATATATATATATATATATATATATATATATATATATATATATATTTCACACATTTGTACTTGATAATAATAATGTTAATTTTTTGAGAAAAAAATTAATCATTTAACAACAACAAAAATGATCAAACGTGACAAAAATGCGTAAAGAAGTTGCCAAGAAAATCTCCTCCCCAAGTTGGAATTCATTTTCATCAAAAAGGTGAAAAATCAATTCCGTGATGAGGAAAGAAAGAAATGGTTTCCTTGGAAAAAAATAATGGGCAAACAAACGGCCAAATGTGAAAAATTAGAAGGAAAATAGGATTTTCCATGAAAAATTTGGGATTTCGAACGCACCCTAAAGGTCTATTTTCCTTCTAATTTTTCACATTTGGTCGTTTGTTTGCCCATTTTTTTCAAGGAAACCATTTCTTCCTTTTCTCATTCGTGATTGGCCTTTTATTTAAGACAATTTTACGAATGATTTATTTAAAGGTTGCTCTCATTTGTTAGCTTGTATTAAACTTCTCGTTGAGATCTTGAATTTGACACCCATATTGCATTTTTTTATTTGAAAATAATGCAATGATTATCAAAAGAATAAAAATAATCTAAAATTTGACTTTTTAGCCTCTGTTTGTTAAAAGTTTTTTGTTTAAAAACATGTTTTTTTATGTTTTCTAAGAAAAATGTATGATTGAAAAATGAAGAGAGAAAATGTGTGGTTAAAAAGTGATTTGGAAAATTGTGTAGAAAAAAACATGTTTAAAAATCTATTTGCCAAACGGAGGCTTATAGATATTTTGCTTTTTCACAAATCAATAAATCATTTACTACATCATTAATTAAACTCTCCAAATCCATGTATTTAAAATAAATTGATAAAATTAAGAAAATTCCTAAAATAGCAAGTGAAAATGAGTGGAAAACTATGTGCATAAAATGATAACGGTTATCTTATTATTATATATGTATATAGATGTCTAAAACGTTGGTTGTAAATTATACCCGGAACTCGGATCGGTACCGGGTATGTGTTGGGCCTTTTCAAGTGAGCATGGATAAATCATCAAATACTTGTTTTAAGAGGAAATTACACCTTGGCCTAGTTTTTAATTTCGCATTTCAACAAACAAGTTTATCCCTTATTTATTCAAAATTCAGGTCATAATTCTTTTTAAATATAAAATAAAATAACAATAGTAATTATAAATTATAATTAATAATTCAACCTCATATAACCCTAGCAGACACACACCCAAATGCAAATTGATTCAAGTCCAATTCACATTCCAAACATATTTTCTACCCTTCTTCATTGACCCCAATCCTGAACCGTTGAGAAGAGTAGCTGCAGGATTATGGAGATCTGTATTGTATTGTTGATGCAGGTGATGGTGTGGTTCCGAAGATGAAGAGGCGGAGGTTTCGGAGGATAACGGCGGCGAAGAGGTAGAATCGCAATAGCATGACTGTTGCGTCTCCGACTTTGACGAGCTGCAATCACGGTCGTTGTGCGACGGTCACGAGTCACCGTGCGTTATGTGATATTGGTGTGTGTGAGTTGCAGTTGGTAGTGTGTGTGCAGTGCAGTGCAGTGCAAGTGGTTTGTGTACAGTGATATTGTGCACGACGGTACAGTGGTCTGTGTGCGGTGCGGTGCGGTGGTGGAGTGTGTCCTCGATGGTGGTGTGTAATGTCTGCGAAAGGGTGGTGTGTAGAACGGTGGTTTGTGTTGGTGGTGGTGGTGGGGGTGGTGATGATGATGATTCGAACCCCTTTGGTGTTTGGACCAAAAATTCTCACAACATTTTAGAATCAATCCAAGAAAGCTAAAATTACAAAATAAGCATTGACCCAAGTTTAATACAGCCAAAATTTTAAGGAATAAAATTAGCCCAATAAATAGAAATAAACAAATTTCAAGGAGTGTGAATTCAACAACAACACAAGAATAATCTACTTAAAATGTAGTTGAAGAATATCAAAGAAAGTAACAAGTTGAAAGAGGAATTTTACCTCCAAATGTTCTCAAGAAAGACTTCAATGTTCAAGCCATCAAGTTATCTCTAGGGTTTGGGGGAAATGGGTATTTATAGTACAAAAATTGAGAGAATAAAGAAATCCCGAAAATAAACAAAAATCTCGCGAAATCTGGGTCCGGGTCAAGCGCTCGGAAGCGCAGGGTAATTTCCCACGGCCACCCAGGGGGCCATTTCTTGGTTTTGTTAAATCAACAAATGTCACGCAGCCACAACCCGTTTCAACCACGCGGTCGCGTAGTTGGATTTTCAGCACCTCGTGATTTTGGATCTTCCACTCGATTATTGGCTCGTCTCTTGACTTGATCACTTTGTTTGACCATGAATCTTCTTCAAAAAGAGCTCATAATTGCCCAGAGCTCTTCGAACATGCACTTCAAAATTTGTTTGACTTGAATAATTAATTTGTCGTGCCAAGCCCGCTATGATTCTCATCAGATCCTCCTACTTTAGGATGATTCGTCCCGAATCATAGGTTTGTTCATGATGTTTCATTGCACCTCCTGGATCAAATGGAAGATTATGACCTCCAAGTCTCTTGATCAACCAATAGAGCTCCATGCCTCCATCACTTGGGCTATATGGAGGGGTCGAACCATGAACTTCTCTGGGCATAAGTGATGTGACCCAAAATACCAAGTATCATTAACCTAGAAAATAAAATTAAGCAAAATAGGATGGGGAATGTAAGTTTCACAAAGTACGAGATATAGATCCTCATACTTTTGATTTATTACCTCCAACTCCTCTTCCCACACAATGAGGTTCTTCACTTCACCTCCATTAATCCCTTCAACCTTTTGCTCATTAAACACTATAAAATTTTCATGCTCAACCACTTCTAAATTTTTATCCTCAACCACCTCCTCTACATTATCAAGTTCAATCAATTCTCCCACATTTTTAAGCTCATACACCATCTCACCAATAATTTCTTCCCCCAGTTCATACACTCCTTCACTTCCCAATTTTTTATCTTCCACATGAAAAGTTGGAGTTTGTTCAACTACTCCAATCTTCAAGTCTCTCTCCTTCTTCTCAACTTCCTTATCTAGGGGCACCTCTTGCAATTCAACCATCATCCCTCTTTCATTCTTTTCACGCTCCCATACCTTAAAACTTTTCTTCAAAAGTTTTCATTTGGCTCTTAAAATCCCACATGTGATCACTCTCCTCCTTCACAAGCCCCCTATCAAATCTCCTCTTATGCCCTATTTCACTCTGCTCTCCTTTATTCCTACCCATGCCCCAATGTTGATCATTACCACCATCGCAATCAAGTTCACCTCTAACTCTTCTATTTTTCCTTCTTTCACCATTATTCTTAGGCGGTGGATTTTTCCTCATTGCCTCCAACCTTTCCAACCTATCCAACCTCCCTCCCATCTCCTCTACTTGCCTAGTAAAAGTGGTAGAAAGAGTTTGCAACATCTCTGCAAGTCTTGAGTTTGGGCATTGAAGTCTTGCCCACTTTTGTATGGAATATGTTGTGTAAGTGTGAAAGTGTTCTCACAAGTAATGTTTTCACTCGTGTTTACACTCAATTTTCAAACTCCCAAAGAAAGTAATCAACTACCATGAGAAAATTATAATTCTTGTGAAGCATGAAACCACAATCAAAGAAGAGATGTAGGAATTGATGGGCACAAATAGCAAATGGAATTTATGGCTTGCAATAACAAAGTAGGAGAATCTTGGAACTTAAGTGACAATGTTTCAAGAGTTCAATTTCACAAGGGAGTTGATAAAAGACAAGTAATCAATAAGGAAAGTGTTTGGTGTTGAGAAAAATAGTTTCTAACATGGAAGTCCTCTTTGAAGCAATTTATCAAATACTTGGTAGGCATACTTTGGAAGTTATGGAAATGCAAGTGTTTTAGTTATGAAAAATTTCCAACAATCTCAACAATGATAGCAATGATAATACCCAACATGTAAGAATCAACAAATATTCATGGGCATACAATTTTTCCAATTTTTTTGTGAATTTTCGTTTTTTTTTTAAAACAAGAACAACAATAACAATGAAAAGAAATGTAAAGATAGATTTACCAAATTAGAACCAAACTCTGATACTAAATGATGCGAACCCATTTGGTATTTGGATTAAAAATTCCCACAACAATTTAGAATCAACCCAGGAAAGCTAAAATGGTAAGATAAACATTGACCAAAGTTTAATCTAGCCAAAATTATAAGGAATAAACATAGCCCAATGGATAGAAATAAACAAATTTCAAGGAGTGTGGATTCAACAACAACACAAGAATAATCTACTCAAAATGTAATTGAAGAATACCAAAGAAAGTAACAAGTTGAAAGAGGAATTTTACCTCTAAATCCTCTCAAGTGAGACTTCAATGTTCAAGCCATCAAGTTATCTCTAGGGTTTGGAGGAAATGGGTATTTATAGTACAAAAATTGAGATAATAAAGAAATCCCGAAAATAAACAAAAAAAAACTCACGAAATCTGGGTCCGGGTCAAGCACGCGGCCGCGCAGGCAACCATTTCTTGATTCTGTTAAATCAGCAAATGTCACGCGGCCACTACCTGTTTCAACCATGTGGCCGCGTGGTTGGATTTTCAGCACCTCATGATTTTTTATCTTCCACTTGATTCTTGATTCGTCTATTGACTTTATCACTTTGTTTGACCTTGAATTTTCTTCCAAAATAGCACATAATTGACCCAGAGCTCTTCGAACATGCACTTCAAAAATTCTTTTGCTTGGATAATTAATTTGTCGCTCCAAGCCCGCTATGATTCTAATCAGGTTGTGTGGTGGCGACAACGGCGATGGTGTTGGTGGTAGTGGGTAGTGCTGATGAAGTCGTCGTGTTTTGTAGTGTGTGCACAGTTGTGCTTGTGGTGGTGACTAGCGACGATTGCGGTGGTGGTGCAAGTGGTTGGTGGTGGTGGTGGTTGAGTAGTGAATTATAAGATGAAATTGTCTTCAATATTGAGATTGTGACCAAATAATTTGTAATTGTGACTCATAATTTTACTTTTGACCAATTATTTTAAAATTTGTGACGTAAAATAAGTTGTGATTTTAAAATTTGTAAATTGTGACCGTAAAATAAGTTGTGAGCGATAAATGAGTCGTGATCTTCGAAATTTGTGACCAAGAAATAAGTTGTGACTTATCAAATTTGTAATTTGTGATCGAGAAATAAATCGTGAAGATGCGAACCCCCTTGATATATTAACCAAAAATTCTCACAACTATTTGAAATCTTCTCAAGAAAGCTAAAATGGTAAATAAAGTGATAAAACACATTAACCCAAGTTTAAATCTAACCCAAAACTCATTGATTAAAGAATCAAGCCCAATGGGTAAAGATTAAACAAGTTCCAAGGTGGCGAAAATCAACAACAATACAAGAATAATAATACTCAAGATATAGTTGAAGAACTTCCAAGAATTACAAAGAGCAAATGAGGTTAACATTACCTCAAAGGAGTCTCTCTAACAACAAACACAAATGAACATTCAAGTTAAATCTAGGGTTTAAAATGAAAAGTGTATTTATTGTACAAAATATGGGGTAAAAGAGAAATTTTGAAAATTGCACAAAAAAACCCCCCCTTTTTTTTTAGTTTCAGTCGGTCGACCAATTCGGTTGACCTGTTGACCCAAGAGTAAACTAACCAAGAGGGGGGTGAATTGGTTTATAAAACTTTTTCGATAATAATCTCAAACTTAAAAACCAATGGGTACAAATATGCGCACTTAGTGTTACAAGTTACTAAACTATCAATGTAGTGTGCTATATATGTGTAAACTTAATTGATAAGGCAAGTATAGCACTAAGATAAAGCGTTGCACAATATAAATTGATAGAATAGAGTAAGTGCGATGTAAGTAAGTAAAAGAGATAAGAGAATGCAAACGCGATTTATGGAGGTTCAATCAACCAACGTGATCTACGTCCCCCGTTACCGAGCTCTCCGTCACGAGTAAGGCCAAATCCACTATTTTGGTAACTTACAACAAGGAGTACCAAATCCTTAGGCGACTTACAACAAGGAGCGCCTATCCTTTACAATCGAGTTTTCACACGGCTCTCGAAACCAACAATCGAGTTTTGACAAGGCTCTCGAAAACCAACAATCGAGTTTTGACAAGGCTCTCGAAACCAACAATCGAGTTTTCACAAGGCTCTCGAAACCACAAGATATAATGAATTGAATGTACAATTGAAATAACTCTCTTGACAAATGATATACTCAAATTAAGTACCGAGAGAGTTAGGCTAACACTTCAATAGATAGCAATGAATTAAGCTCGAGTGTTAGAGAAAAACTTTGATGCAAATGATAATGAAAAGTTCGATGCAATCAAACAAAGTTTTTCAAATGATCTCTTGTTAAAATATTGAATCAAATTAAGTACCAAGAGATGTTACACTTGAATAATTAACAATAAGTTAAGCTCAAAGTGTTTAGGCAATGGAACTTTGATGAATCAAATGATAATGAAAATTGTAGCACAAATAATCAAAGTTCCTCAATTGGAATTTCTCTCTTGTAAAAGATTAAAACAAGTTTAGAGCAAAGAGAGACTTACACTTCAATTCCAATATAGTGTGAAGATGTTGAAGAAGTTTAAACAATATAAAACCAAAAATCTTCACAAAACTTTCTTCCAAAAACTTTGATGAATTTGATAAAACAAAGTTTAGATCAATCAAAGTTTTATGAAAATAAAAGATGAATAAAAACTAAGTAAGAACACTAAATTTTCACAAGAAAGTTTGTATAAAATGTTTTCAAAGTTGTTCTTGTTGATGAATGCAAGAGAGAAGGCTATTTATAGATCAAATTTCGCACATTCTGTCTTTTGCGGTCGACCTGTTCAACCATGCGGTCGACCTCAGTATAGCCGTTGCAAGAAAATAGCCGTTGAGTTCAAAATCCTACAGACCGGTCGACCGGTTCATCCATGCGGTCGACCGGTTCTTTATGCGATCGACGGGTCAAAGATCAAAATTGATTTTTCAAGGTTTATGCAAGTGATGAATTTTCAAGTAAGTTTCTTGATGCATAAAAATCATTTTCGAGCTCGTTGAATTTCATCTCTAAAGATTGAGAGTGTTATACCTTTACATATGTTAAATCAACTCTAATCTTGTATGCTCGAATTCTTGATCTTCATGTCATGCTTTTCGACTTTGATCTTTGAATTTCTTTTGCGTCTCATATGCTCGATCACATAATTTTGATTTATATCCTTGAGAGACGATTTGAACATAGAGTGCTTTGAATATTTATCATTACATGAAACACTTGAAGCACACATGTTAGCAACACAATAAATTCTTGTTTGTTATGATCAAAACAATAAGGTCAAATTGACCATAGGTCAACATGACCATCACTCAGCCGAAATGAACTGAGGCTTAGCTGAAATTTCTGGACTTTTCCAAACTGACTAAGGCTGCCATCATCAGTGTTGCGGTCATAACTTTTGATCCCGATGTCCGATTGAGGCGATTCAAAATGACCTGAAAACTAGACGAAAAGAGCTACAATTCTTCCAGCAATAGTGAACCTCAAATTCGGAATTTATCTTCAAACTTGATCCAATCTTCATGTCTTTGCTCTCAATTTGATTCTTGACTTCTTTTCTTGGCTTGATCTCTTGTTTAAGCCTTGAATATTCTTCAAAAATGGCCCTTAATTGCCTCGGAGCTCCACAAAAATGTACTTGAAATTTTTTTAGCTCGAATGATTAATTTTCTTTGGCGAGCCTCATATGATTCTCATCACGTGACTTATAAAATTTGTGATTTGTGACCGATAAATAAATTGTAACTTACAAAATTGTAATTTGTGATAGAGAAATAAGTTGTGACCGATAAATAAATTGTGACTTACAAAATTTGTGACTTGTGATCAACAAATAAATTGTAACTTATAAAATTTGTAATTATGACCAAGACATAAGCCGTGACTAATAAAATTCTTAATTGTGACTGAGAAATTAGTTGTGAACCATATTTGTGATCGAGAAATAAGTTGTGACATTTAATATTTGTGATTTGTAACCGAATAATAATTTGTGATTGGTTAATTTGATAATTTGTGATTGAGTTAAGTCATGACATATAAATTTATTATTTGTAACCGAGAATTAAGTCGTGACCAAATAATTTTATAATTTGTGACCAGAAAATTTCACAATTTGTGACCTATAAAATTTGTGATTTGTGTTTGTGACCATAAATTGTAGAATTTTGACCTCAACCTACTCAATTATATATTTTTTAATTAAGAACCTGATTTTTGTATTAAAACCACAAGTTTCTTAAATTTTAAATTCCATCTTTTAAACTCCTTACATTTGTATTTATCCCTTGTTTTTATTCAAACTAGTATTCCGCTTACCTAGGACTGCAAGTTGGATTGGAAAATCCGATTTCATTCAATTTCATTTTGAATTTTTCTAATGTTATGTTTGATAATGTGGAATTAGGTGGAAATGAATTCATTTTCCATCAAATTTTTCTTACTTAGGTGTTTGATTGCAATTTTTATTCATTGAATTAGTTTTATAGTTTTTCTTGATTTTCGTGCTTTTCTAGCTATTTGAGGAACTGGTTTTCCCAACAAAATGGTGGGAATTGGTTTTCCTCATCTCGCTTGGTCATTTTTGTTATTGTTAATTAACTTTTTTTTAGAAATTAAAATTATTATTATTAAGTACAAATGTGTGAAAAATAAAAATAATAATAATTTTGATTAAAATAGAAAATTTTGTTTTATTTTTCACGAAAAATAATGTCAGTCAAACAATAAAACTTGAAAAATTCTCTACTTTTTTGAGTTTTTCATATAGAAAATTAAATCAATCAAACACATTAAACTTCCAATTTTCAAGAATTCAATTTCATAGAATTCATTTTCTTTTCACTCAAATTCCACCATTGCTTTCAAAAGTAGCTTAAAAAAATCCGATTCCAATTGGTCCAAAATCGGAAACTTCTAAATTTCAAAATTTTCTGAAAAATTGGAATGGAATCAGAATGAGTTTCAAAATTCCAAAGATTCTGAAATTTCGATCCAAATTTTTTTCGAAGTATTCCGAAAATAATCCAATATGAAAATTCTTGTATTGCATTACAATTAATAATATAAAATCTAAGAAAATAATTTATTGAACAATTAATTACATTAAAATATTATTAACATAAGATTTAACATATAACTGACGGGTAACGTTTTCACTTCAATTCTTTGATTGCGAATTGCGATGGTGCAAAATGGGTGGAAAGAAAATATTTTTCTTGGAATTGATTTGTTTAGAAATTATTTTCGTGAAAAATATTAATTGGAAGTGTTTGATTCGTTTAATTTTCTAGGTGGATAAAGTAGAGAATTTTTCAAGTTTTATTATTTGATTAACATTATTTTCCATGACAAATAAAGTAAAATTTAGCTATTTTAATTAAAAAAGATAGTTTTTTAACACGTTTGTACTTGATAATAATAATGTTAATTTTTTTAAAAATAAGTCAATTAAAAATAACACAACTGATCAAACGTGACGAAAATCATTTATGCTTGACAAATCATTTCCTCAATTCCTATGCAAAACAGGCGCGTGAGGTGGAACCATGGAAGGAAGAAAATATTTCTTGGCAAAATTTGGGTTATCAAACAAGGCAATTCGAGGAAAGTCGGAAAACATTTGCATTTTCCATGGCAAAAAATCCCTTATCAAACACACCTAAGGATCTTACTAGAGTTATAGGATGAAAAATGCAAGAATTGTAGCATTGTTATCCTTGTTAACATTTATTTTATTGGATCAAGATGAAAAACTTATGTTAAATCTATTTATAGATGTTGTGTTATTATTTTTTATCTTTTTGCAGTTTATAAGTTTAATTATAGTTTTTAATTTAATGAAATTTTGAACTCATTTAATTTCAAAAATCCAATTCCCCGAATTTCTTATTTTTCAAATACTTAAAATAATTATAAATCTTGATAAAATATTGGAAATTTTCGAAAATTTTCGAAAGTTCCGAATTTTGGTTTGAAATGAAGTTTGTGTTTTACGAAAATTTTGAAATGGAATTTAGAACAACATTTTGATTCTAAAATTTTTTGAAACGAAACTGGGAACATCTATTTCCAATCTGTTCCCTCCGAAAAATACTCCTACACTTACCTACTGTGGATCTGACTGTAGACCTTGGATTCAAACCAAATGGCAAGTGATTATGTAAAAATATTGTTAGAGTGCAAAATACAAATAACTATAAGTTAGATGAAGATTGAATTACACTATGATTACACCAAGTCAAGCTTCATCCTCGTATCATCTATCATGTATACATTCATCGGAGAGAAGATATTTGACAACTAAAATGATATTTCTAAAATGAGAATAAACAAACATTATAACAATTACAAGGAAATAATACCAAAAAAGATTTATGTCAAAGTAAATTAGTAAATCATTCAACTGACAACATGTTCACGGAAAATATGAAACCACAACAAAATGGTTGAGGAAACATGCACAAGTCGAGAAGAAGAGAATTTTGTATTTGAAATTCTGTTATTACACAATCGAACAAATTTTGAGGTCTAACATGTATCTGTTATTATATAGAAATAGAAATACTAAAAATTTCATTATTTGAAGGTATTAAAAAAATTCTCCAATAGGTGGACACACGGAATTAGGGGTGCAAGTTGGATTGGAAAATCCCGCTAGATTCCGTTTGAATTTTTTCAAAAAAATTTGATTTCGACTGATCCGAAATTCAAAACTTCAGAATTTCGAGATTTTCCGAAAAAAATTGAATTGGAATTGAAATGAGTTTCAAATTTCCAAAAATTTCGAAATTTAGATCCAAAAATTTCCAAGTATTCTGAACATATTCAGATCCAAAAATTCTAATTTTTTTGAATAAATTTCGAAATTTTTTAATATTCGCATCACAATTAATAATATAAAATCTAAGACAATGTTTTGTTAAACAATTAATAATATTAAAATATTATTAACATGATGCTTAGCATATAATTGACGTATAACAATTTTACTCAAAGAGAAAGAGAGAAGCGTTTCAATTTTAGCACAAGATTTAAATTAGGTAAATTGGAGGTAAAAAAAATATTTACATATTAGATATAGTAAAAAGTTCAGATTAAATCAAAAGTTCAAAATGTGTTGTTAGTTGTGATATCATGAAGTTTGTTTTACTCATTCACTGTTTGTGTTATCATCAAATTTTAACTTTAGAGTGTGGTACTGTTTGTTTACTATAAAATAATTTTTTTAAGCAAAAATATTAGATCTACATAGAGTTCTGGGAAAAAAAATGCAAGAATTGTAGTATTGTTATCCTTGTTATTTTTATTATGTTGGATCATGATAGAAAAAATTATAATAAATCTATCTTTACTGATGTTATTTTGTTATCTTTTGTAGTTTGTAACTTTAATTATAATTTTTGACTACTTGAAATTTTAAACTCATTTAATTCATACATTCAATTCCCTGGATTTTTTTATATACTTAAAATTATTATAAATCTTGATAAAATATTAAATATTGGAAATTCTCGAAAATTTTGTAAATTTTCGATTTGGAATGAAGTTTGTGTATTTCGAAAATTTTGGAACGAACTTTGGAACAATATTTTGATTCCGAATTTTTTTAACCGGAACTTGAAACACTTATTTCTAATCCGTTCCGTCCGAAGAACACTCTAAACGAGATTTCTATTTTGTCAGCATATTTTTGAAGCTCCAAAATTCGAGTTGCCTTTTTGTTGGGGGCAACTTGTCACGGTCTTGCAAATCTTCAAGCAACTGAGTGGCTTTAGCGTATCAGAATTCCGCCCCCTTGAGGTTCTACGCTAAGTCAGGCTTATGTTTTCGCTAAGAAAAACAAAGAATACAAGAATTTAAAGAAAACTCTTTTTTAAGACAAGAATATACTTACAACACTTGAAGGCTATATCACTCTCTTCTTCTCTACAAATGTCTCTAACCACCTATTTATATGACAAATATCTACAAATGGATGGCCATGATTTACTTAATCAATGGCCAATATTTACAATCTAGAGAATTCTAGGAAAATCTATACATAAATTCCACTTTCTAGAATATTTTATAGCATTACTTATCAACCTAGATTCTTCTAGAATCTTCCGGATGGGTTGAGGCTTTGTTGAATTTAGAACCTCCTGTACTCTTCTAGGACACTCCACCCCTTTCTAGAATGTTTTGTCCCATTCTAGAATATTCCACTCTTCTAGAACATTTTGCATATTTCTAGAACATTCCTTACCCACGCAACATGCTTACATTTCATAACTTCTTTCAATATGCGAGATACATCTTTCAAAGCTCGACCATGAATCTTTCCAGATCGTTTGTTAAAAAAATTCGGTGCCTAGAATTATTTTTAGGCTCTGTTTGTTTTTTTAAAAAAAAAGTTTGTTTAAAAACAAAGAATGCGAAATTTTTGAGATAAAATATGTAGTCGAAAATTGAAAAGAGAAAATGTGTAGTTAAAAAGTAATTTGAAAAAATGTATTATTTAAAATATGTTTTAAAATAGTTTACCGAACCGAAGCTTAATTTTTTTGAAAAGACAACTGGGTCTCGACACTGAAGAGTTTGAATCCAAATTTTCATTTTTTTCAACTTCTTGTCAAAGGAATTAGATAGCAACCATCATTTTGTATGGAGTAATTTTAGGAAAATATTTTAATTGACATTTTTAAGTGACATTGTGACGCGGCACATATGTTGAGTGGTGTAAATAACTATTTCACCACTTATTTTTCACCACCCAATATATGTGCATTATGTAAAAATGTCACTTAAAAATAAATGTCAATTAAAAATTACTCTTTTGTATGGTAAAATTATCGAAATGCCCTTCTCAATAAGAAAATGAAATGTTAAAAGGGGAATCACGCCCTAATATGATAAAATAGAGCTTTTACGGCGTGCAAAAATCCACGCCATAAATAACCTTGCTCATACTTTTTACAGCGTGCAAAGATGAATGTCGTAAAAGGTGTTGTATATACCTTAATTAGTGGCGTGCATCTGTATTGCAAGATTATTTATGGCGTGCATTTTTGCACGCCATAAATAGTCTATCAACACTTTTTTATGGTGTGCAAAAATGCACATCGTAAAAGGTCTTGCAAAAAAATATACTAAATGGTGAACTTTTATGGCTTGCAATTTATACACGTCGTAAAAGGTCACTTTTGTTGTAGTGATATAATTAATTCCCTATTTGAACCTCATTTTTTAAAATAGATTTTGTAAAAAATAATTTTTTGGTAAAATGTATTATTAGAGAAAATTTTAGTTAGTTTAAATTTAAATTTTATTTGTTAATTTCAGATTTTGAATAGTTAGGGTTTTAATTGAATACTTTTGTGAATTTTAATGTGCCCATTGTCCAATAGGCAACTAATTCTAGTTAACACAGTCGTTGTTTAGTAGCACTAACTGGGAATTTTTACGGCACGACTTTTTACAGCATGCAGATGTACGCCGTAAAACACTTTTTACGGCTTGCAATGCACGCCTTATAATTTGTGGATGTGTAAGTAATGAATGTTGATTATAAACTCGAAGATTCAAACTTAACCTCTATTTAGTTTATAAATTGAAAAGGCACGAATAACATAAAACCGCATAAATGTGCCCCAGTGCCATGTGATGGGACCTAATCCAATGATAAGAATCGATCAAGAACGCATTGAATTCGACAAAATATCGAGAGAATGATCAAATAAATAGGAACAAACCGATATGCAATTTAAGGCAGGAGCCAGGAGTAACACATAAGAGCCCAACTATAAGGAAAATAAATGAAATTGTAGCGAAGTCACTAAAATGGAAATTGTGATGACATTGCTCCATAAATTCATATGCCGAATATTCATATTCATATGCATCATCATTGTGACTTTTGTTTCAACTTAGATATAAAATCATTAATATTTGTATCAGAAGTACCACCCTCAGATACTGCCTCTATAGCCAAATCCTTCCATTTACTAGCAGATTTCTTCATTTCCTTTCCCTTTTCCCCCTCCATTACTTCCCTTAAACAACCCTCAATTTCTTCTCTCCCAACAATCCCATTTTCATCAACTTTCACCCTTAATCCCACATTCCAAACATCCTCCACAAGCTTAGCATCCGTCGTTTGATCTGTCCATTGTGGCATAACCACCATTGGCACCCCCATACTCAATGCTTCAATAGTCGAGTTCCATCCACCGTGCGAAAAAAAACACCCCAACGCTTCGTTCGACAACGCTTTTAGCTGTGGACTCCAAGTAACAAACAAACTCTTATCGTCGTGGCGGACAAAATTTTTAGGGAGTTTTTCTTGTTCAGAAGCCTTAGCTGCCCATAAGAAGTGGAAATTGCTGTTTTTTAAGCCCATTGCAATTTCTTCTATTTGCTTTTCTGAGAGAGAGACCATGCTACCAAATGCTACGTAAACGACGGATCCTGCCGGCTTAGTGTTGAGCCAATTAATGCAGTTCGATGCAAGATCTAATTCGAAGAGGTTGAGTTCATAACTGTTGTCATTTTCGACTCGATTGTCCAAATAGAAAGATGGGATTGTTGGTCCTATTGTTACCATCGGACACACTTCTTTCATTGCATCAATCACCTGCCAAAACGAAACGCTTGTTATTTAGACGGTTTAACAAATTAAGCAACGGAAAAAAGGATTTCGGGGCATGTTCCGTGTTCAGTACTATAATTCATTTTAGAGCATCTTCAATACTAGACATCTTTCAAAATGATGATGTGACGAGAGAGAGAAAATGTGAGGAGAGAGAGTAGACAGAGAAAAGAGAAGGGAAAATAGATATGAGAGAGAGAAACAAAAATATAGTATTCATTGTGAAATGTGTCTAGCAAACTGTCTAAAGACAGTCCGTTGGACATCTTTCTATAACTAATGCTGCTACCCCTCCATCACATCACCAAGTCAGGTGGACATTCAAAATAAAAGTAAGTGTGTGTTTGATATTTTTTAAAAAGAAGTTTTTCTGAAATGAATAGTAATTTTAGGAGAATTGATTGTTGAGATTTGATTAAAAAATCAAATATTGTAAGCTTGAATTATAATTGATGATTGAAATTGAAAACTGTAGAAAAAAGGAAAAAATTTAAACAATACCAAACAAAGGCTAAAATAAAGGTCAGCATTGCAGATGCTCTTCTTAAACGAGTCATAAAAATGAATTAATTGTTATAAATTATTAGAAATTATTAAGAAATTCCTTTGTAGATCTCTACCTAATTTCTTACCTAACTCCCACCTAATTAATATTGTAAAGAATTATTGTGAATGACTTTATCTTCCTATAAATAGAGGCATTCATTGTTGTATTTCACACACCTAATGGAATGAGAATTCTCCTCTTTATTCTCTCCATCTCTTCATCTCTAATTCTTGTTTAGATTTTGATAGTTTTATAACACGTTATCAGCACGAGTCTCTAGCCAATTGAGTAATACGACGGGAGTATGCTCTACAGTTGCATCTAAATGATGAACTTCTGTATCAGAAACCAGATTATTATTAATCAACGTTTCATATTTCAAATCTAGTGTTTTTGGTATTAGAAAATCATTTATACATCATAGATTAGAAAATCAATTCCAAGTCCATAGAAAAAATTGGAGAAATTGTGTAACCCGAAACTTTCAAAGCAAATTCACGCACCGTAACGGATTGGACTATTATGAATACCTTGACTGAAAGATATGATTCACTCACTCATGAAAGGTAATTATTTCATTACGTTGATACCGCCTATATGGTCGGTTTAATTATTTCATTATGTTGATACCGCCTATATGGTCGGTTTAATTATTTCATTATGTTGACATCGCCTATATGGTCGGTTTAATTATTTTATTATGTTGACACCGCCTATATGGTCGGTTTATCAATTGAATACATATAAACACCTCAATTGTTGGTTAATTCTAACATATTAGAGGATTGTTGTCAACATATATACGTGGTGGTATAACCCCAGTATCATTATTGTTAATATATATATACAATATTATTTTTAATATATACTTGGTGGTATAACCCCAGTATTATTATTGTTAATATATATACAATATTATTGTTAATATATACTTGGTGGTATAACCCTAGTATTATTATTGTTAATAAAATATTGTTATTTAATACTTCATTAAATGATACCAGAAGTTATCACTACTAAAGATAGATAATATTTCATCAAATGATACCAGAAGTTATCACTACCAAAAAGTTGGTAAATGTTGATAAAAATATTTTATCCAATGGTACCAGAAGTTACCAATATCTGAATTTGAATGGGTGGATGAAAATTATTCAACAAGAGAATGTTGATGTATGATAAAATAATATCACATGATAGCACGGACATAGCTAATGTGAAAATAATCTCATCAGTATTATGAGATGAATATTAGATGATAAGTGTCTGGAAAAGTTCTTGCACGAGCACTTATGTATTCCAGAAGAAGTACATATTTACTCCAGAAGAAGTAAAAATTATCATCTAAATATACTGAAATGATATTATTATTGCTCCTGAATAAGCATAAAACGAGTCATACATGCAAAACGAAAAAGGGGAAAAACATTTATAATCCTCAAAATAAGAGATGTGTTTCGGGAGTAGCCGTATCCTACCACCTCTGACATTTTGAGGAAATAAAGAAAAAGGTGTGTCTCAAGAGTAAGAAATACTCCATACTCTACCACCTTAAATCTTTGAGGTACACAAGATTAAAACACTGATAAAATCCTAGAAATTTATGGTGTGTCTCAAGAGTGAGAATACTCCGTACTCTACCACCACCTATTCTAGAGTTCACAAAGATAAATTTACATTAACCGGACTCCATTTTCGCTTGATTCCCCTTCCTTGCGACCAATCTATCTTTACTCCTGCTGGATCTTGTATTGGAATATATGATTGCAATTTATCCAGCAGTTCCTCGATAGTAGGAGCAGAAATAAGGATTCTCCTAGAAAATGGAGATATGAATCCCTGTTCCACAGCATAATCAAGAAATGTTAGCAAACCATCAAAGAAATTGTTTACATTTAAAAGCCCTATAGGCTTAGTATGGAGATCTAGTTGAGCCCATGAAGTAATATTAAAGATTTCTTCTAAAGTACCAAAACCTCCAGGTAGGGCTATGAAGGCATCAGAACCATATAACATGCAAGTTATGCGTTCATGGATAGATAAGGTTTGTACTTCATGCCCTCGTGTTTTGCCTGCAATATCAGCTAAAGGAGTAGGTATAACACCTATCACTCTTGCTTTCTCTACTAGAGCGGATTGTGAAACACAACCCATCAATCCACTGCTACCTCCTCCATACACGAGAGTGATACCTTTCTCTCCCAATTTCTTTCCTAAATCCACGGCTGCTTCTAGATACCCAAAACCTTTTCCCACTTTTGATCCACAAAATACACAGATAGTTTTGATCTGTCGAAATTTTGGTCCTTCCATTTTTGAAAGTAAAGAAGGAAAAACTTATGGGAAAATGTTATTTTGGGATGCATGAACTATGAAAAATGTTTGGCTATTTAAAACCGAAAAGCTTCACTATTTACTGGTCGTTTTTCGAAAAAGTGAAGATTTACTTTTGACAAAATCATCCTACTCACCTTTCGGCGATTTAATATTTTTAACCAGCCTTTATCAAAACTCGTGAAAAGAAACAGAAAAATATTTTATATGTGCATATATATCAAATGATTTACCTTGTATTAATGCTGCATAGCCAAAGCATCATTGTTTATAACAGCCTGGCAAACAGGATCTTTAGCTATTATATTTTTGAGACTATATCTCTCTTTATCGCTGATGAATTTAGCCCATAAAGATAGTAGCTCACGCTGCACATACCCACTAGGGTGCGTCTCAAGAGTCAATCGAATATCATCCAATGACTCCTTACTCAGTCCACCCTTAATGAAGTCTATCTTATCATCTCGATTTATGGATGAATATCCTATTGATTTACAACGGGTATCACATGTCCATCGAGCACATTTGTAGCAACTATTTAATCTTTTTGCTCTTCGCTTCTTTGCAAAAGTACTCTTACCTAAGCCAGGCTTGTGCTTAGAAAATGAATCTGGTAATTCACCAGCTAATCGAACTTTTGCTTCGATCAACCAGCGAACATCTTCTGGCATGCCATGATCCATCAGCAACCTCAATCTTTCGAGCCTAATTCGATAAATTTTTCTCAAATCATTTACTGGAAGATTGGAATAATATTTGCGAATATTTGAAAGTATGATATCCATTTTTGATGGATCTAGCCTTCTTCCCAAGTCATCTATTTAAAAGCATTATTCAACGCGTAAAAGAGCGGTGGCTCCGCGTGTCAGTGATATGGATTCCATCAAGAAATAATGGAATAAATTATTGAAAAGGTGAGATAATGTGTCATTACCTTTTTCGATATAAGGGAAGATTTGGCGACAAGATTGAGATTATGAGATATTTCCTTGGATATTGTACCTGATTTTTCGGTATACTAAAAGTAATAAAGGTATACTGATTTAAACTGTACAGAAATACGTACTGATGAAATAAATGTTGTATTGAACCAGAAGTTCATACATATGTATAAGTGAAATATCTTGCTAAACCAGAAGTTCATACGTACAAGTGAATTACGTATATAGTATGAACCAGAAGCTCATAAATAAAATATACATTATATTGAACCAGAAGTTCATACGTACAAGTGAAATATGTATATAGTATGAACCAGAAGCTCATAAATGAAATATACATTGTATTGAACCAGAAGTTTAGCGATATTGTTTTGAATCAAATATTCATACATAGAAATGAAATAAAACCGTATTGAACCAGAAGTTCTATAATAAACGGTTAGATTATCAAAGGTTTCAAATTATTTTCTATGAGAATAACTTATTCAGAAATTGTTTATCATACAACAATATTCTATGTCAAACAGGGATTAGCTCAAGAAGCTTTATGATTTGTAAAAGTGCGATATGTATACAATCCACCAAAAGCGCACTTAGATATATGATTGAGATTATATCTCTAAAAGAATGACATGTGTTATGGCATTTTAGCCGATTAATAATGTTTGAGAACATTATGGGGAAAACACGCCTGAAGCGTAATTATGCCTGAAGCATAATAACTATCGATTCCAAATAAAATAAATATCTCTTGAATGATTGAAATGATCCCTTTGAGACTAAATACTCTTGGTGAGTAAAAGGGACATAGTTAATAAGAGATTTATGTACTTGATCTCTATATGTTATATTGAGATGAATTGAAATGGAATCTATGAATAAGTCGACTGCATACCCTCTTATGAAAATGAGGTTGATGAAATTATAATACTTTGGCCAAGTATATAACCCCAATGTAGGGATTATTGTTCAAGGACCTGAAGTCCAAATGATTATTGTTCAAGGACCTGAAGTCCAAATGCTTAAATGTGTAAAACCAGTAATTATATGTACAAATGAAAAATATTTCACAGTCGTAAAGGACGACTCGTTGCGCGCGAAATTTTTCATAGAACTGGCATGACATATGGTGGATAGACTATAGTCTAAATCACTAGCTTGAGCTCCTTGATATACCAATGAGTGAGATCAAAATGTATGATTCTCATCTCGGTACTTTGGGAGTATTCTTTGATGTACCAGTTGATCGCGGTACGTTGGGATTTCAAGTAAAATGATTGTAGATTATATGTCAAAATTGATATCTATTTCAATGATTGATTATGCTCCTGCAAATTAGAAATTGCAGTTTATAAAGTGCAAGAACATACATGTATAAATCATTGAAATATTCAATATGCCCAGATTAGTATCACTATAGAATGATACAAATGACTCCATGATATAATATGTTGAAAGTAAAATTGGAGTGTAACATTTATGACATCTGGGAAATTGATTATTCACTAGAAGTGAATATGAAAATGAATATATTTAATTATTCACCAGAAGTGAATTCTAGATTTTATTATTCACCAGAAGTGAATTCTAGATTTGATTATTCATCAAAAGTGAATTCTAAATTTGATTATTCACCAGAAGTGAAAAATGCAATATTTGATTATTCACCGAAGTGAAAGATGCAATCAATAAATTAGTACAACATTGCTTAATATAGCATGTTATGACATCATAAATGAGCTATGAACAAAGCTCATCATGAATGATATGTTTGATGAAAAGATACGAGATTGCATCAATATACTTGTGATATTCCATGAAAGGAATAAATACGCGTTGCACTCTTTTTCCCTTAGCTGAGGTTTTGTCCCACAGGGTTTTCCTAGCAAGGTTTTTAATGAGGCAACAGTTGAGGCGTATTGATGAAAATTAATGAGAATACTGCACTCTTTTTCCCTTCGCTGAGGTTTTGTCCCACAGGGTTTTCCTAGCAAGGTTTTTGAGGCATCATCATAGCTATCAACAAGCTATAATTCAGCAACACATTGTTATACTGGAATGATATCAACAAATGAAGAAAATCATACACATCTTATGAAGAATGTTATGATATCGGCTACACACAGGAAGATTTTCATATATATTCCAGAAGAAAGATGATATCATTATTCAAAAGGTTCATGAATACTTGATTGCACACTTCAGGGGGAGAATCATGCTGTCATGCTGTACTCTTTTTCCTTCGTCCAGGTTTTGTCCCACAGGATTTTCCTGACAAGGTTTTAACGAGGCAGCGGCTGTACTCTTTTTCCTTCGTTCAGATTTTGTCCCATTGGGTTTTACTGACAAGGTTTTAACGAGGCAGCACTAAAGCACTAAAACACTGAAGCAGCGAAGCACTTCAGATTTCAGTACATGATTTGTACTACTTATCATTGATGTCATTTTGGATATTAGACTCAATGATTAATGATGGCCAACATCAGGGGGAGCAGCTGTACTCTTTTTTCCTTTGCTCAAGTTTTATCCCACTGGGTTTTCTTAGCAAGGTTTTAACGAGGAAGACAATTGAGCAATAAGTCATTCAAGGGGGAGTGTTATAAATTATTAGAAATTATTAAGAAATTCCTTTGTAGATCTCTACCTAATTTCTTACCTAACTCCCACCTAATTAATATTGTAAAGAATTATTGTGAATGACTTTATCTTCCTATAAATAGAGGCATTCATTGTTGTATTTCACACACCTAATGGAATGAGAATTCTCCTCTTTATTCTCTCCATCTCTTCATCTCTAATTCTTGTTTAGATTTTGATAGTTTTATAACATTAATAACTATTCTTGGAATAATAACTTTACTTTTTCCTCTAACTTGTAGTACGAATTAACAAGCACAAAATCAGCCTTGTCAACATTTGAAAATTGATTCAACACCATCTTGAAGTAACTTGGATAAGATCCATATACATAAATGAACGACGGCATATCAGGCAGATGAAGGGGCGGAAGTCCGGGAATCTCGACCGGTAGTGTCGAAACAGGCAGCGTCAACAACCCATGATGTGCATAATAGTACACATAATTAACAGCACAAGCCTGTGTGAAGAAACAGGCTCCAAGAATGCCAAACTCTTTGGCCACGTCCAAAGCCCAAGGCAAAAATGAATCATATATAATACAATCAATTGGATGGTTTGACTTTTGGTACTTTTGAATGAGTTCTGCCACTGTTTTGGAGCCTGTTTTTTCGAGACGCACCAGATAGTCGTTGACGTCACCGGCTTGCACGAAACCGCCTTCGTCGTAACCATCGGAAAACGTGTCGATAGCGACCGTGTCGGATTTCGGGCAGGTGGATTTGGAAATATAGTTGGTGATGGCTAAAGTGGCTTTTGCTCCTTTGGAGACTAATCTCTTGCAGAATTGGCACATGGGATTTATATGGCCTTGGCTTGGATAAGGTAGTGCCAGAACATGAGCTCCATAGGCCTTGCTTTGCTTCTCCATTGTCTATTGCAGGCTTTGAACTCTATGTAAAGGCTTGTATATCTTTATTTATAAATATTTATCTATACATAAATATTCATACAGAATTGGTGGTGATTATTACGTGTTAATCACACATTTTGGACTTAGAATAATTATTATTGTGGCTTTCATGCTTCGCCTGTTAAAGTTGGTCAACTTTGGCGTTCTCGATAAGAAACAAATGCTACACAAATATTGGGGTTTGAATTTTGAGCACTGTATTTGTCTTGATTTCTGATTAACGACAAAGATTACGTAAAACTTCTAATGTTTGTTCCACTTTAAATTTTTATATTTTTTCTACAATATTCAATCTCAACCACCCACTAAAAATCAATCCCATAATATTTAACTTTTCAACAAAATCTCAATCATCAATTCTTTTAAAAATCACTATTTATTTCAAAAAAATCTATATACTATATAAAAGTAAGTAAGTCTGGCCCAAATTCCCGCCGAGATTTCCCGCCTAAAGATCAACTCCATGAAAAAAAAATTAATTATTTTTATCTGCTGGGTACAAAATCCAGCCTAGATTTCCCGCCTAAAAGTATTTTATCAAATGAAAAAATTGATAGATTAATAGATATATAGTACTTTTATATTCAGAGAAGATCCCGCCCCAAATCTATAGATAGTCAATTTCTGTGATAAGGTGGTCCCCATAGCCCTAAGCCAGCCAAAAAGTACTATATATCTATTAATCTATCAATTTTTATATAGTATATAGATATATAGATAGTACTTTTATATTCAGAGAAGATCCCGCCCCAAATCTATATATAGTCAATTTCTGTGATAAGGTGGTCCTCATAGCCCTAAGTCAGCCAAAAAGTAATCAATTTTTCTAATCTATATCTATCTATTTTTCTATTTATTTAATATATAATAGGAGGAGTGTTGGATTTGTTTTCCCGCCTACGATTTCCTGCCTAGATCATGAATTAATTAATTAAAAAAAAATTCTTAAACCATTATCCAGATTCCCGCCCCAAAATTTTGGTGCAACATGAATTCAAATTCAAATTTCAAGTTTTTGCCAATATATTTTTTTTTTTTTTTTGTGAAAACCAATAAAGCTGAGAACCATTTCCCCATAAGACTGATGAAAAATGCGTACAAAAAACAGATGATTGGAAAAAGAGCCCAAATACACAGACCCATTACCCAGCCTCTGGTTAATAGATCTCTCTGAGCGTGATATTTTCCCCTTCGCAATCGACACCGCTCCTGGACGACGATGCTTAGCCATGGCAACACCGGCCCAACGCATACCATCGCATCAGCTTCTTCCATGGGGTGCGTCCACACAGCGGCTCCCAACTGCGCCTCGAACTTTCGTATTCTGGGACGATCTACTCCAGATTCTCACCGGTTTTGATCTTATCACACCACACCACACTGCACTGCCTCATCGCTGTCACCAATATGGATTTACATATTCCATTTGCTGAATTTTCATCTTGTCAGGGGAGTTACTTTTTTATCCACATCCGATTATTGTTCTCATCATCGATTGACGATTGTGCTTATTATTTATTTAATTTCAAAATTTTTTAATTAACGTCATTCACGTCAAACATCTTGATATTACTCTGCATTTTTTAGTTTTTCCATACAAACTTTTTGATTCCAGTACAGAGGAATGCCATCGGAGGAGGCCAAAATTCTTGCTCTATGTTCATCGGAGGAGGCCAAAATTCCAGTACAGAGGAATGCCATCGGAGGAGGCAAATTTTATCACTGGGTCTTTTTTTAATCTTTTCTCTTTTATTTTCTAACCATTTTATTGATTTCACTGGACAGATTGAATTTCAGAAAGTTTTGATTCATGCTTTGCTTATATTCACCAAGAATGTGGAGCACTAAGGACTGGTAAAGTTTGACTTCAATTTTAAATTATAATTATTTTAAAAACTCTCAGTTTTCTCTCATTTAGTTTATTTTTGGATGGGAAATGAAATTCGATCCAATGACTCCTGTTGGGTTAACTTCTATTTAGTGTTCAGTTTTACATAAAAGAATAATGCTTAATTTTCACTGCTTTGAATCTTAGAACATATATGTTTACAGACTACAGTTACTGCTTCTTAAAGAAGAATATGCCATAAATAAAATCTGTAATTATGTTGCTGCTGAAGAAGAATATGCCATATTCTTTGCTTGGAAATATGGTTAAGGTGAAAGAGAATTCAAATATTAATATTATTTTTCAATTCAAATAAATGAGAAATGAGTTTTAAGGTGGAGTGTCTTGATCTATTGCAAATATGAATGTTATCGCAGTTGAACCCTTAATAGCATCAGCTCTTTGTGATGGAAATTACCTAATAGAAAAATCATTTGGTGGCGTTTTATTCTCTATATCTGAACATTATTTTCAGGGGTTAGACTTGAGGCTTAATCGTTCAGTGGAAAGTGGAAGACCTTTTCTGAGGGTCCTCAGATCATTTGGAAGCTTAGCAGTGTTAAATAAACAACAAAAGGGTAAATTTTCTTCAAGTATGAGCTCTAGATGTTTACTATTCTTTCCTTGCTGATGAGTGCAGATGGGAATTATGTGAATGTAATAGGCTGACATTTATGGATTTTTTATGTTGAAAATCATTTTGTCAGGAGGAAGAGCCTGGGAAGGAATTAGAGTAAGAAATTGGCCAGTCATTTAGGAATGATAAGTGAAACGGAAGATAGGAACAATGCTCTACCTTTTAGTAAATCATCTCCAAGCTCCACCTTCACTGAAGCCAGTAAGCCCAACCTCAGAGGTCATTCAATTCAATAGCCGCATCAAAACTGAAAAAAGGCGTTGGGGTTGAGATCCGGCTCGAAGCTAGATCCAATGGTGGCATCCTTTGATATGTACCAATCGATTGGTAAGACCAACAGGTTATCAATTTCAATGTTCTCTTTAGCGTAAGTTTTACAATTTTTTTCTTCCCAACTTTAACCTCCATTTTGTATACAAAGTTTTTTCCTTCCATCTATGCCCATTTTTAGTAATCAAAAGCTGAATACCTAGGCTTGATGGAGCTGAATATTGGCGACGAGAAGCCGACGAAGATCCTAACCAGCTGAAGAAAGAAGGCGGATGGGAATACACAGTGAAAGAATCGGTAATATATGAACCGATTTTTATTGTAGTGACTTTGCTTTCTTTTTTTTTCCTGTTTGAATTTGATGGGTTTGATTTGAAGGTATAGGAGGAAGAAAAAATTGGGGAAGAAGAGAGGGATTTGGCGTATTTGTTCGTGGTTTTCCTAGAAGAACAAATACCTTACCAATACCATGAGTCATGCAGTAGGAGGTATTGTTTCCTCATTTACTTCTTCCTTTTGTTTATTAATTCAAAAGTATAAGCTTTATGTTAATTAGTTATTGTGAGATGAATTCGAGTGGGGTTTTGATTCGTGGTTTTCCTGGTGATGAAGGATGTGCTAAATTAATTGTTGATGGCTAATAATTTAAGGATCTTTTGATTTATTGGATGGTTCTTGGGTGCCAAGAAAGCTGGTAACATCACAACCAAATGCTACGGGTATTTGGCTGACTGCTGTGGTTGGAGAAGCCATCAAAGGATGGTGATATCAAAATGGTATTCACCTTATTCCCTGGTGTGAGGTTAACAAAATGGTATTCACCTTATTCTCAGAAGGAAAGAACCAAGGTATTCACCTTATTCTTGTGAAATTTGAAAATGATGCTTCTATTGTAGTAAGATCGTTCCTTTCTAACTAGATCTAAAATTGTGTAATTTTGTGGAGTGGAGGGGATATAAAGTTGTCTATAAAAGGTGTTGTGTCATCTATATTTACTTTAAATTTCATTTCTGTCAATTGTATTTTTTTCAACAGCATATGTTTTCTTTTCCTGCTTTCCTCTCAATAATGGAGTAATAAAGTAATCTTTCTCTGCTTTTCCGGTACTAATACAGCTATGCCAACCTTTATTTCTGTATTTGTATTAACCAGGATGATAATGAGTTGGAGGTCCTTGAAATTATCCACCATTTTGTTGAGATACTTGACTGCTACTTTGGGAGTGTGAGTCATGAAATAATGTGAAGCCATTACAAGGTAGGGATTGGTTTGAATCATGTTTGTATACTAAGATGAATCTTCTTCTTCTTTGTTAAATTAGTGTTGAGCTGGACTTGATCTTTAATTTCCATAAGGTAAATAGTCTGACGCTAGATTACTATATTTAAATTTTGAAAAAAAAAAAAAAACTTGTGTCCATGTCTTTTCAAGGAGTAAAATTGGAGTGCCATTGTATAGAAAGGAAAGATGATGGTTATTTTTAAGTGTTATGAAATTGAATTGAGTGTTTCCATGCTTCCTCTTGGCTAATGGAGTGACAATAATGTCATTATTGATTTCCATAATTCTTTTTTGGGCCATAGATCCATTAGCCAGATTCTTTGTTTTACGAATATGAACTTCCAGCTGGAAAATTCGGATGCATCCAGGTTTGCCCTGTTCTAATAATACAAATCCAGATGAGTGGTTACCAACTAAATATGACAATTAACACAATGCAGCCAAGAAGTATTTTTTAAGTTGAGAAGTATTTTTTATAAGTTGATTTCACATGTATTATTGATGTATAAATCATATATTGTATCAACTGATAGGAGTCTTGCAATGAAGCAGATTTGTAGGCAAGGTAGCATGTACTGCAGTACTGGGAAATCTCTCTAGATTTATTATGATTGCATGGCTACTGATGAGTCTTCTTCTCCTTTAGTTGTCGAGGTGAGTCACTGGATCAAAATCTGTTATTCAGCTTTACTTTCATAACTTTAAAATATTTACTTTTCTGCTTTTCTCTGAGTTATGCTTAATCTTTTATTGTCTTCTTGGTTTATTATTTTAGTTTGAAAAGTATAACTTCTTACTTTCAATTATTATGTAGAAATTTTAAAATTTTTATCATTTCTTTTGATGAGTGACATTTCGAATTATGCAGGGACATCATACACAAACCAGTTGTAAATTTTTTCTTAAATTATTGATTTGCAACTAATGACTCCGAGAGTGGTGGCCTGGATATGATGTCACCTGTTTTAGGTCTATTTTTCTACCTTTGTGAGATTCTTGGCACTTTCTCTATCCATGTTTCTCCATCCATGTTTGTTTTCTGGTAGAAATTATATAATATATTTGAAATGTATTTTGGAAGTTTCAACTTTAATTTGATTGAGATTAGTGTAGTTTGCCTAAAAAGGTTAATATCTATGTTTGGTGTAGAAAATTGTAATAACATATGGGTGGATAGCATGTATTAATAAATACATTGCTTTTGTTCATTATTATTTTGAACCACGAAATTAGAAGTTTATGAACCCAGTTAAATTTTCATTTTTGTTTGAAATGTAAATTTCTCAGGTGAGGAAATGCTATTATTTGCTTGGATTTATATTAAGGGTTTGATTGGGCTATATTTTTTGGGAAAATAGAATTTATAATTGTGATTTTTTGGAGAATGTGGTTAAAAAGTAAGATTTTTTTTTTTGAAGTTCTATAGATTGTTGTAGTCTAAATTTGTACTTCATGTATGCATCTTATTTGGATTTAACTAAAATGTATGAATATAAATTTCATCTTTTTAATACTTATTTTATAATATGAACATTGAAAATTTATTATGCTTTCTCTTGAAATCAATCATAAAAATTGTATTTGCCGTGCATCGCACGGGTAAGAACTAGTTATTTTTAAACAACACCAAACAGACACGGAGTCAATAATTGTTTAAAGTTTGTAATTGTGTGTGATAAAACATGGGATATTTTCTTTTTCGTTTAAATTTTCTCACCTCATTCCTAGGGAAAATATTTGATGGAAAATTGAGTAAAACATGTTTTAAAATGTCGTATCTAGAAGAAAATTTCCATAATTATTTTTTTTTTTTTTTTTTGTAAAATCAAACACAAAAATTGAAAATTAATTTCTTTGATTTAACATTTTTTCATGGAAAATATTCCCTATCAAACATGTGTTTCTCGAGAAACAAAAACAATGTGAATGTAGGCATTTATATTTGGAATGCCTTGATTGTCGATGAACATTAGATACAAATATATGACAAGTGGATTGAAGGATCAATTGATTGTTTGCGCGATGTGCCGATGATGCGATATTCAATTCCCGCAATGACCTAACATTTCAAGTACCAGAGTGCTCTACCACAGTCATCTATGGAGAAAGAAAAATCATCCGTTAGAATTGCGAAAATTGTTGGAATTAAATGGTTTATACGTGTGAATTGGAGCAAGTCTTTGAATGGTGTAATGATTCCTTACAACTCTTAAAGGTTGCGGTTCAACCTAGTTCGGTAAACCCAAAAAAATGATTTATAAATAAATTTATAAATTATACAATTTTTCAAATCACTTTTTAACCACAAATATTTTTTCCTCTCTAATTTTCACCTACTACTTTTTATCCCAAAATTATAAATAAATTATTTATAAATCAAACAATCTTATCAATCATTTCATGATATTATGCAGACCACTAGATCACATCTCAATCTGAAATGGTGAGATATAATGGTCTAGATTGATCTTGCCAAAAGGTACAACAATTGAGAATAGACACATTGAAATGTACAAACTGGACTCATTTCATCCCATTTTTTTCACCTCCCTCTTCTTTTCTATGCAAATACTACGTACTAATAATTTCAAAAATTTTCGAGCCTTCAAAAATCAAAATAGTTCCGGACCCGGTAATGAAAGTACTTCCAAACTCCGATTAAGAGTTATTTCGGCAACTATTATAACACCTAATAATTGGCGTTGTTTGTATTTTTTAGATAGAATTTGTGATTAAAAATTTGAGAGAAAAAAAATATGTATTGTTAAAAGTGATGTTAAAAATTGTGTTAAATATAACACATAGTTGCCGAACTAAAGTGTCTAAAGTCAAGTTTTTTATTATTTTTTGTAAGAAGTGTTCTATCTTTAGAGATGAGTGTTCCCTTTATTTTGCGATGCAAAATATAACCGCAAGTATACGGATCGTGAAAAATTTGGTTACGGATCGTGAAAATAATAAAGTGGACCAAAGAGTCTGAACTATCGTTTCTATGAGGACTGCTACAAAGTACCGAAATATTTTTTGTTCTTATCCTTATTTGAACAAACGAAAGAATTTTGATGTTTTGAACTAAAACTAAGAAAAAGTACTGAAGAATTAAAAATTGCTAAATTATTTTGTATTTTAAAAATGATTGTAAAGTAGTTGGGATTCACGATTTCACCTAACCAATTAAATCAACTCAAATTCCAGTTTTATTTCATAAATATGCATTCGGTCGATTTAAATTTCTCTCTCGAGTTTAAATCAATTCTACCTAAATATATCAATCATTTATTTCTATAGAGGGTCCGAATATTCCTTACTACATACATAGCACACAAGAATTCACACAGGACTGCGATAATAACAAAAGTATATATCTATCTCTTGTTCAATTACCAAATTTATTACCTGGATCTAAGTTATTAACTCACCTCTCGGATTATGAAAATTACTCATTATATCATGAATTATCATGAATTAGTTGTCAATTAACTCATGCATTAAATACAATAATAAATCAATACATGCAACGAATCATTAAAACGAAGAAAATTGGAATTAAAATAATAAAGTTAGGCTGCATCGTTCATCCCAACATGAAGTTTAGTTACACATCATGAATAAAGAACAAAAACAATATAAATTAGTGTTCATTGAAAATAACATAAAGAAAGGAAAGCTTTCAACAGGATTTAATCCTCCACGCGATTTTCAACTCTTGCCCCTTTGCTATGCGTTGATCTCTCAAGAATTGAATGTAAAAATCTGAGTTTAGGTTTGTTCTTAGGTGAGGCAAATGTCTGAAATTTGTACCTCATATGTTGTATATATAGGTATTTGGAAGACCTAGTTGAATAAGGAAGAAAATCAGTTGAAAATCATGCAAAAATCCCAACTCAAGGCCCAACCGGATGCCTACGCAGGCTCGCGGGTCAAATTCTCAATGGCTTGCAAGCAAAATATTTCAGTTCTGACCATTCAACAAGAAGTTGCGCGGGCTCGTGGGCTAAACACGTGCGACCGCACAGTTATAGCTTTCGGTTCAAATTTTCAAGTTTATATTTGTATAAGTTGGTCCTTTTTATCTGCACATAAAGTCATCCACTTTCAATTGGAACATTTTGGTGCCCAAACTTTTGAATCTTCTCAATAAGCTCGTTCCAACTTTCAACTTCTTCAATTAGGTTCTTCTCAGATTTCTTTCATTTAACACCATGTATATTTCCCGGTTGTTGTCATTAACTTCTCAATCGTCCTATTTAGCTCCAAATGTCATCCTTTTGCATTATTTCTATCAATTCCTTTATTCTCATGATTTTGGGATATCTTTTTGCAATGTAAATAAATAAATACAAATTAAAAAGTATTTATTCTAAAACGATAATTTAATGTTCTAATTTAGATATATAAATAAGTGTATAAAATGCACTTATCAATGAGTGTCTTAAAATTTTGTTAGCACTATTACAGTGAGCAAAATCTATTCTTAATGAGATTGCATACCTCGTTTCAGTTTAATCTCCATCTAATTTTTCGTTTTCTTCTTTCTGGCTAGGGAAGGTTGGCTTATTTGGAATTTTATCAAATTTCCACAATGGAAATTAAATTTTAATTATCTATACTCACGTTGAAGTTACATGTGATTTGAGATAAGAAATTGTTATTTTGAAAAATGTCCTTGAACGGTTTTGATTTCCTCTTGCACGATCACTAACAACGCTTCGTAATTCACAACTTATCATAATTGTTCAATTGTCTAGCCACGAACAATAATTCACACAAGATGTAGATATGAAGACAACATCTGCACAAACCGTATAGAGGAGCTAGCAGGTTTTTTACTTTCTAAATTTAGAATATTTACTTAATTCTTAGCAAAATTAGAAATAAAAAAAAATAATATTTTATATATAAACTCAAGACATGACTTTGTCCTGTTATGATAAGACCTCATATATATTTATATTAGGGAAGAATACACAAATCATGTGGTATAATACAATATTTCAAAGATGTAGAAAATAGTTTAAAAATACATACATCGGGTGCTAAATAATATATTTAATTTATTATAAAAATTCACCCCACCCCCACCCCTTCAAATCTGCATGGCTTGTCGTCACCACAGCGACTTGTAGTCACCACCACCACCAACCACGACCACCATTGTCACCATCGTATCATCACCATGATCTTTGACACAATCACCACCACCACCTCCGACGTGCCACCTCCACCACCACCATTGTGATCTGAATATGTGAAGTATGACTTGTGACTTAATGCGTCGACCTGTGATATGAACATTTGAAGTGTGACCTGTGACCTAAAACGTCAAATGTGATCTCAAGATTTGAAGTGTGATATGAGACAAATGCCCACCGAATCATAGCACAACCATTGAAATTGAACCAGTAGCAACCATCACTGGATTAGCTGAACCAACAATCAAGACCCTCTACCAAAAATCTAATTCAGAATCAAGCTAAAAATCTACACCTTCTCCGACTGCAACGGGGGCATCAACAATGGAGCTTCTCTACCAAAACCCAATTGCAACGTCCAAAATTGCAATGGTTGTACACCCCACACATTCTCCGCCTTCTCCAACTCCACTACTGCACCAACAATGGAGCATCTCTACCAAAATCCAATTCAAAATCAACACCTCCTTGCAACGCTGCTGCGATGACACCAAAATCCATATCAAAATCAACTCCAACGAGTGGACTTCTCTTGCCATATCCTTTGGTGCGCCGCTGCTTCTGCTAGAGGAGTGGAGTAGTTTGGTGAGTGAAACTGCTACCTTCCAGAGAGTTCACCGTCCCTCTCTCAATGGATTGTGAAATCGAGCGTAAACATATATGGAAGACACCCAACTCACAATTTTATCAATCATAATCACCAACAAATTAAACATTATTCAAGTCACCCAACCCTAAACCCTAACCCCACCCCCATCAAAAACTCCTAAACCCCGCCACCACCATCATTGCCGGAAACCACCACCTTCGAATCAACAACACCTAACTAACACGGTGCACCATCATCACAACCACACCTCGTAAGAAACTCCACCACTATCATCAAAGAAGAACCATCACATAATCTGTAGTCTTAGCCTTCCATTGTCGCTGCTATCGGCAACAACCACAACCACACCTCAGACGAACCTCCACTGTCATCACCAAAGAACACCATCACATAATATACACCCTTACAACTCCACTGTCGTCATTGAAAAAACATTGTCGGCTGCCTTAATTTTACCACCACCTGTGATGTGATCCAGACCACGGATACAAGCCCGCACAAAGATCCGTTGAAGATCAAAGGAGGACCGATGACTCGATTGCAAGCAAAGAGGGCCAATGAAGCAATGGACAAGTTAGTTCAAGAAACAATGGCCAAAACAATGTTCGTGTCATCAAAAGAAGTAAGTTCCATGTTGGGACCGAGCCAAAACGAAGATTGGATCAACCTCATTCAAGCCGACGAAGAAAATTGCAATTTTTCAAAGGTCACGGCCGTAACATATGGGAGCTCACGGCCGTAACCAACCTACTGTTGAAAACTGTGATTTGAAGAAAATTGGACTTACGGCCGTAACGTATATTTGTTACAGCCATAACGCAGCCTCGGATCAAAAACAAGATTTTTCAGAAATTTGGCTTACGGCCGTAAAAATAGTCTCACGGCCGTAATGTTGGAACAGAAAGGGCCTTACGGCCGTAAAGTGAAGATTCACTGCCGTAATTCATCATACGCGTAAATTAGGATTTTTAATTATTTCCTTAATTTTAGTTATTTGTTTCCTTGTTTAATTAGAACTCTTAAACCTAGTTTTGACCCTATTTATAGGGATGTAAATTTCATTATTCATTACCCAACTTTGATATTATTATTGAGAGGCAATTTGCTTTCATATTCTTATTCTTTATTGAATAAAATCCGAACTTGCGAGTTATTCTTGTTTATTCAAATCTCGGTGAGAATTATTATTCCTTGTGATCAAGAGGTCAATATATCCCAGTGATTGTATTGGTTGCTTGATTCAATTAATTCTAATTGGATCCATAAATCGTGGTTCTTGGCGTTCTTGGGTCGATTTCAATATTTTGTGAGTTGCGTAGCTACAATTGCTACGTGGTTTGCATCATTTGGTATCAGAGCTTAGGTTCCAAAAATCAAGGTTATATCTTTGTTCTTTTCTTGAGTCTTTTTTTTCTTGTTCTTCGTGTTCTTCCAGTTCTTGAGTCTTTAATCCAAAAGGTGTCACAAAAAATTCAATAATCGTTATTTCCTTCGTTTGTTATCCAAATTAAATTTCGTTTGTTTCGTCTTTCTCGAAGTTGAATTTTCGGGAAATCTAAAAAAAAACGAAAATTCTCAGTCCAATTACAATAGCAGTTATTTGATTTCCAAAAAAATATATTCTTGACTCAATCCTAGTTTCCATAAAAGTGTCAAGTTCTATATCAAGTCAAAATCCCATTCTCTAAAGGTCTTCTTCAAGTTTTTCAAACAGTTCATAGAATTCTCACTTTTACCCGATTTGAATCATTCGGGCTTAAACTTGTTTGAGTTCGGGTTCGTTCTTTGAAGCAATTGGGGTGAAAGCAATTTAGTGAAAAAAGGCAGAGAGGTGAGATCAATAGAGGGTAAAAGCCAAATTTGAGTGATACACGAGCGAAATACACGTGAGGCATATAATATTTAGTTTTAGGATGTCTGAACAATCTGCTACTACAAAAAACAACGATCAAGTCAACATGGCGGAAGAGATGGTACAACGGTTTGAGCGGTTGTTTGGGGATGTGATAGGTAGGCTAGAAAGGCTTGAGCAACCTCGGGAAGTGCCTAATGCCCGCAGGCAAGGTGGGCAAGGTCGTAGAGTAGAGGGGATCGATGAGAATGAAGAAGGTAGTGATTTTGACGATGGGGTAATTGTGGATAGAGTAATTAGGCATGGAAGAAGGGATACAGATCTTGGTGGTGATAGGATGGATGGTAGTATGAGCAACATCAAAATGACAATTCCGTCATTCAAGGGTAGGAGTGATCCGGAAGCATACCTAGAATGGGAAAAGAAATGGAATTAATTTTCAATTACTACACTTATTCGGAAGAGAAAAAGGTTAAGGTAGCTGTACTTGAATTCTCCGATTACGCTATTACTTGGTGGGATCAATTGGTGACTTCTAGGAGGAGGAATCGCGAGAGGTCCGTTAGTACTTGGGATGAGTTAAAAGCTATCATGAGAAAGAGATTCGTTCCTAGTCATTACCATCGGGAGCTTCATCAAAAATTACAAAGTCTATACCAATGATCAAAGAGTGTGGAGGATTATCATAAGGAGATGGAGATGTTGATGATTAGAGCCAATGTAGAAGAGGATAGGGAGGCTACGATGGCTCGATTTTTGAATGGGTTGAATAGGGATATAGCTAATGTGGTGGAACTGCAACATTATTTGGAGATGGAAGATATGTTGCACATGGCTATAAAGGTGGAGAAGCAAATAAAGAAAAAGGGAACAACAAAGTATCAATCTGGTTCTAATTCTTCTTGGAAGCCGAAGTGGGATAGTAAAGGAGATGAGACTGTTTCTAAAGGGAAGTTTGAAGCACCAAAGGGGAAATTTGAGGCACCAAAAGGGAAGGAGGAACAAGCTAATAAATCCGTGCCTAAAGAGGAGCCTCAACCATCTAGGAGTAGAGACATTCAATGCTTCAAATGTTTAGGAAGAGGACATGTGGCATCTCAATGTCCTAATAGGCGAGTGATACTTGTGAGGAAGGATGAAGCCATGGAGAGTGATAGTGAGGAAGAGGATTATAGCGATATGCCGGCGTTGGAGGAAGTATGTGATGATGAGGATGTGTTATCCGGGGAGCATGGCGAGTTATTGGTGGCAAGGCGAGCTCTTAGTGCTCAAGTCAACACGGATGATTTGGAACAACAACGGGAGAACATATTCCATACACGATGTCGCATTAATAACAAGGTATGTAGTATGATTATTGATGGTGGTAGTTGCACTAACGTCGCTAGTACTATACTTGTGGAAAAATTAGGATTACCTTTGTTAAAACATCCTAAACCTTATAGGCTTCAATGGTTAAATGATAGTGGAGAAATTAAGGTGAATAGGAGGGTGTTGGTGAGTTTTTCTATTGGTAGCTATGTGGATGATGTTATGTGTGATGTGGTTCCTATGCATGCCGGACACATTTTTTTGGGGAGACCTTGGCAATATGATAGGAAGTTAACGCATGATGGGTATAAAAATAGGTATAACTTTACCAAATGGGGAAAGACCATTACACTTGCACCATTGACACCGTCACAAGTGTATGAAGATCAAATAAAATTGAAAAATGATGAAGAAAAAAGAGTGAAGGAAAATGAGAGAAAGAGAGTTGAGGTCACGACCTCAGAAAAAGGAGAGGAAAAGAGAGTTGGAGACACGACTCCAAAAAAAGGAGAGGCGAGAGAAAAAAGGAGTGTTGGGGTACATACCTCAGAAAAAGGAGAGGGAGCGAAGAGTGCCAGAAAAGAAAGAAAAATGAGTTTCTACGCAAAAAGGAGTGAAATCAAAAAGGCATTCATGGAAGAACAGCCAATGGTTCTTTTGCTATACAAGGAATCATTCCTTGCATTTGATGAAACTAACAAATCCCTCCCTAGTTTGGCTATTTCTTTATTGCAGGAATTTGACGATATATTTCCCGATGACATACCTAGTGGGTTACCACCCATTCGAGGTATTGAACATCAAATTGATTTTGTACCTGGAGAAGTCATTCCGAACCGCCCCGCTTATCGAAGTAACCCTGAGGAGACGAAGGAGCTCCAAAGGCAAGTGGAGGACTTGATGAGCAAAGGGTATATAAGGGAAAGTATGAGTCCTTGTGCCGTTCCCGTGTTACTTGTGCCCAAAAAGGACGGGACTTGGAGAATGTGTGTCGATTGTAGGGCCATCAACAATATAACGGTAAAGTATCGTCATCCTATTCCTAGGTTAGATGATATGTTGAATGAATTGCATGGCTCTAGCATATTTAGTAAAATTGACCTTAAGAGTGGTTATCATCAAATTCGAATGAAAGAAGAAGATGAGTGGAAAACTGCTTTTAAAACTAAGTATAGCCTGTATGAATGGTTAGTAATGCCTTTTGGGCTTACTAATGCACCTAGCACATTTATGCGTTTAATGAATCATGTTTTACGTGTATTTATAGGTAAATTCGTTGTAGTTTACTTCGATGATATCTTGATATATAGTAAAACTTTGAATGAGCATGTGGAGCATGTTAGGTGTGTGCTTGTGATTTTAAGACAAGAGCAACTTTTTGCTAATTTTAAAAAGTGTGATTTTTGTATGGAAAAAGTTGTGTTTCTTGGCTACGTGGTTAGTGCTAAAGGAATAGAAGTAGATGAGGAAAAAATCAAACTTATTAAAGAATGGCCAACACCTAAAAGCATAACTGAGATTAGGAGTTTTCATGGCTTGGCTAGTTTTTATAGGCGCTTTGTTAAAATTTTTAGCACAATTGCCGCACCACTCACAGAAATTGTCAAAAAAAGTGTAGGTTTTAAATGGGGAGTAGAACAGGAACATGCATTTGAAACAATCAAAAATATGTTGTGTGAAGCACCGGTTTTATCACTTCCTAACTTTGACAAGGCTTTTGAGATTGAATGTGATGCCTCAGGGCTAGGCATTGGAGCTGTTTTAATGCAGGCTCAAAGGCCAATCACCTATTTTAGTGAAAAACTAAAAGAGGCTGCACTTAATTACCCCACATATGACAAGGAGTTATACTCACTTGTGCGCGCTTTGGAGACATGGCAACATTACTTGTGGCCACGGGAGTTCGTGATACACACTGATCATGAATCCTTGAAGCATTTGAGGGGTCAAGCTAAGCTGAGTAGGAGACATGCAAGGTGGGTAGAATTCATCGAAACATTTCCCTATGTCATCCGATACAAACAAGGTAAGGAAAATGTGGTGGCAGATGCATTGTCTCGGAGGTACGTTCTTTTAAATTCTTTAAATTCTAAGTTGCTTGGATTTGAATACATTAAGGGTATGTATGTTAGTGATCCGGACTTTTCTAGTATTTATGATTCATGTGGTAAAGGGGCTGTGGATAAATTCTTTAAACATGATGATTATTTATTCCGAGAAAATAAATTGTGTGTCCCTAGGTGTTCAATGAGGGAGTTACTTGTGAGGGAGGCCCATAGTGGAGGTCTAATGGGTCATTTTGGAATTAAAAAGACCATCGAAATCCTAAGTGAACATTTCTATTGGCCTAAGATGAAAATTGATGTGGTTCGGGTTTGTAATAGGTGCATTACTTGTAAGAAGGCTAAATCTAGGATTAAACCCCATGGATTATATATGCCTTTACTCGTACCTAGTGAACCTTGGGTCGATATCTCTATGGATTTTGTTTTGGGATTACCTAGGACTAAGAAGGGAAGATATTCAATTTTTGTTGTAGTAGATCGCTTTAGTAAAATGGCACATTTCATACCATGCCACAAAACTGATGAGGCTACTAACATAGCTGAAATTTTCTTTCGGGAAGTCGTACGCTTACATGGGGTTCCTAAAAGTATTGTCTCGGATAGGGATGTTAAATTCCTTATTCATTTTTGGAGGGTCTTGTGGAACAAATTAGGTACAAAACTACTTTTCTCTACAACTTGTCACCTTCAGACCGATGGACAAACCGAGGTAGTAAATAGGACAATGATTCAATTGTTGCGCACGATAATCAATAAAAATCTGAAAAATTGGGAAGAGTGTTTACCATTTATTGAATTTGCATATAATAGGGCTATACATTCTACTACTTCTTATTCACCATTTGAAATTGTTTATGGTTTTAATCCGCTAACACCATTGGATTTAATTCCTTTACCTGTGAATGAACGTAGTAGTCTAGATGGAAAGAAAAACGTTGAGATGGTTAAAGCACTCCACGATAAGGTGAGGTTGGCGATTGAAAAGAAAAATGAACATTATGCTTCGCAGGCTAACAAAGGAAGAAAGGGCGTCATATTTGAACCCGGTGATTGGGTTTGGGTACATTTGAGAAATGAGCGGTTTCCAGAACAACGCAAGTCAAAGTTACACCCGCGAGGAGATGGCCCATTCCAAGTGATCGAAAGGATCAACAACAATGCCTATAAACTCAATCTTCCTGGTGAGTATAATGTTTCGACGTCATTTAATGTTTCTAATCTATCTCCGTTTGATGCAGGTACAGATTCGAGGTCGAATCCTTTCAAAGAGGGAGGGGATGATGTGATCCAGACCACGGATACAAGCCCGCACAAAGATCCGTTGAAGATTAAAGGAGGACCGATGACTCGATTGCAAGCAAAGAGGGCCAATGAAGCAATGGACAAGTTAGTTCAAGAAACAATGGCCAAAACAATGTTCGTGTCATCAAAAGAAGCAAGTTCCATGTTGGGACCGAGCCCAAACGAAGATTGGATCAACCTCATTCAAGCCGACGAAGAAAATTGAAATTTTTCAAAGGTCACGACCGTAACATATGGGAGCTCACGGCCGTAACCAACCTACTGTTGAAAACTGTGATTTGAAGAAAATTGAACTTACGGCCGTAACGTATATTTGTCACAACCGTAACGCAGCCTCGGATCAAAAACAAAATTTTTCAGAAATTTGGCTTACGGCCGTAAAAATAGTCTCACGGCCGTAATGTTGGAACAGAAAGGGCCTTACGGCCGTAAAGTGAAGATTCACGGCCGTAATTCATCATACGCGTAAAATAGGGTTTTTAATTATTTCCTTAATTTTAGTTATTTGTTTCCTTGTTTAATTAGAACTCTTAAACCTAGTTTTGACCCTATTTATAGGGATGTAAATTTCATTATTCATTACCCAACTTTGATATTATTATTGAGAGGCAATTTGCTTTCATATTCTTATTCTTTATTGAATAAAATCTGAACTTGCGAGTTATTCTTGTTTGTTCAAATCTCGGTGAGAATTATTATTCCTTGTGATCAAGAGGTCAATATATCCCAGTGATTGTATTGGTTGCTTGATTCAATTAATTCTAATTGGATCCATAAATCGTGGTTCTTGGCGTTCTTGGGTCGATTTCAATATTTTGTGGGTTGCGTAGCTACAATTGCTACGTGGTTTGCATCAACCTGCACCACAATCACCATTGCATTTGAACTACAAACATACAAACAATCACTCCTCCGCCACCACACTTCCAACAATCATTACCACCAACAAAGAAATAAACCACAAACACGCCACTCCACGCCACCACCATCTACACACTGGATCGTGCCCGACTGTGATATGCAAGACTTGCTGCGATCTATGCGTAGAAGCACCATGCGTCGCCTACTCCTGTAGTGGGTGTCTCTGTCGTTGTCGCTGCCAAAGAGAGTTGGTTCTGGTGCCATCACCGTCGGAGATAAATGGGTTGGATGTAAAGAGAGAGTGTTTGAAATGAAATAAATTATTATTTGAGTCTTACGTTATTATGAGATATATTGTGACATTCATGTGCATGTGCATTGTGTGGATTTAGAAGAAGTTCTTTATAAATGGTAAAGAAAGAGATAATGATATTAATGTTAGTAGAATCTCCCTACAGGTGTACCGTACTATACTTCGCGTTCCAAGCATGAGGCTCACGACGGTCATTATGGGTATTCGAGGATGGGGTGTTGATTGTCCGCGCGTCGGTACAGGCAGTGTCGAGAGATCTCTTGGTATCCTTGGGACTGTGGATCGGCACCGAGCGTTATATAAATATGTCAGGTCTGATTAATATAATATAATTTCTGGTACAGTGTCTTCAGTCTCGGTGGGCGACGATGGGTACAAACTGTGAAATCTTAAGTCTTGGTGGGTGAAAACGGAACCAAATGCACCGAAAGGTCAATGTTTTCAACTCCGGCCCCAGCCAGGTTGACCAGAAAACCCCGACCCGATCCAAAAATCGAGTTGATTCACATTTAAAACTCAGTCGCGTCTTCAGTCTCGGTGGGCGACGATGGGTACAAATTGTGAAATCTTAAGTCTTGGTGGGTGAAAACGGAACCAAATGCACCGAAAGGCCAATGTTTTCAACTCCGGCCCCAGCCAGGTTGACCAGAAAACCCCGACCCGATCCAAAAATCGGGTTGATTCACATTTAAAACTCAGTCGCGTCAAACCCGATCAAGGACCCGGGTTGACCTGGCCGACCAGGTCCCAAGTTTGATCCGAGTTTTATATATTTTTTATTTTTTTATTTTTTAATATTTTTTAAATATTAATTAATGTCTGGGTTGACCCCGAGTCGACTCCGAGTTAACCCTCTGACCCTTGAACCAGTCTTTTGACCGAGTCAATTACCCGACCAAAGGCACATGTTATCAGCCATGTTGATATTTGAGCTCATATACACTGTAGTTAGATTCGGGCCCAAAATAGAAAATGTGGATAAATTGAGATAACGCGAAAAGAGTGTAGACTGGGAATGAGATTGTGTTGAGAAAAATGAATTGAAACTCATGTGCATGATCATGATCATACATGTTGTTACTCGCTGAGCATTAGTTCTTTTAGTTTTACATTGTAGGCATGACAATGTATGAAAGTTGGTGTCAACTCTCAGATGACAGGACAATTCTGTATTGGCCACTTAATCGTGATTTATGAGTCTGTCACCAGGAAAACCCGAAAAATGTCATATCTTGAATAGTTTTATTTTATGATTAAGTATTTTTAAATACTTAATTTCCCGTTATCTTCTGCTCTCCGATCTCTATTTTCCGTTTTAAGCTAAAGTGCAAATGAGATTTCAAAAATAAATACTTATTTTTATTAAAGTAGAATTATGCTTTAAAAATAAGTGTGAAAATTATATTTAGATCGGGTTGATATAGTATTATTTTATTCGTTTTAAAATTTAAAAATTTGGTGGTAAAATAAAATAAATGAATAAAAATTGGTTATAGATTTGGGGCGTGTCACAGCGTGGCATTAGAGCTTTGGTTTTTCATGATTCTTAACACTACATGGGTACACATGTTCCGCGATCATTTGAATTTACACCAGCCAAGTGAGTTGTTACTTATTGTATGTGAATTTATTGTCCGAAACATGAAATTCCAAGTGGATATTTGCCTTGAAATAATTTGTATGCATTGGTGTTTATTTAATACCGTGAGTTTAACTTGAAATGACAGTTTAACTTAGTAAATTTAGAATGTACAAGATAAAATATAGTAATGAATATTTACAAAGATGATGAGATAAGTGTTGTATTTTGGAGTGAAGTTCGTTGATGAAACAAGATCAACAACTAAAGAATGTGCGTCATTCATAAAATATTTGGAACGGAGATAATCTAGTAAAATGTGTTAAGAGTGATGATATCTAGGATCTTCCATTATTTGATATATCAATTTTTCTATTGCAATAAGTTATATCGAAATATTAGATTAAGTTTAAATTTTAGTTTTCGATCATGATAACAAATTATTTATCGATTTATTTCATTTACTAGCCCAAGATTGACGCGTGTCAAGGAACACGGTTGACAAGAAATGTCATGTGGTATATATGACAATATAATGTGTGTTTGAAACTCAGGAAAAAATTATGGATCCCTTTAATATTGAAAAAGAATTATATTTTTCACTTCATTTTTTAAGAGATTTCTTTTCAAAAAAAATAAATTCTTTAAAAATCTATTCCAAACAAATATTAATTTAATTTATTTAATAATATTTTTTAGATTATACAAACCAATTTATATGTATATTATCTATTTGATCAATAAAATTCTAATGAAAAAAAAAATCTATTAATTTTAGTTAAATAAATATAAAAAAACAAATTTATGAACAGACCCAAAATTATACTTTTGCAAATGTTAAGACTTAATTAAAAAAAATTCTATTTAAAATTAAGAATATATTGTCCATTTAAATAAAAATTACTAGTTTTGTTAATCCTGACAAAAAAAATTAAGGACTTTTACATCAAAATAAAATATTAAGGACCATTTGAGCGATTTTTCAAAACTTTAGGGACTATTAGCGCTAATATTTGGATAGGAAAGTCAACAAAGTGGTATATTGAGTAACTAATTGAAACTTGAGTGACATTTTTTGCAATGATTGAACTTTAGTAACATGTTTGAAATCTAGCTCAAACTTGAGAGGCAAATTATATAATTAACCCTAATCTTTATTATCTACACTATCTTAAAAGTGTGGAATAGTGGGAATCTTTTGATTTCCAATTTTATCCTCACATTTTTTCTTTTTCTCAATAATATCTTTAGTTCATTTGCTAAAACTTATTTCACATTTATTTTAATTCTTATTTCAAAAATATTAATTTATCCACAATTAAATCACAATTGGTTATTCAATTAATATTAGTTTAGCGTTGCTACTTCTTAATTTACTTTTTGAATATTGTCCCATCAAATTTCATTTCTCGTAATAACTCCATTGAACAGTTCAAAGAGTGCATTCAATATATTTTTTTTCTATTTTTAATTTAAACAATTATCTTTTAGCCCTTTGTTGGACAATACTATTTTATTTATGAACACACTTTTTGAACAATTCAAAAAACGTGTTTATGTTTTTAATAATTTTTTCTATTTTTAATTCAAACAATTATATTTTTCATTTTGATAAAAATAAATTTGTTTTTTGAAAGTAGCATGAGTGTGAAACTTTTTATTTTTATACCCACTTAAATTCTTATCACACACATCAACTAATTGATTAGCCTGGTTGGTTATGGTAAAAAATAAAAATAAAAATAAAATTAGATTTTTATCAAAGTCAAATTCAACAATTAATCATAAACGCTTGCTTCATTGGTCCCATAAATTTTTAATCACACATCTAATCAACTTTTTATCAAAGTCTGCTAAAAATTTGATTTTAATATCCATCAAACAGGAGCTATATAAAAAGAAATAAATTTTTTAAATTATTTTCTAATTAAGAATATAAAATAAATAATTTCAAAACTCTTTGAAAAATAAAAAAAAAATCAAAACTAAAATTTTGGTTTAAATTTATATAGTCGCAGTTTGGTGATGATTAGATTTTTAATAGATTTTGATAAAAATTAATAAAATGTGGTTGAAAAGTTGTGTGTCCGATGAAATGTGCGGTTAAAATTAAGAGTGTGTTTGGTATTGTTTAAAATAATTTTTTTTTTTAAATAAATAGTGATTTTTAAGAGTATGGATGATTGAGATTTGGTTGAAAAGTCAAATATTGTAGGCTTGATTTTTAATGAATGATTAAGATTGAGTATTGTAGAAAAAATTTAATGAAAATCAAACAAGGGTTAATTGTTGACTTTGCTTGAATTAAAATCTTATTTTAATTTCTCCCAAATAGTAGCATAATATTATACTTTTTTCATTATAAAAATATGCTCACAAATTAATTTAATTTATCTATGCATATATTTCTTCGCATTTTTTCTCGACTTATCATAACTATTTTAAAAGCAATTATTGATTTGCCTAAATTTATGATATAAGATTACTTTTTAATATATCACAGGCTATTTACTTATTAAGTTGACATTTTAAATAATTTTCTAATATGTATTTCTAAGAACTTGACGAAAGTTTTCAATAAAATATTAATATTTTAGGAATTGAAGACAATTTACCATTTACAATTTTTCTCTAAGAATATCAATTACGTCAACTATTTTAAGAAATATTATTAGAACATAAAAACGTTTAACATTCATCACATACATAAGACGTGCAAAACACGTACTTATTACTAGTCTATATAATAATAAAAACATAGCTGTCACAAAAATCTGCTTCCTGCCTATTTTTACATGGAAATTGATGTATATTGAATCTTGTGATGTATTCCTTCAGGATTTCAGATTTTCCATTTCCTCCATTGATGACTAGCCTCCAATTTTCATATTGGCATAAACATGAGAATTTTTCATCATATAGATTTTTGGCAATATTGTATATAGCCTTAATCCCAAGTGCTAGCTCTTCTATGTTTGATCCATGAATTAGTAACCTTTGGAGAATTTTTATCATTTTCTTTGACATCTATTTGGAAATTAGCTGCTACATATTCAATTGATATTATGTGTTCAACTGGATAATAAAAAACTTCATTATATTCAAGACTTATTGAATAGAATCTTAAATATATTATACGTCATTTGTCAAATTTTGAAACTTCTTTTATGAACATGTCATCAAAATTTTATATTTCAATCGGGCTTTTTCCTGGATAATATATTAAAAAAAAACTATAATCTACTATTATTTTTATGAATGAAGGGTCTCCTCCTTCCACAGCTGTAACTCTGGAGTAAACATTATTTCCCGAAGAGATGAAATATGAGTCGCTGGTTTTTATTTTGTAAAGCAATCTGGACTATTTTAGCATATTCTTCTTCTTTTGAATTTAAAGGAATTATATTATCCTAGTCCATGATGCTGATAGTTTTGGAATCACTTCTGTTTGAATCTGCACGTATTATCACTTTTCTAGTTGATGTTACTGGAATAACATCTTCTTTTGTATAGTTGGTATGTTGTCACATTTGGATCCACTGCTGCTTCCAACTGCACCTGTTTGGTATTGATTTTGAAAACTCATTTATGAACTCTTTGGTATTTTTGTTTCAAACAATATATTTTTTAGTTGTGCTACAATAGCATCAACTTGATTTTTAAGTCCCATGGCTTCTTTTTGTTGCTCAGCAATAATGTTCGACAGTACTTTTATATTTTAGTTGAACATTTCCGAGACTTGTATTGTACCGCTATTTATGTCTTCAACTTCGTCTATGAGGAAATCAGTCCGTTTTGTATATGAAGGATAGATTGATATAGTTCCATAACCTTGGATTTATCCATCAGTAAATTATATATTTCGGCTAAGAAAATCTGCAAGATAATTATTAACTCATTTAATATGAATTATATCAAAATTATAGAATGCTAAATAAGCTTTCCATCTGTGGAGCCTCCTATATATATTGAGGTTCTGGCAATAATTTATTCTTGACTAATCCAGCAATTTGAGAATTGTTAGTTTCAATAATGAGTTTTTTAGATAATAGAAATAATGAGAATTTTTTTATTCCTCTAATAATTGCCAATAATTATTTTTCATGAGTAGTATAATTTATTTCTGCCTGTTTTAAAGTTCCACTAGAATATCTACATATTTCATTCAAATCTGTTTTTAATATTGATGTCAAATATTTATCTGAAGCATCAATGTTAACTACTAGATTATCTTTTTCATCTACTAATCTTAATTTTGGTAGATTTTTACATTCTTCTTTGAGTGATTTAACTATTTCTGTATGTTCTTCACTCCATCCTTTTGTATTTATTTTTCTAAGTAACACTTGAATTTAAGTCTCTTTTTTGAAAGATTTTCAACAAATACTTGTGCATAATTTAAATAACCTCAAAACTTTTTTATTTTAACTTATCTGAGAAATTTTATATTTTTTTAGATATTTGGGTTTATAGTTTTATTCCTCTTTTATTTATTGATTATTGATAATCAAGAAGGTCGATTTTTTATTTTTCTATTATACCTTTCTTTTTAGAAAGAACAATTCCTTCTTTTTTGAATAATTATGAATTGTATTAGATGATTTCTATCTTCTTCTTTATTATTAGAACATATCAATATATCATCTACATATGCAATTAAAAATTCATTAAATATTTTAAATATATTATTAATTTTTTTGATATATTTGTGGTGCATTTTTAAACCGAAAGGCATTACTATCCATTCATATTTATCTGGAGGTGTACTAAATGTTGTATATTGTATACTATGTTCTTTATAACTTTTCCTCTAATTTGTTAAGCATGTTTCATGACCATAAAAGTTGAAGTACTATGGGGTCTATTACTAGGTTTAATAAGTTTTCGTTCTAGCAATTCCTTTATTTGGGTTTTGAATTCTTGTGTATCTTGTATGAGATACATCATTGGCCATATGCAAATAATAACATTTTCTATTAGTTCTATCTTAGCTCTAGGGTGATGTAGTTTCCAAAATAATAATGGATTTTTTTCATAAACTTTTTCTAATTGTTCAATAATTTTTCTATATTAGTTTCTATTACAGCTTTTAGGACTATTTTGTATAGTTTTTTTTTTTTTTTTAAAAAATTTCATTTTGAGTGATTGGTTTTTTCATCAGTTTATCAGAACGCTGGGCTGACTGAACTCTATAAGGTCTAAATTCTTTTGGAAGTTTTAATAAACCTGTACAAGGTATTTGTAACATTATCATGTAATTATTTTATTTGTAATATTGAAATTGTTGTATAAAATTATTTCCTAGTAATATATCGCATTCTAATTTGTCATAATTATATATTTTGTTTACTACTATTTGTTTACTTCCAAGTATTATATTGATTTTATCAGCACTGTTAATTATTTGAGTATTTTCTCCTATTACTCCTATTATTTTTATCTTACTGTTAGTATTTCATGACTTTATTAAGAAACTTTTAAATATTGATATTCATTTCTATAATGGTAACTTGTATATAAACAGCTCATGAAAAACTTATTTGATTATTCATTCAGCTTTTATATATAATATAGTTTAACAATTATGAGTCATATATAATCATTCTCTTTTTATACTATAATCTTCTAATCCATTTAAGAAACTTATTCCTAATAATATATGAGGGTTTATATCCATAATGTTTTATGTAACATTGTACTAAAAGATTAATTCCTCCTATTTTTATGGGTACTTTAACTTCTTGTTCTGTAGTATGTATTTGTCCATCAAAATTTACATAACTATATGGTTTTGTTCTATGAGCTATTAATCATTTATTCTTGTTTGAAGCTTTATGACATTCACTAGCTTACGTATCTATTAATATATTTGATCATTTTACATGCTCTTTTCCATTGAAATGTTCACCTTCTATTTTCATATTTCCAGCATTTCTATGAAATTTTATTTCCATTGTATTACTAGGTTCTCCTAATTGTTTTCTATTAGGTAGTCTGAGATTTTTTTATCTCTTTATTAATCTTCCATCTTTGAATGTTATTTTATTATCATGGTATTTTTCATCTCTTAATTCTATTATTTCTGATTTATTTTTTATTATGCTAAGTTTATAATCCCTTGGGACTAAATTTATCTGTTTATTTGGTTCCATAATTTTACTAATGTATTTACATTCTTTATGAACTTCTATATATGATTTTTTAGAGTAAACATTAGAATTAGTAAATGTGTATAATGATCTATATTTTATAGTAATTTGATCTCCTGGTTGCATTATATAATTTCTTTGTTGTTTGAAATGTAAACGTAAAACTTCATTAAAGTTTTTATCTTTTAATGAAACACAATATTTTGGGTAACAGGTAAATATTAGTTTCTGATTTGCTAAATTTCCTTCTATAGTTCCTAAATAACTATCTTTCAAATTTATTATTCTTTCATCGTGTAAATTTACACTTAAAGGTGAGTCGATCCATTCTCTAAATAAAGATTTAAACATTGTTTGTATTCCTACTAAATAAATATATTGCATTTTTTTACTTTGTCTTTCATTAATCTTTGTTAATAACACTTCAACTGTATTTTTTGTTAAAATGTTTAATTTACGTGTTCCTTGAGTTAGTCTAACATCTATGGCTTTTTCAATTTTATAATATTCGTTTATTGCTATCATTTCTCTTTTCCATATTCTATCTAAGACTTCCCGTTTTCCTATTTTCAAATTTAAGGATAATTTTTGTATTTTCTTAAACTCGTTACCGTCAAAGGTTACTTTCATTTTAATCCATAATCATTTATTCATTCATATTCTTGTATATCTATATTATTATTGTTTATTTCTTCTATTTCTTTATTCAGCATCTGATCTATTATTTTCTGAATCTGTTTTTTACTTATATAAACTCCTTGATTATAATATTGTTCAATATCAGATATTTCACTAAATTCATTTTCTATTTCTAGATATTCTTATTGTAATATTTTAACTTTTTTTATTACAATCAGGACTTATATGACTTATTTCTCCACAATTTCAACATATGCGTTGACTTTTATCTTTTTTATAAGGTTTATTTTTCTATTGTCTAATTGGATTATATCTCATTTTGTAATATCTTCACATAGATTTTATATATTTTTTCTTAAAATCTCTAAACTTTTTGAACTTTTTATTTTTATATTTTTTCTTAGTACTTCTTCTTTTAGAATTACATCCCCATTGTATAGGTTTTTTCCACATCTTCACAACATATTCTAGTTAATTTTCCTGATTTTTTCAATAATTGTCTTTGTTGCATATATATGCAAATCTTTCAAGTAGAAATTTTATTTTTTATCCTAAAGTTCTAGGTATTTCAAGGTTGTCTTTAAAAAAAAATTAATTCTATTTTAAAACTAGTGTTAGTCGTGCTTTGCACGACCTATCGTCTGAAGTAAATATTGATAATATTGTTTAAATGCGTGTTAAAGCGGAAAATGGTAATGGAATAGCAAAGAATAAGAAAATATTGCACAAAACAAAAAGAAAAACTTATGGAAATGTTATATTAAAGCATGTTTACATTTTCCTCTGCAGGCTATATAAGGCATGAATTTCAATACTATTGTGCTTACCTTTTGAAAAACATAAGAAGAAGATATAGAAGTGACTACCTGAGCCTATCTGGCTCACTTTGGTCTTCGAGCTTTTTGTAGCAAGACAAGTTCTATATCCATGACTGCAAAAATAATGTGAAGAGAACACATGTTTGAGATCTCAGCATCGTCATGGGAAAACTATTTCTTTCATATAAAGATGTCCTCTATTTCAACCTAGATCACACTGAACTCGGAAGTATCCAAGATGATTAAATTATTTGAGCCATATGCCAACTTTTATAGCTAGAAAATCTTTAGAAGGAAATTTGTTGATGAACAATAATAATTGCAACACTTTCCCTATCCCCTTTTAATCTTCACCTCTCAAAATCCAGATCCCGCTTTGCATAGTTGATATCGAGTTCTAGAGCAAACATGTTCACCCATGCAACCTCTCGAGCTACCTCCTACAATAGCAATGAAAACTCAGTTTGAAAATCAAAAACTCTTGTCAATGTGCAAATTACTTATTTTTGGGACTATATGGTTCTGTAGATAAACTTCAATTTAAAATCTAAAATTCAGCACATGCTACCACTATTTGCAGTATTTAATTCATATGCAAAAGTGACAACCACTATCACCCCTAGCCCCCATGCTCTTTTCCTCTTTGTTGTGTAGGTATACATTAATTTTTTATTTACTTTATTTTACAAGTAGCATTTTATAGGCTAATTCATTCAATTGTTAAGTAGACCAGTGACTGTAAGAGCAGTGGTTGTTGTAGAGATTCACTTATAAAATTGCAAATCGTACATTCTCGCGCTCAAGTATTTCCACCTTCTGTAAACATAACATAGTGAAGTAATATAATCAGGGCATACATGGAATGATTAGATGATTTAGATAGTAGAGTATCAATGTACGCAACAAGAAGCAGGTATACATTTCTATTGTTGGTACAAGAAAGCTGCTAATCACAAATTTGAGCCTCCCATTGGCATACTCTATCAGAAACAACCAACTTTTGCTTGGCGTTTTCTTGCAATAGAAAGAAAAATGATTATACTTGAAGATATGAGATATTGACAAATGATGAGAATAAACAACCAACTTTTGCTTGTTGTAGAGATTCACTTATAAAATTGCAAATCGTACATTCTCGCGCTCAAGTTCTTCCACCTTCTGTAAACATAACATAGTGAAGTAATATAATCAGGGCATACATGGAATGATTAGATGATTTAGATAGTAGAGTATCAATGTACGCAACAAGAAGCAGGTATACGTTTCTATTGTTGGCACAAGAAAGCTGCTAATCACAAATTTGAGCCTCCCATTGGCATACTCTATCAGAAACAACCAACTTTTTGCTTGGCGTTTTCAATAAAGAGGTCCTCAGGCCAACCCTCTTGCACAAGTAATAAAATGTCTTTATATATTTTGGTTCATCTAATTAATTGTAATTATGATGAAGAGAATTCAAGAATGGTATTAAGGCATTAATCTTAATTATTAGACATGACACGATTCTTATGCCTCTAATCAAGAATTGATGGAATCCATAATTGTCAGACATGATATGATTCTTATGCCTCTAATCAAGTATTGATGGAATATATAATTGTTAGACGTGACATGATTCTTATGCCTCTAATCAAGAATTGATGGAATATATAATTGTTAGACGTGACATGATTCTTATGCCTTTAATCAAGAATTGAATTGATGGAATTCATGCATGTGCTATACTTTTGTAGTAGTACAAATTTAGGAAAGAGAATGAAGAATTAAACAAAAAAACGAAAGAAAGGGTTGTAGTTTTAAACTATAGTTTGCCCAAATCAACACTTGGCAGTTGGCATCATTTGGAATTGTGAGTAAAATTGTAAAGGCAGTTTTAAAAACTTTCATGAATTATTTTCATTATAATAAAAAATATTTGGTTGACATTTTGTTGTTTCTTATTGATCATTTCAAGCATGATTTACATAGCCAAGTAATATAAATTTCACTGTTTTGAATGACATCCAGGTTCTTGATGCATTGGAAGAACCACTTTTCTGTGCAACCTATGAATCCTTCTTTGCTGTTATGCTTTGCTCATTGCTAGATTTGTTGGGATCTAAAGCTAATGGCTAGATTATGTTTTGAGAGCATCTATATATGTCATAACTTAGTGATTTTGAAAAGCATCTAAGAATAGTTTTGTTTTGACCAATTGAAAAGCAGAGGTGTTCATACGCATTTGCATAGCAGCTGATTGGGAGGTTCTTATTTTTGTATTTTTTCCAAATCACGGATCTAAAAGCCAATAAACAGGGATTTTTGGAATTTTTGTAGTATTATTGAAAATAACTGTGAAAGTACTGGGGAAAATGGATCCCTGCTGTAATTTTTGAGTTGAAGATGAAATCTTGAGATACATCTCAAAAAATGCCCCCGTACTTATGTTGCAAAGGTCCTTAGTTTGTGAAGGGAATATTGTGATTCTCAAGCATCCTCATTCTGGTATTCTCTATGTGGCAGTTCATTTCTTTTAGTTTTGACTTTTGAGGTGCATAGTAAATATAAAATAAAATCATTATAATGCAGCTTAAATTTTCTCCTCGGATTATATATAGTCTATGAATGAAAATTTGTATAGAGAGTCTACTAACTTGCATCAAAGTCTGTGATGGTAAGAATTGTTACTTTTATATTTTCTACTCGTGTAGAAATACCACTTCTTGGAATTCACTTTTATATTGAGCATTTCAGGGTCTATTTGAGAAGGTTCAAATAGGAGTTGAAGAAGGATAAGGCATAGATTCTATTTTACGTATAATTACTTACTTTAAGAATTATATGTGTATAATCTGTTATTGACTAATTTTTTTCTTTTAATAGTTGTAGGCACCGAAGAAGTATAAGGTTCCTCCTCCGAAGAATAAGATCGTTAATTGTTCCTTAATTTCCTTCCCATTGACAGATCCAACTTTTTTCCCCTTATTAATGTGAGTCTAAGCATTAGTGTTCAAAGAGTTTTATTTTAGAGAAAGTCTTAGAGCTGTACCTTTTGAAATGAATATCACATCTTTATATTGTTTCTTAAACTTTCTTGCAGGCATTTAAGCTGGAGAGCTGGGGTCAAGAAAAAACTTATGACAAAGAGGCTTTTTAGCTCTGTTGAATTCCTATTTTGGTAATTTTAATGTCATTTTTATTTTTTGCCTAGCTAATACATCACATGAGATTTAGTATGTCGTGTTGATCTTCAAATTGATTTTTGACCATTTTTTTTGTGGAAAAAGAAAAGAAATGTTTATATATTAAAAATGATACATGTAAAGGGATTTTAGCTTAATTTTCTTCCTCAATACATCCTTTTATCAATTTTTACTTCCATAGAAAATGGGGAGAAACATTGGAAGATGGTGATTCGATTGAAGAGATACTTATATTGAAGATGATAATGTTGATATAAACAATGCCCTTGGGAGATCACTATTCTGGTGATAATATAAGAAAACTTTTGAGTATTAATAATGTTAACTCACGTGATTACCATTTGTGCATTTAATAATGTTTATTGGGAATTGTTTGCAATTGTTTGCTCAAATGCACGCACAATCCTGATGCTTTGCACACACAATCATGTGATGAAACTTCAGATTGACAATATAAATTCGAGGAGAGAAACTGTCTGTAGAGTTGAACCTTCCTTCCCAATAATATTATTGTGGTTGGTTTATCTTCAAATGATGTTTGCCCTTTTTAGACTTGGGTGAGAATGTGTATTCATATTACGGATTATACAATTTTTTGGCAATTTTAATGATTTCTTAATATAAATAATTTTGTAAGTTGATTATGGATGGCTAATTGTCTGTGGGTACATGCGCCGTGAGAATGCTCAAGGTATTTTTTGAACTCCAAATACTTATTGTATTGTAATGAGAATAAGCTTCCTTCTAAAGTTGCACAGATTGGTCAAGCTTCCTCTTACAATTTTTCTCTTATGTAGCAGAAAAGTTGTATTTTTATTTTTCAAATAATTTTTATTAAATCGGTCAAATCAAAACATTGTGTACAATAAATCTAATGACAAATATATTGATATGTGAAGAAGATGAGAACCTAACAAATGTGACGACAAATTTGTGTACAAGTTTTTTTTTTTTTTTTTTTTCAAATTTTGTAATACTCTTCTTAATACAGTGCTTATTATTATTATTATTATTATTATTATTATTATTATTATTATTATTATTATTATTTATGTTGGCATCGACTTTTGTTAGGTTTTAATGATATCTTCACATTATTCTTTCTAAGTGCAATATTTTTTGCCAATAAAATATTACCGTGCATCGCACGGGTGGTAGAACTAGTTATAATAATAATAATAATAATAATAATAAATAGATAAATAAACATTTGGACCATATTCTATTTTTAAATGGAAAATGAGTTTGCTAACACCTTTTTTTTATATAGAATTCAATAAATCAATTTTTAAAGTCTATAGTATATATTTTACAAATCGGGGTTATTTTAAATTATAAAATTTAAGATAAATGAACAAAATGAGTAAATTAATAAAATTAATTTCAAAATAACCAAAGAGTTTATCGAAACATAAGTTGTAGAAATTAAAAGGATTTAATTGAATTTATTTAGAAAGATCGGATATCTATTATTTCTTTTAATCTAATAAGAAAAAGATACAAAATTAATCATTTATGTCAAAATGAATTTAAATAAGAAATGATAGGTATCATATAGGACTTAAATGAGATAAATTAAAAGGAGTGAATATTGGAAAATGCAAAAAGTACAAGTAAAATTTTTAACTTTAGTATTTTAGACGGTTTTACGAAAAATATGTTTAGAGTTCTCTCTCATTTGTTAGCTCGAATTAAACCTCTCGTTGAGATATTGAATTTGACACTCATATTACATATTTTTCAACTTCAAAATATTACAATAATTATCAAAAGAATAAAAATAATATATAATTTGACGTTTTTTATAGATGTTTTATTTTTCAAAAATCTATAAATCATTTATTACATGTCACATATAAATTAATTTTGCATTAATCGAACATTCCTAATTCAGTTATTAAATAAGTTGATATCCTAAAATGACAAGTAAAAATAGGCGAGCAACTGTGTGTGTGCAGATTTATGTGACGCTACGATGTTATGATATATGAAGATGAAGTTAAATATAATGATAAAGATTGTACACACACACAAAGATAAAGATGATTATTATTATTGTTATTACTATTATTGTTACTTATTCATTCCCACAAATTTCTAACATTTCCTTCAAAAGATGCAATTAAGAAATAATTCTTCTTTCAGTACTTTCCCATATATCATCTTTATTATATAATAAAAAGAATAATATCATTAAATTTTCCGAAGTTAATAAGGTTTTTTTAGTATCTATTTTATAATATAAATCTAATATTGTTTCTACATGATTAATTGGTTTATTATGTTATTATTTTGTTCAAATCTATCTCTGTATTTATTTCCTTTAGATGGTTGTCTATCGCTAACTTGTCATAATATTGTTTGTATGGTTTATTTTATAAAGGTGCATAACTTTTATTTGAATCTGATAATTCTCGTTTAGAAGTTCCTATTAGAGTTAGATTAATAAGTGCTCCTCCAACATTCATTAAAACTTGATATTCATTTAAATTATCTAAGCTTAATTGATCAAAATTTTCTTTAAGCAATTCTAATTATTCATTCATTTTTATTATTTTGTTCTTCTTCAACTTTTAGTTTTCCTGATGCCATTTCTTTAGATTTTTCTAGTTCTATTTCTTCTTCTAATATCTTAGGTAATATATTTTTCTTAAATTCATCATCCATACTTCTTACTTCTATTTTCTTGTTCAATATGTTTCTTTTCTATTATAGACATTTCTTTTTCTATAAGTTTTTTGTTTATTTCTTGATATTTTTAGATTTTCAATATATTCATTTATTGACATTTAACTCTTAATTTAGTACTTTGAGTTTTTTGTATCTTAAATAGTCCGTCATACATATTATTTATCTTTATTTCTAATTTTTGACTCTTCCTTCTATTGATATAATTCTTTTTTTTTCTTCTTTTCCAATTTTTTCATTTAATTTTTCTATAATCATTCCAATTTTATCTTGATTTATTATTTCTTCTGGTTCTCTTTGAAATTCTTTTAGAATCTCTCAATCTATATTCTCCAATCATTTATTTTAGTTCTTTAAATTGTATTATTAATTTATTTTGAATATCTTGTAATTTTTCTTTAATATTTTTCTATATATTTAACTGTTGTAATTCTTCAATGACTATTTTATCTTGTGAATTTATGCTTTTATAAGTCTGCCATAAGCAATCACTTATCCAATTTAATTACACATTGAGATATCCATAGGATTCTCCCATGAACTTAATCGTTGAAATATAATTATATTAGCTCCTCTTATTTAACAAGATACTACTGGTGAAGTCAGAGATTTTCTATTAATTGCTTTCAAATTTTATTTCTGGCAAATCCATTATCCGTTTCTAATTTCTTTTATTGCTTCTATTTAATGATAGGTTGTGTATATATTATCTTCAATTTCTTCTTTTAGGCATTCTATTAAATTTATTATTTGTTTTGTAGTGATCGAAAAATTTTCCATGACTTATTTAAATAAATATTATTTTTTAAAAATGTGTCGCTATGACTTGGCTAGTTTATTTTAAATCATAACCAGAACATAAATCGGACATCCAACAAGAGGCAGAAAACAGTGCCGGCCAAAGGTCAAGTGACTAACCACATGCCCCCATGTCCTAAGTGTCAGAATATGCATAAATGAGAATGCCTTTTGGGCAAAGGAGTTTGTTACAAGTGTGGTCAGCCGGGCCACTTTGCATATGATTGTCGTGCCACACCGCTCAGGGTTCCAACCAGAAAAGGAAAGTAGATCAGAACGAGAAAGGGAATGCCAGAGTGTTCGCCATGACACATGAAGATGTCGATCTAGATTCTGATGGGAACGCAAGTATACTCTCGCTAGCATTCCTATATGTGTTTTAATCGACTTCGACGCCTAGCTAGACTAGAACTAGTGATTATTAGTAGATTGACATTTATGGTTTAGACGCATATTTATTAGAACATTCGAGATGCTAGAAGGAACCGAGAATGTGATTTATTTTAGCCCGAGCCACCTGATGAAATTTTCAATCTTAGCACTTGGCCAGACTTGACATATGATATGGCACATGTGTGCACCATAGAAAAGAGAGTATATGTCCTTAGAAACCAAGAGGTTCATTTAGTCAAAATCCAATGTGGTAAACATGGTAGTGATGAAACTACCTGAGAATATGAAAAAGAAATTCGGACCTAGTATCCAGATATTTTTAGATCAAGAAAGTTTATATTTTCAAGGACGAAATTATTTTAAGGTGGTAGGGTTGTAGCGACCGAGAATTTTCCACGACTTATTTAAATAAATATTATTTTTTTAAAATGTGTCGCTACGACTTGGCTCATTTATTTTAAAAATGTGATTCGTCTAGTCATTTAAGTAAAATTAAATTTATTAAAATCTTGATCAATTTCAATTCTATTAAAAAATTCTCATTTTCATTATTTATTCTTAAGTCCAATTTTATCAAAAGTATTCCAAGATCATTAATTATTTTTTAATCCAAATTTTAAAATTTATTTTAGATACAAACTATTTCGATCCAACCCAAACTTTTAAGCCCAAATCTCAAATATATTTTGATCCATTTCAACTTTAAGCCCAAGTTCTTGAAGTCCAACCAATTCTACAAGTTTTTTTTTTAATTCTTCTTCTTTCCCAGAAGTCTGTCTTCCAAACCTCAAGCTTTCCATCCATGAGTTTTTACCAATTTCCAAATAATTCTTTCCCCTCACAAGCCATAATAAATTTGTATATCCCTTCAATCATTCCCCAGCTCATAAACCATTCTTGCAATCCCCAATTCGTGTTCATTTTTAATTTGAATTCCAAAATTTCCTCCCCCACTTCCATTTGCATAATTCACACAATTTTCCTTCCCCATCATCACCCCCACGTTTCTTCCTTTCATTCACAGCCAAAATTCCATTCACATGTTTATTTCCTTTCCCTAATCAGCTAAATAAATTTCTGGAACTCAACCAGCATACTATACTCTCTCCAGTTTTCACACGTTTCCCCAATAACACATCCATATTCCATAATTCCTTCCTCAATCATCAACACTCACTCTCCATCAACCAATTTATTCTTCATAATCCTCTCTCACTCAATCACCAATCAAGCAATTGCCAATTTTGAATCCAACTCAATATATATTTTCCCATCTCCACTTCATCCTTCACGCCACCACAAACCGCACGAAAGTGTTGCAGTCGACAATTCTGGGTAAGCACTTGACTACCTCACTACTATCCAAACATCGGAAGCCACTGCATTCAATCAAACAAACCACCACACAGCCATTGTCCTATTGCAAGACTTCACCCACAATATACCCAATCCACAACACTATCCAATCTCGACCATCACTACCAAATCGAACTTCACGTACACCATGACCAAGCCATTCAAATATTGCACCTTGTCTGAACTTTCATACACCTAGCGGCCCCTAATCAAATCAATCAATTTAAGGGGACGAGAATCACACAGACAAACCATCGAGCCTGCAAAACCACCCTCGCTGACAAGACCTTTACCACCACGAGCCGAACCCAATTTCACAACCACTCGCACGAAACCACCCGCCACCTCCACTTACAACCTCTGCCCTTATTCAAAAATCAATCAAAACGAACAAAAAACCCAGAATCAAAATAACCCATGGACATACCTAAATCATCGGCCACTAATGTCGCCGAAAAACCCAATAACCTGGACCTCCAAAGCTTCGGCCTTTCCCGTAAAACACGCACAAAATCTGGCCAAGCCACTCCACCTACCCATTGGCGCCACCACGCAAAGGTAGCACTGTCGCCGGTTCTGCCCTATCGGCGGTCGTGGTAGAACGGGCGAGCCCATTCTCCCGTCGCGCTCTCTCTCCCTTTTGCTCTCTGGTTGCCGAGCTTTGAGAGAGAGAGAGAGAGAGAGAGAGAGAGAGAGAGAGAGAGAGAGAGAGAGAGAGAGAGAGAGAGAGAGAGAGAGAGAGAGAGAGAGAGAGAGAGTGATAACTTTAGTTTATATTTTTTTGAAAATTAATGTTTAAGCCCCAACTTTTCAAAAGTATTTATTTCAGTTCTTAAATTTTTAAAACGTTTTACCTAGCTCCTACAGTTTCATTCAACTCCTATTAAGTTTCAAAATATTCCTTGTCAAGCCTTAAATTTTTGAAGAGCCGATTTTAGTCCTTAAACTTTAAATTTCAGTTGTTTCTTAAAATTTCATTTTGGTCCCTGTACTTTATTTTTGTCACTTAGATTTCAAAAGTACTAATTTAATTAACTTAATTTTCTTTTGGCTAGATGAGGCGTACGGTGATTTTGAAGATTGACGCGACTTTCCAGCTTTATTTTTCAAACTCGTGCTTTTAGGTAGATTCGCCCCCACTAATTAGTTTAAATTATAATTACATGTCTTATGTGAATTTACGTGATTTATATGCTTTGATGCATAAGACGAGACGAGAATATCTCTTATGAGATAAGATGAGAATTGATATTGTTATGCATAACTTACATGCTCTAATGCATGAGACGAGACTACCCACGCCCTATGATTTTTAAATAACCTTTGATTTTATTAAAAGAGCCTATGATTATGATGATGATGTCACTGTATGATTTCATAAGTATGTGTTAAATTATTCTGTAAATTAATTATTGGTGATGAGTCTACTGAGTATTTCTTTCAAAAATGCTCACTGCATTTAAACAGCTTTTGTAGATCTCGGAGACGGCGGCGAATGAAAGGGCAGTGTGTAGCGACCAAGAATTTTTACGCGATTAATAATTATTTTAATAGAAAATCGTGTCGCTACTATTTCACCCATTTTTATTAAGTAACGCCGTGACGTATTCGTATAGCCAAGTCAAGAAATAATCGAGATCGTTCGATTTTAAATTAAATTCCGAATTTCTAAAAATATCTCCATTCTCTTGATTTAAAGTATATTAAGTCCAAGTACTTAATTCAATGTTATCCCAATATTTATTTATACAAAAAATTATTTTTATTATTGAAATTAAGAAAATATATGCAAGCATGAGAGGTTCCATTATATATAATAATTATGAGAATCTTAATTTAATAAATATGGAAAAGTATATGAATGGTTGATAGACTCCATTATATGTAATCATGAAGAGCATATTATTTGTATAAATATGGAAAAGTATATGAATGATTTATATACTCCATTATATATAATCATGAAGAGCATAATATTTGTATAAATATGGAAAAGTATATGAATGATTTATATACTCCATTATATATAATCATGAAGAGCATAATATTTGTATAAATATGGAAAAGTATATGAATGATTGATAAGACTCCATTATATATAATCATGAAGAGCATATTATTTGTATAAATATGGAAAAGTATATGAATGGTGCTTTACTTTAAGAAAAGGATGTGTTAAAATTAATAGAATTGAATGATTATGTTTACAATATGCCAACTTTATACATCTATTTAAACCCATCTCTTTTACACACAACTCTACACATATACACTTATTTTCAATCTCTTGACAAAATCCACAAGTAAGAGAAATTCAAGGTGGTCAAGAAAGTTTTGGTCCATTTACTACTACACTTCATTTTAATCTTTTAAAAGGTAAGTATATCTTATGTTTTTATGAAAAGTAAGTATGTTTTTATGAAAGGTAAATACACCTTATGTTTTTATGAAAAGTAAGTATGTTTTTATGACAAGTAAGTATATCTTATGTTTTTATGAAAAGTAAGTATGTTTTTATGAAAGGTAAATACACCTTATGTTTTTATGAAAAGTAAGTATGTTTTTATGACAAGTAAGTATATCTTATGTTTTTATGAAAAGTAAGTATGTTTTTATGAAAGGTAAATACACCTTATGTTTTTATGAAAAGTAAGTATGTTTTTATAACAAGTAAGTATATCTTATATTTTTATGAAAAGTAAGTATGTTTTTATGAAAGGTAAATACACCTTATGTTTTTATGAAAAGTAAGTATGTTTTATGAAAAGTAAAATACCTTATATTTTATTGATGAGATAATTATGTTGAACTTTATGTAAGAAAATTATGTTCTATTTTTATTCACAAATAAAATTATGGGATTCTAATTATTCTTTTGAATAATTTTACATTACTATTTAAGTCTCGATAATATGATATGAGTCACTTTTAGTGGCACTCGAATGGAAGAGAATTCGGGTCGTCACAGTTGGTATCAGAGCAAAGAGTTTTAAAAACGATTCTGTAGATTTTTGAAATTTTATTTCTTTAAAAAAAATCACTATTCACGTGAACAGTAAAACGACGTGCTATTCATGATGAACAGTGAACGAAATCACTATTCATTATAAAAAAAAAAGTTGAATTTTCACATGTCAAGTATGGTTATGATTTTGAAAAGCATAATGAAATTTGATGTGCGAATTTCAAGGACAAAATTCATTTTAAGCAAGGGAGTTTGTAATGTCCTGAAAATTTTATGGAATATAATTAGTTAGTGATATGATGTTTATATTGATGTCTTTGATAAATTTCTAGAAGTTCGGGGACTAAAGGAAAAATAAGATTTGACGATAAATTTTATTTGGGTTAAGTTATTAATTATTGATGGGGAGATAATTACTATATCGATATTGGATTTGTTTTGAAGACTGTGATTAATTAGGAATTATGATTCAAGAAAATGTTGATTTGGATACAACCACATTAAATTATTGTTGATTAAAGGAAAATAAGATTATATGAAATATTTTAACTCATCACTCTACTATGTCACTCTCCACGTATTGACTCCTCGAACCAGGTATGTTATATGCTTTGCAAGTCATTTACGATTTTATTAAGACATGTTAAGTATGAAATCTTCATATGTTATGAATCTTTATGTGTTACACATAATATACATGTCAAGTATGATATAAATTGATAGAAGACTCAATTTTTTTATTCTTTTCAATGTAGAATCATGAGACAGAGAGGATATTTATATGAATTTTGGTGCATATTAAGCTTAGTAAGATTGACTCAATTAGAAATTAAGTTGGGTTGTAACTTTTGCCCAAAATATATGGAATAATATATTAAACAAACAAAATTGATAATGAATTCGTACAATAATTTATCCCTTTATCACTACCTTTGTGTAAAAACAAGGGAAAAACTGTGGATGGTTATTAGTACTTCCTCTTCAAGTTTCAATTTTCGGTTCAATAATTTATCCCTTTATCACTACCTTTGCTTAAAAGCAAGGAAAAACTGTGGATGATTATTGGTACCACTCTTCAAGTTTCAATTCTGAAAAAAAAAATTCGGAAAGAAAAGAAAGAAAGAGAACGAGTGTTGAGCCTAATGGGAATAATATGACTTAAGAATGATTTTCAAAATAATTGTTGTCCTTGAGTTTAGAAATGATGAACCTTAAATGGACTTTGCATAATTGATTTTAGACATGGCACTAAGTATGAGAAGTCAACAGAAATGATTAGAAATATGTTCAGATTATCTATCATTTAGATTTAATGAGAAATAGCGAGCCAATTTTATGAAATTTTATGAGATGTTAAGATTATAAGTGGTTTTAATGAGACTTTTATGAGAAGCATTATGAAGTTAGAGATTTAAAGATTTGGTTATTGGGAATTAAGTAATGGATATTATGTTGAGTAAGTGAATTATGCCTCTATATTGAAGAGAAATTTATTATGAACTTTGGCCTTGTGATTAAATTTTGGGAATATGATTTATGACTTATAAATATAAGTATGAGTAATCTTTTGAGCCAATTAAGGTATGGAAGGAAGTGATATTGTGATATTGAAAAATATGATTTGAAATTGTTATGTTGAGGAATTATGAATTGAATTATGGGATATTTTTTGATGATATTGAAGTGTTGGAATCGTTTTCAATATTTTTAGATCGTTGTGATCAAATGTGGAGTTATTTATTATTGTGAGTTATGAAGTATGCTTATGGTTTGGGATAAGTCCAAATTACAAGGGAGACTTTGTCCAGAATTTTATCATTTGGAATTAAGAGCATGATATGATAAGCATCCACTAAAGGAATTAAGGTTAGACATGCAAGTTCATTTACATCACAAACGAGATTTAGTAGATGATAGCAGAGATTTTATTATTTTCTCATAAGGAGAACATACAAAGAGTCACACTGGAAAAGAAATACATGAAACACGCAAAAGCAAAAGAAAGCAACATGGGAAATTCCTCAAATTGAGAGATGTGTTTCCGGAGTAGCCGTATCCTACCACCTCTGACCTTTTGAGGAAATAAAGAAACCTTCAAAGAGGTGTGTTTCGAGAGTAAGAATACTCCGTAATCTACCACCTGGAACCTTTGAGGTACACACAAGATTTAAACATTAAGGAAAATCCTAGGAAATTAGAGGGGTGTCTCGAGAGTAAGAATACTCCGTACTCTACCCCCACCTATTCTAAGATTCATAAAGTTAAGTTTACATTAACCGGACTCCATTTTCGCTTGATTCCCCTTCCTTGCGACCAATCTATCTTAACCCCTGCTGGATCTTGTATTGAGATATATGACTGCAGCTTATCCAGTAGTTCATCAATAGTAGGAGCAGAAATAAGGAGCCTTCTGGAAAATGGAGAGATGAATCCCTGTTCCACAGCATAATCAAGAAAGGTTAACAAACCATCAAAGAAATTGTTAACATTCAGAAGCCCAATAGGCTTAGTATGGAGATCTAGTTGAGCCCACGAGGTAATGTTAAAGATTTCTTCTAAGGTACCAAAACCTCCGGGCAGGGCTATAAAGGCATCAGAACCATATAGCATACAAGTTATGCGTTCATGGATGGATAATGTTTGAACTTCATGCCCTCGTGTTTTGCCTGCAACATCTACCAAAGGGACAGGTATGACACCGATTACTTTTGATTTCTCTGCAAGAGCAGATTGGGAAACACAACCCATTAGACCACTGCTACCACCCCCATACACAAGAGTGATACCTTTTTCCCCCAGTTTCTTTCCAAGATCTACGGCCGCTTCTAGATAACTGAAGCCTTTCCCCACTTTTGATCCACAAAATACACAAATAGTTTTGATCTGTCGAAGTTTTGGTGCTTCCATCTTTGATAGTATAGAAGAGAAAACTTACGAAGAAGATGTGATTTTGGGATGCCTGAACTATGAAATATGTTTGACTATTTAAAGCCGGAAAAATTTACTGTTTTTGATTGATTATGAAAAAGTAAAGATTTACTTTTGACAAAATCGGCCAACTTTTGACTGTTTTACCAAAGATATCACCTTTCGGTGATTTATTTCCAGCTTTATCAAAACTCGAGAAAGGAAAATATATTTTATTTCCAAAACGCGTGAAAGAAAACAGCAAAATATTTTAAATGTGTATCAAGAGATTTACCTTATATCATTGTTGAACTGCCAGAAGCCTCATTTTGTAAAACAGACTGGCAAACAGGATCTTTTGCTATTATATTTTGGAGACTATAACGATTTTTGTCCTCGTTAAACTGAGCGTATAAGGAGAGAAGTTCACGTTGCACATAACCACTTGGGTGCGTCTCAAGAGTCAGTCGAATATCATCCAAAGACTCCTTACTCAGTCCACCCTTTATGAATTTGATTTTATCATCCCGATTAGTAGAAGAATATCCTACTGTTTTGCAACGAGTATCACAGTTCCAACGAGCACATTTGTAGCAACCATTCAGCCTTTTTGCTCTTCGTTTCTTTGCGAAGGTGCTTTTGCCTAAACCAGGCATGTGCTTTGGAAATGTCATAGGTAATTCACCAGATAGTCGAACCTTTGCTTCGATCAACCAGCGAACATCTTCTAAAACACCATGAGCCATCAGCAACCTCAATCTTTCGAGTCTTATTCGATAAATTTTCCTCAGATCATTCATTGGAAGACTGGAATAATACTTGCGAATGTTTGTAAGAATGATATCCATGTTTTTGATGGATCTAACCTCTTCCCAGCATGAACTATTTAAAAGCATTAAGGATCGGAGGGAATCCGCGTGATATTGATTCCAGCAAGAAAGCGCGGAATAGAATAATGGAAAAGAGGGAACAAGAGTTTATGCGCCGTTTACTTTCTTGATAAAAGGAAGATTTGATGATGACGGGATTTGAGATATGGAATATTTTCTTGGATTTTTGGGTACTGATATTTTGATATAATAATCAAGGTATAGAAATAATACGGGGATACGTGAAAGTGAAATAAGGACTGTATTGAATCAGGATTAATAAGTTTGTACAAGTGAAAGGAATACCTTACGGGAAATGTTATGATATTTGAGTTAAGAATTTTAATTATTTGGGAGATATTTGTTTATTGAATTTTGCAGAAATTTTGGGTTACAAATATTGGAAAGATAAACTGATGATTATGTTGATATGTGAATAACATGTTTGGATATATTACATAGAGAATATTCAGGTAATCGTTTTAATTATTTTGGGATATTTGGTGATAAGAAGAAATGACAAATTATTATGGTATGATATGTTAGTAAAGATTTATTGAAATTTTAGAGATATTAATACGAATATTTGAGGTTACATGATACTATGATAAGTGACAGGTTACATGAGTACTACAAGATATGATGAAATATCACATACGATTGGAAATTTTCATTTTGAGTTAGAATTTATGAGTAGACACATATGTCTATTATTGATAAGAAAAATACATGTTCTTAAGAAAACAAAGAGATGCATTTAGTAAAAGTCCAGTGGGTTAGATATTATAATGATGAGATTACTAAGAGAAAGAAGAGAAGAGATTCTGATTAAGTGTTCAGAAATCATAAGATCAAGTAAGTTTAATTTCGAGGACGAAATTATTTTAAGGGGGTAAGTTTGTAGCGACCAAGAATTTTTACGCGATTAATAATTATTTTAATAGAAAATCGTGTCGCTACTATTTCACCCATTTTTATTAAGTAACGCCGTGACGTATTCGTATAGCCAAGTCAAGAAATAATCGAGATCGTTCGATTTTAAATTAAATTCCGAATTTCTAAAAATATCTCCATTCTCTTGATTTAAAGTATATTAAGTCCAAGTACTTAATTCAATGTTATCCCAATATTTATTTATACAAAAAATTATTTTTATTATTGAAATTAAGAAAATATATGCAAGCATGAGAGGTTCCATTATATATAATAATTATGAGAATCTTAATTTAATAAATATGGAAAAGTATATGAATGGTTGATAGACTCCATTATATGTAATCATGAAGAGCATATTATTTGTATAAATATGGAAAAGTATATGAATGATTTATATACTCCATTATATATAATCATGAAGAGCATAATATTTGTATAAATATGGAAAAGTATATGAATGATTTATATACTCCATTATATATAATCATGAAGAGCATAATATTTGTATAAATATGGAAAAGTATATGAATGATTGATAAGACTCCATTATATATAATCATGAAGAGCATATTATTTGTATAAATATGGAAAAGTATATGAATGGTGCTTTACTTTAAGAAAAGGATGTGTTAAAATTAATAGAATTGAATGATTATGTTTACAATATGCCAACTTTATACATCTATTTAAACCCATCTCTTTTACACACAACTCTACACATATACACTTATTTTCAATCTCTTGACAAAATCCACAAGTAAGAGAAATTCAAGGTGGTCAAGAAAGTTTTGGTCCATTTACTACTACACTTCATTTTAATCTTTTAAAAGGTAAGTATATCTTATGTTTTTATGAAAAGTAAGTATGTTTTTATGAAAGGTAAATACACCTTATGTTTTTATGAAAAGTAAGTATGTTTTTATGACAAGTAAGTATATCTTATGTTTTTATGAAAAGTAAGTATGTTTTTATGAAAGGTAAATACACCTTATGTTTTTATGAAAAGTAAGTATGTTTTTATGACAAGTAAGTATATCTTATGTTTTTATGAAAAGTAAGTATGTTTTTATGAAAGGTAAATACACCTTATATTTTTATGAAAAGTAAGTATGTTTTATGAAAAGTAAAATACCTTATATTTTATTGATGAGATAATTATGTTGAACTTTATGTAAGAAAATTATGTTCTATTTTTATTCACAAATAAAATTATGGGATTCTAATTATTCTTTTGAATAATTTTACATTACTATTTAAGTCTCGATAATATGATATGAGTCACTTTTAGTGGCACTCGAATGGAAGAGAATTCGGGTCGTCACACAGTGTCTGCAAATTTAATAATGATGCTAATTTTTATCAAGTTTTATGAATGTTACCGGTTCAATTACTTAATGTTACTTTCATTTGAACAATTGAGATTAAAATTTTATTAATTGTTCTATATTTCAATTGATTAAGTTTCCGTCGAAGTTTCAAAAAAATTAATGTGATGATTTGAATTAAATTTATTTTCTGCAATAAAGTCAATTTTAAAGGACGAAGTGGCGTCCCGGGCTTCACCGAACTTTGGGCGTTACAAGTCTAATGGTAGTAGGTTTCTAAGAATCTTTGTATTTAACATCTAGGTACAAGGTTCGAAACTCATGAAAGACAAAAAATCACTTCCTGAAAACGAGACAGCAGCACTTGAGGACTAGGACGATCAGGGGAGAGTGGTAAGATCATGAGTACGACACGAAAAAGGCCCCAGCGAGAGAGTCGGGTCGTTACATGTTTTCTTTTTAGTTTTAATCTAAGATTATCTTCTTCTTTTCTATGTAATTATCTAAGTTTTTACTAGTTATATTTTCTAAATATTTTCTTTTCTTTTCATAATAATTTCTTTTTAACATTAATCATTTTCCTTTTAATTCATATATAAGTTGTTTTTCTCTCACAAATTGTTCTGGTTGTAACCAAATATCTGTTATATGTCTTATTATTAAACTATCTCTAGTTCTTAGATTTTTATCTAATTGTATTTTAATATCTTTTGGTGAGTATCTACTTAATACTATGATAATTCATTAGTATTTGTATAATAGTTTTTCCAATCTTCAATATCTAATAATTCCATAATTTTTTCACACACACACACACACACACATATATATATATATATATATATATATATATATATATATATATATATATATATATATATATATATCTTTTATTATACTTGTATACATCTCATCAAATATTTTTTGTTTTATTTCTATAGGGGAACTCTTTTAATATTTTTAATCTTTCTACTTTTATTTTATTTCTTACTTCTGTATTGATGATCCTAATGGATAAATTCTTTTCTTTAACTATGTATTCTTTTCCTAATTTATTTATTGTTAACATGTACATTTTTTCAGTTTGTGTTTCTAAATATGGGATTTTTCTTTTGATATAGTTTATCCAGCTTTTATAATTTTTATGATTCTTTTTCATTTCAATTGTCATTTTATCTAGATCTATGGTTCTGATACCCAAAAGGGTTGGGGGTGCTACTATGAGCGAACAAAAATTAAATAAAGTCATATATCAAATAAAAAATTTCAAATAAAATCTTAAACATGCATATTATTTTTATAATTATAAAATAAACTTAATATAAAGATAAAGATATTCTTACTATTTTAAGTGTTGATATTTTTTATAATTTTATGTGTAAAACTTAATAAAATGATATGTAAGATAAGGTTTAAGTATAATAAGTAATTCTTGTTATATTAAAAGGGTACAATGGAAATTAATTTATGTTTGTACACTAGTTTATAGGATTTGTTAGTACAAGTAGAATTATTGAAAGAAAAAAAAAAAAAAAAGGAAGGGAACTTACTTTGGTTTGAAAAACAGAAAGAATCACATAGTAAAGAAGATTTGGAAATCAAAGAAGGCTTTTGCATAAATAATAATATTTAATTTAACTTTTTGCAGGTTACAACTTAATCATAAAGCAATGTAGAAGGGAAGTGGAAACCAATTTTCTTTAAATTGGTGTAAAGTCGTGTCCAAATTCTAATCACCAACTTAATTAGTGTATAATGACAAGTCATTTATTGCCTTTTAGCATCATCTCAACCGCCCCAGTTTGGTTTACATACCGGCCTATTGCCCACAAGCGGTCCCACTTTTTATCAATTAAGATTTAGGGTATGTTAGATAGAAGATGGAAAAGAAAATGGAAAATATTTTCTTTTTTCATCTAAATTTTCCTACCTCAACTCATAAGAAAATATTTTATTGGAAATTGGCAAAAATATGCTTTAATTGATTGTACCTAGCAAAAATTTTCCATGACAAAATTTTCAATCAAACACTAAAGTTAGAAATTATTTTCCTTGATTTGACATTGTTCATGTAAAATTTGTCAGGTGTGTTTGATTGCATACATTTTCCATGGAAAATATCTTGTCAAGGAAATTATTTTCTTTATTTATTGTTTGATTGACACATTTTTCATGTACAACTATATAATGCACACTATAGACAAAAAAAAAATGAGGAAAACATTTTCTCACTAATTTGGTGAAAAAATTTACATGGAATTGGAAAATATTTTCCTTTTCCATTTCCATTTTTTATCAAACATAGAAGGGCGTGTTTGATTGTGATGGTGGAAAATGGGTGGAAATAAAATGTTTTTCAAGGAAATGATTTTGCTAGGAAATGATTTTCTTGAAAAATCAATTGAAAGTGTTTGATTGATTTAATTTTCTAGGTGAAAAAAGTTGAAATTTTTTAAGTTTTGTTGTTTGATTGACATTATTTTTCATGGAAAATATTATAAATTTTAGCTATTTTATTAAAAAAAAAATTTACTTTTTTAACACATTTGTACTAATAATGATAACTTTATTTTTTGAAAAAAAAAAGTTAATTAATAATAACAAAAATGATCTAACATGAACAAAAAATTTGCCATGTAGCATGCCAAATATTTTCTCACCAAGGCCAAAAGAAAATAATTTCCACCAAAGCCTGGAAAATGAGGCGCATGACTCAAAATCAAGAAAAGATTTTCTTGTCAAAATTTGTGCTATCAAACATGAAAAAGTAGGGAAGTTGGAAAACTTTTTCATTTACCTTGAAATATTTTCCATATCAAATAGGCTCTAATAGTTTAATTAATACAAGATATCTATTTGTAGATAAAGTTTGTCCATATTTGTTTACTAATGGTGTGTTGGCAAGTTTGTAATTGTTGATTGTGGAGATGATATAATGGGTAAGTTAATGGATATTTGTCAAATAATATATCTATAACCCAGTTAGTAAAAGGTTGTGTACAAATAGTATAACTCTATGAATTACATGGCGATTAAAGTGGTTGGTTTGTATCTTAGTTAAAAAAAAAAAAATTGTTTATAAATATTAAATATGATGTTTTAGAGTAAAAGAGGTGACTGAAAAGTGATTTTGACAAATTTGCGTGGTTTTAAAGTGCTTTGGAGAAATGTATTTTTATAAAGTTGTTTAGAGCATTTATTGTTGAATATATCTAACACGTCGTCTATAAATAGATATAATATTAGACATTCTTCTACAATAAGTAATGCCACTTCAATTTTTTCCCTTCAACATCATCGTTATGTCAGCTAATCATTTGAAGTAAAAGATAATATTGGTGATGTTAGCCCAAGAGTAAACTAACCAAGAGGGGGGTGAATTGGTTTATAAAACTTTTTCAATAAATAATCTCAAACTTAAAAATTAACGTGTACAAGTATGAGCACTTAGTATTGTAAGTAACTTAACTATCAATGTAGTGTGCTATAAATGTGTAAACTTAATTTATAAAGCAAGTATAGCACTTAGATATAGTGTTGCATAATATAAATTGATAGAATAAAGTAAGTGCAGTGTAAGTAAGTAAGTAAGTAAAAGGGATAAGAGAATGCAAACGCGATTTATGGAGGTTCAATCAACCAACGTGATCTACGTCCCCCGTTACCGAGCTCTCCGTCACGAGTAAGGCCAAATCCACTATATTGGTAACTTACAACAAGGAGTACCAAATCCTTAGGCGACTTATAACAAAAAGCACCTACCCTTAACCAACAATCGAGTTTTCACAAGGCTCTCGAAACCACAAGATATAATGAATTGAATTTACAATTGAAATAACTCTCTTGACAAATGATATACTCAAATTAAGTACCGAGAGAGTTAGGCTAACACTTCAATAGATAGCAATGAATTAAGCTCGAGTGTTAGAGAAAAACTTTGATGCAAATGATAATGAAAAGTTCAATGCAATCAAACAAAGTTTTTCAAATAATCTCTTGTTAAAATATTGAATCAAATTAAGTACCAAGAGATGCCACACTCGAATAATTAACAATGAGTTAAGCTCAAAGTGTTTAGGCAATGGAACTTTGATGAATCAAATGATAATGAAAAATGTAACACAAATAATCAAAGTTCTTTAATTGGAATTTCTCTCTTTTAAAAGATTAAAACAAGTTTAGAACAAAGAGAAACTTACACTTCAATTCCAATATAGTGTGAAGATGTTGAAAAAGTTTGAACAATATAAAACCAAGAATCTTCACAAAACTTTCTTCCAAAAACTTTGATGAATTTGATAAAACAAAGTTTAAATCAATCAAAGTTTTATAATAATAATAGATGAATATAAACCAAGTAAGAACAATGAGTTTTCACAAAAAAGTTTATATAAAATCTTTTCTATATTGTTGAAAATGAATGTAAATGAGATGACTATTTATAGATTAAGATATTCAAATTCAGCAACTTTCGGTTGGCCATTACTGGAGTTTCGGTCGACCGAAACATGCATATAGCCGTTACACATTTTCAACCGTTGAACTTTCGGTTGACCCATTTCGGTTGACCGAAAGTTGACTTTCGGTTGACCGAAAATTGACTTTTGAAAAACATGAAAATTTAGGATTTTTAGGTTTTTAACTTGTTTTTCAAAGTGGTTTAACATAGTATAATCGTGATTTACGATCAAATAACATATGAAAAGTAATATTGACTTAGATAAAAATATTTTATGCAAGTGATGAATTTTCAAGTAAGTTTCTTGACGCATAAAAATCATTTTCGAGCTCTTTGAATTTCATCGCTAAAGATTGAGAGTGTTATACCTTTACATAGGTTAAATCAACTCTTGAACTCGAACTCTAATCTTGTATGCTTGAATTCTTGATCTTCATATCATGCTTTTCAACTTCAATTTTGATCTTGAATATCTTCAATTCTTTCATGATCTTCTTTGCGTCTCATGTGCTTGATCACATAGTTTTTATTTATATCTTTGTGAGACGATTTGAACATAGAGTGCTTTGAATATTTATCATTACATGAAACACTTGAAGCACATTTGTTAATAACACAATATATTCTTGTTTGTTATGATCAAAACAATAAGGTTAAGTTAACCATAGGTCAACAGGTGATACTCTCATAAACAAGTTTACCAAACAGGCGCTAGACCTATGAAACTATCGTTTATAAAAGTGATTCATCCTCATAACAAAAAATTTAATCGTGATTGTAAAGAGTCTAGTTTCTTTGAATCGATTTGATAGTGTAAGGTGAACTTGTTTATTAACAATTTTTTTCACGATTTTTAAACCATCTTTTAACAATTTATGTAACACACCAAAATTTTCATAACTTTTTCAAGAATGTAACTCTAATACCACACTTGTGACAATCCCAAAATCATGTGAATATTTTAAGACAGTGACTTGGTGATCAGTGGCGGACGTAGACGATTTATAGTAGTGGGACGCAAAGACGGAAATGTGTTTTTTACGACTTTTTTTTTAAAGGAAAAGATCAAAAATAATGAAAATATTCAAATTCACACAAGACAAATATATTAAATATTCAACAAACATCAGTTCATAAATCATATTGCAAATACATAATTTGGTTGGGAATCACAATTATAAGCAAATATTCAACAAATTGATCCACTGGCTACTACAAATACACAAATCTTCATCAAAGTCACCATATTACATACTTCTTAATCCTAAATAATTCAAAATTCAGCCTTCATAATCATAAATCATAAATGTTCAGCAAAGTCTACAAAAAAAGGAATTAAGAAATAGGAATCTAACATATTTTCTCTTTATACTTTTCAACCACATATCTTACCTCGAAAATATAAATAAATCAATTTATAAATCACATTCTTTACCAAACCGAGGCCAAAATTGGGAAAAATGATTTTCCAAAAAAGCTATCCCAAATAAATATTAATTTAGAGTAGTTCATAATAATTCATAAATCTTTCTATATGTAAAATATTGAATATTTGGCACTATTCATTCAATTTTAATTAAACATTATTCATCCAATTTCAATTAAACAATATTCATCCAATTAAACACTATGACAAATTGCCTGAATTTTCCATCAATTTAGGCATTATTCATCCAATTGCAATGGAACACTATTCATCCAATTTAACTATTTATCCAATTGCAATTAAATCATCCAATTGCAATTAAACACTATTCATTCAATTAAATACTATGCGGGCAAATTGCCTGAGTTTTTCATCAATTTAGGCACTATTCATCAAATTGAATGTGCAGTTGTCACTATTAATCCAATTGTAATTAAACATTATCCATCCAATTATAATTAAATATTATTCATCCAATTAAACACTATGCGGACAACAATTGGATGCATTATTCATCCAATTAAAAATTATGAGGGCAAATTGTCCGAATTTTTCATCAATTTAGGTACTATTAGGCACTATTCATCCAGTTAAACACTATGTGGGTAACAATTGAATTTAATGTATTATTTGGTCACCTGTCCAAAGATTACATTGGATATATTTATGGAGACCTTCTCATGTTCCAATTTTTTTATTGTTTTGTGTTACTTATTTTTTCGTTAAGTTAATTATGAGTGTTCAAATAAAGTCGTAATAGCATTATTTTAATATTGATGTGAAGCTTTCGCACAATACTTTTTTTTCATTATTTTCGAATTACTAAACTGTAGCAAAAATTTTAGTCATTTAAATGATCTATTAGCAATCTATTTCATTTTTTATTAATTTTTTCTTTCGTTTTCCTTTTTGGTTTATCTCAAATTATATATTACTTTCCTTATTGAGATTATATTAATGTCTTAATTTTTTAATATACCCCTATTTAATATGTATTATTATCTACACATATGAACTACTCATTATTTAATTAATATATGGGTATAATAGGTAAAATGTAAGCAAATTTATAATTTCAATATATAATAATTATGTTATTTTAATTTGTGTAAAAATATAAATGAGTCTATTTTTATGGGATATGGGGAGTATCAAGCAAGAAATTATTATTCGAAGCTTCTCTGATAAGAAGATATTGACAATATGCGTGCAACGTACACAGCAAAACTAGTTATACAAAAAAAAAATACGTTTATTATTCATTTGATCAATAAAACTTAATTAAAAATAAATAAAACAAACACCCCACTAATTTTAGTTAATTAAATATAAAAAATAAAAATAAAATATACATGTATTCAATTGCACTTTTGCAAAATTTGGAACCCAATTGCCAAATTTTCTATTTAAAATTAAGAACAAATTATTTTTTAAAATAAAAAGATCATTTTTTTTTATTTTATTTAGACAAAGATCAGGGGCTTTTGCGCTAATTTTCTGGGTTAAGAAAGTCAATAAAATGATATTTTGAGTAACCACTTAAAACTTGAGTGACAATTTGTGTAACCATGGTACTTTAACGATATATTTAAAATTTCGCTTGATTGTCATTTTATAAAATTAACCCATTATCGAAATTTAAAAAATTAAAGATTTAGTAAGTTTTTGGTAAATGATTTATAAATAATTTTTTAAATAATGTTTTAATCATACATATTTTTTTTTATTTAATTTTTAACTACATATTTTATTTTAAAATTATAAATAAACCAAATTATAAATCGATGTGTACCAAACTGAGGTTTCTGCAATTGTGAGATTTTGTTGAAAGTTTCGCGCTTATGAAATTTACCCAATAAGTACCACACGCATTAACCTCCTTCTACTTCCTTCTCTCCCGACTCCCCTACGGAAAACCATTATTTTTCTTTGGTTTTCAAGAATCTGTTTGTATAGAATTGTTCCTCAGGTAATCTTCAGGATGGGCTTTTCCTCTTCTACCAATTTTCTTACCAAACTTGGATTATTTTCATTTTCTTTTTTGGTCTGTTTCTGGAACTTTATTTTGGAGGCTTTATATTTCCTGCTAAATTCAGTATAATTTTAATCGCATGAGTCATTTTTTTATAAAAGTTGGGGTTGTGTTATTGATTTTCATACAATAACGAGTACTAAAGTTTACAATCTGCCACTACACATTTATATGATTTAATCCTGAATTATATGTTCTATGTTGGAGTTTTCATGTTCAATTTGATTAAAGAATAAGATAAAGATCTTATAATTATAATTTTTACCAAAAATATGATGTCTTCTTCATTGTTTTTCTATTTTTCTAAATAATAAATTGTTCTATTGGTATTTTACTATTGTATTCACCATATGTATTGGATTCCCCCTGGATAGGGCTCGTAAAAATTGAAATCCATTTAAAAATTCCATCCTTGTTCTGATTTGTATCTATGCTTAGTTTTTGATTTGTAGCTATGGTAAAAAATGATATCATTTATCACTAGTGGATCACCAGTCTAGGTGACAGTGGTTCCTTGATTCATTATTCAATACTTTAAAATGTAAAACAACTCCAGTGGACAATAAATCAAGGGATTCATAGCAACCTAGATAGGTGATGATCACCGAATTGCATTACTCTATAGTAAATAATTTGTTTATTGTAGTTGAGAGCAAATTGTTTTTCCTTCTAGCTAGTGAAATTTGTTAAGACTCAAGAATGGAGCTACAGTTCTGGATATAGAATTCTTGGTTTGAGCATATTTCAATTATCATTGTTTACAGTTTATCTAAATTAGAGGAAATTAGCACAACTATGCATGCACTAGCCAATTTTTGTTTTCTAGCCTTTTCTTTTTTCTTGTTTTTCTATTCTCGGTGTTTGGGGTTAGGGAGGGGGGATGGAAGTTGGAACTCGGAAGGTACACTGAAAGTGTAAATGGAGTTACTGATCGGACTTCAAATGGAATAATATTTAGTCTTATGCATCAGAAACCTTATCGAGTGTCAAAGGAGTTCCTTCCAATCCTATCTATTGCAGTTTTGTAGATTTCCTTTGACAATTTATCAACTTGCTTGTTTTGCTTTTGCTTTCCTGTTTGCAGCGTTATATTTTTACAAAGTTTGCAGTATTTTCTTGGCATAAAGCTTAATAGTTTCTTCTTTTTTTTTTTTTTTCTCTCTTGTAGTTGTACACAGGTTATTGGTCAATATTTATGTTATTGATGGGTTCGCCATGTCTTGAATCTCTTGATACTTCCTGGACATCCTCAATCATTAAATCCTTTGATCGATCTTTCAATATATGCATAGAGGAAGGGAATTCAAATGATACTAAAGATTTTCTTAAGGATGCAAACTCTTCAGTATATCACACTCGTAACATTCCTATACCTCCTCGGCTGCCCATTAAAGTTCATCCAAAAATAAAAACTCATAGAGGGCTTACAGATTCTTGTTGTGTTCCGAAAGAAATGAAAGATACATGGGACAAAATTTTCATAGAAGGATATGGAGCCGACGTACGTATTATTACTGGGAATGGGTCTATTATTGCAGCTCATAACAATGTTTTGGTAAGTAACTATTCCTCAAGTTTACCCTATATCACATTTTCAGTTTGGCACATTTGCTTATGTACCACTATTTGTTTGGTTGTGAGTTTTTAATTCTAATATAATATATTTTGGTATTTTGTTGACACATATTATGAAGCATGACCCAGTTCCATGTCATGAGCTATGTTTTGATTGACTTGTTAGCATAAAGTGCACGCTTGGTGGGTAATGTTAAACAGAAGTGGACTGTGTAATAACAAGATTTTCAAAAAAATTATTTATTAATATTGTATGTAATCCCTCCTATCAAACAAGCCAGAAGAGGAACAGGTAGCAGTTGGAGGCTTGGAGCTCTATATTAATCATATGAAAAAGCCGTCATTCCAGTCTCTCTTTGGTATTTATTTTGCTGATTTTTCATCTCAGGGTTTCGTTTTCTGATTATGATGATTTTCCCCCTTTTTTCCCTAGAGTACTGCATCACCAGTGCTAGGGAACTTCCTGCAGCAATCGAAAGTTATGAATGGTATCAGGTGTATAATGATTCCTGGGGTACCTTATGACGCTCTTCGTACTTTTATACGTTTCCTTTATTCATCATGGTATGCTGGAACACTTCCTTTCATGTTCTTATTTTTCTCGCAAGCCTATATTGTTTTACTTTCTGAAACATTCTTTAGATATCATTTATGTATGACTTAATCTATCACCCTGTTACTTGAAATCCAAACTCACATTACAAATTTGTATTGTCTTAAGATATTTTACTTTACATTAGCAATGATAATAAAGTGGAGTTAAGCATTAGCGTGTATTCTTAAAAGTTAGTTGACTTATAATTGTATATTTCGCCAAATTCTGTTCAGTACTCTGAAATTGTGATCATGTGATTTTCTGATGCAGCTATGAAGAAGTTGAGATGAAGAAATTTGTTCTTCATTTGTTCGTTTTATCACATTCCTTTGTGGTTCCATCTCTTAAAAGAGAGTGTACACAACTTTTGGAACGGCGTTGGTTGACCAAAGAAAATGTTGTTGACGTGCTGCAATTAGCTACAAAATGTGATGCACCACGACTCGCCTTGGTTTGCACGCGCATGATAGTGAGAGACTTCAAATGCATATCGTCGACTGAAGGATGGAAAGTAATGAAGCGTGCTAACCCTGCTCTTGAACAGCAACTTTTAGAGTCGCTCGTTGAAGCAGATTCAGTAAGTTAAATGTTGCCTCTTTCACCATTTTGAGTGCCCGGTCAAATCACTGAATCAATTTGCGTTGTATGCATCTTTTCTTCATTTTTTTAAACACGGTATACTTCTTGAGATTTTTATGTATTGTGCCTACCGGATTTTTTGGTGCTCTGCCTATTGTTGCGTGTTTGCCTAAGCTTAAAAAGTTCACTGCTAAGCATTTTTACTAGTTAATAAGTAACTAAAAAAAAAACGAAAATTATTTGTCAATGTTAAAAATACTTAACTTAATTTGAAATTATTGAATCCCCTTGTTCCAAATAAACAAGGTTATTCCCAAAATAATCAAGAGCCATGACATGCATTTACTCAAAATAGGAAATTGGTGAAGCTTTTATAGTTTTCCTTGTTTCCAATACTGATAACAAGTATCCTACTTTACATTTTTGTTCTTAGAGAAAACAAGAGCGATTGGAGAAAGTTGGGGAGAAAAAGGGTATATTTGCAACTGCACGAGGCGATGGAGGCTCTGCTTCATATTTGCAGGGACGGATGCAGGACAATTGGGCGTAGTGACAAGGCGCTGAAAGGAAGCCAGACGTGCTGCAGTTTCCCGGCTTGCAAGGGGCTTGAAGTTTTAATTCGTCATTTCTCAAGTTGTAGTACAAGAGTTCCGGGTGGATGTGTACATTGTAAGCGCATGTGGCAGCTTCTTGAACTACATTCCCGCATGTGCTATGAGCCCGATTACTGCAAGGTCCCTCTTTGTAGGTGCGTATGCTCGCATTGAACTTTCCAAAAATGCTGAATGATAAATGAAATTACGCCTTAACTAAACGCATATTAAGCACAAAAATGAAAATCGAAAGAACAAATTGTAAGCCAAATAGTATGCAGGCATTCATGTTGTCAAGTGGTTTAGGCATCGAACTGTCTACGCATGGTTGTAATGTGTGCAGAAATCTAGTAATAAATACCTGAATCTTTGCTAAAAATGTGAAAATATGGCCAGATTTTATGAGAAATGTCTATATTTTCTTTCATTATATTGCCTTGTCTAGACTCCAGCTACCATTTCAATTCATTTGTTAGGTTTGGGTATGTTGAGTTTGAGACATTTTTATGCTTTGTATCTTTGGATTGTAGGCATTTCAAGGAGAAAGTGCGGCAACAAAGCAAGAAAGAAGAAGTGAAGTGGAAGTTTTTGGCGAACAAAGTTCAAACAGCGAAAATTGCATTGCGACTATTCTCATCTCAACGGTCGAGTTTTTGAAGACCAGATTGCAGACGTCAGTCGTCATGCCAGAGTACGGCCTATATTTTAGTTGGCCTTATTCGAACCTAAAAATTAGGACAATAAAAAAAATATATGTAGAAGTGGTTTGCTAAGAAGTTTTAGCATGATCTTAAACGCTTTGTAGTGCTCTATTGGACAATTCACTAGCTAATTGTCTTTGATATTGAATGGATTTTTATCTTTATTTTCCATGCAAGACTTGTTGAGGTGAAAATTTCATAATAGTCCTCTTGTAAATTTGTAATAAACCAAAAGAAAAATGTTTATTTTCACTTCTTTTTCTTGTTTATATTTATAAAACTTAAAAGGCTCTTCTTGAATATTAAATATTTTAATTAAATCTTACTAAAAATGAATTTTTTTTTATAGGACTTTGCTAGGTGTACATCTTGACTAACACACAAGACACATGGAATGATGACAAAATAGTCATTGCACAAATTTATGAATTTTATGGGTAAGTTAGCATGTACACCTATCATTTTCCTTTTTTATATCATCTTTTTCTTCACCTCTCCCTCATGGGAAGTCTAATGCCTTCCCCACCTTAATATACCTCTCCCCTATAACCTATGTCCCTTCTTTGAAAGCAGAGTTGGGGGTAGACACGTGGGTGGCTGGAGAAGAAGAGTGTTTTAGAAATATAAAAAGGAAGTAGTTCTAAAATTATATATATATATATATATATATATATATATATATTTGAATGAAAAGTAAATAAAAATAATGAGTGAAATGAATTTTATCGATTTAATTAATTTTAGACATAAACGAACTTTACCAAACAAGCACTTGTGTTGTGTTACCATAATACACAATAATAGTCCTAGATTGGGGCCTCTGCCTCAATTCTGATTTTTTCAATTAAACACCATTTTTGCAAGAAGTTCCATTCTATTATAGCTAAACGTTAATCCGTTGCATGAATCCATGAAATCTCCAAGGAATCCATTTACTTTACCATTGTTTAATCATCGTAAAAAATCATCATCGCTCTTTTCTCACCTGTCAACTTTAGAATCTACCCAATTCCAAAACAAACGAAGATTCAACCTTCTTTACACCAAGATTCTTCCATATTCTGTAGATTCAGAAAACAATGATTTCAACTGCACCCACGATGTTGATTTACCAACCCAACAAAAACCCACGAACAAAAGCGCATCTTTTGGAACTTTTAGCATAAAAAATGGTGCATTTCATGCCCATTTTCTTGGTACTTTTAAAACCACGCAAAAGCCACTCAATTTCATTCAAAATAGATTATTTTCAGCTTCTCCGTCAGATCCTTTTGCCAGTAATTCAGATCCACTCCCTGTTGTTTCCACTGTTACTTCGCCACTTGAGAGTTCCCCTCCTATCGATGCAGGCTCTTCAATAAGAAAACCTATCAGTTTATGGCCTGGAATGTACCATTCACCTGTGACAAATGCATTATGGGAAGCAAGAAAGAGTATTTTTGAGAGGCGATATAATGTTCCCGAAAGCGTCCCTCCACAAAGTGAATTAATCACAAAGAGCCCATCAAAGAGTAGGACTAGTATACTTTATAAATTCTCAGATGATTATATACTTAGGGAGCAATACAGGAATCCGTGGAATGAGATTAGGATGGGGAAACTGCTTGAAGATCTTGATGCTTTGGCTGGAACCATATCCTTTAAGGTAGAAACAATTTTTTGTATCGATATAGAATCAATTATTTCTGATGTATTTTGCACTGCCCATTTTTGAGTATTTTTTATATGAATGTTTGTCCAATTGTAGTCATATACTCACTTATTATAATGTGTTTTCTTTATAGCATTTCGTGTGTGTTTGGTGTTGTTTAAAAAGATTTTTTTTTTAAATGAATAGTGATTTATAGGATAATGGATGATTGAGATTTTGTTGAACAGTCAAATACTGTGGACTTGACTTTTAATGGCTGATTGAGAATGAATACTATAGAAAAAAGTGAAAAATTTAAAAAGAGTAACAAACAAGGGCTTCATATATTCTGTGTTTCGTGATTATGCAATTGCTTGGAAAACAATAATGACACCTGACATTTTGTCAGTGATTTTCAGCATCTGTTCAATTGCTGAATTGCAAATTATTTTCTTTTTTCTGAATTGGCAATTAGATTTTAAGTACTTACATTTGGTTTGATTTTGTTGATGATGTCATGATCTGATTATCATATTTCTGCTATAAACAATTCATTATATTCTTTGTAACTTGAGAGCTTTGAGCACTTTTGCCTCCGAGATTATCGATAGGTATATCATATATATATCAAGGACATAGATATGTTAAAGAATGGTAGTTTATTATTTTGAGCTGGCAGAACCATGTGCTTGACTCTGCTCCATCAGTCTTATCATATCCGGTGACTTACCAAGAAGTCGTTAAGACCGAAGTTCCAGTCACTTTTCATCCCTTATGAGTGCTCAAGTGCTAAAACGGTAACTTATGACAAACAAAGTGTCAAAGGATAGTTTTGGCCACAGACATTTCAGAGAACCATTCGAATCCCATCTGTCTCATTTTTTGCATTTGATGCATTTGGTATTACCTTCCCAGATGTATTCTTAGTCAACTTTTGTTTTTTGTACAATTAAACACGGACTCTACTTTTTGATTCGTCACCCAGTTTTTCTTTTTTCTTCTATGTAAATCAGCATTGTTCCAGTGATGATAGCACAACAAGGCCTTTAATATTAGTTACAGCTTCAGTGGACAGAATGGTTCTAAAGAAACCAATTCGAGTTGACACTGATTTGAAAATAGTGGGTGCTGTTACATGGGTTGGGCGATCATCCTTGGAGATTCAACTGGAAGTGACTCAATCCTCAGAAGGTATCTTTTGAGATCAAAAACATGCGTTCTTCTTTCTTCTTAATTTCCATAACAAGTTATACTTCATTTATGTCTTCACTTTATTTTATTTTATTTCTATATATATGTAATGGTTTTAAAATGAAAAAAACAAGATGTGTTGTTTTCTATCTTGAAAAGTTCTCGAGACTATGATTTAGGCACATTCATTGTATGCTCTGGGATTGAATGATGCGAGGCAATATTAGGAGCATAGGAAATCACATTGGATGTATAATATGGTTGAAAATGGATTTTGAATTCAATTTCGGCTTCATGAGTTTACCTAGAAGAAGATAAAGTCCAAAGTCGTGTTAGGATCTTCAATCAGTATTACTCATTGATTTTTCAGTCGAATAAACAAACTTTTCACACAGGTCATGGATTATTTTTGTAATTTTGCTTCAATCCACTGTGATCAATGTGTCCTTGATTATATTGCATTCAGCTAAGACCTTGTATTAATCCAATTACAACTGAAGTTTGAAAAAATGTTCACATTAAAGGTACACCCTTCATCCAAAAGAAAATCCCTCTTTTGTTTCGGACATCCTTTGAGTGAGATCCCTACAATTCTTGGTGAATAACAGTTGCGTTTTTCTTTATTATGCCCATATACCAATCAAATTGTGGATCCATATTTTCTTACATGGCGTGACAGAGTGTATGAGATGGTACCACTGGTGGTAATAAAATAACGGACTGTTCTGTGGCTTCCAGCCGCCTTTTTTTTTTTTTTTTTTGGTGTTTTTTAGGTAAAATGTGTGGTTGAAAATTGGAGAGAGAAAATGTGTAGTTAAAAAGTAGTTTGGGAAAATGTGTTTAGAAATTAGTTTATAAATTGTAATCATTGCGTAAAACACACTATAATTTTATGCTCATTGCGGAAATCAAGATATTGGACATGATTTAAAGTCAATTTAACAATTGTTATCTTAGAAAGTTGGTTTCCCAATGCAGCGCCCTTTAAAGTGAATGGAGCTGGCAATTTACCGCATTCATTGTATGGATGCATGTAATTTCTTCTTTTCCTGCTGTTGGATTTTTCTATTATTTTTAACATGGTTCCTTCTCTTGTAGAAACATCTGATCCCTCAGACTCGGTAGCTCTAACGGCAAACTTCACATTTGTGGCCCGTGATTCTACAACCGGAAAATCAGCTCTGGTTAACCAGATCTCTCCTGAAACAGAGAAGGAAAAACTGCTTTGGAAAGAAGCAGAAGAGAGGAACAAAATGAGGAAAAAGAAGAAACGAGAACAAAAAAAGGAGATTGATGATGAGGAAGTGAATAGGCTCAATGAATTGCTATCTGAGGGCCGTATCTTTTGTGACATGCCAGCTTTGGCCGATAGAGACAATATTCTTATAAAAGATACTTGTCTTCAGAATTCTCTAATTTGCCAGCCACAGCAAAGGAACATCCATGGTCGAATTTTTGGAGGATTTTTGATGCGTAGAGCTTTTGAGCTGGGTTATGCAACTGCATATGCCTTTGCTGGCAGTGCACCTTGCTTTCTGGAAGTCGATCACGTTGATTTCCTAAAACCTGTAAGTTGATACCTCACTGCCTTTCTCATATATTTGATGCTCACATTATTAACTGTGGACCCAAGAACATTTCTGCTTTCTGCCTGTCGATACAACATTTACTGTTAAGAACTATGGCGGTCACTGAACTTAAATTGGTCAGAATTTTTTTTCTTCTCTATATTATCTAACTTTTTCTCTTCTGATACAGGTTGATGTTGGAAACTTCCTCCGTTTAAAGTCTTGTGTTTTGTACACAGAACTTGAGAACCCAACACAACCTAAGATTAACGTGGAAGTTGTTGCTCATGTTACAAGACCCGAGCTTAGATCAAGTGAGGTGAGCAGATTATCCTAGCTAAGTTAAATTTATTTCAACCTCATATTCCTAGAAGCGTCTGTTCTTCTCTCTCTCTCTCTCTTTTTTGGGTGGGGGTGCGGGATGAATTGTTGTGCATATTCATTAGCCAATATAATGGTCTCTAGCTAAATTAGAGGATTTCTCAAAGGTAAGAGCAGTGTATTTGAGTTTCTGAGCTCATCGTTTGGAAAAATAATCTTCTCCATATTTCTATTTTGAGCGGTTTTTGTTGCTCTTTGTGGATCATAGTTACACATTTCACTTATTCCCTCAATCATGGATTGACCTAATTTTATTAGGTCGCCATAGTTCCTTCTGTAACGACCACGGACTTTCTCCCATATTGTCTTAGTAATTTATGGCTCAAGAGTTATTCTGTGCGTCATTAGCTTACGTATTGTTCCATAAGGGTTGGGCCTTAGCTATATTTTTTACACGTCCCAGCGATTCGAACTCAAGACCTCTTCTTCTTAGGGCAACCCCTTATAAAATGTCCAGTCTTAGCACAACTAAAACATCTTCTGCCGCTCATACCGGACTTGGATTTGTCCTAACTCTTACCTTTCTGCTTACTAACTTCATCACTCGAGTCACTAATGTTTTGAACATGACCATTTTGCATAAAATGACTCGTACCCCTCATCATGTGCACTTCATCACCCCTCTTATCCTCTTTCTCAGCCCTAATCTTTATTTCCTTACTCCAAAGGAAATCCATGACAATCTTGGGTGTCAAGTTGTCTCTACCATATTTAATTACATTCTTAACCTTTCTATATGATTTAGACATAGAATTAAGTAAAGCAATGATTTTGTAGGTTTCAGATACATCTTCACCACAGTTAACAATAATATCTTGCATAAGTTAGTTAAACACGTCCAGATTGTCATTTAAATTTTTTGAAGGATCTAAGTTTGTTAGAGATAGTTTTAAGCAAATACAAGTCTTCCAACTTTTTCAAAGTTCTTTTGTGATATCAAAGTTTACCAAACTTCCTCAAAATAGAATCAGATATATGTAGGGGTGGAAAATCGGAACCGATATGAACGAAACAGGACCGAACAGAAAAAATCGGAACTGTATGATTTAAAAAAAAAAATAGAAAATTGGTTTTGGAACCGAGATCATATTGGTTCTCGGTTTCGCTTATAGAACCGAAAAACTGAAGTTAGAACCAAGTCTTTGATTCTTGTTTATTTTTTTTATGGTTTTAATTGGTTGCATAAAACTAAAAATCAAAAGAATTTGTAATTTTTTTTTTTTTTTGTAAAGTGAAAATGATTAAAATCTTTTTATGAAATTTGTTACGTCTCTGCCTCATTGTAACATTTAACTTCACACTTGGACATAAATTCTTAATAAATGAAAATAGAATGAGACTAACTTAATAATAAGCCAATTTGTAAATGACCATGATAGAGTTAATTAAATATTTAAATAGAAATATAAAACAATTAATAATAATGCATTTAAAACTCATGATTCATCCCACAAGTTTACCATACAAATTTGGCTTCTTGCCATGCTCGAAAAACCTTCCAAGTCATTTGTTTTTTATTTTGGTTTATGAATATTTTCTATTTTATGGAGAATCCTATGTTTTCTCCAGGGTGAAAGGATTTTCAGAATCCTTGGTTTTGGTATATTCGGTAGAAGTTTATTTCAGGTTATCGGCTCGCTTCCCGAGGCCTTGATACTCCTTGGTAAGACCCTAAAAAAATAATTATTGTTATAGAACCGAATTAGAATCGAAACTGAACAAAAATCGAATGATTTGGTTCTGGTTTGGTTCTTGCGATTCAATGGAACCGAATGGTTCCATTTTACAAGAACCGAAAAGTATGGTTCGGTTCCGGTTCTTGAGATACCCAAACCAAATCACCGAATGCCCACCTCTAGATATATGTAAATTAATTGAAGCATAAGCAAAACCATCTAAATCTTCTTTTTGTTCATTTGATAAATCAACGAAAAAAAATTCAGTAATAGCTTTTGAAACTTTATGTTGAATCAAAATTCCCCTCATTTTTTGTTGCTAGATGGAAAAATCCTTAAATTAAAACGTGCATTCATTTTTTAAAACAAATTGAACAAAAAATCACAAATTGACAATTACACAACAAGAAGTAGTTTTGGTGTAAAAAATTCTAACAAGATTATCAAAACACAACAAACAAGAAGTCAACACATAATCAAAAGACCGAACAAAACTATGAGTCACTTAACACTTCAAGCACGTAAGCAAGTAAGACAATTACACCTTGAGTTTTAGCAACATGCAATGATTACCTTTTCACTGTAACCCCAATCATAATGATCAACCTACAAGATAGTTTGCTATTGCAGGAATTTAAAAGGGATATGCCAATTTACCGAACGGACCAATCTGTCGGTCCATAATTAAGGAGAGATGTGCATTTTCTCGACTTTAAGATCACCACTGTTAGCTTTAAAACTTTCAGCAACTATAGCAACTCAGCAATCAAGGATCGACTCCCAAACCACTAAGGAAAAAATTATCCAAATTAACTTCCAAAACCTAAAATACAAAAATGTTAGAAATAACAAGGGCAACAAACTGTCTTCAAAAACCGTCAGCGGAGGAGCGCATCCATACGCCTCACCGGAGAGCTCACGTGTCATCGTCTACTACCACACGTCGCATACCTTGCTGAGTCCAACAGTGGCCTCAATTTCTTCGTGGGTTGTTGAAACACCAAGAAATCGGGCTCAGTTCTCTTCCAAATCGAACACCAAACTCACCACAATCTTGACCCAATAACAAACTCTCCTTGGTTGCCGTTGTTTTCACACTCACAAATGTAATGGTGATGAAAACAAAATCACTACTGGAATAGAGAAGAAATCAAGATAGCAATGAAAGAAACAAGCTCCAAGTCGACTGTAAGGTTTTCCCTCTTCTCTATTGATTTTCAAACACAAGCCAATGGTAGACAACAAGTTGTGTATGTCTATATTTATATATATAGGCTAGGTAAAAAATATAACATGGACCAAGTCTTGGGCCAACTAACAACAACCAAGTCCAAGTCACAAAACAACCAACAAAGGGCCAACACAAGTGGGTCTCTCAAAGTTGGCCATGAACAACTGCTTAATTAAGTTGCTTCCAATGACCTCAAGTCGTTAGCAGGGCGAGCTATTCATTTAGGTGTGGATACATTTTTCTCTCAATCATTTTAATATCATCGTTCGGATACTATCAAAAATCGAATAAAAACCTTATACTCTCCTTCTGTGAAGTAGTTTAAAATTTGTAATTGTGAACAGACGTAACTTTTAGAATTGTGTATTCTTGTTCATTTTCTGATATCTCAATTTTTTTTATTATTCTTGCTCTTGAAGGTTGGGATTATGATTTACGTTATAACAATTTTGTTCATGTAATGATAGTTCTTTGTGCAAACCATCAATTAGATAGAATTTCGTTATTATGTTCGATTATTCATGTAACTATTCCTTTTTTTCCTTCTACATTTTTGAGATTTGAATTGTTACTTACGGATGTTGTGTTCTTGAAATTTCACAAGGTATCCAACAAATTCTACTTCACATTTACCGTTCGATCAGATGCAATGAGTAACGGTCAGCAAATCCGGAATGTTGTTCCTGGTACAGATGAAGAAGCACGACGAGTTATTGAACGCATGGACGCTGAGAGATCATAGAAATGTGATCTTTATACATATGGATTCTGGTGGAGATGGTGATAAGGAGGACATGAATTGGAGAAGAACACATTTTTACTTACAAGTGTATTAGATATTTCATGTTGCCTTCTTGACAAATAAATGTTAGAGGTGAACGGATTTTAAGATTGACTAGTGAATTTTATTTTTTTATTTTTTTCCAAATCCGAGAGGGATTTACCAATTTCCATGGAATAATATAACACTACATTTCATGACAACCCTATTAATCTACAAATTGTGCAATCGTAGATTCCAAAGGGAACATAATAAGCTATTATCGTATAAATTTAGTAATTGTGCAGTCAAGTATTAGAGTTGGTATTTCACCACCTAGCTTGACCGCCTTATCGAATTAAATCAAACTACATATTTTACAGAAACTTTACACTCTTTTGAGGCTTGATGGGTAGCTAGTCTAGTTTGGCCTTCATTATTTAGAATGCATTTTCAATCATAAGTTTTATTGAATTCACAATTTATTATCAACTAGTGAACCATACATTTTACCATTTTTTTAACGAAATCTATTAAAGATTTTAGTTTTTCTCCAAATCAAACGGTGCTAAATTTGCTGTCAATACACATAAAAATAACATGAATCGTATTATGTAATTAGTCAAATAAACTAATAAAAATTTATATAGTGGATTCTCTCAAATCTTATTTAATTTATCACCCAACTTATATTTTGATCACGGTTTACTCACTAAACTTCAAAATGGTTCACAATGCTCATGAACTTTGCTTGTTTCCACTTCGACACCATCAGCCAAATTTCGCTCCCTTCACTGTTGATGTGTCAAACAAAAATTTTACGTGGCAATTTACGATCATCAAAAAAGTTACAACTTAACAAAACTATTTGAGTAAAATATTTTATTAATCGCTAAACTTATACTATGGCCACAGTTTCACATCAAACTCCAAAATTCTTCTCAATGATCAGTCATCTCTGAGAGTTGCACTTCATCCATCATCAGGGGCGGATCCAGCCCTGCGCAAGGGCGTGCAGCCGCTCCTGCTAGATTCGCTAAAAAAAAAAATTTACCTTATAATTATGGTGCCGAAATTTTTTTCTCCCTTCCCTTGTAGTGTCCGCTCGTACTGGATTAAGTTCCTGGATTCGCCCCTATCCATCGTCTGTTAGATTTCGTTCTCTTCGTTCCTTATAAAGCTCCATCCCCAATTGTACCATTTGCTCAGCATCTTTCTAATCCAATCTTCACGTGGTAAGATACAACCGTTGAAAATATTGAAACTCAATTAGACCATCCAAGTAACATATTTTATTACTAGCGAAACTTATACTACCATCACATTTTCTCATAAAACTTAAATTTTTTTCTCAGTTATCGCTCATCTTTGAGACTTGCACTTCATCCATCATCATCTAGATTTCGTTCCTTGCGTTACTGGTCTACTACCTATAAAGATCTATCCCCAATTGTACCATCCACACGATGTCTTTCTATTCCATATCTTCTATTTTTGCATGCGTGTAATTAACTCCGGCCAAATTGATGAACAAAGAATAGCACACACTAACACGGTCTAGAAGGTATTTCACCCGTACACCAGTCGGTTACAAGCCTACAACAATAGAAGATGGAGAGTAGACAGACGCCAAGTAGATGATATATTTTGGTGATATAGCTTTATAAGTAGTAACTTCTCACATCATTCTCAACAATTGATCACGACTTAATATATCTAGATCTGCGTATCGCTCACTAAATTGACAAAGTGTTTAACAAATTGGAACATGTAAGGATTCGAATTTGTGACTTCTGTGTTATCAGTGTTTGTGGATCCCCTATCAGTTGGGATGTGTCATGAGAGCAACAATGAAGAGAATGAAATTTGACGAATGATAGGTTAATTGCAATTTTCAAATATGACTGAAGTACTTTAAAGTTTAATAAGTAAACCGTGAGCACGGTATAAGTAGGGTGAGTAACGAAATGTTTTACTTTGACGATTTATCTTAGCTATAATTTTTTTAATTATCGCGAGTTCTGACGATTTTTCGTTTTACGATTCAACAATGCAATGAAATGAACAGAATCTCGCGGAGGATGAATGCAGTGCAAATAGGCAAAGTGGAAGTTCTGTGAACATTGTGAAGTACTTTGAAGTTGAGTAAGTCGTGATCGTGATATAAGTAGGGAATTATTGAAACATTTTTTTTTTTTGAAAGTGAATTATTGAAACATTTTAATTCTATTATCTGTGTATTTATCCACATTAATGGTAAGATAATACTTTCTCTCGGCCCCAAAGTTCAGCCTAGCCTAGGTATCTCTCAAACGCTCGCGGCAGATGCTATTTCTTCCACAAAGAATTATATTTTTTCCCTTCAATTTCTTCCCATATAATTCTTGCATTTTCTTTCTGTATAATTTTTGCCTTCTTTTCTTTAGTAAAAGGAAAACTTGTGATAGGAAGTAGATAAAAATGGGGAAAAATCAAGCGTACAAAGCGATGCAGAGATCTCGGTTGGGCTCCAGCTCTGCTGGCCCTGATGAGGTCGAAGATGGCATGGTTCGTACCCTTTCATACTGTTATGTGTGTAATTATTTGTGTTTTATTTCGAATTAGGATTTGGGAATTTTTTGGGTATTCTAATTTTGTATGACTGGATTTTATTCCAGAAGAGCGTAGATGGAAGTGATTTGTACTTTCATTATTTACTGAAATGTAATGAAAATAGAACAATCAAGCTACTCCTTTTAATTAGTATTACTGGGAGCGTGAATTTAGCCCCATGTAATTTTTTAGGATTGAAAAAGTATTGTTTAAAGCAAGGCATAGTGAATACTCAGAATGAATTATGATTATTGGGTTATGGCTCAAGTTTCTCACTCTTCAATTAGGTTTTTGGAATTGCTGTAATAAGAGAAATATGTAAACTGAATTTTTTATCCATTAATTTTTTGCTCCGAGAAAATTGTAAGTTTGTTGCAGCTAGTCAAAAGTGTTCGGTCCTGTACAATATTTGTGAAGGGAACATGGTTGGGGTGCCGTCATGCCTACAATAGTTATAAACGTAAATTTGTTACATTTTGAATTAAAAACTTGTGTTCTTTGTTTTTAAAATGAATTTCAACAGTGGAAAACTGATTAAAGATGTTTAACTTTATGACCATTGTAGAACTAGAAATTGAACTTATTCATTAGTTAAGGCTGTTATGCCAATCAACGAAGTGATTGAATTCTTACAAAGAGTATGCTGGCTTTCATTTATCAATAACACTGCACATCATCTTTTGGGGTGTGCTTTTGGGGTTATTAGGCTCTTTTGTTAGAGAAAGCTTCTCATCTATAATATACCTTTTGCCAAAGGACTAGCTTGTTTCAGATTTTGTATGAGAACGTTTTTACAGAACATTGCATTTAACTTAACTTGGCACTTGATGTTGAATGTGACTTACTATTTGATAAGTTTTAGATTAGATAACTTTTAGAACAGGGAGGATGTGTATTCTTTTGCTGTGCTTCTTCTGATAGGAGAGTCGCAGGTGGACGGTTCATTTCATTCACCAGAATGGCATGCTGCTCGTTTGGAAAGTCTCAAAACTTCCCACACGGTTACTTGGGAGGAGTACAAAAGGAAGCAAAAGGTGATTTATGTGACTATACTATTCTGCAAGTTGATTTTCTCTTTACCATAATATTTATCCTTGTAGAAGTTCTAGAATGTCCTGTTGAGAATATATTTATCATATTTTTTTGGCAAGTCATGTCTCATTCAAGATATTGACGCTATCATAATTGAATATATCACAAGAGAGAGGCATTAACATGATCAGATGTAATTCCCTGAAATATTCTTATTTACTCCTCAAGTTTGTCACCTTATAATTCTTGACATATGAGTAGCAGAAATAACTATTACATTTACTGGAAATTAGAATTGAAAGATAACAGAATTGTCCTATTTTTCTAATAGTACGACCTTACTTTTGAGGGTATTGCTGCTTCATTTTTCCTTGCAGAACTGTTCAAATAGGGAATAAGGGAAGGGGGTCTTTTTTGGATAATTTCAAATTCAGCATAACGAATAATGGTCTTGGATGTAGACAGTACTCTTTGATGCGAGGAATTGAAATTACATTTTTAATTGATTTCAAGTAATAAATTGGAAACAAAGCATTGTCCTGAATTTCAAGTGACAACACCTCATCAAGCCCCTGTTTGAGACCCATTGTTCAAATAATGTGGTTTGTAATAGTCAATTTTTGGAGAATGTCTAGTTAAAAAATAGGAAATATTATTGAGTTTGTGTTGATTATTTTATTGGTAAAATGTGTGGTTAAAAATGAGTTTTGAAAAAAATGAGGTTTTGAATAATGGGTACTAAGTGTTAGAGGCCAAGTGTTATAAGTTTTTGTGTTTTATATTTATGATTAGAATCAGTACCTTGCTACTAAAGCTTGAATGATGCTCTTTAGAATATAGCAATTTCCCATTGCCAACCAACAAAAACGATTTGGTCAGTGCTTGTTAAAAGGCATGTATCCTCCTTCAAGCATTTCCTACAAGATCTCCAAGCTTTACCTTTCCTTGAATTAGCTCTTATTCTAGCTTTTTGTCCAATGTGAGAGCGCCAAAGTGAACCATTTGCCTGTGGATGAAATAAAACTGAAAGTTACTCCCTCCACCTCGAGAAGGAGCCTTTTTGCCACTTCTTCTTTGTAACAGAAGATGTATCAGTTCATATCTCCCGCTTTCTTCAAGAATGTCATTTAGTGAAATGACGATGACATTCATTTTTTTTTTTCACAGAATCAGCAAAACTAATCCTGTAGTGCAAGTATAGGAAACTTGAGTCGACCTTTTCACGCGCTCTTATATTGGAAATTTGACCTAAAAAAGAGTGCTATTTGAGTTTTGGATAACTAAAATATATCCTTAGGGCCTGTTTGGTCCCCATGATTTTATTTTATTTTTTTCAAATTTTTCCTCAAATTTATTTTCAACCACATATTTCTATGGGACTCATCACTTTGCCACTTTTCAACCACACATTCTTCCAAAAATCCAAAATTCCTACACCAGACAACCTATCTTCAATGGTTGAATTTGCCTCATTTATTCTGAACTACTTCATTTTTGTAGTAAAATGCAGCAAATTGGAAGCATGTCACCCTTAACTAAATATAAATTCATACAAGGACTTCATAAATGATTCTTAAAGATTCACTGGAAGTGATATTTGCCCAAAAGAAGCGACTTCTACAAAATTTAATATTTTGTACTATGAACCTTTACTCTTCTGTATTTGTCATATTCCCTTCTGTCCACTGTAAGGTCAACATAAGGCAGAGGTGCAATTTCCCATCCATTCCTCTGGGTTATGTTCTTCCGTGTTGCTTACCATGCTTAACGAAAGAAACTACAGTTCTTGGCACGAAAATTGAGATATTATGTGCATATAATCCTTAACATTTGAGGGTGCCTTTCTTTCAAAACAGATTCCTGGCAGGATTTTTATAATTCATCCTGATGTGCTGCATGAGCGGACTTAACTGAAGATCTATCATTACCTTGGCCTCTCACCGGAATTTATTCATTATTTCTATCTTAAATTGACAAATCTGTTTAGTTTGAGGTGTTTGACAAGCTTTTCTTTTTGGGGTGTGTATGTATCAAACTCTGACATGCTTAATTGCTAGGAAGAAGAAATGAGAAAGGGGGAGTTGGAAGCAGATAAAGATAAAATGATGAGAGAATATAGGGCACAGCTTGATGCTGAAAGGGCTCGTAAGCTTTCCCAAGGAAGAAACCACTCCAGTAGTAAATCCACTCGCAAAAAGGGTAATACGTCTTTCAGGGTCAAAAAGAAATTTTCGTAACTCCCATGACATATTATTTATCTTATTGTCAAATGTTCTTGCAGATAAGAAGGACAAGGATTCAAGAAAACACAGCAGCAAGAAAAGAAAGGTGTACTCAGTTTTCTCCTGTTTAGGTGCTACTATCCATGTTCTTCTTACTGCAATAATTAAAAAGCTTGAACGTCAACTTTAGGTGCTCCCACTGCCCCTGCCCTGATTCTTACTACAATAATTTATTGTAGATGATGATGTTACAGAAGTGGAAGTCTTTTTCTACATTTTGGATGAGTAGAATCATTCCTTTGGGAAGATAGACTGTGAGGTGCACCTATAAAAAGGAAAATAGATATTTGTTGATTTAGTTTTTTCCACTCAACATGTATTTATTGTAAAATAAGAGATACAAGCTTGAGTACATGGAAAACTTGGTCTATGAATCTGATGACTGATTTCCTTGTGTCTAAGGTCTGACATTAAATGTCTTGAATGAGCTGAACCTCCAGTGGTTTAAGAATCAAGTTCTCCTCTTCTTAAACCTTAGTTGGGTTCACTAGATACTGATTTCGAAAAGCTCAAAATAATCTAGTTGACCAATATTCTTCTGTTATGCTTAATAGTTCTAATCATATTCGCATTACATATCGTATTTCTGATGTACGCTGGTCACATAACTTCTCTATTCATGTGTCATTAACAATTGGAATGATAACATTGAAGCTTTCAGATGCATTATAGGGAAAAAGATTTACCTATGTTTGGTAACCCGTTTATAACTATTGTTAATAAATACGAACGTGTTAACATTTCTTTAGTCCATTTTTTTGAATAAACAAAATGTTGCCAAACAGATGCCAAGTTGCCTGCCAAATGTATTAGTCTTATTATGCAAAAATTTGAAGGGGAATATACCTTTCGAATTTGCATCTCTTGTTGTATTTTTCATCACATGTACTTGGGATAGATATTTTATGTTGTTGGAATAGCTCTCCAGTGGTAGTGATATTTCACAGTTTGATTACATGATCTTATTACCAGTCTAAACTATATTTTGGTTCTTAATTTTAGCGTTCGAGGAAATCTTCCGATTCTAGCTCTTCAAGTTCAATGTCAGAAAATTCGAGCAGTGATGATGAAGAGAGAGAATCACGGAGATCGAAATCTAAGAGGAAGGGAAAAAAGCACCTCACAAGATCGAAGCACACGAAGAGTGCTAAGGTAGAGCGCGATGGGCCTTTACCACTTTCCAGATTCTTTGGGAAAACATAAAAAGATGATGTACTTAATATTCATCTCGTAATACTGATCTCTTTCTGCATCAGTAACTGAAGTAGATTTTTTCTGGAACACTTTCAAGTCAAGGTTTTTATTTTTCTGTTAGTGTCGAAAATTTTCTAAGGCTCATATTATTCTGTCAGTTTTGTACTATTTTGTATCATGATGCGACATTCATATGCTATGTAGTGAATTTTCTAAATTTTATGTAGCTATTCGGAAGGATGATCTACTGAGCACGGACACTCCTACTGATATAGCATGGCTGCGTCTTACACGCATCGGACATGCACACTCACGCTCTAAAATACGTCTATTTTTTGATGTTCTTTTAAATTTTTGACACTTTTTGTGTTGTCCCAAACTCTTTCAACCCAACGCATTATCAACATGTATTCATTGACGTTAAACGTCTCAAAACATGAAATTAAAGAAAGCTTTTTAAGTTTGAATTAATTAATTGGTATCGAAAAATCATAATATATATATATTTTTTCTTATCATATGTACTCAGAAAAATATGGAATAAAGAAATTTGAAATAGGTTACAGAAAAATTGAGTGGCTGGTGCAGTTTTTCCGAGTGATGCAGTTGAGTGTAAAAATCTAGCAAATGATATCAAAAAAACTATGAAACCGTTGTTATGGTCAAGCACTCTCTTTTCTTTGTCTAATTTTGTCTTACCAAACAAGACTGGATCTTGATCTTATCGAGTTCGTTATGCCCTCGGTGGGGGTGATAGGTGACATAGCTATTCATATCCTTAAAAAGGTCTTAATCTCAAAATTTCGTGTTCTTATTTTTATGCGCCATCAAGTCGTGTATGATAATCGAAAGATATTGTGCATTTCAGATCAAATAACAAATGTCTTATGTTGTAATTTAGGAGATAGAGATATACTCATGTCCTTAGTGATTCATTGAGCTATTTTCACGAAGAGATAATGCTTTTAATTATGTTTTAATCGATATGGAGATATAGTAGGTTAAACCAATTGAATATGACTAATTTCATTCTAGCGAGGCTATGAATTAAAATAGAAAAATCGGATCTAACATTGTAAATGGGTAATTTGTTAATTTGCAAGTGTTGAGAAATTAATTAAATGAGTTAAGAAAAATCATGAATCTCAACTATTTAATCCTTCATTTTCCTTATTTTTATTAGAATTTAAAGTTTATTTTATCTTTGAATTTTCAAAATTCATTTTTTAATTGTGTGTTTTATTTGTTAAGATTAAATAGAGTATACATTCCTCATGAGATCGACAATCTAAACTTAAAAAGTCTACTTTATTACTTGTACATGACTCTTGCGATTACGGTACACAAGATTTTAGCAAACATGACCTACAAAATGAGATCCATATCAATATACTTTTATTCATCTTTAAAATATTTAAATATTCAAGTTTGATGAGTAGGTTCGTGTCCAACAAAAAGATAATTACTTATGTAACTTTGAAAATGTAACGCGATAGAATATTTCTCACAAACTAAGCTTATTAAAATAAATAAATAAATTAGATCAAAGTAAAAATAATCGGGTCATCAATAAAATAAAATAATTATTAGACGAGTGCACGCAGCACTCTATTATGACCAAATAATTAGTTTAGGACATTAGAAAGTGTCATGGCGACAGACCAAGCTAAATAAAATTCTGAAGTAAATTTTATCGTAAGAGGAGGAAATTTTTCCTGTTGCTACACTTTCTGTACCTCTAGGTAGGGGTGGGCATCAACCCGTCCAACCCGCTAAAATCGCCCAACCCAACCCAACCCGATCGGGTTGGGTTGGGTTTTGATGAAAATTGGGTTGGGTTATAAAAAAAAAATTTGTTTTGGTTGGGTTGGGTTGTGGGTTGGATGACAAACCCAATCCAAGCAAAATTTTAAAAATATAAGACTATTTAAATTTCAAGAATCTTAAATCCATTTTTAACTTGGATGAAACTCAAATATAATTTGAACATATTTTAGTTTTATTAGCAAGTATTTAATTTATTATATTTGAGCTTATTGTATTGTACATAATTTATTTGAGTTAATAGTTGATTTATGGACATAATTTTTTAATTTTCTAAGAATTTTATTTAATTGGACCAAAGTCCAAAGGGAAAAATACATATATAAGGTGATTACTTTACACAATTTCAATTCTAAAATACAAACTTAAAAAATTCAAAAACCAGGTAATTAATAATATACATAATGTATTATATATATTAAAAATCAGATGATTTCATCTGCCCACCCCAACCCCTTTACCCCATCCACCACCCAACCTCATCTACTACGCAACCCTTACCCCAGATCTGATCATTTCACCATCGTAGGAGCCGCCCAACTTCATCACCATGACCTCCCACCACCATCACCACCACCATCACCACCACCGCCGCCGCCTCCCACCGCCGCCGCCACCATCGCCACCACCACCGCCTTCCACCTCCAGCACACCGCCATGGCCATCACTCTCTAACACCATGAACTCTTCAAAACCACCACCAGAACCATTACAGTTTCACTGCACCGCCACCATCAAAATCACCACCAGAACCACCACAATTTCGACAAACCACCATCACCACCAACATCCCCGACCCTCCACAAACCACCATATATATATATATATATCTTCCTATAAATAAGCAAACCAGTTGGGGATGTTACCATATATATATATATAGAAAGTAGATTATAGTATTTAATCATCCTATAATTAAGCAAATTAGTTGGAGATCTTACCATTTGAAATAAGACTCTTTAATTCTAAAATTTTGAAATTTGAAAGACGATGAAAGAGAAATTAAACTGGGAATGACATATAAAGTGTGACTTGAACAACGAAAAATGTGACTTGAACATTTCAAGTGTGACCTGAGATATAATGTACTAATTTGACATGAACACTACACTTGTGACTTGAATATTTGAAAATGCATTGACATAACGTATCAAATGTGATATGAACAAAACCTTGTAACGTAATGAAACAAATGTGACATGAACAATACATTTGTGACTTGAGCAACTGAAGCGTGACATGTAACCTAATCGACAAATGTGACCAGAATGACAAAAATAACCACCAGTGACTTGAACTGAAGATTTGTTAGACACCACAACAACCATCTCTTCACCTCCTATACCACACACAGCACTAAGGCATCACCATTACCGTTCACACAGCCATGACTGTCAACACCATCCACCATCAACAATTGTCTAATTTACACATATCCCCCATTAGCACACACAGCACCAGGGCAGCACCATTAAGCAATTTAGTTGGAGATTCGGTGTTTTGCCTCTACCAAAAGCTAGACCTGAATAATACATTTGTGACCTGAACACATAATTGTGACATGTGATAAAATGTAACCAAAACGGCAGCACCTCACCACCAACCTCAACATTATGCCACCACTAGTTACATAATTTCCAACTTTAAGTTACATAATTTCCAAAGTCACGGTCATCAAATTATTATGAGGTCACAATTACAACTTTAATGTTTTCAAATGAACATCTCTCAAAGCCATCCTGTCGCCGACGCCGCCTCAACCTCAGCCTCAACTAACCTATCATCACCACCACCATCAAAACCACCACACCGCACACCATCACCGCAGTAACACCTCCACCAACCACACAAACATCAACATCTCCGATGACCACCATCTTGCAACCCCACCGACGATCTGTGATAAAACAGCCCCACCCACCACGACCTTCCACCGCCACGATTGAACCATCACCGCCTATATCAACAGCGATGACCACCGCCCCCTCCACCATTACGAATGCACCAGCAATGTTTAACCAAGAAAGGACTGTGACCTAAGAGCCACTATAACAACTCATCGCCACTGCCTTCGTCGCAACCACCACCACAGATCCAACATCACAACACCACCACTGCCGCCATAGATCCACCATGACAACAACAAATAAAAAAAATCAAATTCACAACCCACCACTCACAACACCACCACCATCACAAATTGACTATCACACCACCACAACGGCAGATCGCAGAAATCGTCACTCCATCGCCTTCCATGCGCGTAAGTGCAGTGCGAACAGGCACCACCGTGCTTCCGCCGTCGCCGTCCGTCGCCGAGTGGCCCTGCTGTGGTCGCGCGCTGCCGGTGCCTGGCCGCGCTTACATGGTTGTTGAGAGAGAAGGTGTAGGGATCAGCAGGAGGAGAAGAGAAGCAAACGATTCTGGAACTGGATAAGTTTTGGGTTGAATCCGTTGATTAGGTTTGGGTTTGTTACATGGTGGTGGGTGTGGGGGTGGGGTGGGGGTGTGAATAATTAATATTATTATTAGTATTAAAATTAAATTATAACCTGATTTTTTTATTGATAATAGTTACACCTGATTTCTGAATTTAGAAGTTGAAAAACCTGGTAGGGTGTAATTTCCACAAGTCCAAACCACCCAACCCAACCCGACCCAACCCGACCGAAACTTGATTGGGTTGGGTTGGGTTGATTTTTTATCAACCCGACCATAGTGGGTTGGGTTCGGGTTGGGCAAAAAATCGACCCAACCCAACCCACGCCCACCCCTACCTCTAGGCTAGCTAGGGTTCAACATGTCATGTGGTGGGTTCTATATAGTTCTAGTTCTAATATATGAGGGACATTTTTAAGCACATTGATAATATACGCACCATTTTGTAAATTAGGAATATAAAACCTAAAGAATTTTCTAGTTAATCAAATATTTGTGTAAAGAAGCAAAAATAATAGGAAAATTATAGGAACTTACGTTGAATTTTTTATAAAATTACTCCAAGATAAACTTGGAAGACCCTATAATTTCATTATATATTAATGTCATGTTTAATATGTAATAATTGACATCTCAACCAATAAATTTAAGCTTATTTTTGTTCATAAGAAGTGTGACGACCCGACTCCAAGTTTTATTTAATAATTAATAAGTTGAAAAATTGGATAAAATTTAAAAGTTTTGACGCAGAATACGCTTGATGTAGACACCAAACCGCTTGAGGCTACAGGTTTGGTTGCGGGAGTTTCGGTGTCAACCAACTTGCAGAGTGTTGACACCTGCAATGTTTTCGAGGAAAGATTGTTTTAGATTCGACATCTTGGGTTTAGGTATCGACACACATAATAATCTAAACATTATTTTTGGATATGGATATCGCAAAGTTAACTTTCCTTATTTTTCAAATCGCAATAATCTCTTAATCGAAAATATCCGAATAAAGACCTTATCTCCAACCATTAATTACAATGGTCTGCGATGTGTATCGGCGTAACTCTATTGTCGATCTTGTTCTGCTTGCAGCTTCTTTTTTATTTTCTCTATTGCCTCAATCATGTCTTGTATCATTTTAGAATTCAAAATCTTATTCTCGCCTACCTCATTTCAATATAACGATGATGATCGACATTTTCAACTGTACAAGACTTCAAAAGGAGGCATTTGGATCGAAGCGTGATAACTATTATTATACGAGAATTCAATCAGAGGTAGGTAATTATCCCAACTCTGAAAAAACTATAACATCCAAGCACGAAGCATGTCCTCTAAAGTTTGAATTGTATGTTCGAATTGTCCATCCGTCTGCGAATGAAAGACTGTACTGAAGTTTAGTCTTGTTCTAGGAAAATCATGTACTTCTTTCCAGAATCGAGACGGGAATTGAAGATCTCGAATTGAAGTGATAGTAACAAATATTATGTAACCTTACTATCTCCTGGATATATAAGTTGGCTACCTGATTCATCTTAAAGGTCATTTTGATTAGGAAGAAGAGTTCGGATTTGGTTAGTCGATTTATGATTATCCAAATCGTATCATAACTTGAGTAAGTGAAAAACTACGAGCAAAAATTAATTTTTTTTTTTATACGGAGCACATACACATGGACGAGGAGATACGTTAATGTCTCGAAGGGAGTGAATATTTTTTATGTCAAAAACAAATGACGGTTAATTTACATCTTAATCAAGGCCGATGACTTTACCATTTTACGACTCTTGCAAGCCAAAATCTATCATCGCTTAAATTTGAAAATTTTAGTTTAGTGAACCAGAACCAAATCAAAACCAAACCAAACCAAAACTATTTGGTTCTAGCTCGGTTCTTCTCTTTCAAAAAGAACCAACGATTCTTTTTTTAAAAATCCATCAATTCTTGATTCGATTCAATTCCTTGATAACCAAAACCATATGGAACCACGCTCAAATCTAGATCTTACGTTCAAATTCACCACAAAAAATGGTATACTATTATAGAAGTAAATTATTTGAGAATTTAAAGGCTCTTCTACCGGACAGTAAATACTCGAGGGTATAATCTTAAACTTGTCAATAGGAATACATCAGGATAAAAAAACATGTTGGCAGCCAAAACGAAAAAAGATTAAATTAAGTAAAATTGCATTTCATGTCCAATAAATATCAACTACAAAATTTCAACTAAAAAGGCCAAGAAAGCTGCAAAAAATGGTAAAACGGATAACACTAATGCCCTGTTTGATTACACAAAATTTTTCATGAAAAATAAAATATGTTTTCCAATTCCCACTTTTGGTTTGTTTGTTTAACAAAATTTTCCATGTAAAACTTTTTTCGCGAACCCCACTTTTTCTTCCATTTTCCTTGATTTGGTGGAAAAGATTTTCTTTGAGTTTTGGTGGAAAAATGTTTTTCATGATAGATGAAAAATAATTTTGAACACGTTTAATCAATTTTGTTGTTAATTGACTTATTTTCTTTCCAAAAAATAACATTATCATCATCAAGTACAAATATATTTAAAAAGTAAAAAAAAAAAAAATTGATTAAAATAGCAAAAAATTACTTTATTTTCCATGAAAAATAATGTCAATCAAACAACAAAAGTTGGAAAATTCCCTACTTTTTCCACCTAGAAAATTAAAACAATCAAACACATTAAACTTCTAATTCCCAGTAATTCAATTACCTAGAATTCAATTCCCTGAATTTCATTTTCTTCCTACCCAAATTCCACCCTCGCTATCAAACGGACCCTAACAAAAACAATGGTTTCAGATGCGGAAACAAAATCGTCAAAAAAATCCTTTCTAAAACTTTTCACCTTTCTAAAACTTTTCACTCATCATCATCGTCGTCTTCATCTCCTGCTCCTGCTGCGTTAAGTGCATTCAATCTTTCAATCAACTTAACCTTCCTCTCTTCGTAAGTGAGCTTCTTTAAGTTGTACCTGGGTACGAAATAGGAACAAAAGATTAACCAAGCACTCACAGTAACATCTCAATATGTTAATGAAGGGAAAGAAGTCGGCTGGAAAACCAATAAACTATAATTATGCTCGTAAAATAACAATAAAAAATGCACAAATTAGAAATTGTTTGGGAATAGATTATAATAGGTTTAAATTAGTACTTGTGGATTCGGAAATGTGTGAATAAAAAGTAAGTTTAACCATTTATGATTATAAATTCATAGGTGCCAAACAAGGGATAAATCATCTGAATGTAATTTTCGCATAGGCCAACAAAATTTCAACAGGCATGAACCACAGGAAACTGACAATTGTAAATAAGAACCATTGCACATAAAGAATACATGACAACTTGGACAGAATGGATCCAACATAAGTGTGAAACTGTTTCAATACCTCTTGTGTTCCTTAGGTGGCTGTTTCTCAGATTTCTTCACAATCGGGTCAGCACGGATGGCCTCATGGACTTTCTTGTACAATTCCTCGAGGCCATCTGGCTCGAATCCTTTCTTGATATACTCACTGAAGTGTGATTGATACTTTTCTGGTTCATCTTCCATTAATGTCTGAAATATTTAACACAAACTGAGGAAGTCAGATTTTACAAGTTATCTCCAGTCAGTCATAGAAAAGTGAGACTTCAGAAATTCGACATCACCGTCATGTATGCCGCAACGTGGCCACCATAAATGTATTTCCTGTGAACCTCAGCATCAAGCTGCTTAGAATCCTTCACAAATCCAGCAAATCTCTTGTCACTGTGGGGAACATCTAGTCCTCCATCAAGAGCTCCCTGCAATTAGTAACAAAAATATTACATTCAACGTGGATGTAAGCATCCAGCACAGAAAGTGCACTGTTACGGTCTAGAGAATAAATAATCACAAAGCATCACAAGTCATTACCACAAAAGTCTAGGATCAATTATGAAAAACTCAATAAACCTTTTCCCAATAGTTTCAGTAAAAACACATCAATAAGTCAGGCACATAATTAAGCAGTTGGAAACCTTTGAAATTGCAAACAACTCTAGTAATCTATACATCTTTCTTTTATATTTAGCCTATAAATTAGCCGCTTTGATATATCAAAGGATTCAATAAACAAAATTCAAAGTTAACAGGATTAATAAATGATATTCTCGGAAGATACGGATTAGTAAAGAAGCAAATAAGAACGGACAACTCCTAGACTTGCATGATTCACAAATGAAAATATAGGGTACTGAGAGTATGGGAGGAAAGCATCTTTTCTATGTCCAACTAAACTTTTATTACACTGAGGAGATTCAAATTTGGAAAAATAAAAACTCTACTTAGTTATCCAATTACATTGTCACCGTTAAGAAAGCACCCTAGTCTCTGTTGTGTCGAAAAGTGTATAATTACGAATTTTTAGCATAATTAGGAAGCCAAAGTAAAAGGAGATATATTTACCCCACAGCTATTGAAGTTATGGAGAGACGTGAGTATATGTCATCAAGAAAGATATGTTGCAGTTTATGGCAAATCATTAAGTGTATAATGTGCATAAAACGGAGAAGGAATACTAGATAAACCACATGAGAACATGCTTTAGATATACCTTCAGAGCACCAAAAACACGATTTCCAGTAGTTGTTCTAATAAGTCCTACATCAAGAAGAGCACGGAAAGGCCTTCGGCTCTCAGCTGGCTCCACTGAGTAATCCTCCCCAGTTGCCTAGCAATGGAAAGGTCTCAGAAGAAGAGATACAGGCAGATGAATTACAATGCAATAATGAAATGATATCAGAATTGAAATGCAACGGTAGTACCTCCACATTGCCTTCATACTTGTCATCCATCTGAAGCGTTTTTAAGACACGACGAGCCAAAAGAAGCCCAGTACAGTAAGCTGATCACGAGATTGAAATTAATATCCCATCAAATAATGTGCGGAAAAAGGATGTAGAGTTTCCCTTCCTTGTGGTGAAGATATTCCAGGGTTCAAGGGGTGAAGGGGGAGGAAGTGACACCATTGTGATACCTGCTGCATAGTTTGTGAGACCCACTTCAAGTCCATAGCGAGGCAACTCATGGGCATATGCTGCAGCCATAACAATATCTCCAGCTATACTGGCAGATACTATTTGTGCAATAATATCTTGGTTGGTCTATAATGACATTAAGGTTCTAAACTTTAAACGAAGTATAACAATATCCCATATTTTTTCTTCATTGAGAACAAGGATATAAGAGTTACTGAACAAGACAAGTGGAAATAAATATTTGGATCCATATTTTCCGTTGTTGACATAAAGGCTGCAAAGTGTTTTCACTTAGAACATTAAAAGCAGAGTAAGAGAACCCCTTGAATAAACAAATGCTATTTAGCAGTTACAGATTATGTGGATACAAATCGCATGACAAATCTATACTTTGGAGTGTTGTACTTGTTCTTGTCCTGATTAATTAGGCGAATCCTTGCCCTATAATCAGTTTTCCCCTCTGCATTTTGACAAAAACAAACATTGCTCAATAGAACCATACAATGCGTATCCATTAAATATGGCATCAAAGATCAGTAGCACAGACAATTGCAGAATACAAAGCTCATACTATACCTCTCCTTCTCTTATACTTGACCTGAAACCTCTTGAAGTATGCCCTCGACTTTTGTGCTTTGACAAAGGCCTGACATGAACATGTTATGATTTTGAATATTCCAAACACGTTACTAATTATTCACAGCAGAACAAAACATGAACCTAAGATGCCACGAATATTTTATATGTACACTACGCCTATAGGCACATGATTGCGCAAGCACACACTCACATCTTAATGCATTTAAAGATGTAAATGTATACTAAAATTAAACATAGAACGGATAAATTTAGTCACTCCACAAAACTAAATGTTACATCTGAACCTTAACCCCCAAAAAATACAAACAAAGCCACAAAAAGATCCATAGTTATCAGCAATCAGACAAATACTCAGACGTGTAAACGTCCATGAGTAAACACGTAAATGGAGATGAAAAATGATCACCAAAAATGATAGGAAGGAAGAAAGGATCCAAACCAAATTATCCTGAATTAACGGAAAATTAAAGAAAAAAAAATGTTGATAAAAAAAAAAACCGGAATATTCTTTCCATTTTACTGCATTTGAAAAATATAGAGCCCAATTCAAGAAAGAAAAATTTAAATCCCGATTTTACTCTTTCCACTACAATTTCTCAGCTGACAATTATTAACAGGTTGGGATGAATCTCCCACAAACACCAGACAAAATGCATGTACAAACATTTAAATGGAAAACCTAATAAATAAAAAGGTAGAAAAATAGAAAAGGGTAAAGAAGAATCACCATTGTTGAAGCGAGAGGACGAAACTGCGTTGCAGAAAGAATGGGCGCGAATGGTGAGTTAACAATTTTATCTCAAAACCCTAAATCTAATTTGTGTAGCCCAAGTGCCCAACTATCAAAATATTTGGACAGAAACGGACCATGTGGAAGGGCTACTAGTTGGCCCGTAATTAAAAGTTTAATCTTTAATTTAAGGGAATAATACACAATAAGGTGGTTATTATATCACATCTCAAACTTAAAGAAAAAAGTTTAAATTACATGAATCAAGTTATAAATAATATATTTAATATCCCCACCCCAATTCAAATTATATACTACTGTGTAGGCCTTATCCAGTGGCGGAACCAGAAATTTTGTAGCAAGGGGGGCACAGTTTTGTGGTAGTCTCACGAGGCTGTCTCCGAAAAATTTTTTTTAGGAAAAGATCGAAAATAATGGTAAAATTCAAATTCACAAAAAACAATGTACTAAATAATATGCAATCTCACAAATATACTAAATTATTTTCAGTAAGATCTACGTTATAATTCAAAAGAAATTAACAGATTATATTGCAGTAAACAATCATTTAACATATTCAAATTCCAATCAATTATATTCCTGTTTAGTGTAGATTAAAATTAGATTTTTCGTAAATTTTGATAAAAATTGATGCGATGCGTGGTTGAAAAGTTATGAGTCCTATGAAATATATGATTGAGATTGATTATTGACTTTGACCAAGATTAAAATTTAGATTTTAATTGATACCAAAAAGAAGCTATATTTACTTAGTATATGCTACATTCTTTTACATATATTTCATCTAAAAGAATCTATGCAATATGCATAAATTTTAATTATTCAAAGTCGAAACTTTACCTTCATTCAACTAAAAAAAACAATTATTCAATCATTCAAAGCGTCTTTTTTGGTTTTTCATTTTTGAATTTTTCAAAAAGTTATAAAAATAAATTAAAAATCAAAATGGGGGGGTCACGTGACCCCCTAGGACCCCCCTATGGGTCCGCCAGTGGCCTTATCGTCATTATCACCACTATCAACATCACCACCACCACCTCCTCCTTCGTCGCTGCCACCACCACCACTTGTCATCGTCGCCACTACCACCACTTTTGTCACCGCAACCGCAACCACCACCACCACCACTCGTATCTCCAATCACCATAACCACCACAGTAACCATAACCTTCATCATCGATATAGCTTTACAAGCTCCGATGCACACCACCATAACCACCACCATCTCGGTGAACCACCACCGTAATAATCTTGACCTCACCAATTAAAAATAAATAAAAAATTATTGTCTAAAAATGAGAATCCAAAAGAAGAAGAAGACTGGAACATTTTTGAAAATGTGACATAATGCTCCATATGTGACCCGTGACTTGAGGCGTCATATGTGATCTGTGACCTAATGCATCAAATGTAACTTGAACATATGTGTGTGACTTGTGACTCAATGAATCAACTGTTATATGTGACCTGAACAGTTGGAGTGTGGCCTTAGCACGCATCAAATTTTGACACGTGACATAACTCATCAAATGCATCAATTGTAACATGTGACCTAATGCATCAAATGTGACTCAACGTGTATAGTGTGACATGTGACTTAGTTCATCGAATGTGACTTGTGACTTGAATATTTTGAAATGTGACCTTGTGACGTGTAATCTAATTCAGATCAAATGTGACTTATGACATGTGACCTAATGGGCTATATGTAACCTGTGACCTAAGACATCAAATGTGACTTGAACATGTGTGTGACACTTGTGACTCAATGCATCAACTGTTATATGTGACCTGAACATTTGAAGTGTGACCCGTGTTTAATGCATCAGTTTTTGACCTCTAACCAAATTCATCAAATACATCAATTGTAATATGTGACCTAATGTATCAAATGTGACTCAACATGTATAGTGTGACATGTGACCTTGTGACATGTGACCTAATTAAGATCTAACCTGAACGCTACTACCAACGTCATCAACCGGAAACCACCACCACCACTTTCCCAAACCCCAACCCTCACAACCAGTCCGCTCTTCACCACTATAGTCACTCCAGATCCACAACCCAGTTGCAGCCACAGTCGCCTCTTCCCCACCACTCTCTATTGTCTCCTCATGCACACACACCTCCAACCAACGTTTACAAGTTGGCATCTAGTCAGCATTCCACTGCCTCCATCACCGACCGCCGATGTAACCTGTGAAGACCACCACCGCAATCTCAGACCACCGCCAAACCACCATTTCACCCACGATCACCACCAATATGAAAAAATACTCCAAAATATGGTTAAAAACAGAGGCACCAGGAAGACCAGACCACCACCACCGACCGCCAGCCCACTAGCCTATCAACGTACAACTACCCCACTGCACATTCAAGGCGGTGTCCTCTGTGGTTGCATCAACGAGCACACTACACAGTTGAGGTGGTTGGGGTGCCGATGCAACAGTCCAAGTGCCTACAAGGGATTTATTACACCGGAACTTAATTGATGCTTCGACCATCACTTCCAAGATCACCGCTGGCAGTGACAATTTCAAAGAAAGCAGCGGCTGTCGGTGACAATCTCCTCCACCCACAACCACACACATCCCCCGCTTGCCCATGATTCCAATCTCAACATCAATCATTCTCCGGTGCATGGGGTACCTGCAATTTCATTTAGTAGATGACCTTGTTCGCCGGTGCTTCATACGGAATTCTTCATTCGCCGCTACGATTGGTTCAGTGTCCGTGAAATATGGAAATGAGAACTTGGGTAGGGTGAGGGCGTGGTTTAGGAATGATTGATGTTGAGATTGGACTAGAATTTAGTATGGTTTGATGATGATTGCTAGTTTAATTTTTTATGGCAAATCAAAGTTCCCAAAACTATGATTTTCTTTGATTTTCATCCATGTATCATGTGTTCGATTAAATGCCACTATAGATTTTCCGTAGAGTTTTTGCAAATCTTTTTGGATGATCCTCTTTATTGCATGTTATACATCATATATTCACCTTTCATCCATGATTTACACTAATTTTAAGCACAAAACTCGACTTGAACATATTTGACATTACATAGCACTCACTACAGGTCACTACACCAGTTTTCAGCTTCAGGTCCCTACTTGGCCACATCTTTTCACGACTCAAATGAATCCCAAATACTCTAAAATTTTAATATGTTACAGACCATATCATGTACTTTCATATTCCCGGAGATGGCTTGGAAAAATTTTAATTTTTCGAGGTAATGTCAGGTCCTGAATGTGGATGGTCGACCATATTTGAAAATTCAGATTTTTGCTATGTTTTAGTTTAGGGTGTTGGTGTTGATATATTTCAGTTTCTTAATGGTTTTTATGCTCCTAATGTTGTTTATCTCTTATTTGCGAGGAATACATCACTTGTAACACCTCAAATCAAGCTTAGAAACAAAAGAAACATGTTGAAATCATCCAAGTGATATCAACATAAAGCTTCAAGTGACTACATTGCATCTCCAAACCAGGGAAGTACTTGAATCCCTCTCTTATGTGTTTATTTATTTATTAATATCTTTTTGACATACATTGAGGGCAATATATATTTCTAGTTTGGAGTGTGAATCTCATTCTTTTGCATTCATTCGATTATTTGGGATACAAATAAAAAAAAAATTGAAATCATGAAAAAAAAATTTAAAAATTGTTAATTTGTTTATTGCTTAGGACATCAATAAAAATGAGAGAAATATTTTTTTATTTATATGTAGAATATTTTATTATTAAAAAGTGTTGTTAAAAATAATGATGATCAAACAAAGACCAAGTAAACAAGTGTTTATAAATATATTGTCTTATATAAACTAAGCCCCCGTTTGATTAAAATCTAATTTTAATTTCAAGTCAAAGTCAACCATTAATTTTAATCATATATTTTATGGAATTCACATCTTTAAAATCACACGTCTCATCAACTTTTATCAAAATCTATTAAAAACTTTATTTTGTTTTATACCAAATAAGAGCTAAATATATTTCTCTTACACTTCCCAAAATAACTTTTTAACTACTCATATTTTTCGAAATCACTTTTCAATAACATATTTTACCTCAAAAACTCGAGTTTTTTTCTTATAAAAAAATGCTAACTTAAAAGAAAAAAAAAATGTTTGGTAAACATTATTTAGTACAATAATTTTAGGGAGACATTTTCTTGGGACATTTTTAAGTGATATTGTGACATGAGCGAAAATTTATTAGGTGGTGAAAAAATAAGTAGTGAAATAGTTATTTTCACAATCCAATGAATATGTGACATATTACAATGTCACTTAAAAATATTTACAAAGAATGTCTCTCTAGAATTACTCTTATTAGTAACTTAAGTTACTTCAACTGCACATTATTATTCACATGTTTCTTGGCCTATGTTCTTTAACACAATTATCGTAATTTATAAATCAATTTACAAATTATACAATTCTTCAAACCACTTTTTAATCATACAATTTTTTTCTATTTACTTTTTTATCACATATTTTACATAAAAAATATGAATAAACAAATTTATAATATTACAGTGTTAAAAAACATAGCCTTGAGTCTTGATCTCTAGCGCCATGCCTCCTATAAAACTCAACTCATAAAAAAATTGTTAATAATCAATCTCAAATCGAGGCTTACCGAGTGTTCGGTAACAGTGGAAACAATGGTTTGTAAATCAATTTTTTTTTACACAATTTCTCAAATCACTTTTTAACCACATATATTTTCTCTCTCGAATTTTCAACTGTATATTTTATCTTGGAAACACAAAAAATAAAAAATTGCGGAGACTCCTTCGAACACTATGTTAATTTATGTAAAATTCTGCAGACTAAAAGGCACGATTAAAAGTTTCTACCGAACAAGAGATTTTTGTACTCCATCCCTTTGCTTCAATATTTCATTACACATCGCACGCAATGACGGAGTTAGAATTTATATATTGCGGGAGCAAAAAATATGAGGGTGGAAATGAAGGATTTTGAGTACCAAAAGGACATGTTAGATTGATAGACCAGAAAGACAAAATCAGTTTGTCCATATAAAATAATCTGCCCTTCTATGTGTCTAGCACTATACAATTTCAAAATAAATACGAACATTAGATGGACGTCAAAAAGACAAAAACAAACTGTTTATCCATAAGACAAATGATAGAGATGGCTTAGACATCTCAAATTGGTCACATTGTCTCTATCTCTTCAAACTCATCAATAAGAGAATCTATTCGAAAAGTCTCAACAACCTCCCTCTAAATATAAATAAGCATGATACTGGACAAAAAAATCATCTTCCATTCTATTACGCAACCTCGTCTTAAAGACACCAATAGCTGAAAACGTACGTTCTGTAATTGCTATTTAAACTAGAAGAGTTAAACAAAGCAAATCAATCTATCAACAAAATTTTTATTTATTGATTTTCTTGTCAATGTCAATAATTGGCACACTGCAGGAAGTGTTGTCAAAATTTTAAATTGAGAGTCACGCTAAATGAATTAATTGGAATTAATTAAAAATTGAATAATGGGTCGTCTAATGTTTATAGCTAGTTGAAGGCTTTTGTATTATTTGACTTTAGGCTTTAGGTTATTGAGCCAATATTTTCCAATTGAAATGAATTAAAAATTTTAAAAATGTTGTGGGGGCAAAACATTAAAATTACACTATAAATTTACTAGGAGCAATGGACCAGTGAAAAATGTTGGGGGTCAATCATCACCCCGCCTCTTCTAGCTCCGTCTCTAATAGCATGCATCTGCATGTAATGGAGATAATTATTATTGTTGATAGTTATAATATAAATATTCCAACTCAGCAAAAAATGGGACGAGTGTCAGTTATGTAACAAATTATGATTATTGTAAGAGGTGGATCTCAGATCGTGTATAATCTGGATTCCTAGTATGTTTCTTGTATCATAATGAACTACCTTAATATTATCAAAAGATTGAGATCATTTTATGAGTCATCCTCCCTCAATCCTCATATTTATAGGAAAAATGGGTGTGTTGATTTATTACAAACGTTTACTAACTAATGTTGACTTATAAATGAACTCTTTGAGTTCTTACAATATAGGATGTATTTGACTTTTCCTAGTTTGACTATCTTCTTATCAAAAAAGTTGTAGTTCAATCAACCACGGTCCATCAGACTGTGCATACATCCATGTCGTACCTGGCATTACCCCAGCCCTGAGTTCGTCATAACGGACTGGCTGTCCATGTTGTTCATACTTTGCGCTGGTAAATATTCTCCCCATCAAAGTTGGTGAATATGCTCTCGTAAGATGTCAAATTGTGCATCGATGATAATGTCTACGTCAGAACGTGCATGAGTGATCATGTTGTCAAATTGTGCACCAACAAGCATTATTATGCTTATCTAGTTTTAGTGACTAAAAAAAAGGTTGAATGCCAACCTTAAGGGCTCTCAGCCTCTCACCATTCTTATTCTGGAGATTGATGAAGAATGTTAATCTCAAGTTATGTCCCAAGTTGGCCAAATCTAGATATTTCCCATTGGATCTGTTGACCACAAAATTTGGTGGGATCTTGGATCAACATGTCTCAACTCCTTCCTCTTAAACACGTGAATTTTCTGCACATGAGGACAAACAATCAGTATGTAAAGGGGGCCGAGGTGGCTCCCGTTTGCACTCCAATGCTTAAGTCAGTATTCATTTCAAGTAAATATAATTTGTGTGCGGGAATATATAAGTATGTAAAATAGAGAAAAGAGAGTGAGATTTATATATTGAATTTGAGTACAGAGTTTCTAACATTTTACTTGGAGGGCAATGCATTCTATTTATATCTGAAATTACATTCCCAAATCAAGACACGTCTCCTACTTTACACGTGACATGCCCCTAGCCGTTTGGTTATAATCATTACTAACTATGGTAGTGTTATGGTCGTCATCATATCTTTAGTAAAGGTGTTATCCTATCAAGTTGCAACTTGCAAGATGGTCAAATCTCCATGACACTATTGACCACTCTTTTCATTGGTTCGGGGCATATACCTCGAATAACACCAGTTCGGAATAAGTAGTTCGGTTGTAAGGGGCTCGGCCCATTTACAGCCTCGACAATACAATAATCATCGAGGTTTTGAGCACATCTGCTGACCAGCGGGTTCTATGTGGGCTCCACGTGTCGAACATCATTTAGGCGTGGTCGTGACGGGATTGACAATTAGCTTGTCTAGGGACTAATTTGAACGAAATCATAACCCCAGTGAATTGAAATTTTATACCCAGGCCTTCACCGCCTTAAAATAACTATTAATTCCACTCCCAAAACAGTTTTTGTCTTGAATGTTCCTTCATTTCTCCACAAGGTACTGCGCAGTGTTTATTAATTTATTCACGGGAAATACCCATAAATAGTCTCACCAACCATAACATTTTGGGAAATAGACTTTGAAACAAAAACATTTTAAAAATAGACTTTGACCCTTCAAACTTCCAAGAATACCCTCATAGATAGAATTTATAATATAAGCCATCAAAGTATATAATAACTTCATTTAAGTCTTTAGATAATTTTGTTTATATAATTTTAGCTGATTTTTGTTTATACGATTTTTGTTCGCTCATAATAGCACCCCGTCAATTGGTATCAGAGCCATATGGCAGATCGAAAAGATAAATATTATATGACAAAAAATAAAAATAAAAATATAATATATACATCAAGACTTATAATTATGCATACATTAATACTACCCGATAATTATAAAATGGAAATCTTGAACACTTTAAAAGATTTGGATAAAGATATAAGAAGAGAAATATATGATATAATAAATTTCGAAATAATACAAGAAGATTTTATCATAAACGAGATATTAGATTTAATCCACAAAGATATACTAGAAGAATTATATAAAGATTATAGAAATGGATTATCATAGAGGAGAACCTTTATTAATCAAATACCTGGATATAAAAACAAATGAAAAATTAGATTCAATAATAGAACAAAGAGGAAATCTATTAGATCAAATGATAGAAGAAAGAAATATAAAAAGAAAAGAATTTTTAAGATTAAAAACATTAGAAAGTAAAAGAAAATATTTTAATACAATTCTAAAACAATTACCTAATATACTTATGATCATAGATAACAAAGAAAAAATCAATATGGAAAAATATGAGATAACTGGAAAAATAAAATATTACATAAAATATTATAGAGCACAACAAAGAAAATCAATGTTAAGATCGATTGAAGAATTTTGTGAATATAATATGATGATATGTAAAGAAGTAAAATATGATATAGAACTAAGATTAGAATTTGATCATATTAGGGGAAGGATTTAATGACGGAATTTCCAGAAATAAAATTTGAAAAATAAATAATAGAAAATATTAATCTACCAGTAGGATCTTATCAAATAAAAGGAGTTAATACAACTGTGTTTCAACCATTAAGCTCATGGAGAGAATCCGATGGATTTCTTAATATGCAATTAAATTGGATAAATGCATTTTTATGGCAAACATATAAAAACATAAATTTACAAGATAAATTAGCTATTGAAAATTTACAACAATTAAATATACAGGACATGAATGTCAAAGAGAAATTACAAAATATTCAAAATAAACTAACAATACAATTTAAAGAATTAAAAGAAATGATAGGAGAAGTTAAAAATATAGATGAAGAAATCTTAAAATAATTCCAAAGAAAATCAGGAGAATTAATTAATCAAGATAAAATTGGGATAATTATAGAAAAAATAGATAAATTAAATGAGAAAATAAAAAGGAATGAAAATGAAAAAATCATATCAATAGAAGAAAGAATAAAAAAGATAGAAATAAAAATAGATGATATGTATGACAGACTATTTAAGGTACAAAAAACTCAAAAATCAAGAGTATAAAATGTCAATAAGCGAAAATATTGAAGATCTAAAAATATTAATAAAATCATTAATAAGTGATGTTCAAGAAATAAAAAATGAATTAAAAGAAGTAAGAAATGATATAAATATACTAAAACTAGAAATTAGAGAATTCAAATAAAATAATAAAAGCAAAGATAAAAAAATAGATAAAAAATTCATAGAAAAAGAAATACTTAGAATAAGAAAGAAGCATTTTTAGTAAGAAAAAATTATAATAGAAGTAGGAAGCATGGATAATGAATTTAGGAGAAACATATTACCAAGAATATTAGAAGAAGAATTAGAATTACAAAAATCTATAGAAAAAACTTTAGGAAAATTAAAAGCTGAAGAAAAAGTTGAAGAAGAACAAGATAAAAATGAATGAAGAATTATATTTGCTGATAGAAAATTTTGACCAGTTAAGCATAGAAAATTTTAATGAATACCAAGTTTTAATGAATACTGAATGAGCACCTAACTCAGCTCCAATAGGAACTTACAAACAAGAATTACCAGATCCAGATGAAAGTTACGCACCCTTATATAGTAAACCACATCGAAAATATTATGATAGAATCAGATATAGAGGAAATAAATATAAAGATAGATTTGAACCAAATAATAATAATGATAAACCTATTAATCATGGAGGAACAAAATTAGATCTGGATTGTAAAATAGATACTAAAAAAACCTTATTAACTTGGGCAGATTCAATGATACTATTCTTTTTATACAATAAAGATGATACGTGGGAAAATACTGATAGAATGATAAATTTTTTAATAGCATCTTTTGAAGGACGTATTAGAAATTGGTGGGAAGGAATAAGTAATGATACAAAAGCATTAATAAGAAGAAATGTACAGACAGAACTAATAAAATCGGATAGAAAGTGAATAGAAAAATTAGTAGATTATATTGCGGATGAATTTTTAGGAGAAAATTGGATAAGTAATTCTGAAGCAGAATCAATAAGAGAAAAAGATAATGCAAGAGTAAGATTAATAAATTTAACAATATGTGATATGTGTAAAATTAAAGAATATGCTTGTGAATTTAAAGAATACTATTATGTCCAATTCTATAGTAATGAAAACCAAGAAGTATATAGAGATATGTATTACAATAAATTACCAGGTTCATGGGGAATATATTTTAAAATAGAATTTGAAAAATTTATTATAGATAACCCTGGAACACCTAAAACATTAGGATTAAGGATAAAATTCCTATCTGAAAGATTAGCATATATATGTCAACAAAGACAATTATTAAAGAAACCAGGAAAATTAACTAAAATATGTTGTGAAGATATGGAAAAACCTACCCAATGGGGATGTAACCCTGAAAGAAGAAAATATAAAAATCGAAAGTTTAAAAAATTTAGGAACTTCAAGAAAAGATATATAAAACCTAAGAGAAGATATTACAAAATAAAATATAATCCAAATAAAAAACAGAAAAATAAAACTTATAAGAAAGACAAAAACCAATACAAATGTTGGAATTGTGGATAAATGGGACATATAAGCTCTGATTGTAACAAAAAGAAAGTTAAAATATTACAAAAAGAATATCTACAAATAGAAAGTGAACTAAGTGAAATATCAGATATTGAAGAATACTATGACCAAGAAGTCTATATAAGTGAAACGGATTCAAAAAGTAATGAATCAAAATCAAAATAAAGAAATAGAAGAAATAGAAACAAATAAGAACATAGATAAACAAGAATATGAAGGAATAGAAAGTTATGGATTAAATGTAACTTTTGATAATAATAAGTTTAGGAAAATACAAAAATTATCTTTAGATTTAAAAATTGGAAAATAGGAAATATTAGATAGAATATGGAAAAGAGAAAAAGTAGCAATAAATGAATACTATAAAATTGAAAGGACAATAGATGTTAGAACTACCTAATGAACACACAAATTAAACATTTTAACAAAAAATACGGTTACAGAATTATTAACAAAGATCAATAGAAAACAAAATGAAAAGATCCAATATATTTATTTAGCAGGTATCCAAATAATGTTTAAATCCTTGTTTAGAGAAGGATTAGATTCACCTTTAATTGTAAGTTTACATGATGGAAGATTAATAAATTTAAAAGACAGTAATTAAGAACAGTAGAAGGAAATCTAGCATATAAGAAACTAATATTTACATGTTATCAAAAATATTGTATATCGTTAAAAGATAGAAACTTTAATGAAGTTTTAGGACTACATTTCAAATTACATAAGGATGACATAATGGAACCAGGAGATAAAATTATGACTATTGAATACAGAGCATTATACACATTTACTAATTCTAATTATGGAAACATTTATTCTAAAAAATCATATATTGAAATTCATAAAGAATGCAAATATTTTGGTAAAGTTGTGGAACCAGATAAACAAATAAGTTTAGTTCCAAAAAACTATGAACTTGCTATAACAAAAAATAAACCAGAAATCATAAAGTTAAGAGAAGAAGAATACCCTAATAATAACATAAAATTTGAAGATGGCAGATTATTTAGAAGATCAGCAAGTTTACTGTTCGCTACAAACACACTGCAAGTGCACGAGTCGCATACAAGTGATAGTGGACTAATTGAGTCCGGTTTATCGATCCCACAAGGATTGTCTATTTCAACTACACTCTAGTATAATTAATTTTAACAAGAAACGCACATAATAAATGTTTGTTTTGGGAAAGTTTTCGTACTAGAATTAAAGTTGCAATTATAAATAAATAACTAGAAAAATGGTGATGAATAGATGATAAAGGAGTGTTGGGATTCTTGATTCCACTTGACCATTACATAATTGAATTATCAACAAGCAAATAGAAATGCAATTCATTAATCATGTTAGACCCAATTTTCCAAATTTAGCCAATTACCTCTCTCGAGTGAAATCAACCATAATTAGTGGCATTAACCTACTATATCTCTATGTCGATTAAAAACACACTAATTGCATTAAACCTTTGTGAAAATAACTCAATGGGTCATCTAGGGTTTTAGGTATATCTCTATCCTAAACAAGAACCTAGAACAAATATTGTATTGATCTAGAATACACAACAATTTCTCAATAATTGCACATCCCATGAAACCTAAGCATAAATGTGGACACAATAAATGTTAGTCAATAAATACAACAATAAATGCACAAGATAATAAAAAGCTTAAATTCTTAATACAAGTATTAAAATCATCTAAGCTAGGTCAAGTTTCATCAATAATCCCAACACAAAATAGTTTAGCCCATAGTGAAATAACAATAAAATGCAAGAATTAAATACATCATTTCAACTATGAAGTAAAATAAATAGAGAAATATGAAGATTAAGCAAAAACACTTCCCTTCACCAATGGTTCTTGCTTCAAAATATAACTATTCTTCCACAATAATGTTGGTATTTCTCCCTTTAATCAATATTCATCAACTATACTATACAAAATCAAGAGAAATTACAAGATAAAAGGATAAAATAAAAGAGAAAGAGAGAGAGCTAGGGTTTTCTTGAGTTGAAAAGAGGAAAAGTTCTTCAAAATTTTTCCAAAACCACCTCAAAAACCTGCAAAAATAGCTAGATCCGCGTCCTTCAGCATCTGGGCCGAATCGGGTCGCACTGGGTCGGCCCAGAATTCACTTCAAAATTTTGACCACGCGATCGCGTGACATAGCACCTCGCGATCGCGTGGTTGAGGTGAAAACTCTCGGGTTGAGTTTATGCCTGAACTCGCGAGCGCGACAGACTTATAACCATGCGATCGCGTGGTTGACTTGAGTGATGATTTTGCAGCTTGATCGTCGTTTGGTGATTTGCAATTAGGTCCTCCATCTTTCAATGTAGATCAACTTGGTCCTCATACTTCGGCTCTTTGACGGATTTGACTTTTTTCTCCTCAATTTCTTCAAGTATTCATCCATTTAGCTTCTTTCTTGTGTTTTCTCCATGAAGTTGATTGTTAAACATATTTAACCACAAAATATGCACAATTAAGTAGGTATTTGTCCAAATTGCTCAAAAAGTATTACTAAAAATATATGAAATATGCATGTAAAATGCACTCAACAAATACCCCCAAACTTGAACTCTTGCTCGTCCCGAGCAAGAATATTCACATGCATCAACAAAAAATGACATAATGATCAACAATGCTAAATAGCTCGCAATCTTCCATGAGTGTGAAATTGCATAATTAATTCACAATTATGTTCCCAAATAATGCTACAAAAATGAGTTTGGCTTATTCGATGTTCGATCGGTGCATGTGTGCATAGCCACTGTCAATCGTCAATAAGATTCAAGAATGTTGATGAGTAAAGAGGTTTCAAGTCAAACTAACCCACCATTAGTGGTCAATTCTTTCCTTTCCCACTCGTGACATTCATCCCCCTAATCAATAATTTTCTTCCCACTCCCGGGATGCAATTCTAGAGGGTACTCTCAAATCACTCTTTCTTTTTCCACTCTAGTATGGGTGTGTTTTACCGACAACCTCAACAACCTAGAAATGCAGTGACTCTCCACTAATGAGTGCTTCGACATTCAAGTTTATACCAAGTAATTCAAACCCACTATTCATCTAAGCCCTTATGCAAGTACAAATGCATGATTTCTAACAACTAACATGATGTTTGCTCGTGACTTCCCCACTCTCTTAAGCTTTCTAATTGACCCATGTAGCGAGCTTTAGGTCGGCAGCTCCCCGATTTTTTAGATCAAAGGGTACCAGGTTTCAAAATACCCCTACGGACTTATTAACTCGAGTCAAAAAGGCTACGAAGTGGGGTAGACTTATTAAGCAAATGAAATGATAATGTGCTCTTTTTTTTCCAGGTGTGTGTGTGAGTACCCTACTCATTAAGTTTTCTAATTGACCCATGTAGCGAGCTTTCGGCCGGTGACTCCCAAGTTTCAAACTTAAGGCACCAAGTTTCAAGATACTCCTACGGGCTTAATAACTCGAGTCAAAAAGGCTTCGAGATAGGGCAATGCAAAAATTAAAATGGGCTTAGAACTCTAGCATATGGTCATTACTTGGCTTATACTTGGCGAAATATACTCCACACAAAAATTTACTTCCACATGCATGGAATCACCACACGTCTAGGCCGTCTCCTTTACCGGGTCGACCACCCCCAAACTTGTCTTACATTAGGATCAAGAGATTTAGAGCATTAGGAAACATTTGAAAGGTTGATACAAATAAATAATACAAGCTCACAACCTAGTTCATCTACTCCATTACCCTCTTCGCCCTTCAACAATTCCCAAACTCACCGACAATCAAACATGACTATTGTGCTCAATGTACATATGATCTTACATGGATAAGCATTTAAAGAAAGTAGCACAAGTAGCATATTTGGTCATAACTCATGAATTAACAACAATTTCAAACATCAAAGTCTTATAAGTCGGCAAGGCTATCTAGCATGTCAATATTCTCAACAAAATAAACAATTTCAAACATCAAGACATCAAGGGCCGGAAAGGCAATGTAAAATGTTCATAAAGCAACATGATCCCAACACCCCCAAACTTAAATCAAACATTGTCCTCATTGTTGACAATGACATAATAACAAGAAAGGAATGAGTGATGGAACTTCCCCGGATTGATACGTGTATGATGTTCCAAATTGACCTAAGCTTTGATTCTCTTGCTACGCAAATCTCCCCCAAACTTGTTGAGAACAAGGTTTCTTAGGATTTCAAAAAGAATTTCGAACCTACAAAAGTTGGTGATTAACCAAGTTAGACATAATAAAAATGCAATAAGTAAATATCAACAAGTAATTAAAAGAGTAGAAATTTGGGTTGTCTCCCAAAAAGCGCTTGGTTAAAGTCGTAAGCTCAACTTTTTGATACAATTACTCCGGGTTTGCAAGAGGGATTGATGACTTCTCCTTTTCATAATTACCCCCCAAGTATGGCTTCAAGCGTTGCCCATTTACTTTGAAGTTCCCTTTACTTCCATGACAAAGTTCTACCGCTCCATGTGGGAAGATTTGAGCAATGGTGAAAGGTCCCGACCATCTAGAGCGGAGTTTACCGGGGAACAATCGAAGTCTTGAGTTGTAGAGAAGTACTTGTTGCCCAACTTGGAAGTCCCGCTTCAAAATGTTCTTATCATGCCACCTCTTTGTTTTCTCTTTGTAAATCCGAGCATTTTCATATGATTCAAGGCGGAATTCATCAAGCTCATTGAGTTGGAGTAATCTTTTCTCGCCGGCCAACTCCATATCAAAATTTAAAACTTTTGTTGCCCAATATGCTCGGTGCTCAAGCTCAACAGGGAGATGACATGCTTTACCAAATAGGAGTCGAAATGGAGACATACCAATGGGGGTCTTGAAAGCGGTGCGGTATGCCCATAATGCATCATCCAATTTCTTGGACCAATCTTTCCTTGAGGCATTCACCGTCACTTCAAGGATCTTTTTCAATTCTCTATTTGAAATTTCAACCTGCCCACTTGTTTGCGGATGATAAGCTGTGGATATTCGATGTTTGACCTCATACTTGGTCAAAAGTGAGTCGAAGAGGCGGTTACAAAAGTATTTTCCTCCATCACTAATGATAGCTCGAGGGGTGCCATAACGAGTAAAAATATTTTTCTTCAAAAATTTCACCACCACTCGAGCATCATTTGTGGGGAGTGCCACCGCTTCTACCCACTTGGACACATAGTCTACTGCAATTAGAATGTATTGATTAGAAAAGGACGATGGAAAAGGTCCCATAAAATCAATACCCCAAACATCGAATATCTCCACCTCTAAAATAGAATTTAAGGGCATTTCATTTCGGTTAGAGATATTACCCAATCGTTGGCATCGGTCACATTTGGATACAAGTGTGTGAGCATCTTTGAATAAAGTGGGCCAATAAAATCCCGATTGAAGAACCTTTGATGCAGTTTTCACGGCACCAAAATGACCTCCATAAGGTGATGAGTGACATTGTTCAAGAATCTTCTCCATTTCCTCCTCGGGCACACACATTCTCATGATTTGATCCGGACCCCTTTTGAACAACAACGGGTCATCCCAAAAATAATGCTTGATATCCGCAAAGAGCTTCTTCCTTTGTTGATAAGAGCGGTTCGGGGGAGTGATGCCACTTGCTAGAAAATTCACATGGTCCGCATACCATGGCACACTAGCAGCTTGTAGAAGATCCATGATTTGGAGAATTTGCTCATCCGGGAATACCTCACTTATCTCTTCATCCAAAATTTCCTCGGTTTTCTCAAGTCTAGACAAGTGATCGGCTACAAGATTCTCCGTCCCCTTCTTGTCACGAATCTCCAAATCAAACTCTTGGAGGAGAAGAACCCATCTAATTAACCGCGGTTTGGCATCCTTCTTTTCCAAAAAATACTTGAGGGCCGAGTGGTCGGTATACACAATCACCTTGGAGCCAATAAGATATGACAGAAACTTATCAAAGGCAAAGACCACTGCTAGCATTTCCTTCTCGGTAGTAGCATAATTCAATTGAGCATCGGTCAAGGTTCTACTAGCGTAGTAGATGACATGCAAGAGTTTGTCCTTCCTTTGCCCCAAAACCGCCCCCACGGCGTAATCACTTGCATCACACATAAGCTCGAAGGGCAAACTCCAATCCGGAGCCACAATAATAGGTGCCGTGATGAGTTTCTCTTTAAGAGTGTTAAAAGCTTGAATACACTCTTTAGAGAAATCATATGTGGTACTCTTCTCAAGTAATGAACACAGTTGCTTCGTGATTTTTGAGAAGTCTTTGATAAACCTCCTATAAAATCCCGCGTGCCCCAAGAAGCTTCTTATGCCCTTTACCGAGGTTGGGGGAGGTAATTTTTCAATAACTTGAATTTTTGCCTTATCAACCTCAATCCCCTCACTTGAAATTCGGTGCCCAAGAACTATCCCCTCACGAACCATGAAATGACATTTTTCCAAATTCAAGACCAAATTGGTATCCTCACATCTTTTTAGCACCATTCTCAAATTATTCAAACAATCATCAAATGAAGTACCAAAAACTGAGAAGTCATCCATAAATACCTCAATAAATTTCTCCACCATGTCGGAGAAGATAGCCATCATGCACCGTTGAAAAGTAGCGGGGGCATTGCAGAGACCGAAGGACATCCTCCTATATGCAAAAGTTCCATATGGGCATGTGAATGTTGTCTTTTCTTGATCCTCCGGGGCTATAGGAATTTGATTATAGCCCGAATACCCATCTAGAAAGCAATAATGAGAGTGACCCGCCAATCGCTCAAGCATTTAATCAATGAATGGAAGGGGGAAATGATCCTTCCTAGTAGCATTGTTGAGCTTGTGATAATCAATGCAAACTCTCCACCCCGTTACTGGCCTCATTGGAATAAGCTCATTATTCTCATTCTCCACTACCGTGACACCTCCTTTCTTCGGAACTACTTACACCGGGCTCACCCATGCACTATCCAAGATTGGATAGATAATACCCGCATCAAGCCATTTCACTACTTCGGCTCTTACCACTTCCTTCATGTTAGGATTTAACCGACGTTGATGCTCCACCGAAGGTTTGAAATCATCTTCCATAAGAATTTTATGCATGCATAATGAAGGGCAAATACCTTGAATATCCGAGATGGTCCATCCAATAGCCTCCTTGTGCTCCCTCAATACCCGAAGCAATTTGTCTTCCTCCACCTCATTCAATAAATTAGAAACAATGACCGGAAGGGTAGAAAATTCCCCCAAGTAAGCATACCTCAAATGAGAAGGAAGAGGCTTTTGCTCGAGTGTAGGTACCTTCTCGAGAGATGGTAGGGGCGGTGAAGAACTCTTTTTCAACTCCTTAAAGTAGGGGGCCCTCTTGTGTTGATATTGTGGTGATGCCTCCAAATAATGAGCCATTTGTTCAACTTCATGATCATCAACATCAATATTCAAAGAGTGGGCGATACATGACTCCAATGGATCCTTAGAAATCCCACGGTTGAAGGAGTTTACCACAAGATGATCAATTACATCCACCCGAAAGCATGAATTTGACTCCGAAGGATATTTAATGGCCTTCAACACATTGAAGGTGACTTGCTCATCTTGCACCCTCAAAATCAATTGCCCTTCTTGCACATCAACAAGTGCTCTCCCAGTTGCAAAAAATGGCCTTCCCAATATGATCGGAATGTCATGATCTTCCTCCATGTCTAGAATAATGAAATCCGCCGGGAAGATGAATTTATCTACCTTCACAAGAACATCATCAATGATTCCCCAAGGATATTTGATAGACCTATCCGCCAATTGTAGAGACACGGTGGTTGCTTTAGCTTCTCCCAATTCCAATTTCCTGAAAATGGACAAAGGCATCAAATTAATGCTAGCACCAAGATCACATAAAGCTTTACTAAAATTAACATCACCAATAGTGCATGGAATAGTAAAACTCCCTAGATCTTTAATTTTTGGGGGAAGCTTGTTTTGAATGATAGCACTACATTCCTCAGTTAGCATCACCGTCTCATGCTCTTCAAGCCTTCTTTTGTTGGATAGAATATCCTTCATGAACTTGGCATAGCTTGGCATTTGAGCTAATGCATCGGCGAAAGGAATGTTGATGTGTAGCTTCTTGAACACTTCCAAAAATTTGCCAAATTGACTATCAAGTTTTTGCTTTTGCAACCTTTGAGGAAATGGAATAGGAGGCACATAAGCCTTGATCGGTGTTGGAGCCTTTGATGTGGATGCTTCCGACTCACTTTCCTTTGGCACTTCAACAATTGTTTCGGATGCTTGAATATGCTCATTTTCTTCAATGGGGGCCTTACTTGATTGAGTTGTTGGTTGTTGGGCCGTGATCTCAGGAAATTGCACCCCGCTCCTTGTTGTAATAGCTTGAACATTCTCCCTCGGATTTGTCTCGGTGTTCTAGGCAAAGCTCCTTGTTGCCTTTCCGAGATAAGTTTAGCTATTTGGCCCACTTGCTTCTCCAAAATTTTCAAAGAGGCATCATTGCGTTCTTGATATTGCAATTGATGATTTGCTAGCTTGGTGATAGCCTCTTCCCATCCCTCTTTCTTCTCTTGTGGCTTTGGATTCAACACATTGTGATTGTTGCCATAAGATAGATTAGGATGATTTCTCCAACCGGGATTGTATGTGGGAGCATATGGATTGAATCCTTGGCGTTGGAAATTTTGAGCATAAGCAACTTGCTCGGTAGATGAAGAACCACTTGCCACCAATGGACACATAGAGCTTTGATGATTAACCCCACATATATCACATACTGGAGGGGCTTGAACCATATTGACGGGCTGAGAGGTTGAAGTAGATAACCCTTCCACTTTCTTGGCTAAGGAATCAATCTTTGACAAGACAAGTGCATAATCATCACCCCCTCGTGCACCACTAGAACTCCTTGGTGCACTTCTATCTGGCCACATTGCACTTTGTTCACTCATGATCTTAAACAAATCATAAGCCTCCCGAATGCTCTTTGTCTTGATGGACCCATTAGAGGATGAATCCACATTTGAACGGCAAGGAGGAGTTAAACCGACATAGAAGTGGTTGACTTGTTGCCCCAATGTAATCCCATGATTTGGGCACTTCCTAAGCATGTCTTTGAATCTCTCCCAAGCTTCATGAAAGCTCTCCATCTCGAATTGTTGAAATGTAGTAATATCATGCTTGAGTTTAGCAACTCTAGATGGTGGGAAAAATTTTGTAGTGAACCTTTGGACAAACTCCACCCAAGTCGTGATACTCCCCGGAGGCAAAGTGTCAAGCCATTCTCTTACTTTATCCTTCAAAGTATGTACAAATAACCTCATCCGGATTGCCTCCCCTTTCACACCCTCATAGTTGAAGTTGCTACAAATCTCTAGGAACCGTACCACACGAGCATGTGGATTTTCATCGGTCCTCCCATAGAATGAGATGGTGTTGGAGAATAAATTGATGACATTCGGTCGAAGTTGAAAATTTGGATGATTGTAGGAGGGATGGACAATGCTTGATTGATTCTCGACAATAGAAGGATTCATGAAATCCCCAAAAAGCATGTCTTCTTCATTAACAACGGGCTCTTGAGCTCTAGCCGCTTGAGGAACAAAATCGGGTGGGATTCCACCCCTTGGAGGAATTGCAGCTGGAGCATTAAGCTCGATGTTAACTCTTTCTCCTTCCATCCCAGTAAGAAGTTGTCTCCTAGCTTCCCGTTATTCCCTTAACCTACGTCGAAAAGTCCCCTCGATATTCGGATCTATTTCAACTAGATCAAGACTTCTACTTCGACGCATGCACAATCAATAACCTAGAACAACACAATAAATTAGAAGATTTCTTACACTAAACAAAACAAAAGAAAATTTGTATAAGAAATAAAAGTAACTAAAAGTCAAAACTAATATCAACTAAAATGTAATTTAAATAGAAACAATTCCCCGGCAATGGCGCCAAAAACTTGTTCGCTACAAACACACCGCAAGTGCATGAGTCGCATACAAGTGATAGTGGAGTAATTGAGTCCGGTTTATCGATCCCACAAGGATTGTCTATTTCAACTATACTCTAGTATAATTAATTTTAACAAGAAACACACACAATAAAGGTTTGTTTTGGGAAAGTTTTCGTACTAGAATTAAAGTTGCAATTATAAATAAATAACTAGAAAAATGGTGATGAATAGATGATAAAGGAGTGTTGGGATTCTTGATTCCACTTGACCATTACCTAATTGAATTATCAACAAGCAAATAGAAATGCAATTCATTAATCATGTTAGACCAAATTTTCCAAGCTTAGCCAATTACCTCTCTCGAGTGAAATCAACCATAATTCGTGGTATTAACCTACTATATCTCTATGTCGATTAAAAACACACCAATTGCATTAAACCTTTGTGAAAATAACTCAATTGGTCATCTAGGGTTTTAGGTATATCTCTATCCTAAACAAGAACCTAGAACAAATATTGTATTGATCTAGAATACACAACAATTTCTCAATAATTGCACATCCCATGAAACCTAAGCATAAATGTGGTCACAATAAATGTTAGTCAATAAATACAACAATAAATGCACAAGATAATAAAAAGCTTAAATTCTTAATACAAGTATTAAAATCATCTAAGCTAGGTCAAGCTTCATCAATAATCCCAACACAAAATAGTTTAGCCCATAGTGAAATAACAATAAAATGCAAGAATTAAATACATCATTTCAACTATGAAGTAAAATAAATAGAGAAATATGAAGATTAAGCAAAAACACTTCCCTTCACCAATGGTTCTTGCTTCAAAATATAACTATTCTTCCACAATAATGTTGGTATTTCTCTCCTTAATCAATATTCATCAACTATACTATACAAAATCAAGAGAAATTACAAGATAAAAGGATAAAATAAAAGAGAAAGAGAGAGAGCTAGGGTTTTCTTGAGTTGAAAATAGGAAAAGTTCTTCAAAATTTTTCCAAAACCACCTCAAAAACCTGCAAAAATAGCTAGATCCGCGTCCTTCAGCATCTGGGCCGAATCGGGTCGCACCGGGTCGGCCCAGAATTCACTTCAAAATTTTGACCACGCGATCGCGTGGTTGACCTGAGTGATGATTTTGCAGCTTGATCGTCTTTTGGTGATTTGCAATTAGGTCCTCCATCTTTCAATGTAGATCAACTTGGTCTTCATACTTCGGCTCTTTGATGGATTTGACTCTTTTCTCCTCAATTTCTTCAAGTATTCATCCATTTAGCTTCTTTCTTGTGCTTTCTCCATGAAGTTGATTGTTAAACCTATTTAACCACAAAATATGCACAATTAAGTAGGTATTTGTCCAAATTGCTCAAAAAATATTACTAAAAATATATGAAATATGCATATAAAATGCACTTAACATTTACCTAATAGAAAACAATTAGGAGAAACTAGTAATACAAGAGAAATAAAACTTAATAGAAATGCTGAAAATATGAAAATAGAAGGTGAATATTTCAATGGAATAGAACATATAAAATGATCAAATATATTAATTGACACAGGAGGTAGTGAATGTCATATAGCTTCAAATAGAAATAAAGGACTAATATCTCATATAACTGATCCATATAAATATATAAATTTTGATGGACAAGTACATATGACTGAACTTGAAGTAAAAGTACCAATAAAAATAGGAGGAATAAATCTCTTAGTACCATATCATGTAGATAGTAGTATGGTAAATCCCCGTATATTATTAGGAATGAGCTTTCTAGATGGACTAGAAAATTATAGTATAAAACGCGAAGGATTATATATAACTCATAATGGTCAAACTATACTATACAGAAAAGCTGAATTAATGAATTAATGAATAACCAAATAAGTTTTCCATTAGTTGTTTATATTCAAGTTATTATTGTTGAAACAAATATAACAACATGTGTATTAATAGACACAGGAAGTGATATAACAATATTTAAGAATTTCTTAATAAAATCATGGAATACTGATGGAAGAATAAAAATAACAGGAGTTACAAGAGAAAATACCTAAATAATTAATAGTGCTGATAAAATCGAAATACTACTAGGAAGTAAACAAATAGTTGTAAATAAGATATACAGTTATAACAAATTAGAATGTGATATATTATTAGGAAATGACTTTATACAACAATTTCAATATTATAAACAAAATAATTATATGATAATGTTACAAACACCTTGCGTACATTTATTAAAAATACCAAGAGAATTTAGACCTTACAGAGTTCAGCCAACACAGCGTGGTGTTAAATGGGAGAAAAAACCAATTACTCAAAATGAAATAAAAAATAAAAGAATAATATATAAAAAAGTCTTAAAAACAAACATACAAACAAACATGGAAAAAAATCATTGATCAACTAGAGAAAATTTGTGGAGAAAATTCATTATTATTTTGGAAACCACATCATCCAAAAGCTAAAATAGAATTAACAGAAAATGTTATTATAAGAGTTAGACCAATGATGTTTATCATACAAGATACACAATAATTTAAAACTCAAATAAAAGAATTACTCAACCAAAAATTAATCAGACCTAATAATGGACCCCATAGTAGTCCAGCTTTTATGGTCATTAAACATTCTGAACAAAAAAAGAGGAAAAGCTAGAATGGTAATAAATTATAAAGAATTAAACAAATATACTAAATTCGATTGATACTTTTACCAAATAAAGAGGTACTAATAAATCTTGCAAAAGGAAAACAATATTATTCTAAATTTGATTGCAAGTAAGGATTTTGGCAAGTAAAAATGGAAGAAGATAGTATTCAATATACAGCATTTAGTACACCCCATGGTAAGTATGAATGAATGGTTATGCCATTTGGTTTAAAAAATGCACCACAAATATATCGAAGAAGAATGAATAACATATTTAGAAAATTTAATGAATTTTTAATTGTCTATAGTGATGATATATTAATATGTTCTAATAATAGAGAAGAACATAGAAACCATTTAATGAAATTTATAAATGAATGCAAAAAAGAAGGAATTGTTCTTTCAAAAAATAAGCTACAATAGAAAAATAAGAAATTGATTTTCTTGGATTATCAATAGATAAAAGAGGAATAAAATTACAAACCCATATATCTAAGAAGATAGAAAGTTTTCCAGACAAATTTGAATCAAAAGAACAAATAAAAAAAATTTTAGGATGTTTAAATTATGCAGAAGGATTTATTGAAAATTTATCAAAAAAGAGACATAAAATTCAAATTTTACTCAGAAAGACAAATATCAAAGGATGGAGTGATGAACACACAGAAATTGTCAAATCACTAAAAGAAGAATATAAAAATTTACCAAAATTAAGATTACCAGATGAAAAAGATAATTTGATAGTTAATACTGATGCCTTGGATAAGTATTTGGCAGCAATATTAAAAACAGATCTTAGTCTATGTTTGGGAGAGCTTTTTCTAATGTTTTTATCAAACTTTGCTAGTCAACAATTCAATAGGCAGTGAAAAAGTAATAAATCTGAGACGCAATCAGTGGCCTATGTCAGTCAATTAAACTGAATTTGACAATAATACCCTCAGTGCAATATTTTAAGAATTAAGAAATAAAGTTCAGCAAGGGTATAAGAGTTAATTCCGTTTTCATTGGCATGGAAGTCAAAGGAAGGCACAGAATTAGTACAATGATGTTGCGGCTGTAGGGACCCCACACAATCAAAAAAATCGATTTTTGGGATAAAATAGCGCGCCCAGACAGAGGCTTAATGAAATTTGTAGATACTCAAGTGGAACGTTTAAGCAGACAGAAATAAATTATTCTACTCATGAGAAAGAATTATTAGCAATCATCAGATAAATAAAGAAGTTTTTATTGTTTTTATTATCTAAGAAATTCATTGTTGAAACTGATAATTCTCAAGTTGCAGGTTTAGTAAAAAATAAGCTACCACCGGAACCTCAATATAGAAGGCTCCATAGATGGCAAGCCTATTTGACATTTTATAATTTTGATATAGTTCATATTAAAGGTGTCAATAATTATCTTGCGGACTTTTTAAGCAGGAATATTGAATTTGCAGATGGATAATATCAAAAAATCCTTGATAGACGCCAAAAAGCGAATGAACTTCCTCACAGAAGAAGCTGAAGATATAAAGCTTGAAATTGAACAACTTGCAGAAACTCTCAAAGGAAGTTTCAAGCAATTGATGGAAATCTTAACATTTCCTCATAATTATACTAAAGAATTGAGCGATAACATAATTGAGATTGAATCTCAGTTTGAATCGTTGATTACTAAACATGCTGATACCAAACATGTTATATCAAAAATACAAACATGTACATCTTCTAGAAGTAGTGGTGGACCAACAATTAAAAGAGATGAACCAAATCCTAAAAAATTTGTTATAAATGAAGCCAGTCCTCGAAAAATCGCAATCAATGCCAAAGATGAACATATAAGGGTAGTCAGAATTCGTGCTGAAGATAAAGATGATTCCCCTTTTTTACCAAAAGAAAACGAATATAAAACTACTGTTGAAGTTATATATGAACTTCAAGAATGTGATTGCTATTACATTTCGTCTGGAGACCATGTATACCCAGGATTGATTGTTACTTAGGGAGGAGATCCCGTCATGACAAAAATGGCAGCTGATTATGGATTATTGGATCTTATCTATCCAAGAAAAGATCTGAAAGAAATCGAAAAATTTGATGATTTACTAAAAGGAGAAATTTCAAAGTTTGCTCAAGGAAGACCCATATATTTAAAATTTTATTCAATTAGTCCTGAAATTGATGGAAGGATATATTATCCTGCTGAGCATATTATCATGATTGAGTATGTTGCTCGAAATTTTCAAATTGAAGTTGGAAAAAATACCAAGCCAGTACCAAACATTACAAGATCATGGTTTAGATCCCGAAGGGTGTTGGGAATTAAAGTTCTCTACAACATTGCCAAAAACCTGTATGAGAAAAAATTCAAATGCATATATCAGTACAATGGTTGGAGCATACTCACTAATGGAGGAAAAGAAAAGTCAACAATCTTGCAAGAATACATCAATAAATTTGATACTCATCAAAATCATGGAAGCTTTGCCACTTTGCAAGAGGCGTGCATAGCCAGAAACTGCCCTACATGCCAAAGGAATTGATGGACAGGTGGAAGCCACTTGATTGATCCGCTTTACATGCCAACAGAATTGATGGACAAGTGGAAGCTATTTAATAGATCTACTTTAATTCAATAATGCAGAACAATGTAGGGGCCATATCAAGACAAAAAAATAGAAGGATAAGTGTCCCTATAATGTAAGGGCCATGTGATGTAATAAATAATAGAGGGACATGTGTGTCCTTAGGTGAAAAAAAAGCTGTGAAATTGTTAGGTCGATGATGTAAGCAGTGATGTAATTGTGTCCAATGTAGTATTATAAATAGAGGCCTCCGGGCTAGTTGAAAGACGAACCAACTTGAGCACTCATTTTGTGAGAAAGCCAAGAAATTTTTTATGAAAAAATTCTCATACCAATCCTGTTTCAATCTTTATATTATCAATAAAATCCCAATCCACTTATCAAATTATGACGAGTTTCTAAATTCTTGTTTTCTAAATCCTATTTCCAAAAGGAAGATATATTATTAAGAAAACTCCATACACTCTGTCCTAAAATATTTTCCATCTAAAGAGTTATACAGTGAAGGCATCCAGGTTTAGCTAATAACCCGTGAAGACAGGAAGACATTGAAGGGTGTGGAACAGAAACCTATAAGCCTGAAGGTCACTAACAATAAAAGGAAAATACAAAGGTACTGAGAATAGGAAAAGATGTTAGTATTCTTAATATATCTATCTTTAGGAATTAGGAGGAAGAAGAACTTTTAACATGACAGAATCCAGAATTGTTAAATTTAATTATCAAAACAATCCTTATAATGATGAATATCACAGCATAATTGAACCTTTATTCATGCATAAACAGTTTACTAGACCAAATAATGAAATAAAAAAGTTATATTATGTCTATATGCCATGTTTGTTAGCTATCTTTCCGACATTAAAAAAAATATTAGGATTAGAAATTACAAAATCGATTATTTATTTTTGGCTTGATAGTGATAATACTGAAATAAATAATGAATTATATTTAGGATATGTGTTTAGCAGTGATAATGATTATGATCCTGTAATAGATTATGACAGTGATGGAAGAGATGAATCTTTCTTTACCAGTTTTTGAAAATCTTAATATCATGAATAATAGTAATTATATCATGAAAAAACCCAGAACTAAAAGAGGTCCATATAAAGTTCAAAAGTAAAAAAAGTATTGAATATGAAAATGAAATTGATAAAATAGGATACCAAGAGCAACTCTACGCATCACAAGAGATATTAAAAAGTTTTAAAGAAAATTTGATAGAAAAGTTTGCTAGAGGTACTGTAAGATCTATAATGATACAAGATATTCAAGATATAATTGATAAATTAGAAAAGAGAAAGAAAAGTATTTCAAAATATAATATACCATTTGAACCAAACATAGATATTATCAATTCCCAAACACTGATAGAGTTTGAAAAATTACTTGAAATTTTATAAATTATTTATCTTTGTGTTTATAATGTCTGGATATACAATTGAAGGATTAGACAATTTGTTAGATAGGATAATGGAAAAAATAGATAACATTATATCGCAATTAATAGATATAGATGAATCATCTGAACAATATTATATACTTTTAGAAAATCATCATCAATACATTATAGATTATTCTGATATATTACAACTTAAAATTGATTTAGAAAATAAAATAGTAACAAATACAATCTAAACCTAAATGTCAGGATATAAAATAAAATGATTAGATAATCTTTTAGAAAAATTGAAAGATATTAAACATCAAATGAAATATGAAAACATATCTTCAGAAGAATATAATAAACTTTTAGAAAAATACGAACAATATACAGCAGATTATTGTATTTTACTAGATTAAATAATGGACATATATTAGAAAATTTTGTATAATAATTTATCAACCCAATAATCTATGAATACTTCACAAACATCAACATTTAATAACCGTGATCATAAACTGTATTTAGATAATAAAGAAATTTCATTTTTATCAACCATCGTTGAAAAATCTAAAAATATACATTCTGTTGGACAATCTAAACTAAAAGAGATATACGAAGATATTGACTATGCTATCCTAAATAGAATAAAATTTAATTCTCTTGAAACAGCAAAAAATATAAATATGGTTTATAAAATTATAGAAGAATACAAAGATATAGAAGATGAAGTTTCAGAAGGAATAAAGTTAAGAGATATAACTATAGAAGATCATCCTAAATCTTTTGAAAAATTATTACAATATAGAATATTTTTAGAAGAACTTAAAAGATTAAAAAATATAAATATAACCAGAAGCACTCAATTAAAATAACCTGACTAAGTTCGGGGATATATCTTGTAAATTAAACAATCATTTTCATTAAGGGTAATCTTGAAATTTCAACAGAAATATCTATTTTACTAAAGTTATTGTCTACCGAAAATTAAAGAAGATCATCCTAAATCTTTTGAAAAATTATTACAATATAGAACATTTTTTAAAGAACTTAAAAGATTAAAAAATATAAATATAATTAAAAGCACTCAACTAAATCAACCTGAGTAAGTTCGGGGATATATCTTGCAAATTAAACAATCATTTTCACTAAGAGCAATCTTGACAATTCAACATAAAGATCTATTTTACTAAAGTTATTGCCTATCGAACCTATTTAACTAAAAATCCCAATACCCAAACTAGCAGCCCATTTTTAAACATTGGAAATCTGGAAATTCCAATCCGTTAATTATTTACGCACACTGCAACTTTCAGGAAGAACCCTAGTCCAGAATTTCACTACAAGGTACGATTTCATTATTTTCAAGAACTTTGTTTTTTCTAAATTATTTACGCCATCAGTTTCCAATAACTTCATGAAAAATAAAACGATTGCTATTCATTTTTCCCAAAAAATTTGGCTCTGCACAGTCCCTTTAATGCTTGTTTTACTGAGTTTCTCATCGTTATAGTGCTCTGTTACAGTTTAGCGAAATTTAGAAAATCTAATATTGAAGCAAGTACCTCTGCCAGGATTTTATTGGGCAGTCCCGGCGTAAGTTTCTGTTGCTATGTTAGTTTTGGAGAGAAAAATGTAGGAAAATCTCCATGATCTTTGTGGGTTTGAGAGTTTTTTCCTGAAAACATTTGATGCGGCTTTTGCTACATACCACTATAAAGATAGTAGAACAGGAACGTTCTTAATACAACATAAAATGTCCTCCAACGCCTCCAAAGATGTTATTATGTTACCAGTAGGATAGAATCGTGTCTTATTTTCTCCATAAAGTGTGAGCAAATGTACCTAACATTTCTTAAAAGGTTACTCGCTCCTCTTTGCCTTTTCTTTCCTCCATATATCCCTGCAATTGTTCCCCTTTTTGCAATATATCATTACTCTTTAACGTTAAAATAGAAAGTCCACCCTTCCAAATCATAGATGTAGAAAATGGATTCGTTTGGTCAAATTTGGTGTTGTCGTACTTCCAAATAGTATTGCACATGAATTTTGACTTGATGCTGGAAATGCTTTACTTCAGCAAATGGTTGGGTACTTGAAGAATGGGAAAGGAGTATGAGGGGAACGGGTGAAGGTGAAGGAGGCAGAAGAGACGAGGTAGTTACTAGTGTGCTGTTTGGCCACTACAGTACTTACACGAGTCACGACTATGGAGGGGAACAAAATTAGTGAAAATAATAACAACCAAATTTGGGCCACCAGATGGTTCGTGTTGGTAGTTTTGTTTCATCATTTTTTTCTAGTTTGCTCCAAGTGTTGACAACTGGCAATAGCTTTCGGATATTCGGACAGGGCTCGGGCTCCTGATTGAATCACTTTGAGATGTTGGTGAGGTTGATAAATAATATCCAACTCCAATTGTAGAATGTAGATCACCAATGGCAGATAACAACCCAAAGTTGGAATCTGATCCGTACTGAACCATAATTAATAATTATAAAACTTACCTTGTCTTTTCTTGAATAGAAAATTGATATTTTGCCAACGAAATTAGAACTGTTGAACTATAAAGATTCATGGACAAAATTAAATTACAAAACTTATCACATTTAATGTAATTTTTTGCTGACCTCATCATGTAAGTAGTATACAACTAATTCTAGTGCCATTGCCATTGCCATTGCTTTTTCTACGTTTATGTATTTGCAGTCTTTGTTAAATGCATTCAAACCATCACAATTGGTTATCACATGATACATTGACAAAGGTCACATGGGAAACTCGGATATTTTCTTATTATTCTATCTCGTTTGGTTTTATTTGAAATCTGTGTTAGCATTTTCATCATGCCTCTTCAAATTTTGTAGCTGTTTCTTAGGTCTAATATCTGGTTCTATTTGTATTGCAAATCTTATATTCTATTGAATATTTCTTTTAATATAGGGATTTGCCAGCCGCACGAAACCTAAGATGCAGCCCACCATTTTAACTGACCAGAACATCATCTTTGATATCTTCCTGTATAACTTTTTGAGCACAAGTATTAGAGCATTCATAATTAGGTATTTTTGATACTTTGATCTGATGGAACTTAGGGACAGTCTGACAGTCAGTTGGATAATATTAAAGGTTTATTCAAGAAATGAAAGGAGTCAACATCTAGAAACAATAGAAAGGTCTGCTTCCTGTTATTTCTTAAAAGGTAGTCAGAAAAAAGGATGAACATGGTGAATGGAAGTCTAACGGTTGATCTATTTTTAACTTTTAGTGTTAGCTGAGTACTCAATGAATGTAATGTCTGTGGAGAGGGATCCTGAAATTCCTATGAATATGGTATTGATTTCTATAAGATCACAAGCCAAACAAATAAAATTGACACTTCAGCATCATTTTTTTATTTCAAAACCAAGTCCACCCCTTATAGGGTCGATGCCGGATGCCTCAACTCTTCCCTACATATTAGTTGCAGTTTCTCGTACAAACTATCTGCTTTTGTGCGTGTGTGTGTGAGGGCACAAGGATTGTTTTACCAAAAGTGGGGTGAAAGACAGAATCTGCCTTTTCTTCTATTCGATTTCCTCATCTTAGCCAATCTACCATAATGTCCATGTTTTAATTAGCTGTCATGAGTAAGTTGTGTCCTAAATTGTTCGAACAAATTCTACTAACCTTCATGTAGTAGGCTAGCAAAATCAATACTTGTATATGTGTATATGTGCATCTCCATCTGAACGATGTTGATTGTATTGGAGAACTTAAGTTTGATTTTTTATTTGGTGGATAACAAACGAGAGATTCTTTCTTTTATCCTCATATTTTCAATATATCCTTTTTTCCTTTTTCATTGAGGTGACTTTTAACATTTGCGTTTTCTAATTTTCTACGCAGAAAGCAGAAGTGAATATGCAAGTTGAAAGTTCTTTGTCTGTGGTTGGTCCAAGGCCAACAGAGTTGTCATCTATGATATATAGTGGCGGCCCACCAGTGCCCGGGCCAAATGGGAAACAACGGAGTTCGAGCTTGGAGTCGCCAATCATGTTGCTAACAGGGCACCAAAGTGCAGTCTACACAATGAAATTCAATCCAGCAGGGACTGTTGTTGCATCTGGATCACACGATAGGGAGATCTTCTTGTGGAATATACACGGTGATTGCAAGAACTTTATGGTCTTGAAAGGACACAAAAATGCTGTGTTGGAGGTGCAGTGGACTACTGATGGCTCTCAAATTATATCGGCCAGCCCAGATAAGACTTTAAGAGCATGGGACGTTGAGACAGGGAAACAAATAAAAAAGATGATGGAACACTCGTCTTTTGTGAATTCTTGTTGTCCTGCTCGAAGGGGGCCGCCTCTTATTGTTAGTGGGTCGGATGACGGGACTGCAAAACTTTGGGATATGAGACAAAGGGGTTCCATACAAAATTTTCCTGATAAGTACCAGATTACGGCAGTCAGTTTCTCTGATGCATCTGATAAGATTTACACTGGTGGTGTTGATAATGATGTAAAAGTTTGGGATATACGGAGAAGTGAGGTTATTATGAAGCTCCAAGGACATCAAGATATGTTAACTGGTATGCAATTGAGTCCTGATGGTTCTTACCTTCTGACTAATAGCATGGACAACACACTTCGAATATGGGACATGCGCCCGTACGCTCCACAAAATCGTTGCGTGAAGATTTTGGAAGGACACCAGCACAATTTTGAGAAGAACTTGCTGAAATGTGGTTGGTCACCTGATGGAAGCAAGGTTACTGCTGGAAGTAGTGATCGTATGGTCTATGTATGGGATACGACTTCTCGTCGCATATTGTATAAGCTTCCAGGCCATACTGGATCCGTTAATGAGTGTGTGTTCCATCCCAGTGAGCCTATCATTGGCTCCTGCAGTAGTGATAAGCAGATATATCTTGGTGAAATCTAAATGACTTTCTTTAATTTCTCCGTCATCTTTTTGTATGTTTGTGAGGTGAAAATAGTTGCTGGCTATTGAGGACTAAAGAAAGTATTATGGAAATTTTCACTAGTTTTGGTTAATACTTGATCTTTGCCTTTGGTATTGATAGACTTTCCATTTTGCAATTATGGCAGGAGAATTTGTTGTAGCATGTATTGTTAGCTGGAAACCGAATTTAGCTAACCTTTCATTGTTGTAACGCGTATTATCAATTCAGACTGCGGCACGATTTCTGTTTTTATTTCTGTTTTTTATAGAAAAGTTTTTTGGGAAGCCACGGTGTTTGGAGTCAAATTTTACAAGAACTGCGTCTTTTGGAAGTTTTTGACTTCTTAAAACTCATGTCCATAGGGATGGTAATGGGACGAGGTATATCTTAAACCTGACGAGGACCCGTCCTAAACGGGGTGGAGAATTTCCAACAATGACGGGGATGAGATGGGGATGGGGCTGAAAAAGTATTCCCCATCGGGGATGGGGATTGCTATCAAATCTCCATCCCCGTCCAAAACTCGCCCTGAAACCATCTTCAATTAATAAGTTCTATTTAAAAAATTCAAGCAAATTGAAAGTGTCATAAGCCATTCGACGCTCAAATATATAATTTCAAAATCAAGTCATAGATTTTAACTCTATACTACTCTTCATCCCTCACTTTCAAGTCTCATCTCATTCTCTCCAAATATACTTCTAACATAATTAAACTTGTACTGCTTTATAAAAGTTATTATGAGTTTTTTTTTTTTTTTAAATGTGAATTATTCTTTAGAGCTATTAAATAAAAATTTTGTAAAATAATCATACTTTAAGAAAAGAGTTAGTATAACTATGACATTAGATAACCATTATAAAAGACATTAATAAACATATATATATATATATATATATATATATATATATATATATATATATATATATAATGATAAACGTGAATTATGGGCATCTCCTCCCCATCCCTGTTTAGACCGGGGAGGGCGAGGCGGGACAGGGATGTAGATGATAAATCACTTACAGACGGCCCATTGCCATTGCCTACATGTCAAACGGGTCTATATCCCTCAATTGAAAAATACCAGATTTTTAAAGTATTTAAATTTATACGTAATATTATATTTCTCTCCTCTCTCTCACCGTTACATTCTCTCTCTCTCTCTCTCTCTCTCTCAATCAATATTATTTTTTCTCTTTCCTATATTTAAAAAATTCCCTCTCAAGTGTAAAACTCTCACAATTCGGATGAATTCAAATATGAAATTGTGAAAATCCTAAAATTCAAAAACTCACACCCACTACCCATCAGAAGTAGAAGAAAGGGGTTTTCGTGCCAGAAGGTTTGGAAACTGAATCGTAGTGGCTGGAGGCGGTGGGGAGTGGTTACTCCCTGATCGATCCTCCATGTTACCACCGAAAAATGCTTTCGCCGTCCTCGCCGTTGCGTTTTGATATTTTTGTCTTTTGGGGAAGGAGATGTTAAGAGAAGTTTTAGGATTTATTTCTATAATCTATTTGCCATCCGCCGCGACCAGAAGGATGCCTGCTTGCACAGAAGGAGGTCCTGCCACTCTAGAAGGCCGGCTATTATGCAAAAGGTCTCACCGCACATAAGGTAACCGCTTAGAAGGCAGTCGTTGGCAATCCGCCGTCCAAGCTGTCGCGTTAGACAATGGTGCTTCCAATCTGAATGTGTTAAGGATTATTAATTCGCCTACTACAGTGGGCGGTGGTGGTGTCGAGGCAGAGGAGCAGCTTCCAGTAGAGATCTTCCATTTCCGGCGATGGCAGGCGGCTGCTCCGACGGCAGCGTAGGGCTCCACTCAAAGCTTCACATGTTGTTTTACTTGTTTTCCTACAGTCATTATGTGCATTTATCTGCATTTCACTTTCACTCAATCTGAATGGCGCTGGACTTGAGGTTCCTACTAGTTAAAAGTGAAGATAGGAAGTGGATGAATTTTGTATCAAATAGGAAAAGAAATTTTCAATATTTGAAGTGTTATTTTGTATTTGGATTTTGTGTTGGTATTTTGTAATATAACAGATCGTTATAGCAAGTTTTAGAAATTAATTTCCTTGTTTGAAGTGTTGATTTGATTTTAATTTCTTGCTGTTCTTAATTGTAATTGCATCATGTCTTTGTGCTGAAATTTTTATAAGCATTACAAGGCATTACAAAATATTACTGAACATTACGACACAACATTATAAGGATTGTAATGTTACATAAATTACAATTACACAATAATACAATGACTGTAACACTGTTTCAATTTGAACCGACACGAAAAAAATATTAGTAATTAATACTACACAACTATGGTCGTAAATTACAACACGTTACACAACATTACAGAACGATAACTATTAATTAATAACTGTAATATGTAATATTACATAACATTACCAGACTGTAAAAATACATGACATTACATATTGTACTCGTCGGAAAATCTGGTGTTATCTGTAATGGTCGTCGGAAATATGACGATCAGAGAGGTTGAAGATTACAGACTGCCAAGAGAGAGAAATTATGCTGGAAGATTTTTTGGATTATTATAACTGCCTAAATTAATCCATACACAAATGGTAACTACCTCCTAATTAATAGGTTCCATATCTATTTAAAAAATCAAATAAAATACACACTCTCTCCTATGTTCTGGTATTTTTTTAAAATTAGGGATCAAAATTATGTAATATTACGAATAATTTCAAAAGTCGATATTTTTCAATTACATGACATTACACTTAGGTAGTTACGTAATTTTCCTTTCCTTTAAATTCTACTAATGAAAACGAAAGGCCAAACGATGGTGGGGGCCCAATAATCACGGCAAACTATTTGGGGTTAAGTACACAATTACAAACATTTAGACTTGAATTTTTTTGTAATCAGGGATTTTGTAACTAATTACACAAGTATCAAAATAATTTTCAAAATCAGGTATTTTTTCTAAATTCAAAATTAGGTTCTGTAATCAAATACAATTATAACTTTATTTCAATTTGTAATTAGTTGCAATTGTAAATTTCACTACAATTGCAATTTATTATCACCACCATTACCACCACTGATCACCGCCAATTTGTAATCACCACCGCCAAAACCACAGTTAAAAATACAATTGTAACTTATTTCAATTTTGTAATTAATTACAATTAGAACTTATGAATTAGAACTTTATTTCAATTTGTAATTAGTTACAATTATAAATTTAACTACAATTGTAATTAATGACCACCACCACCAATCACCACCTAATTTGTAAACAGCCACTACCACAACCACCATAAAAAATACAATTGTAACTTATTTCAAATTTGTAATTAATTACAATTGTAACTTTATTTCAATTTTGTAATTAATTAAAATTGTAGCTTCATTTCAATTTTTCAATTACTTACAATTGTAACTAATGAATTTGTAAAACATGACAGATTTTTTTTGCTAAAATAATTGAACATTCATCTTAATTACAACTGTAATTACAACTTAATTACATTTTGTAATTAATTACAATTGTAACTTTATTTCAATTTTGAAATTAATAACACAATTGTAACTATGAAATTGTAAAAATGACATTTTTTTTGTTGCTAAAATTAATGAATTAGTTACATTCATCTTAATTACAACAACTTAATTACATTTTGTAATCAATTACAATTTACAATTAATTACATATTCAGAAACAAAAAGTAAATGAAAACGTGTTAAAGAGAACACAAAATCACGCTAAGAATCTCATTCAATTTGCATATTGGACAGAAAAAATGGTCATATTGGAGATCAAGTGGAAAAATATATGGCCAGACGGTTGAATAATTAGTGAAATACCAGACCGTGCTTCAAAAACTTCTTCTGTAATAACCTCCGAACATGTAGGTGGCAGATCCTCTTCGCTATTAAATATGACGAATATCTTGATATTTCTCACAACTTGTCTGTCCAGAATTTAGAGAAGGAAAATCTTCCTTGTAGAACGATAACAACCTGTTGGAAGGAAATCTCAATCAATTGCTCCCATCGCCACCAACAAACATAGAGTGAGAGCAAAGTACCGGAGTCAATCAGAAAGTTGCAGAGGTGACAATCGCCTCACCTGCACGCCGCGTTTCTACGCGTAGGCTCCCATCGCCTTTACCTTAGGGACTCTCGTGCAATCGATTTGCTCGCTGTTTGGACTCCGTCGCTGTTGCCGTTGTAGGGAATGGATGATGCGATTAAATTTGCTTATGTGAAGAGGGGGAAGAAAGAGAGATGGAGAGAGAAGAAAGGGAGATAAGAGAGAGAGAAGACAGTGAGAGACGAAATAGAGAGACGTCTGATAGTTTGGTTTGTGATTTGGTTTTTGTTTAGTAAATTAAGTAACTGATTTGGTAAAATAATTTTTATTTACCTGATTTTAAAAATTTAAAATATAATGGTATGATTTTGCCTAATTAATCCCACTATTTGTCCCTTCATTAACCCGAAAAGTCAAGTAAAGAATCTGACCCATGAAACGGGCCCAGGCTCCTCAATTATTCATCCCAAACGATGCCGTATAACTGGAACAAAAATATCTCCCACTATTCAAAAACAACCGAAAATAGCATTATCACTTTCTGCTTTCACGCACCCACTGTACACACGCACTGAGTGTGACTGTGAGACGACGATGGCTTTGTTGTTGAACAATCCAGTGACTTCTCTGTACAATTCAGATGTTCGTTCTCCTTCTGTTATTAAACAGTGGCGTTCTGGAGCCAATTCTCTGGGATTTAGCAACAAGTCTTTTAATAGTATTATCGATATCGGCAATTGTGGTAGTATCAATGGAAGTAAGAGTAAAATTGTGTGCGAAGCAGTTACTGTGCAGCCGAAAACTGAGATTGAAGGTCTTAACATTGCAGAAGATGTAACCCAGGTGGGGTTTTCATTTTCAAACTCACGGTTCAGTATTTTTCTTGTGCAGCGCGTTTTCTATTCTTTTCGTTTTCATTTTATCTTTCGTTTGAATTTAATTATAACTTAGTGTTGATTATTTTTTGGTTTTAGTAAGAAAAGCTGAGGAGATTGCTTGTTGTGGTGTTAATATACTCAGGTGACTTCATAATCCTAGTTAATTTACAGGAAATGAATTAATTTCTAATTGTTTAATGCTGAAGTCAGTTGTCAGAAATTTGAATGATAAAAAAAAAAATAAAAAAATCCAGGATTAAATAAAGACTTCAATACGTTTATTATTGAAAGGTAATCTAAGTCTAATGCTGCATTATAGGGCCCATTTTCTTGGAATAAATTGATGAAAGAAGAAAAAGAAAATTTTTACGTGTGCTGAAGAGGGGTGAAATCTTTGGAAAACTTCATCGAGGTCGATTTATTGCTTACAATCCGTTCTTTAATGTAATCGTTACAATCTATAAACCACAATTTTTCAAATCAATTTTTATCTGCACACATTTTCTCTTTCCACTTTTTATCAAACACATTTTACCTAAAAAAAAACATAAGCCCTGTTTGATGTTGATTTTAAAGAGTTTATTCGAAGAAATATGTTGAATAATGATTTTTTAGAGAATGTGTGGTTAAAAAATAGGGAATCTTTTATGAGTTTATGTGTAATATTAAGGCCTGTTTTATAGCAAAATATTTTCCATTGAAAACACGAATTCCATATTTTCCCACCGTTTGAGTGCCTTAATTTTTCACGGAATTCTTTTTCGAACTTTTATTGATTTTCGAAATTTTCCTTATTTTGGTGGAATTCATTCTCTCACCACTTTGATGAGAATTGATTTTCCACCTAAGGTGGAAAATCATTTTCGTCTCGTTTGATAATTTTTGTTGTTAATTGACTTTTTTTTTTTTGTTTTGAAAATTAACATTTTTTTTATCAAGTATAAATGTGTGAAAAATTAAAGAAAAATAAAAAAATTGATGGGAATAGCAAAATTTTGCTTTATTTTCCATGGAAAATAATGTCAAATAAAAAACAAAACTTGAAAATTCTCCACTTTTTTCACTTAGAAAATTAAATCAATCAAACACAATAAACCTCCAATTCTGGAAAATAATGTCAAATAAAAAACAAAACTTGAAAATTCTCAACTTTTTTCACTTAGAAAATTAAATCAATCAAACACGATAAACCTCCAATTCTCAGGTAAATAAGTTTTCAGGAATTCAATTCCCTGGATTTCGTTTTTTTCCACCCAAATTCCACATTTCTATTAAATGGACCATTATTTTATTGATAAAAGTAGGGTTGAAAGGAAGAGAGAGAGAAATATGTTTTGTTTATAATGGGGGCTAGACAAAGAGTAAATAAATCAATTTATAAATTGTTACAGTGTTGTCGAACAGTGAATTGAAATGAATTTATATTGATGTGGATGAATGTCTAAATTATTCTTGAAGCCTTTTGGGTTGGTTGAGGCTATAATTTTGCTTTGAAAATCTATATGGCCTTCATTATATTTGACACAAGAAGATAGAATGATATGAAAGTTATAGTATAGTTTAGTTAGCGTTTATCAACAGGTTTTATTCCCCTTTCTTTGCATATTATTTTAAATTACCTTGATATAAAGCCTTTCATTTATATTAATTTTTATTTTTTCACTGTTGACACAATGTGGCAGCTTATTGGGAAGACACCTATGGTTTACTTGAATAATATTGTAAAAGGTTGTGTTGCTAACATAGCTGCAAAGCTTGAGATTATGGAGCCATGTTGTAGTGTCAAGGACAGGTGAGGACACTTTTTTTTTTTTTTTTAAATAAGATTTTGTAATAACTGTGAACAAATGCATTTACTGGTAGCTTTCTGCCTTGTTGATATTTTTCAATTTCCTACCACACTGCAAAATTAATCCTCGAGATAACGTGGTTAGCTGTCAATTATAATTACTCCATCGAAATCTGTAGTATGTAGAATTTGTGTTTTACTCAATTTGTCTGTTGCTTGACATATATCCTGTTTAGATTAGGATCTTGATGCCTGACATGATTGAGCTTGGTATCTCCTTATATATATTGTTATTTCTTGTTCGTCGATGAATTTCATAGTTTTGATACAAGGATCTAAGCATGAGAAACTAATTTTGATCTAGAGTTCTTCTATGACGTCCAATAATTGTATTTTTCTTATGATAATCTTTGCTTTCAGGATAGGATACAGTATGATAGCTGATGCTGAGGAAAGAGGGCTTATAACTCCTGGGAAGGTAAGGCGCACGTCAAAATACATTCTATGAAGGTTTGATTTCATACCCCCTTGTCCTCTTCCGCTGACCCAACCAAAACAAAAAAGAAGAGGATATACAGGAAAGTGTGATGTATACAATAATTGAGCAGTTGACTGTTCCTTCATAAAACTTGAGCCAGACCCAGACTTTTTTTTTTAAGTCATTGCAAGTTAGATAAATAGCATCCATGTCCAAAGTGATTGTTACGTGCATGCCAATATAATGTTGCTGTTCTTGTGGTATTTTTCTTTTTCTGTGTATGTCGTATTTTCAGTTTTTCTGCCCTCTTATTATTTCGTTGTTCAGCTCATTATGATGATTTCAGTGTTACATTAGCTTGTCAGCCTTTTTTTTTTTTTTTTTTTGATGGAGTCAACCTTTAATTTTCAGTTCAATTGAGTGAAGAGATTGTAGAATTTTCACAAGCTTGAGTATTTTTAAATTGACCATCTTGAATTTCACATTCAATAGCTTGATGAAAATGGCATATGGCCTAAACCTTGTAAAAGTTGCTACGTTTGGATTCCACTCTCAACTTATTCTCCAAGGTGTGTTTTTGCACTGGTTTCTTGGCTTCTAATCATATTGTGTTGATCAGATTGCTTATGATTTTAACTTTTTGCTGCTAAAAGTTCAACTGAATACTCCTTTACTTGAGGTGAAATGTTTGTGCTAACAAATTACTTTTAAGTATTAGCTCTGTACCGTTATATGTTATTGGACTTGGTCTGGTTTTGATCTTATTTATCACCATATAGTTGGCAATGTCACTATATTACTTGCATCTGGTACAGTATTTTATTATGGACATCTTTTTTTATGCTAGAGTGTTTTGGTTGAACCTACGAGTGGAAACACTGGCATTGGGCTCGCATTTATTGCTGCTTCGAAAGGATACAAACTCATCTTGACAATGCCTGCTTCAATGAGTCTTGAGAGAAGGGTTCTTTTGAAAGCATTTGGAGCTGAACTTGTTTTAACTGATTCAACCAAAGGTATGAAAGGAGCTGTGCAAAAAGCTGAAGAAATATTGAGTAACACCCCCAATGCCTATATGCTTCAACAATTTGACAACCCTGCAAATCCGAAGGTTGTTTTGCCTTGCTCCTCATAACTTATGCTCTGATAGAGTTAATTTTCTTTTCTTTTCTTTTCTTTGCTTTGCTTTTTTCTTTTGGGTCAATCGATGGATTATGCCGTCAGTTGTGACCATTTGGACTCAAGTTGGTTTTAAGAACCATTAAAACGGTCAAGCGTCTGTGGCAAGTAGATTAATGTCTTTTGCCTTTTCTGCTGGAAATGTTCTTAATGTAATTTGGTTGGAACTTGGAAGTATATATCTATATATATATGTGTGTGTGTGTGTGTGTGTGTTTGTATATATATATATATATATAAGGAAAAGGGATGACATTGAATTGTAGATGATAGTTCTTGTTTTTATATATTTTGCAGATACACTATGAAACAACAGGTCCAGAGATCTGGGACGACACAAGTGGCAAGGTGGATATAATTGTTGCTGGGATAGGGACTGGTGGAACCATTTCAGGGGTTGGTCGATACCTCAAAGAGCTCAATCCTAATATTAAGGTAACAAAATTGCCTCTTAGAGAAACTTATGTTATGCGTCCTTGCAGTGGGACAAGTGAGCTTAAGACTGATGAAAAATCATTTCTGTCTTGCCTAAGAAATCAAAGTTTTTCAAACGCTCTGCTTGTTTTCTTCATTTATTGTAACACTCCATTCTGTGCTTCCGTTGCTTCAGATTATTGGAGTGGAACCCACAGAAAGTAACATAATATCTGGTGGAAAGCCTGGTAAGATGACAAGCCAAATATGATATACTCTCTTTTTCAGGGTTAAATTGTGTATAGTTCTGGTATATGCAATTTGAAACTGCAGGCCCTCACAAAATTCAAGGGATTGGAGCAGGTTTTATACCAAAGAATTTAGACCTAGAAGTGATGGATGAAGTCATAGAGGTCTGTGTCTTGCTTTTATTGTGTTCTGTACAGCTATTGAATACTCTTTGTCACTATGGCAATAACTTCACGATTTTACTTGCATGCTTAGCTAATTAATCAATCCAAAAAATTATCATCAGCCTGATAGGAGGAGCTGCAACTTTGGAGGTTCTAACTCTAAATTTTAGGTTCTATAATGCATTCATATCGAACTTTCTTAGATTACACCTGTTGATCATGTTGGATCTTGGTGAAGATAATGTTGAGGATAATTGGTTAGCACATGGAAATGGTTCTAGATTTGGTTGTAAAATAACTTATTAAATTTCTATAAATCAATATTCGTATCTTTAGGCAGGAAAACTTATTGTAGATTTATGTTTTTTTGACAGGCTATAGTTCAATTGAAATTTTACCATGTTCTGCCAATTGATTTTTTTTTTTTTTTTTTTTAAATGGGGAGCAGGTATCAAGTGATGAAGCTGTTGAAACTGCAAAGCAATTAGCTCTTCAAGAAGGCCTGCTGGTTAGTTGTTCACTCTAGTTTTGTGCTAATATTTTAAGTCTCTCTTACGATCTAGACGAACGCATGACTGAAAAATTATTACCTCCTGTGTTTCCTATTAAATTGAGAAAACTTTATAACCGTGGCCCAACTTTGATAAATTAAGCACTTGATCTCCAATAAAAAAAAATTCTGAGATTACATTCCTGATCATTCATCTATGTTGCATGTGGGTCTCTACTGGATGGAATTTTTCCATTAAAGTGTTACTCGCCTTATATGGTGTTCCCCCCCTTAGTATTTTTTTTCTTTACCATTTTTCTGGTTTTGTATAGAAATAGAGGTGTGATGAAAACATGCCTTGAAGAAGAGGCCATGTGCATAATATTTGCCGTAAATATGGGTAAATACAGACTATTTGGTAGGATAATCAAGGGTATTTCTGGCATGAGAAAATTAAAATGCTGAAACATCATAGCATTTTTACTTACAAGTAGCTACAATAGCAAATTTGAATGCCAAAATGCAAAAACACGATCTGTAATTCTACATGTAGCAGAGTTTGGACATTACTTTCCATAGCCATGCTAGTTAACTTTTGGTGTCAGTTTTATTTCTCAGTTATCCATGTTAAGCTATCTTTGTCTCGATGAATGGTAGAGTTCATGAATTTTTTTTCCTAAACTGCTTTCTTTTCCAAATTTATGCGTTCAGAACATGTATATTATAGTTTGCATCATTTGTTTCATCCTTCCTTATCCAAAATCCCCTTATGCACACTCCTTTTATTCACGATGTATATTCTCAAATTACACGTTTTATTGCATTGCGTGTCATGTGAAATATTTCTCCTTAATTTTACTCCTTACCAGGTGGGCATTTCGTCCGGAGCAGCCGCTCTCGCTGCCATTAAGGTTGGAAAGAGACCTGAAAATGCAGGAAAGCTTATTACGGTATGTTGATTAATGCTTGAGTCACGATGCTTCATATTGGTCAAGTTGATATCCAATAGAATTTTGAGTAGTTTAAACATATATGTATGTGTTGCCATATTGTTTGGCAATCTCAACTTTCTAAACTATAAATATCTGATTCATTTTATACACCTGTTCCGCAGACTGAAAATCCAAGCATTTAACTTCTTATTCTTGATTAGCGATAGGGATATACAAAATTGAAATGGCTTAAAGTGTATTCGAAATTTCTGTCATTTTAGCTACATTCTACCTATGAGCATGGAGCAAATTTCGTTCGTCTCAGCTGCCAAATTAAGTTCAGGATGAATGAACTATATGAAATCATACTGTAGTAAAATTTTTATTCTTCCTCAAAAACTAATTTGATTTGTCAGTAAATTGTATTGTTGTTCTATTTCCATCATGGGATATTTTATTGAATGATTCTAGTTTCTCTGATATATAAGTTTAGTAATTCCATTGTCATTTCGAACTACCATCTTCGAAAGCGTTGACATATGTTAAATTGTTAATCAATGCTGTGTAAAAGATTATTACTTCGTCACTTCAGGACGTTAGCTAACTTCTCGAAGTAGTATTAGGGCACTAGAAATGATGTACATTTTTTTTTCCGCCCATAGACATCTTCCTACCATTTTCCTAGATGGTTAGGAATTAATATTCGACTTTTGTCAGTATCGTGTTAGTGTTCCTCGTTATTTCTGCTATGGCAACAATTACAGTGCTTCATTCAATAAAGTTTTATGTTTCATTGCTTGAGCAAACCAATCTTTTCCTTAAACAGGCTAAACTTTAAAGGGAAGCTTGTAAAATATTATATATTAATGGCGCCTAGAATGCCAATATCTCATTTTTCCAATTCAACTCATTTTAGATTTACCTATTCTTGCAGGTTGTTTTTCCGAGCTTTGGGGAGCGTTACTTATCTACTGTTCTTTTCCAGTCCATTCGGGAAGAATGTGAGAAAATGACGCCAGAACCGTGAATATCTTATTTCTGCAAAACCTACTATAAGTAATTTTTCTCTTGCAGTTTTGCTTCAATTAGTTGTGTAGAATACACCACAAATTGGTCTTCGGTTGATCGATTTTGATTATAATAAGACGATTTTTATCTCTTGACCTCGACCCTGTGGAGGAAATGTATTGATTTTGTAGATGTATCTAAAGAGGGTTTATTCAATTGGGATTTCGAAAGACATTTAAAGACTTTTTTTAATGGATTTCATTGAGCTCTCTTTTGTAAGAAAATAGTTTTTCATTGACCAAGTAACTAGAAATGCTATAGCTTGACATAGGTGGGGACATAGTCTTTGACAAAATGACCCTTGTGGTCCACAATCAAGTGTTTATAAAAGTTATTCAAATTTACTTATAACTAGTTTCATATTCGTGCGATGCATGGACATATTATATTGACAAAAAATAATATACTGAAAGCACAAGATTTGAAAAAAAAATCAGAATAAGATTAAGAAAGATTAAGAAAAGCCATTGACATTCTAATAATAATAAGCATTTAGTATTACAAATATTAGAAAACTTTCTTAAACGCAATATTTGTCGTTACATTTGTTGGGTTTTCATCATATATCAATGTTTGTTTTAAACCAACACGATTTGTAACTCTCGATGCCGCACTCACTTTGGAGACAGCAGGTAAAGTAACTACCTAAGTAAGGGAGCTTGGTGGGAAAAAAGAATATCAGAAAAGAATATCAAGTATGCACCCCAAATTTTAAATTGTTATGCATAGAAAAAACCCATCGTGAGATACAGTGGTGTCTCAAGATAACTCAAGAATTTGATAAGAAAAGCAGCACCTATCTCATACTTATTAGAATTATTTTCCAATGTATTAGTTGAGCCGTCATTTTATGTACTCTTCTTGTCAAATACATTCTGAGTGATTTCTTTATAATATTAAACAAAATGAACAGCGAATTACATATCTCATATGTTGTATCTCTACAAGCGATATGACAGACAGACAGATACAGAAGTCGAAATTACTCAAACCACAATCGTGACAATAATTGCATCTTATGAAGCCATTACACTTTAAAGGCTAACTACCCCTCTTCAAAGCTTCATTTCTAGAAGTTCCATGAGTTGGTGAAAACTCAAGGATTAGGCCAGCTGAAAAATGTTCAGTACACCTATGACAAATTTCTTTTTTTCTTTTAACTAAAAATTTCTAATATGAAATAACCAAATTTCCAAGTGAACTAACTTATAAAAGTACTCATAATATTTCATCAATCTACCCATAAAAATTCCAAGCAAATACGGATAAATATGTGGTCACGGAACTATCACCTATAGTAGATAAATATGTGGTCACCGAATTATCACCCATAGTAAGATTGATTGCAAAATAAATCACTCATGAACAGTACACCTGTGACAACTTCCTATTTTTCTTTTAACTAATAATTCCTGATATGAAATAACCAAATTTCCAAGTAAACTAACTTATAAAAGTACACATAATATTTCATCTATCTACCAATAAAATTTCCAGGCAAATACAGATAAATATGTGGTCACCAAACTATCACCTATAGTAAGATTGATAGCAAAATAAATCACTCGTGAAAATACATTTTTTACCAAAATATATCTTTGAGTAAGTACGAGCTTATCTAAGCAATGAATTCCTTAGGACAAAAATCATCAATATCCCTTATCCCATCCCTAGATCTATTTTATCTTTTCATAAAAAATAAACAGAACCTACACCATGTGATAATAGTCACATGACAAAATCCATTGTAGACATAAAAGAATCCACCTGAAACAACAACTAAACAAAAGTTACTCATAAATCCTCCTAAATTTCGCATTAGCATGTATATCCCATACTGTAATTCCATAAAAACTAATGACACCAAAAATAGTTATATATTATAAGTTCATTCATGGTATAACAATTTTGTGTAGACAAAAAGGATGAAATATGGATGAATAACCTTACATAATTATGCCCCAATTGCTTAATTTGGTAGAAATCTTTGCTTCTTGTAAGCATCAAAGTACCTGAAAAAGGTGCCATAAAATAATCAATTCAACAGAAATTTCGTTGTAAGAGTGGTAAGTCATGTTTGTTTCGGCCTAAAAGTAAAAGAAACTATGAAATGCCTTTTTATTAAGCACTTCCTAAGAATAGTGTCAATAGAAAATTTTCACCAAAAGTAATTTTAATCATGATAATCCAAGATATAAATATCACAAAATTCAGCGGTGGAAATATAAATGAAGGACACTAAAACAACATTTCACAAAAATTGAACATTAGCAACGCATTTGACAGATCACTCAACAAGTAATTTTCAATTGCAAAGAATATTTCGCATCTGATTCCTAATCTTTTCTTAATTCATCTAACTTTCATAAATCTTTTGTCACCAATCTCAATAATCAATAGATCAATAAACTTCAACACCAGAAAATTAAAAAATATGCCACATAAAAACTTAAAAAATCCCCTGAACCTAAATCTAAATGAAAATAAAATAAACTCCATGGTGAAATAATGTCGAGATTTACCTTTTCTCTAAGGTGCCGATGTCGGTAGACAAATGTTTCAATGATTTGATTTCAATCGTCTATTCGAGCTCCTTTTGGGCACATAGATTAGGATCTCTTCCTTTTCATATTTGTTGTAGTAGGCTCAGATCTGACACTTTTTCCCCTCAATTTGGAGATCCAAGAAATGGAAAACACACACACGCACACGCACACGCACACGCACACGCACACGCACACGCACACAAAACTGAGGAAAGATGCAGATTTCTATCTTCCCTTTTCATTTTTGCTAAGGAATCTTAAATTACTGTATTTGAATCTTAAGATTGCTAGGAATGAAGTGAGGATGGATTATCGGGTTGAGGGTAGAGTAGTCAGTAGTAGTTAGAAGCATCAGTTAAGGGATAAAACTTGAGTTTCAGAATAGGGTAAAATAGAAGAAAACTAATAACAGACCACATTCATGAAAGTTTGGTATACTGGAATTTTTAAAAATTTAATAAGCATCAGAATTAAATTCGTTCAGAAATAAAAATAAAAGAATTAGTCTGAATTGCAGATTGATATTAAAATGGACAGACTAAAAAGGTCATTCTCAAGTTCAAAAACTGCCGTCAAATCTGAAAATTTAATAAATGGTAAAAGAAGAAAACTATTTTAATTGAGGAATCTTTGACAATTGAGATTCTAGTCAAAATCAACTGGTCAGAACCATAGTTGTCATTGGTAATATATATATATATATAGACAGATTTATCAATATCTTTTGACGAGTAAGTCTTCATCATGTAACGTAATTAATAACTATTTATAAACAAAATAATCTTTTAAATTATTTTTTAATCACATATATTCTTCGAAATCATTTTTTCATCACACGTTTTGTTTCAAAAAATCGTTTACAAACAATCAAAGCTTTACCGAACAGTAGCCTAAATTAAATTACTTATACTTTTTGCAAAGTATAAAAAAATTTGGAAATAATTTAAATAACTTAGATGCGTACATTTTTCGAAATCACTCTTAACCACACATTTTAACAAAAAAATAAAATAAAAACAAATTCCAAAAATGACAGCCAAAATAAGGAAAACAAGTGCTCATTTTTTACTGTTCTTTTTACATCATCGTTGACGTCTAGCTTTACATTACATTTCATTTTCCTTTGCACTCCTGTCTCTCGCAGCCTCGCTCGATATCGCCGTACGGTTCCAAATTCATCTTTCCATCTAGCTTCTTCCACATTTTTTAACTTTACTGTGTTGGAATTCATCCAATTTCTATTTCAATTCATCTTGTATGTACATTGCCCATCTCAATTGCTCTCTCTTTAATCGAAACAGAATCACCGTCTTCATCAAATTTTCCAAAAACTCACGCTTCTTCCCCAAAATACACAAAATTCCTCCGACTTTTAACACAAATCTCCACTATATCTCGCCTCCATCCTATTCGCCGAAGAATACTTCCATAGAACGCCTTCAGTATCCGCAAATAGATCCTCATAAATGAACAGGTAAATCAGATTGATTGCTTCCAGATTTTTCCACCATTTAATCTCATCTCCTCTTTTCCATGGAGGTAAGTTTTTGGCTTTTTAACTAAATAATTAGGTTCAATTCATTTCTCCCTGTAGCAATTTTTATTTTGTTCAATTCGAATTTGGGGATTGCGAATCTAATTCAGTGAACGGGTCAGGGACAGGGATTTGATCAATAATTCATTTGCAACATTAGATATTCCTACATGGTTTTCCACTTTTCTTTGCAGTCCTTAACTTCATTGTACGTCTTTCTTGCTGTGTGTAAACACGGTCACTTTTTGTCTTGCTTGAGACCTGAGGGGTTTTTGCTACAGGCTAGATTATATCTTCTCACAATTTCTGCAGATGAATGAATATCTGTCTTTTGCCCATTTTCTTTAATGAATTGCAGGACCTCTGATTATGATTTCAAATCATCATAGGATGGTATATTGTCCAGTTGGATGAGTATTAGGCCATACCAATCATGAGTATTATTTGTATATTGTTTTGCAGCTCAACACTTCTTTCTCATTTTTACTTGTCATTGAAGTTGAAGCCATATCCTACGGTCAGATCTCACCGCAGTAAAGCGGTATAATAGTGTTATGTTGCTGGATTTCAAGGTAAAATGAAGAAACACTCACCGAACTTTGAATATGGAAACACTTACTCACCTAACTTTCAAGAGAAAATGAGCCCTCGTCGAACTTTTAAATTTGTCAACCATTCCCCCACAGTAGACGTTTTCAACAAAAATGTTGACCGAGTTTCCGACGTGGCCAAACGGATCCACTGTGGCACCATATTAGCGCGAACTAAGCCATATCAGCACTTAAACCTCATAATTGATTTCAGATGTCGGCTTCTCCATTCCATCATCAGAAAAGAAAAGAGGTAAAATTGAGGGAACCCTAATCGGAGGAATTGCGCATTAATGTTGAGCGATCTGACATCAAAAAATTCTCGTTCTTGTGTGAAGGAATTACGGATTAATCTTTTGTAGTCAAGCTTTGTTCTTGTTCATTTCTTGCCTGTTACGCTGACTGATTCTCTCTCGAGCAGAGGAAGGTAAATTTTCTGTTTCTAACAATTTTTTCTTTCTTCTATTCAGATCTAAGGGGTACCACGTTGGGATGCAAATTAGTGTGAAATCTTATCATTTGTAAATGTGAATTAATCTGTGATAATCTGACGGTGTTCCGTTTCCTTTGTTGTTGTCAAATAATGAGGTTGAATTTTCTTGTGTTCTAGAGTGTGAAATTACATGTGCGTTATCATCTTGATTAATTAGCCAAATTTCTTCCTTTGGTTTGTTGATTGCAGTTGTATTGAAGTTGAGATGAGAAGCTGATATATGAAGTCAATTAGGAGGTTAAAGTGCTGATGTGGCTCAGTTCACTAGTAATATTGTGCCAAGGTGGATCCGTTTGGCCACGACGGACGACTCTGTTAACATTTCTGTTGAAAACGTTTACTTGTGAGGAACGGTTGACAAATTTAAAAGTTTGGTGAGCGTTGGTTTCCACTTAAAAGTTGGGTGAGTAAGTAGTTCTACTTTCAAAGTTCGGCGAGTGTTTCTTCATTTTACCCCTGGATTTCGTTCCACTCGTATTCTCTATGAGCTTGATCTGTTTGTGTACTATTGCCTTATGGTATGTTTGTACGTAATCTGCATAAGGATGTATTTATTTGGTGGTTGTGGTGGTACTGTGGCGCTTTGCGGTTGACATGTAGTATGTCTGTGTAAGAGGTCTTATTTTGGATGGTGGGTGAGCAAGATAGGATGGGGGGTTGGGTACTGAACTTGTTCTGGTGTTGGATGAGAGATTTTGAATGGGCTGGAGATGGTATATGCTTGTGCAGTGGCTTTGAATCTTATGAAATTACATATTTTGCACGTTGAAAATAATTAAATTAAATTTAGATAAAGAGTAGTTTTTACGTGTATGTCTTCTTCCCTTGTATATTTATAGAATAATCCTGCATTGTATATCATATGAAGAAAATATTTTTCAAGTAAAATGACCGCCATTGATTTTAGTACCCAAGTGCTTAGCATCATTTCTCTCAAGCCAAAACCAGCATACTAAGTTTGGGACTGGGGCCCTGACATCCCTTGCTTTTGGATATTCCATGGATGTGATCCAAGGTTGAAGCGATTCATTTGTTGTACTTAAAATTGCAAGCAATTGGAAGACACTGGGAGTGCATCCATGCCTTCTTTGTTATATCACTTCATTACAACACTACCTTTTCAAGGCTGGAGTTATGTTAAAACTCTGGTCATGTATCGTGACATCTACTGGTAGCTATCAATTGACTGGTACTAGGATTGAACTTTAGCCTCTGTTTGTTAAAAGTTTTTTTATTTAAAAACATATTTTTTTTATATTTTCTAGGTAAAATATGTGGTTGAAAAATGGAGAGAGAAAATGTGTGTGGTTAAAAAATGATTTGGGGAATTGTGTAGAAAAAAATATGTTTAACAACATGTTTGCCAAACACATTTTAAGTCTCTCATAAGAGTCAATTGGTACCAGGAATGAACTTGAGTATCTCCTAAGATAGAGGTCTTGGGTGGTTGCCCAATTGGTAATAAGATTGAACTTAAGTCTCTTATAAGATAGGTCTTGAGTTCGAATCTTGGGTGGTTGCCCAATTGGTAATAAGATTGAACTTAAGTCTCTTATAAGATAGGTCTTGAGTTCGAATTCTGGGAACGCGTTAGAAAGTCATGAGGGGCAAGATGAGCTTAGGCTCTTTCAAAGTGGACAATACATAAGCTAATGACGCACGAAATAGCCTCTGAGCCACATATGGCAAGATGAGAGAAAATCCGTGGTCGATATATCACACTTATGAAACAAGAACTACTATCTCTAATTCAATTGCAGCAAACAAATTCAGATTTCCCCAATTGAAACCTAGCTCTAGGAAGAACACATTCTTCAAATTAATCATAGAAAACAATTCAATTCTTCAACTCTGAGGTGCATCTCTTTGGAGGTTATTTTTCCCGCGTTAGTTATCTGTTTCTTTTAATTTTATGAATGTATAAATGGATTAAGGTCCGTATATGGTATAATCGTGTTCTATATTTTGTTGTGCTGCTAGTTATATTGAAAACCTTAAAAAAATGTTGAATGCTCTTTTTGTATCCAACTCTTTTCCAGCAGTGTTTTGCTTGAAGAAGTTCAATAAATCTTGTCTTTGCCAAACTAATTTAATGCAACCCCGTTATCTATTTAACCAAAAAATCTGGCTATGCACTTCGAAGTTTGCTGACTGCTTTGATTGCTTTGGGATGACAGTGAATAGTGAAAATTTCAATTAATTGAGGGCGTAGATAGAACTTCTTGAGTGTGGATAATGAACCTGAGATTGGAATTGGGGAGGAACGTGATTTGAGGATGAAGATTTTGATCGATGCCTTTTTAAAATTTTGATATTGCTTATTGAAGAAACATTTTCAAAAACTTAAAAGTTGAATCGATTGACACAAGGAAAAGTGTGAAATGTCTGTTCCAATTTTCATTGAATTTGTGGAAGCATAATCTTTTTTGACTGGATTCGAAGCTTTTGATACCATGGTATGTTCTAATTTTCATGGAATTTGTAGAAACATTAATGTTTTTGACTAGATTTGAAGCTTTTGATACCATGGTATGTTCCAATTTTCATGGAATTTGTAGAAACATAAGTAGGCGTTCCGTTTGTATTTTATTTTGTATTTTCATTTTCGAAAATGTTTTGTATTTCTCGTTTTTATTTTTGTTTTCAAATTTACTGAAAACGCATTTGGTTTGTTATTTCTGAAAACTGTTTTTGAAAATGAAAAGGTGAAAAATACGTTCTGTTTGAAATTTTGCAGAATACTACTTAAACTATTTTTAATTAATTTGTTTGTAGAATACTACTGACTCAAACTTAAATTTCATTTCACAATACACTGAAAACACGGTTACATGCAACACACTAATGTGAGCATTAAGAGTCTATATTAACACAGCTTGATCAGGTTCAGGATTTGAGGAAGCTCTAGTTCTATTAAAATCTAGAAAATTTCCTTTCACAATACACTGAAAACACGGTTACATGCAACACACTAATGTGAGCATTAAGAGTTTATATTAACACAGCTTGATCAGGTTCAGGATTTGAGGAAGCTCTAGTTCTATTAAAATCCAGAAAATGCAAGTTCTTTCAAAACCACCAGAGTTCATTTATCAAGGCATTTTTTGAAACACAACAAGAATTTTCACATAATTTTTTTTTGTAATGTTGATATTGAATTCAATAAAACTTTATTTAAGCTTAGTTCTAAGTTAAGATAATTCTCAAAAAAAAAAAAAAAAAAAAAAAAAAAAAAAAAAAAAAAAAAAAAAAAAAAAAAATCTTTATTTAGGCTTAGTTCCAAGTTGGGATAATTCTTTTTAAAATATATATATATATATATATATATATATATATATATATATATATATATATTAAGCTTAGTTCCAAGTTAGGATAATTCTTTGAAAAAAAAAAAAAATCCAAAATGCGTTTTTCGCGTTTTGAATATTTTTTGCTGAAATACACACAAAACGCCCAAAATGAAGTTTTAAGCGTTTTGTGTACAATTTTCTTTTTTGTTTTCCAAAATGGTAAAGAGAACACGTTTTTAGTGTTTTCGAAAATAAAAACAGAAAGTGACCTCAAAACAGCAAAGAGAACAGGGCCTAATGTCTTTGACTGGATTTGAAGCTTTTGATACCATGGCGTTATGTGCATTTGAACAAATTAGTGAATAGAAGTATTGTGCATCAAAGATTCTTTTGTGTGAACTTTGAAAAATAAAACAATAGCTTGAAGCAAAGTATGGAAATTTATTTGTGTTAATGCTTTGCGTTTAACAAAATGTATGAATGATTTTTGTGAAGATCAGGCTGTTTTTTCCATATTTATTTAATTTTTTATTTTTAATTTAAATGAGAAATGTTATAACACAATGCTAGCTTCCAGTTGTTACTATCTGCCCAATGAACAGTTTCCATTACCCATTGGATATTAGGGTCCGTTTGATAGTAAGGGTAGAATTTGGGTAGAAATAAAATGAATTCTAGGGAATTGAATTCTTGAGAATTTATTTTTCTGAGAATTGGAAGTTTAATGTGTGAATTTTTTCCAATATTTATTGTTTGATTGACATAATTTTCCATGGCAAATAAAGCAAAATTTAGTTATTTTAGTTTATTATTATTATTATTATTATTATTATTATTTTTAATAACACATTTGTACTTGATAATAATAATAATGTTAGTTTCTGAAAAAAAAGTCAATTAACAATAACAAAATGAATCAAACGTGACATTTATGGTTTGCCAAACCAATTATCACCCAAAGTTTAAGAATTGGTTTTCTAGGAATTGCTGGAATCGTACAATCAACACAAGAAAGATGGAAATCAATTTAAAAGGCAAATACTCCTTATCAAACAGTATTAAATGTGAAAAGTTGGAAATGATTTTCCAATTTCTGGGCAAACACTACCTATCAAACGGTACCTTACTGTCAGTCTCATTGCATTAACTTGAAAAAGGATCTTTGACATCATATTAACTTAAATTTGTTGTTATTGATATGTTCTATGTTTTTGTACAAGTAAAAATTTGCTAAGGTTGTATGAATTGACTTATATTTGTTGTATGAATTGACTTGTATTAACTTATTTATCAAGTTTGATGGTCTGCGTTTGACAATTTTGCCGTGTTAATGATTGTGAAAATGCCTTGTTGGGCTATTAATGATAGAATGGGAGAGCTCAAGACTGAAAAGCATGTCAAGTACATTTTATCAGTTGAAAAGGTACACTTCAATAATAAATCTTTTGGTTTTGTTTCTCCTCTTTACTTTGCATATCTATATATTTCATACATATTAGACTTGGCATTTTTAGGAAATTAGAATCGTGCAATTAAATTTGATTTACTAAAATAAAGGCACCAGTAAATGATAAATGATAACAAATCGGGTTCTGTTGTAGAGTGATTAATGTGAGACATAAATTAGTAATTAATTGTACTTGATTCTTACATTTTTAGTGAAAGTAACTGCCTTGAGTTTAATGAAGTAGTTGCAAGAGTGAGTACTCTTATATTAAGTAAGAACAAAAAATGTCATTGCACTAAGGAAAAAGAAACCGTCAAATTCAATTGGCAAGAGAGTATAAGATTGGTTTTGTACCATTTACTAATACAAGTATTGGATTGACAAGTACAACCTAATTAGATTAAAAAAAAAAAACCTGAAAAAGAATTCAAAAATGTTGTTCGTCACATTTAACTTCATGGTAAAATGTATAGCTAGATAAATTTTAATGGTGAAACTTTGCTTGGGGGAGGGGGATAGGCATTATCCCTACCTTGCGTAGACCTTTGGTTGAGCATGTTAGGCTAAGCCTAAAGGGAAGGGGTTGGGTGGGGGTGAATTGCTTTGTGAAAAATAAGTAAAGAGTTACTTTTAGAAAAGTGAGTTTTTCAACTTAAAATACTCCCAAAATGGTAACGCCAAAAAGTTTAAACATGTTGCCAAAAAAGATAAAGTTAATTTACTATTTTTAAGCTCTGCCTACATATTTTGGTGGCATTGCTATTTATATATTACTAACTTTTGGTCGGTCCTATATTTGAATCTAAAATTCAAATAGGATTAGATGTAGCATATTGACATCCAAAAATTCAAATGGTTCTCTAATTTATTGAAAATTATAATAAGATATTTTTATGACAATGAAATAGGAGGTAGGATTGGGGTAGGGGTGCTGCAACGGGGTCTGGGGTTTTGGAGGGCAGGGTTGGGTGCTGCAATGGGTAAAAAAATTCCTCCCCCCCCCCCCCCTCTCTACAATAATCCAAGCTGCAGTCCACAGTCTGCTCGGAACTGGTTGATGCCCAAGCCATTCATTTCTCCCTCTCGTTGGGAAAGAATTTCTTCTTGTTCTTCTTCTAAATTCCAAGGAAGAAATGGTTGGGAACAAATTTCAAAAGTGGTAAAAGTTTGATAGCTTGATGTGTGATTAGCCAAAAAAGTAAAAAGGATATGAAAAAGAAAGGAAATAAAAGATGCAAAAGTGAGAAGTATAGTTGTTATTATTGGTCTGAAAAAATAATTACAGTTTTTTACTGGGCATATCAATATTTTTTTTGGTATTCTTATTATTCATTGTTAGTTGTACTGGTGTTCTATTACTATTGTTTTTTTATGTATTCAAGGACATATCTGACCGATTTGTAACATATTTTTCTTAGAGGAAGGATGATTTTGTATCAGTGGTGATGGAGCACCTAAGGTTAAATGGGGCATACTGGGGATTGACAACTCTTGATATTTTAGGGAAGCTTGATGCAGTTGATCAAGCCGAGGTTGTTTCATGGGTCATGCAGTGCCAACACGAATCTGGTACATGTTTCTGCACTTATTTTTATGCTTTTAACTGGTTTAGTTTTTATATTTAGTAACTGGTGATATAATTTAAACCTGTGATTAATTTTTTTATTGCTTTGATCAGTCTTCATCTTTCCTCCCCCTTCTTATTGTGAATGAGCTGCTCCTATATTGTACACGATACCTTATCTACATACATATATAATGGTTCTTATAAATTCGCCTATGCCGTATTATATGTCTGTTTGTGCAGGTGGTTTTGGTGGTAATATAGGACATGACCCACATGTGTTGTATACCCTCAGTGCTATTCAGGCCTTAGCACTGTTTGACAAGATAGAGGTTCTTGACATCGAGAAGGTCTCAAATTGTATCCTTCTACTTTAAAAGCTTTTGCTCTTAGATTGTTATAGATGTTGAATCTTTTTGTAGTTTCCTTACCTTCAAGAGTGCATTGCTATTCTGTCCAAGGAGCATTTTCGTGCCTATCTGAATATAACCTTATTAATCCTGTGAACTTGGTAGATCTGATAATGCTCTGCTCTTCTTAAATGGCTCTTGTCAAATAGTAATATACCTTATTTGCATGCGCTAATTTTGTACGAGGCGAGCTTGAGAAAAAAAAAATGGTTCATTTACCCTTTGAAGTAGCCATGTTCAGCCATTTGGTTCCTGAACACCAGGCGACTTGTAGAGCAGCATATTTCTCAAATTAATTAACCTAATATGATTTTCAGCCAACTCCACTGACCACTTATTAATTCCAATTCCCAATAAACTGTTTACCCTGTATTTCATAATTATCAGAAAAATCGTGATTGAGATATTTGAAGAAGGCTTCGAGGGTATTGTTGGTGTGAAGCTCCACTGCAGCCAAAAGATGGGGTTAGAAGGTGAGGAAAATTGAACGAGTCTTGAAAGAAACATCAAATCTTCCATGCTTAGATGGAGGGAATTCCTGAAGTTCTATATGAGTATTTGAAGCTTCGATTGCTCTATACATCAGTTTGTCAATTCTGGTGTTCTGACTGTGGCTTTGAATTAAGTGCTAGGGTTGATATTATGGTCCGTGAATAGTTAGTTCTATTTCCCCTTTGTGTCCATCTCTAGTTAAGTTTCCAAGCAATCATTTACTTGAAGCTATTCAAGTACAAGGTAGATAATATGCTCTGGGATTAGTTTGTTCATTTTTTCCTTTGTGCCCATCTCTAGGTAAGTTTCCAAGTGATCATTTAGTTGAATCTTGATGCATCCTGTTGCCACTTGCTTCTATGGGCATTTGAGATACATTTGTCAGACACTCTAGTCGTATTTTGTCAGAGCTCAAGTAATGCAGATATTAAGATGAACCTAGCATTTATATCCTGAGTTTAACTTGGTTTTTTTGTAGCTCTACCAACTAATCACTGATAGAAGTGTTCGATGCGAAGAAATGGATTGACTAAGAGTAATATGGAATCAGGAGTGCACTGAAATTAACAGACACGATATAATGACGGGGGTATGAAGACTGGTGTGAAGTTACTAACAATAGATTGATGAAAATATAGTGAGTTTCAGCCATGAAAAGCTAAACCTGCAATGGAATGTTATAAATCCTCAATTACACAGAGAAATTCTCCAACTGCAAGCTTAACAATGGCTGTGAAAAAGTAATTGCTACTGCTGTGGAATTTCAGTGAGGATGAGAACATGGGGTAAAGGTGGCAGTAGGCAGCTGAAGATTTCTGAGGATGGTGGTGGGAGGCAGAAAGTGATGCGCAGGCTGGAGGAGCTTTAGAAGGGATGTGCAAGTAGCGGTATAGATTGGCAGTGGGTGGAGATAGGGTAGTAGCGATGGGGCTTGAGATGCCTGCAGACCTTCGGAACTGGTTGTTGTTGTTGATGGTGGTGGCCGGTGGAAAGCATACAGGGATGATTGCGGTGGAGGTTGTTAATGATGTGAGGTAGGTTTTGAATGGTGGTAAGTTGTTAAGATGTTTAGTGGCATTCTTTGTAAAAAATTGAGGTTGGGGTACATTTTTTATTTCATCTTGGAAAAGGCAGATTCTGGAATATCAAATACAATGTTCATTCTGACTCTTCGGTAATGGCCAAATCCATGGGATCGGCAAGGAGAATGGGAGAAACCTTAAAATTACGATTTTGAACTCATTCCCTTATGCCGAATGCCAACTTAATACCTCAAATATGGTGAATTATGCAGGGGTATAGAAGGGATTCTTGTACTTCAAATGAGGGTGAAAATTCAATTAATTTAAATAGTTTCTAATTTTTCATTTGTTTGTCTGTCTTTAAACTTGGCTTCTAAACTAGATGGTGCATTATGGGTACTGTGTTGGCTCCAAATACTTAAAATGCAGCATTGGTTTATTACCTTTTTATATCAGAAAAAATATTTGATGCAATATGAAGTTGAACTTTACCAATAAACCAGACATTGCCGGCTTACAAAATGAAGATGGATCCTTTTCAGGTGACATGTGGGGTGAAGTTGATACAAGGTATATATTCCCTTCCATATTTCTCATATTACTTCTGGATCTTTTCTTCCTTATTAGTAAAATTATTCAAGTCTAGTGTTTATTAATGTTGATTTTGTAATAGTGACAATAATAACTCTTTCTTTAGGTTTTCTTATGTTGCAATATGTTCTCTTGCGTTATTACATCGATTGGACAAAATCAATGTGGAAAGAGCTGTCAAGTACATCCTTAGTTGCCAGAATTTGGATGGTGGATTTGGATGCACACCTGGAGCAGAATCTCATGCTGGGCAAAGTATGTTGCACAATATTCAGTGTTATATTTCCGTAAGAATTGTTTTGTCATTTCTTCACTAGAAACACACGCATTACTTGTTTTTTCCTGTAGTGATTTAGAATTGTGCACTAAGTAAATAGGGGGAAAAAAACTAATATTTAAGCCTTATTTTCAATAATATGTGGGGTCAGCAACATGAATTGGTTTTTTGTCACTTTTGTTCCTTTTTGCTGCATATACTGGAAGATGCAATGTAATTATATCCTTTGCAACCAAACATATTAGTTTTCGTCTACATCTTTCTCGTCTAATTTGTTCCACTTAGATCTCATCATGAATTAGCGTTCAATGCCCCAACCATATAATTTGTCCTTTCATTAATTCATCTTTAATGGAAGGTTCATCTTAGTATAACCACACAATAAAGTATAGCAGCTCTAACAACTGTTCTGTAGATTTAATCTTCCTGTCATATAGAGCTTTTGTAGGATGTCTTCATTTCATCCAACCTCTCGAATCATATACACCCTCTTCAGCTTCTCAGTTAATTGAATCTAAATACCTAAAGCAATCACTTTTTGGTATAACATGATCGTCTATAGCTCCTCCATTATTATCCTTGTATCTACTATTATTAGCATGACAATGCACGTGCTTTGTCTTGTTTCTACTCAATCTAAAACCTTAAGATTCTAAATAAGTTGTCCAATGATCAAGTAAATACAAAACAAGCGAAAAGTTAAGTTTACAGGAGTTGTGAACCTCCAAGAAAATGAGGGCATAAACAAGAAAAGTGACAGCTTGCAATTAAATATACCTTTTTAGTTCGTGGCAATGGGGCATGCATTAACTGATTTTTCTAATGGGTGGTCTATTTTTATACCTCTTTTAGATTGTAAGCCAGAGAATGAATGTTATGACAATGACTTGTGTTTTTACTGGAAGGAAAGAAAAGGAGTATAAGGCTGATTTTTCACTACTGGAGAAAGATTAGGGCATAAACAAGAAAAGTGAGAGCTTGCAATTAATTGTACCTTTTTAGTTTGTGGCAATGGGGCATGCATCGTGACTGACTTTTCTAATGGGTGGTCTATTCTGTACCTTTTTTAGATTGTAAGCCAGAGAATGAATGTTATGACAACAACTTGTGTTTTTTACTGGAAGGAAAGAAAAGGAGTACAAGGATGATTCTTCACTACTGAAGAAAAATGTGAATTTTATCGTTTGTCTTTGATATACAAAAATAATATTTCTTATTTGGCGTCGGTGAGGGTTGAAAAATTTGTATATTAAAAACATTTGCTTTAGTTGGTTGGCTTTAGCATGTGTGACCTTTTATATCTCTAATTATTGATGCTATTAAAACTTAAAAGAGTTATATCAGAATGGATTCTCTCTAAGCATCATGTTTCTTTGTCTTGCTTCACCTTCAATTATAGGAATTCATATTGCATTTGAATACTAGGACATATCATTCTGTGATTTAATATGATCCCTCTGCTACACTGTGCATGCTTATTTTATTTATCTCAGTAGTGCATTCTGTATTTTAGCCCAGCAGTCAACTATTTTATACGTGCATTTTAATGGATGGATGGATTGTGAAGCAGCTTGCTATGAAATTCTATTAAAAGTATCATTCCCTTACATTCGAACTTGGTTTCTTCATAAGAATTTGTAGCAATGTATAAAGTTATACTAAATGTAGTACATATATAGTATTTACGCATAGTAATGGAAGTCATGGCATGTCACTGTTATTTTAGTTTTCTGCTGTGTGGGATCTCTTGCTATTACCGGTTCTCTACATCATGTCGACAAGGACCTCCTTGGATGGTGGTTGTGTGAACGACAAGTAAAATCTGGAGGTCTAAATGGACGTCCTGAGAAGCTTCCTGATGTGAGTTACCTTTTTCCTTAAATATTCTTAATTTTTTAGGGAGAAAATTTATATATATTCTTTACTTATGTTCTAATGCTACTAATGTCTAACTCCAGGTCTGTTACTCGTGGTGGGTCCTTTCTAGCTTGATCATGATTGATAGAGTTCACTGGATTGACAAGGAAAAGCTTGTTAAGTTTATCTTGGATTGTCAGGTTACTTCGAGAATCGACTTATCAACTTAGGCTTGAAATATTGAATTCTGGGATTACTTATCACTGTAAAAGCAAAAGGTTTATATTGCTTATCCTTTATTGATGTAGGATAAAGAAAATGGTGGAATTTCAGATAGGCCGGATGATGCCGTTGACGTCTTCCACACCTACTTTGGAGTTGCCGGTAAGTGTTGAATCTCGTTATGATGCTTTCTAGTTGGAGAGGTGGTTACATCGAGAATCTCCTCTTAATATGTATGGATATTGCAGGTCTTTCACTTCTTGAATATCCAGGTTTGAAAGCTATAGATCCAGCTTATGCATTGCCTGTTGACATTATCAATAGAATTTTCCTTGGAAATTAATGGAGCAATTTATATAATTTAATCTTAGTGGAAGGAATAAAACAATTTTTTGGGTTTTCATTTTCTGTAAAATGACTAGTCATCTAATATAAAATCTTGACTCTGGATTCTTTGAAGGCCTTGTTTTTGTTATGGTTTGTATTGCTATGCAATTGAAATCCTACAATTTTGAGGAATTTCATGATTGGAATTGGAATTAAACGAAATTGTCCATTTTTATTGTTTTCATGAAAAAGAGCGAACATTTTCTTGATTGGTCTTAACATCAGTGGCACGGTGCATCCACTTTCCATCAAATAAGAAACAAAGATTTGGGTGCTTTACCAAAAACTAAACACTATTTTTTTCTCTCGTGTGTCAATTGAAATGAATAATGCTACATTGTCACCTTTTAGTGTCACCTTAGGTGATCGAAAATAATGAGGATAAATGTGAGTAGTTGATTTTAAAGTTGATGCGATGAGTCAACAACAGATTGTTGTCATGTGTGGGTGTGAAACTTTTTTAGGAACCTTTCCTACCGAAACAAAAGATTTACAATATTAGTATCCATCATATTGCTTGTAGTGGTTATTGATCATTTATTGTCCTTGGGAATTTTTTTGCAATTTTGATCAAGTGGATTGAATGGCACTCAAAGTCGTAGTTAAAAAAAAAAAAAAAAAAAAAATCGTCTCTGCCTTGGTGGGATTGAAGGAGGAGGATGTGAATCGCATGTTATGCTCCAAGCTAGTCAGGGTTTGAGTACTATTCATTGAACTAACAAAGTGCCTAAAAAATTTGAACATGCGGTCTTTGCGCTGCTAACGTTTATGAATTCCCAACCTTTGTTAGTTGAGATATTTTCTGAGGGCTTAAAGCTGTAGTTTCAGGGAAAAAAATACGTATATCAGGCTATCATAAGTACATAATTCATAATTGCAACATAACTATAATTCCTTCACCATTCAGGTTTAAATATATATATATATATATATATATATATATATACAGTAACAGAAATCACCAAAATATTTTCTTGTAATCACGGTTTTAGTAACATTATAGCTTTCCATATTAAAATGATCTCCAAATTTAAGCAGTCGAGGTTTGCTAATAAATTAGTAATCGCACAGAACGATCGACAGAACAAATATGCACCAGTCGTTAGTTTTACAGGAATCCAGCAAACATTGTTTTCGAGGTCACATAGAACCCTGAAGTTGATTCAATCACATCAACAAACCACGGTCTCAACATGTACCATGGGGAATTATATGTGATCATAAAAACATGATTAAGAAATGAAATTTCAATGTCCATCGACTCGGAGCACAAATACTTATTCCACACTGTGTTTTCTGTTAATCAAACACATCACGAATTAGGATCAAGTAATCCAATCAATAGTTGTGGGGAAATGTTTCATGAGTTTTGCATGCGATATTTGGATGTGTGACTTTGTTAATGTGAATTTTTACCTTATCCTTATGAGACTATTGTGATCATATTTTAATGGTTTTTTTTTTTTTTTTTTGGCCATGTAATGAAAACTTGGAAAATGTGAAATCATACCAAACTTAATATGAAATTGTGACCTCGATTAATAGTATGTGTCAGATTGATAGATTATATTGCCTACCGTGTCATGTTTGATCTTAGTGTTTTCAGGATATTGCAATTTGTGAAATGTGGCGTATGGGAAACATGATGTGACATCATACTGAAGTGTAGAGGAAATTGTGACCTTGCTCAGTGGTTTATAATAGATTGACATATTTTATTGTTACCCGTGTCATGTTTGATTTTTTGACTAAAGGGTATTTCAATAAGTGAAATGGGTGTATGTTTTATATAAAAGATATGTAGTCGGTGCTCCTTTTAAGGGAAGCAATATTTATCAACATTGTTGTACCTTTCTGTGCAATTTTTGGCGTAGTTTGTATGATATGCATGTAGACTTATGATTTCTTCGATGCAGACTCAACAAGCATGAGGGTCTATGTGACTCATACATCGTTACTACCATGTTGCATTTAATAAACGTGTGACCTGGTTGCAATAAGATGTGACCTAGTCATATTCACACGTGAAAAGAGAAATCACTAGATAAATCTGATATTTGACCTGGACAACCAAGGGAAACCCCCTATTTGACTTGACCTTGACAAATAACATGACCTATTTGCAATAACACGTGACCTTGTTGCAAATAACATGTGATCAGATACAAGTGACCTGGTGAAATTGATATGTTACTTGAACAAATAAGGGCATCTCCTTGAGTATAATATCATGCATGCAATCTTGAAACCGGGCATTCAGAAATGAATCTGGAATTTCCCCGTTGAAAATGTGACCTGGTTGCAAAAATGTGAACTGGTATCCATCACATGCGATCATGAACATGTGACTTGAACAAAGCATGAGTCTGTCCTTGAACACACATAACAAGTGTAACTTGTATATATGAACAAACCAGATCCAAGTCCCTATAATAGATGAGTTGATTTATGCAACCAAAAAAGAAAAAAAAAAAATCTGTAATTGCCCTGTCGAAGATATGATTTGTATGATCTAACTGGTGACTTGAATGTATGTACTTGTGACTTGAACGTAAATTGGGCAACCAGAAGTTCTATTTGGAAAGAACATATCACTTAGTAAAAGGAATAAAATGAAAACTATTAATAATGAATAACATAACAATGTGCCATGCGTCATACTGACTAGAAGGAAAGAAATACATGTGACCTCGTAAAGATAACATGTGATCTAGGTTGATAACATGCGACTCGAAATTAAAAGGACGTATCAAATGGTTCTTTCATTGAATATATAAGGAAAAATAATGTATTTCACAGCATACTGTCAATTCTATACAAATGTCAGGGCGAACTTTAAAACAAAATCACGAGCAATATCCAAATTGTCTAAAATTTGAATACATATACATTCACTCTTCATCTATCGCAGCGCTTTGTGCCCTCTGTCTACCACGTGGTGTGCTCTTTCTCACTTGTCAATGCTTGCAGCTATGTTCATTCTTGCCAACATCATCTAATGCACTTATCGTGTCACATACTCCATGTAATGCACTTATCATGTATTGTGAGGTAGAATGTTAGTTCACTCAATAATGTATTGCCATACCTGCTAAAAGATATTGTGACGCAAAATGTTAGTTCATGACATCATGTAACACACTTATCATGTCACAAACTTCATGAATGTATGACATACACACATAAAATGAGGTCATATTGCTAAGATCCAATGACATAAAATGAGGTCACCTTGTATAACAGCATTCATGATTCATGGATAAGACACATGTTAGAGGTCACACTGTTTAAGACAAGATCACAAACATTTGTTCAAATCACTAATGAAATGCACATTGATAGCTTATGAGACAATTTCGTGAATGGATATTCTAAGATGCATTTTGTATGGTCTTCATGTAATATGGGATACATTTCTTGAATTCAAATGATTCTACCCCAATTTATCACAAGGTCACAATCCATAGTAAGGTCCCAAACAAGCAGTATCATTGCACCGCCCATCAACACATTCATGTCACATTTCCATGGTTTGTTCTCAATACACATAAACGAAACGCGATTTCACGTAAAGTAGTTCACATTGCTAAGACAAGATGACATAACACGATGTCACATTTCAAAATAACATGCATGATTCATGAGACACGTGTGGAGGTGACAGTGCTAATACAAAATCACATTCATATTGCATATGAGACAATTTTGTGAAATGTCAAAAGTTTATCAAAAGAGTTATATCTCAACCTACATGGCTATATGTTGTTGTGCCTAAGATAATGACAAATGTATTTTATACACTTATTTATATGTCTAAATTAGAATATTATATTGTCGTTTTAGATTAATTACTATTTAATTTGTATTTATTTGTTTATTTTTAAGAAAATATCCTAAAAGATGAAGAATGAAGAAATTGATGGAAAGAATGCACAATTGAATAACTTTTGGAGTTAGATTGAGCAATTAAGGAGTTAATGACGTTAATCGGGAAACAAACACAAAGTTAAGAAATCAAAAGTTGGAAGACCTAATTGAAGAAGTTGAAAGTTGGAACGAGCTTATTGAGAATATTCAAAAGTTGGGGGACCAAAATGCTCCAACTGAAAGTGGAGGACTTGATGACGCGATCCCGGTCGGGGATTCTCGTCGAAAACGCGGAATAACGAAAAATCTAAAACCCTCGGAAAGATCTAAATCAGATCTGACAAGAAAATTAACAAGAACACGAATAAATAGACGGAAATTAAAATAAGATTGACGATAGGACCTGGACCCAACAATCAGGACGCAAGAATTGACGATGCGGATTGAAGAACCGAGGTTTTCGAGACGTCACAAGGGATGCCAAATTCCTTGATAAGTTTCTGATTGGAACGCCACAAATATTCAAGAAAATATTTGATAAGTTCTATGAATTGTTCTTCAAGAACAAGAAAAAAGGAATCCTCCTTTTAGAGAGAGAAAATCTCACATTCATTCAATAATATCAAAGTTGTTGTTCCATAATGAAAATACCAAGTAATATAATGTAACAATTGACCTAACTAGGGTTAGCCGCTAATTTGGGCCCAAAATATGGAAGTAAATAATTTAAAAACGGAATTAAATTAAAATACTCGAAATCTGGAAATTTAGGTTTTACGGCCGTGAGAACTGATTTACGGCCGTAAATGTCCTTCTGCATAAGTCTTACGGCCGTGACCATTATCATTACGGCCGTAACTATAAAATTCTGCAATTCCTTATTCAAACCCGAGGCGGAGTCACGGCCGTGAGGAGTTGAGTTTTACGGCCGTGAAGTTTCTTCTTACGGCCGTAAGTTTCTTTCTGCACAATTTCTTGATTATTTGTCTCGGCTTGATCCTTTCGCCTTCTCGGCTCGACTCCAGCATGAAACTTGTGCCGTTTCCCGCGTAGATCACTGTCGCATTACCGATAGGTCGACTTCTCCTTTGGTCTCCTACTTCGGATCACATCATCCCCCCTTTCTTGGAAAGGATTCGACCTCGAATCCGTATATGGCCTCTCCTTTACGTGTCTCTTGCTTTCGTTGGTTCGAGAGACCTGTTCCTGTTTTGTTCTATGCATCATACTTCGGGGTTGTCCTGTCCGGCAATTAATTTTCCTTTTGGCCTTAGCTTTGTAATTTGATTGTAGTACCTGCAAAACAGAATTAGCCAAACTAGGGAGGGATGTGTTAGCGAATGCAAATAAGCTCATTTTTGTGGTGGACTCTCTTTTCTTTTTCTTTGTACTCTCAAGCTCACCTTTTTCTGAGGTCATGGCCTCAACTCTCTTGTTTTCAACTTTCACACCCTCTCCTTTTTCTGAGGTCGTGGCCTCAACGCTCTTATTTTTTTCCTCAAAATCGCTTTTTATTTTCAATTGATCCTCTTGGACCTCTTTAGGCGTTAGCGGAGCAAGAGTGATCCTTTTCCCTCCCTTTACGAAAGAATATTTATTTTTGAACCCATCATGCACCACTCTCCTATCATGTTGCCATGGTCTTCCCAATAAAATATGCCCAACATTCATAGGGACCACATCACACACCACCTCATCTCTATAACCCCCAATGGTGAATTTAATATTAACCTGCTTGTTCACCTTAAGTTCTCCCGACTCGGTTAACCACTGTAATTTATAGGGGTTGGGGTGTTTCACCTTAGGCAATCCCAACTTCTCCACCAATAATGTACTAACCACATTAGTATAACTTCCCCCATCAATTACCATCCCACAAACATTTTTCCCTACCAAACACCCAGTGTGGAAAAGATTATCCCGCTGTTCATCAATCTCAACCATCTTAGTTCGAGAACTTAGGACCCGTCTATTCACAAGGGACCCTTTCACCGCATAAGTTAACCCCTCTTCATCGCTACTACTAGCCCCAATATCCACTAACTTAGGCATTCCCTTAAATTCATCCTCAGAACTAATTTCACCATTATCACCGCAAAAGCATTACTTTTTTATTTGGACACTGTGATGCTATATGGCCCGACCCCAAACACTTAAAGCACTTAATATTTCTATCCCTAGTAGGTTGAGAATCAGAAATATTTTTACCTTTAGTTGGAAGTTCCTCCTTTCCCTTCGGGACGTGCTCATCATTGTGATCCTTCCTCGGTTGTGATGTAGGATAAGTTCCTGGTGATTGTTTAGATGTCCCCTTCCGCCTTAATTGCCTTTCTACCTTCATTGCCATGTGAACCATGTCTTCCAGTTCCACATAATGTTGTAACTCAACAATATTCGCAATATCCCTGTTCAGCCCACTCAAAAATCTAGCCATTGTAGCTTCCCGATCCTCCACCACGTTGGCCCTAATCATGGCTACCTCCATGTCTCTATGATATTCCTCTACACTCCTAGAACCTTGCGTGAGCCCCTGCAACCTTTGATAAATATCCCTATGATAGTGGCTTGGGACAAACCTCTTCCTCATGATGGTTTTCATCTCATGCCATGTATCCACCGGCTCTTCACCATTTCTCCTCCGATCCTTCACCAACTGATCCCACCAATTAATGGCATAATCGGTGAACTCAACAACCGCTAGTTTCACCTTCTTTCCTTCAGAATAATTATGGCAATCAAACATCAATTCTACCTTCTTCTCCCAATCTAGGTAAGCCTCCGGATCACTCCTCCCATGAAAAGGTGGAATAGACATTTTTATTTTACCTAGATTATCATCTATCTCATCCCGATCACCACGATCTCTTCTATTGTTTCCCCTTTCATTCCTATCTCCTCTACCCCTTCTCCTCCTTACACTGTCCGCGGATGATTGGGTACTACTTCCTTCACTCGCAAACTCTTCATCATCAAACCCATATCCAAACCTTTGATTATGTCTCCCCCTATGATCTCTCCGGTCTTCCCTCCTAACTCTAGGACCCGCACGAGTTTGTTCCCTACGCAACTTGTTAATAGTTTCCTCCTGCTTATCCATCCTAGTCATCAACTTCTCAAACTGCTCATGTATCATCTCCATCACACATACATCATTTTTATTCACTCTATTCATACCTTCCGGTAGTTTGTTGTGGCTCGTTGATAGAGCTGCTGGCTCCCTTTTGTAAATTCCCTGATTGTCCCCAACAGATGAAGACGATGAATCCCGTCTGCTAGACATTATTAGTCTTCACAGAATTAAGTAGTATATACCTCACAAAAATATATCGCTCGTGTATCACTCAAGATCCCCTTTCCAAGCACTTCAAACAGTCCAAGAACTCAAGTAAGGGTAGGATACGATAAGACACGAGTAATAACTGGAGAATTTGGAAATTGAAACAAATTCGGAATATTTCGGGAAAATAATGAAATTTCCGTTTTTTTTTCTTCTAAACTGCTAGACAATCTGACTACGAATATGGCGAAAAAAACGGAATTGGATTTGGACGAAAAACGAAGAAGAAAAACACTTTTGAATTTTTGGGACTGACTCTTATGGATCAAACTGGAAAAATTTATGACTGACACGAAGAACGCGAAGAACACGAAAAATTCAAGAAACGCAAGAATCTGAAATAGATCCAAGCTCTGATACCAGATGACGCGATCCCGATCGGGGATTCTCGTCGAAAACGCGGAATAACGAAAAATCTAAAACCCTAGGAAAGATCTAAATCAGATCTGACAAGAAAATTAACAAGAACACGAATAAATAGACGGAAATTAAAATAAGATTGACGATAGGACTTGGACCCAACAATCACGACGCAAGAATTGACGATGCGGATTGAAGAACCGAGGTTTTCGAGACGCCACAAGGGATGCCAAATTCCTTGATAAGTTTCTGATTGGAACGCCACAAATATTCAAGAAAATATTTGATAAGTTCTATGAATTGTTCTTCAAGAACAAGAAAAAAGGAATCCTCCTTTTAGAGAGAGAAAATCTCACATTCATTCAATAATATCAAAGTTGTTGTTCCATAATGAAAATACCAAGTAATATAATGTAACAATTGACCTAACTAGGGTTAGCCGCTAATTTGGGCCCAAAATATGGAAGTAAATAATTTAAAAACGGAATTAAATTAAAATACTCGAAATCTGGAAATTTAGGTTTTACGGCCGTGAGAACTGATTTACGGCCGTAAATGTCCTTCTGCATAAGTCTTACAGCCGTGACCATTATCATTAAGGCCGTAACTATAAAATTCTGCAATTCCTTATTCAAACCCGAGGCGGAGTCACGGCCGTGAGGAGTTGAGTTTTACGGCCGTTAACTTGAGTTTTACGGCCGTGAAGTTTCTTCTTACGGCCGTAAGTTTCTTTCTGCACAATTTCTTGATTATTTGTCTCGGCTTGATCCTTTCGCCTTCTCGGCTCGACTCCAGCATGAAACTTGTGCCGTTTCCCGCGTAGATCACTGTCGCATTGCCGATAGGTCAACTTCTCCTTTGGTCTCCTACTTCGGATCACATCACTTGAGGTACAAATAAAAGAGGAGGACGACTTATACATATTTAAACTTGAAAATTGCACTGGAAGTCATAGTGTGCGGCCGCGAGAATTTTTCCTGGGAGCCCGTACGATTTCTCGTAAAATGGTAAGAACCAAAATTTAAGCTTGCGAGCCCACACGAATTTTGCCTGAGAGCCCACACAGGCTTTCGACTAGGCCGTAATTTTGGGCTTTTGCGCGATTTTCATCTGATTTTTCTCTTTCTTTCACTAGGTTTTTCTAAAACCTATATATACAACATATGAGGCACGGATTCAAAACTTTTGCCTCACCTAAGAACATCATACAATTGAGCTTTTCACGTGGAATTCTTGGGAGATTGAAGCATAGCAAAGTGGGGAGAGTTGAAGATCACGTAAAGAATCGATACTTGGTGCAAACTTTTCATTCTCTTGTGTTATTTTCAATGAAAATTTTATTTTATTGTTTTTGTTGTTTATTCATTCATGATGTGTGACTAAACTCCATGTTGGGATGAACGGTGTAACCTAACTTTATTATTTTAATTCCCTATTCCACTGTTTTAATGATTCGTTGTATGTATTAATTTGTTATTGTGTTTAATGCGTGAATAACTGACCACTAATTCATGACTTAATGAGTTATTTCCATAATTTGAGATGTGAGTTAATATCTTAGATCAAGGTAATAAATCCGGTAATTGAACAAGAGATAGAGATGTACTTTTGTTATTATTGTTGTCGTGTGTAAATTCTTGTATTCTATGCATCTAGATAAGGAATAATTCAGACCCTTTATAGAGATACATAGTTGAATTATTTTGATAAAATTAATTTAAATTCGAGAGAAGATTTTCAATATACATCAGTGAATTCGACCAAATGTATATTTAGAAAATAAAACTGAAATTAAAGTTAATTTAGGGGCTAGGAACTAAAATATTTCGGTACTTAATAGCATTCCTCCTAGGAACAATAATCCGGATTTGTCCACTTTATTATTTTTCATGATTCATATACTTGCGGGTATATTTTGCGTCGCGAAATAAAGTGAACAGATAACATGTCTTCCAGCTCTGGTTTCACCTGCCCTCTGTACAAGATAAAACGAAAAGTTGTCAAGGTGTGTATTTGGACTTAAATGTCATCAAAACAAACTGTTATACATGATAAGATTTAAGCAACAAGCTTGCGGTTACAATAACAGCCAGTGTTACCAAGTAAATTTCTCCAAATATATTCTACAGTATCAACATAATTCATTGTCCGAAAATAAAAATCCAAGTCTAGATTGCTAATTCCATTCACATTCTCCCAACACATAACAGTAAAACAATTGATTAAACTATGAAAATTAAGACATTGCAGAATGTTTGAAGAAGAGTCACAATCCACATGTAAGATCCCAAATTATCAATGTCATTGCATTGCCAAGAACATACTCAGGTCACATTTACAAGCTTTCTTCTCAATACCCATCTACAAAAATGCAATTTCATGTAAACTAGTTCACAATTCCTTCAAGTTGAATCACTTCACACCGTCGGAAACTAAGGTCATATAAACGGTTGAATTCACAATAAATTTCAGATAATTAATCGTACTCAAAATTTTCCTATTTCATATCAATACCGGTAAAACATATTCTAAATAAATCACAAACCTTCACCAAGATCACAACTTCATGATTTCAACTTCTACCCATCAACAATATTCAAGGTCACATCTAAATGATTAGGTCACAAGTGTTCCAATCCCTAAATATGTTCATATACCGTCTTCGAATTACCAAATTGTGGAGTTTTTGAATTTCTTGATTCATATACACGATTTCTTTGAGGATGGATTCTCTCTTCATTTTTTAACATGTAGATTCCTTCTCCTTGCCTTTATTTGGAATTTATTTACGGTAGACATTCCATTTTTCGCCATTTTTCAACTACGTTTTTCTTAGGTTTGGACTTTGGTCGGCAAGGTGGACGGTGAAAGATTATCCAGACAATTGATTGAATGCCTAGCGTAATTTGCATCTTAGAATATTAAGGCTGGATATTTAGGGATTGTTAGATCATGTTATTGTTTTCAAAATATTTAATTCCTCCGTAAATGGCTCTAATTAGTTGTTTTATTTATATTTCCTGTAATATTTCAATTTATTAATTTAATTATTTATTAAAATTCAATTGCAACCTGATATTTGAATTTATACATGTATGATCTTATATTTGAATTTGATACTTAAAAAACAGGCTTACCTATAATTTCCTCTAGTTTCAGCTCCTACGTTTTGCAAGGGTAATTATATTTACACTTTTTTATTATTTGAACCATATTTTAATTGTAACGATAGTTTTCAATTTCTTGGCCACATAGTTATCATAACCTTTCATTATAGCACACCTTGTCTCTAATGACGATTAACGTCCAAATATTTTAACAACGTGCATTGCCAAAAAAAAAAAATAAAAAATGTCGAACTTTTGCAATTGTTTATCTAGCTTATTTAAAACTTAAAAAGTGAGGTTAATAAGTACCCTTTTAATGATTTTTTTGGACAAAATCATCATCACAGGTTATAAGTATGAAAAATTAACGAAAGTTAAAGACGATAATTACAATTAAAATGTGATGCAATTAACAAAGCATGTGACGTCAATAACAAGTCACCAATTTATTAATTGTTCGTGCGAGGTGCAGGCTCAAAAGGCCTAAGAGCATCTTTAAAGAGAGGGTCGATCTTGTTGCAACAATACCATTTTGAAAGAGAGAGAGTGAACGAGGACTATAGTCCATGAAGAGGGAGAAAAGAGATGAAAAAGAGAGACACAAACAGATACCAAGGTCTTGGCCAAAGGTCGACGTCTGTAGACCTTTGTCTCGATCCTATGCAACTCTTTTATATATTTTACTAATTTCTTGATTGCCATATGGACAAAAAATAAAATAAATAAATTGGACAGATGCCCTAACAAAGTTGTTCGACTCTTTATTCAGATATGTCTGGGCTTTCAAGATACCATGCACATGCACCCAAGACTATGAATATGGTTGTTGCTGGAGGCTTGACAGCTTTCGTCTTTGGCATTTATTTCTATACCATGAGACCTCAGGTAGCAATTGATAAGTTTGAAGGGCAGAAACATAAGAATGAGTCCCAAGCAATCGTTTTTTTTTTTTTTTTCTTTAATGTCAAAAATGAGAAAAAAGAGTTGTTCGACGATAAACAATCGGCGCTCCTTTGTTCTTGACTCGGGTACTCTTTCTGGTCCCTAAATGTCATCGGTATTACTTTCTCAAATGTGCAAGGGGTTTTAATCAGAATACATGTTTTAAGAATCTATCCTAAAACTCAAAAATCGTCTGTGAAACTGAGAACTACTATGGCTCTTCATCTCGTTGAAGCTTCAGAATGGTAGATAAATAGACGTCTCCATAATGATCAACATAATCAAGACAATGGGTGATTTCTTGAAACATATGGTAATAACCTAGGCTTCAATCTTTGATGAGTAGAGATGCTTTTAATCTTCCAACAAGATGCGGCAACGTCTTGATGCTGTCTTGAAGAGACTGGTCAACACACGACTCCAAATCCTTCATGGCATCACTTCGGTTCTTCTGGACTTTGGCCGACTCAAATTTGTCTTGGCAGACCATCAGAGACCTGTTCATTCTTTCCTGAACGTATTCAAGTAACATTCAATGAAAAGACCATCAAATTTGCTCCATTATAGACACTCGAAAAAGCGATAAAAAAAAAAAAAAAAAATCAAATAAAAGTTGCACTATATTATACCAATGAAGGTACCCTATTGGACAACCAGCAGAAAATGATTTCCATTACAATAGTAATATACAATTACAACATCTCGGACCTGTACAATAACGGATAACCTTGGCTGCTTGGCATTATGTTCTCAATATGCTAGAGCAATTGCTGTTTACACATCCTTTAATATTCATGTATTTTACCTTCATTTTCTAAATCATATACGACAGAGTCTCACATTCCCTGTTATATCCTTACATAGCAAACTCGGAATACGTGGCACTTGATATTCTATGGGTGGCTCCTACACTATACACATGGTGTAGCACCTACCTGCATTCAATAGGTTGTCAATATAGCAAGTTAAACTACTTTAGTAGTTTACCCAACTTGAAACTCCTGAAGTCTTTGTACTATTAAACATTAAATAAATAATGAACAAGAAATGTCTACAGCGTCTTATCGTATGTCTAAATTTCAAAGCCACTTTCGTCTGATCCCTCGAAATGTTTACCAAACCTTTTCCAGCCTAAATCCCATGTGGAGAGGGCTATCCCAAACCAAGAAATCCAAGAGTTGATATTGTTCCAGTTTTCTTTTACACAGACTAAATTATTCAATTACAAATCACATCAATATACTCATTGAAGGGAAAAAAGAAAAATGTCACACAGTACGTCCCACTAAGGTGAAACTCGCCTAAAAATTCTCTATTGACTTTTTCACTTAAAAGATCAAACATAATGCAATTCTTTCTTTAATTCACAATATGAGTTTAAACTTTAAACTCTCTTTTCTCAACACCAAAAATGCGACCAGGTACATCTCAAAGGGCAGACATTAACATTAATTGTGTAACCGAAGTATGGAAGAGGTTTTATCAAAATAAAACACGTATTTCCTTATTTCCTATTTGAAGTCCATAGCTTTTTTCACATTAATGCAATGTAAAATCTGCCTTCTACAGGAAACAATTTGTCACCCTTAGGATCCTAACTCTATGCTATAGTACTAATGCACACAAATTTATAACAAGACTTCCTATCTCCACGAAAGTTGAGCTCCTAACCATCGCATTAAGTTGAGAGATAAAAGAATCAAACTCAGCTCCACAAACTATTGGCAACTTAAGTCTTCATTTTTATCATTTGTTTACTTATGAAGCTGACAATGGGTGTTCTCGCTTTTTTTTTTTTGGTAGGGTCATGTTGAGAGAGTGAGGGAAACATTATATTGTCAGGTTTTCTTAGCTACTGTGGTTGTCGTCAGTTTTCCAAACAACTTTAAATTTATGTTTTTCTTTTTCTGACCCGTTGTTGTTTTCACAATTTGAAATGCACTTTTGGATGGATTTTCTCCACTTTCTTTCTCCTGCATCTTGAGTTGTTAGGAGAACTATAAAGATAGAAGAGGTCGGCTAATAAGAAAAAATCGATGAATGTATAGAGAAGGAGAAAAATATAAAATCAGACATGCCATTAGAACTTGAATTACATGTTAAGCTACCTAGAACCATGGTTCTTGGTCCCTTTTTCCGAATTAAACAACTTGAGTTAAGGATCTATGTAGAAAGGCATAAAAGAACTACAAAGATTACATAAAAGACGAAACTACACGAAATGGCACACACAACATGTAACATGGAAGAATACATCTTCCATACCAAATATAGCAATACAACCTCCTACAGAGGTACCACCATGCCTTAACAATTTGCAGTTGTATTACCACAAATTTGAGATAATTTATCATCTAAGAGGTTGTTTGGTCTATGGAATGTTTTTATCAAAACTTTTCAAACTAAATCTCAACCATCCATCCTTGGTCAAGCCCACAATTTTTTACTTTTCAAATCAATCTAAACCACAAATTCATCAAAAAAAAAAAAAAAAAACCACAAAAACCAAAATTTTTCCATGGACCAAACAGGCTCTAAATTACACAAAAATCTTGAGTCGTTTTCCAAAAATTGTATATGATACATGTACAACCATGCATTCTTGCACAAGCAAGTGGTCATGGACACACAAAAACAAATTCATAGCCATCAGATCTCTGTAATAAATGAGCTTATTGTACATTAGTACATAATAATAAAGAGTCATGAATATTAACTAACAGCCAAATACAATTCAACACCAAAAGCATTAAAAATAAGTTAGTCCAATTGTAAAACGTCATGTGTTCAAAACCACAACATAAAAATTTCAAAAAACTAATCCAGAAAGAGTGAATATTACCTGAAATTTAGCCATCTCATTTTGGACAAGATTCTGGGCAGTGAGCACAGGCACGGTGCAGTGCTCCACACAATTGCTAATCTCTTCCTGCTTTCTCCTCCGGTCGAAGCACTCATAGGCACACTTAAAATATGCTTGCTGAAATCCCACATACAATATAGGGGAAAAAAGAAAGAAAGAAAATAATCAGCTTCAAATTGAAAAATCAACATAAATTCTCAGCAAGAAAAGTAAATGTGTATGTATATAAAGAGACCTGGAGGGTAAAATTGACATGGTCCTGAACACCGGAGAGCTCCAATTGGGCGGCACTGTTGACTTCGTTGAGTTTCTGCCTCAATCTTTCGTTGACAATTCGCTCTTCTGCTGCAGCTATGTGATCCATTCTCGAATTTACTGGTTGGATTTTCTTCTTTGAGTTTTGCTTATTGTGGGGTTTGGAGGGATTTAGGGGTTTAGGGATTTTGTTGGGTTTAAGCTTTTGGATTTCTGGTCTTTTTCTTGTTTTTGTTTTCCAGGTTTTTGGAGAATAATAGGGTGGGTTGGGGATGGGGATGGGTCTCTCACGAGTCAGCTCGTTTCAAAATTTTATGGCTCTACTGTTTCTACCAATGAGACTCCAATGCACTCCGTAAATTAAGTCGACGTGGTAATAAAATAGATAAATTTTTAAAGAGCGTGGATAAATAGACGAAGAATTCAAAAATTTATTCTCCAATGATTCCTTCTACATTTAAATAATATTGACTATGTGGCATTTTTTTTTTTTTAATTCAAAATTAAATACTATGCATAAACTGAATCTTATTTGTAGGATTTCTCACTGTATAAAGAATCCAAATAAAAATAACTTGTATCATAAAACACGATTGACCAACGTCCTTATTTATAATAATTAAAAAAATAAAAGTTAATATTGACTCAGCATGTCTTACGGAGTATCTAGATGTAAACACTCCATCCCTACAATGTCTATTTTTTTAACGTCACGTCAGCCTAACATTTTAACCCACGTTATGCATTGGAGAATTTTTTTATTATATTTTGTCTATTTGCTGACGTGTCATGTGTATTTTCTTAATCCACGAAATACATTGAAAATGCTCTGAGCGAATTTCGCATGAAAATACCTCCCATTTGAGATCCCCAGTGGGTGAGAAATGGTATTAAAAAAAAAAACATAAGACGTAATTGGTTTATGCGATATCTAGACGGAAAAAAAATGTTCACAATATAAGACTGTGTTTGATAATAAATGTGAAATTTGGGTGGAAAGGAAATGAATTTCAGGAAATTAAATTTTAATGAATTTGAAATTTAATATGTTTGATTGATTTAATTTTCTAGGTAGAAAAAGTGGGGAATTTTTCAACTTTTGCTATTTGATTAATATTATTTTTCATGGAAAATAAAACAAAATTTAGCCATTTTAATAAAAAAATTATTTTCATACATTTCTAATTGATAATAATAATGTTAATTTTTGAAAAAAAATAAATCGAAAAAAAAAAGATCAAACGTGACGAAAATGGTTAAAATTTTCCATACAAAATAAAACTTCCTCCCCATTGGAAAACGAATTCCTCCAAATCAAGTCGTTTTGTCCGAACTTAATGTCTAAGCGGACTTTTTAGAACAATGGTTAAAGTAACATTTTTTGTCTAGTGGCATAGTTTTCGATGCCCCAGGAAAGTACAGTCACCCCTTGAACGTTGTCATTAGTTGACACATCTCGATCTTGTGAACCAATTTCATGAATGTAGATTGTTGCTTTTGTGAATAAATCAGTCACACTATCACTTGAGTGAATTAGTTGAACATAAATATCACCTGTCTTCTGAATCTCATACGTATAAAAGAATTTTTGAGAAATATGCTTTATTCTACCTCCTTTGAGTCGTGTAATACAAGCCAAATTATCTTCATACAATACTTTTGCACTATCTCTTGTTGAAATTAATCCGTACGATGTTGGGATATGATGGGTCATGTTCCTTAACCATACATATTCTCTACTTGCCTCATGGATTGCAATGATTTATGTGGCGCTCGATTTTGTGTTGTTTTCGGGAATAGACCTTAATTAAGCTTCCTGGATTTATGTGGAATGACATTGTCGACTTGAGGATTTTGGTGCTTGATTTTGTTGATTAAGTTGCTTTTCTGTGGAATAAGATTTTGTTTCATTTGGTCATTTTGGCCGATTTTGTATGCAATCCGTTCTTACGCTTTTATTTTGTTGTGGTGAAGTTGAAACAAGTAGCGTGTCGTCAACCAAGGCCGCGTGCAGTTGTGAAACGGATGAATTATCTTACATGTTCAACACTTTTTGCTCGGATCTCAGGCAAGAGAAACGCGGAGATATCGCTAAAAGTAAACATTTGCAAGAGCTGGGGAAAATCTGAAGTAAAGTAGAATGAAAGGCTAATTGTCCGTTCCATGTTTTGTTGTATTCAGTATTAAATGCTTGGATTGTTTATGTTTTGTTGGGTGAGTTAGTATTTCCACGTCCAACGCTCGGTGAGTGTTTGTTAATTTTACTCGAATTTTTATTAAAGTGCATGTGAGGAATCGAGGATTCAGGAATGAAAATGGAGGACCTGCTTTCCGTTTCCCGCTTTTAGGGGGAGATAGGTCCGGGAGATGTTTTGTTATTTTTGTGCTTTTTCAATATAAATTGCCACATCAACACTCCACACCATCACCTGTAAAAGTCCCTGTACAAACGGTCTGTATGAGTAGCATTATCCTATTTTTATTACCTAATAAATGTGTGACATTTAACAATGTTACTTAAAAATATCTTAAAGAATGTCTCCCTATAATTATTCTAACTTTAATTTGAAATAACTTTCAGTCACATGGGTCAAAAAATATTTTAAGCAGCATTTAGAATTTTTACTGAAAAACTTATAATGACCTTTCGTGAAATTAACTCAAATTTAATTGTTGTTTAGTGAGGTTTGAGTAATAGTAAAGGAGGATCCGCCGACAGCTTGATTTTAGAGCATTATATGCATTTTCCTTGTCAAATGGTTGATCACATCTAATCGCCTACTCATTTTGAATTTGAAACTACTTACAAATTACGGTGTGTTATTTTATGTATTGATTATAATTTATAAATCAATTTATAAATAAAATATTTTTTCAAACCACTTTTTAACAATATAATATTTTGAATTTTGATGTTTCATAAATAAAATTTATGTTTAAAAAGTGATTTTGAAAAATGTAAGTGATTAAAAAGTGGTATTGAAAATCATAAATTCACTTAACACAAGCTTTATTTATTAAGAACAATTTTTTTAAATCACTTTTTAAAACAAATATTTTTCTAAATTATTTTTTAATCACATATTTTACCTCAAAAAACCCCTCTATGACCCAAACCAAATCCACCTTCAGCAAGAAAATTTTTGTTTGAAAACCATCAATAGCTTCCTCTCACTCGCTATAATGAAATTGTCTATGTGGTTTTTCCAAATGCTGGATACTATAGTTGAACTCATAATTTATGTGAATGTTTTGATTAAGGGACCATGCTTCAGTCACCTCGGGGCCTACCCCCGAGGTGATTTTAGCAAAATTCTTAATTAAGTTCAATTCATTAAATTTTTTTTTTATATTATATTGTACAAAATTTATTTCACAACTAAATCCTAAGTATTAATTAAAATCTAAAATCGGTAAGAATAAATTAGGATTTGTTATAAAATCATCGAAATCATAAGAACAACATAGAGAGAGAAATGGAGAGAGTTTAGAGGAGAGAATTTCTCTTCAAGAATTGGTGTAATAAATTGGTAAGTATAGGCTCCTATTTATAGGAGTGGACAATGGCACAATCGTAATATTGTAAAGTTTACAGGGATATAATGGTAATGTCATTCACATATATACATTATTTATAACACTCCCCCTTGAATGACATATTACGCAATTGTCTGCCTCGTTAAAACCTTGCTAAGAAAACCCAATGGGATAAAACTTGAGCGAAGGAAAAAGAGTACAGTTGCTCCCCCTGATATTGGCCATCGTCAATCGTTGAGTCTTAATGTTCAAGTAGAACAAATCATGTATTGAATCTTTGAAGTTCTTCAGTGCTTCAGTGCTGCCTCGTTAAAACCTTGTCAGTAAAACCCAATGGGACAAAATCTGAACGAAGGAAAAAGAGTACAGCCGCTGCCTCGTTAAAACCTTGTCAGGAAAACCCTGTGGGACAAAACCTGGACGAAGGAAAAAGAGTACAGCATGACAGCATGATTCTCCCCCTGAAGTGTGCAATCAAGTATTCATGAACCTTTTGAATAATGATATCATCTTTCTTCTGGAATATATATGAAAATCTTCTTGTGTGTAGTCGATATCATAACATTCTTCATAAGATGTGTATGATTTTCTTCATTTGTTGATATCATTCCAGTATAACAATGTGTTGCTGAATTATAGCTTGTTGATAGCTATGATGATGCCTCAAAAACCTTGCTAGGAAAACCCTGTGGGACAAAACCTCAGCGAAGGGAAAAAGAGTGCATTATTCTCATTAATTTTCATCAATACGCCTCAACTGTTGCCTCATTAAAAAACTTGCTATGAAAACCCTGTGGGACAAAACCTCAGCTAAGGGAAAAAGAGTGCAACGCGTATTTATTCCTTTCATGGAATATTACATGTATATTGGTGCAATCACGAATCTTTTCATTGTATTTTTCACTTCTGGTGAATAATCAAATTTAGAATTCACTTCTGGTGAATAATCAAATCTATAATTCACTTTCATAGATTGCATCTTTCACTTCTAGTGAATAATTAAATATTCATTTTCAAATTCACTTCTAGTGAATAATCAATTTCAAATTCACTTCTGGTGAATATTCATTTTCGTATTCACTTCTAGTGAATAATCAATTTCCCAGATGTCATAAATAGTACACTCCAATTTCACTTTCAACATATTATATCATGGAGTCATTTGTATCATTCTATAGTGATACTAATCTGGGCATATTGAATCTTTCAATGATTTATACATGTATGTTCTTGCACTTTATAAACTGCAATTTCTAATTTTGCAGGAGCATAATCAATCATTGAAATAGATATCAATTTCGACATATAATCTACAATCATTTTACTTGAAATCTCAACGTACCGCGATCAACTGGTACATCAAAGAATACTCCCAAAGTACCGAGATGAGAATCATACATTTTGATCTCACTCATTGGTATATCAAGGAGCTCAAGCTAGTGATTTAGACTATAGTCTATCCACCATATGTCATGCCAGTTCTATGAAAAATTTCGCGCGCAACTAGTCGTCTTTTACGACTGTGAAATATTTTTCATTTGTACATATAATTACTGGCTTTACACATTTAAGCATTTGGACTTCAGGTCCTTGAACAATAATCCCTACATTAGGGTTTCATACTTGGCCAAAGAATTATGATTTCATCAATCTTATTTCATAAGAGGGTATGCAGTCGACTTATTTATCGATTCCATCTCAATATAACGTGGAGAGATCTCTTTATATGTTCTATCATCAGGTACCTGAATATCTCATCATTTGACTATGTCCCTTTTACTTACTTTGAGTATTTAGCCTCAAAGGAATCATTTCAATCATTCAAGAGATATTTATTTTTGGAATCGATAGTCATTATGCTTCAGGCATAATTACGCTTCAGGCGTGTTTTCACCATAATGTTCTCAAATATTATCAATCGGCTAAAATGCCATAACACATGTCATTCTTTTAGGGATGTAATTTCAATCATATATCTCAGTGCGCTTTGGTGGAGTGTATGCATATCGCACTTTTACAAATAATAAAGCTTCTTGAGCTATTCCCTGTTTGACATAGAATATTGTTGTATGATAAACAATTTCTGAATAAGTTATTCTCATAGAAAATAATTTGGAACTTTTGATAATCTAACCGTTTATTATAGAACTTCTGGTTCTATACGGTTTTATTTCATTTCTATGTATGAATATTTGATTCAATACAATATCGCTAAACTTCTGGTTCAATACAATGTATATTTCATTTATGAGCTTCTGGTTCATACTATATACATATTTCACATGTACGTATGAACTTCTGGTTCAATAAGATATTTCACTTGTACATATGTATGAACTTCTGGTTCAATACAACATTTATTTCATCAGTATTCTATATAGTTCAAATCAGTATACCTTTATTACTTTTAGTATACCGAAAAATCAGGTACAATATCCAAGGAAATATCTCATAATCTCAATCTTGTCGCCAAATCTTCCCTTATATCGAAAAAGGTAATGGCATATTATCTCACCTTTTCAATAATTTATTCCATTATTTCTTGATGGAATCCATATCACTGACACGCGGAGCCGCCGCTCTTTTACGCGTTGAATAATGCATTTAAATAGATGATTTGGGAAGAAGGCTAGATCCATCAAAAATGGATATCATACTTTCAAATATTCGCAAATATTATTCCAATCTTCCAGTAAATGATTTGAGAAAAATTTATCGAATTAGGCTCGAAAGATTGAGGTTGCTGATGGATCATGGCATGCCAGAAGATGTTCGCTGGTTGATCGAAGCAAAAGTTCGATTAGCTGGTGAATTACCAGATTCATTTTCTAAGCACAAGCCTGGCTTAGGTAAGAGTACTTTTGCAAAGAAGCGAAGAGCAAAAAGATTAAATAGTTGCTACAAATGTGCTCGATGGACATGTGATACCCGTTGTAAATCAATAGGATATTCATCCATAAATCGAGATGATAAGATAGACTTCATTAAGGGTGGACTGAGTAAGGAGTCATTGGATGATATCCGATTGACTCTTGAGACGCACCCTAGTGGATATGTGCAGCGTGAGCTACTATCTTTATGGGCTAAATTCATCAGCGATAAAGAGAGATATAGTCTCAAAAATATAATAGCAAAAGATCCTGTTTGCCATGCTGTTATAAACAATGATGCTTTGGCTATGCAGCATTAATACAAGGTAAATCATTTGATATATATGCACATATAAAATATTTTTTCTGTTTCCTTTCACGAGTTTTGATAAAGGCTGGTTAAAAATATTAAATCGCCGAAAGGTGAGTAGGATGATTTTGTCAAAAGTAAATCTTCACTTTTTCGAAAAACGACCAGTAAATAGTGAAGTTTTTCGGTTTTAAATAGCCAAACATTTTTCATAGTTCATGCATCCCAAAATAACATTTTCCTTCTTTACTTTCAAAAATGGAAGGACCAAAATTTCGACAGATCAAAACTATCTGTGTATTTTGTGGATCAAAAGTGGGAAAAGGTTTTGGGTATCTAGAAGCAGCCGTGGATTTAGGAAAGAAATTGGGAGAGAAAGGTATCACTCTCGTGTATGGAGGAGGTAGCAGTGGATTGATGGGTTGTGTTTCACAATCCGCTCTAGTAGAGAAAGCAAGAGTGATAGGTGTTATACCTACTCCTTTAGCTGATATTGCAGGCAAAACACGAGGGCATGAAGTACAAACCTTATCTATCCATGAACGCATAACTTGCATGTTATATGGTTCTGATGCCTTCATAGCCCTGCCTGGAGGTTTTGGTACTTTAGAAGAAATATTTAATATTACTTCATGGGCTCAACTAGATCTCCATACTAAGCCTATAGGGCTTTTAAATGTAAACAATTTCTTTGATGGTTTGCTAACATTTCTTGATTATGCTGTGGAACAGGGATTCATATCTCCATTTTCTAGGAGAATCCTTATTTCTGCTCCTACTATCGAGGAACTGCTGGATAAGTTGCAATCATATATTCCAATACAAGATCCAGCAGGAGTAAAGATAGATTGGTCGCAAGGAAGGGGAATCAAGCGAAAATGGAGTCCGGTTAATGTAAATTTATCTTTGTGAACTCTAGAATAGGTGGTGGTAGAGTACGGAGTATTCTCACTCTTGAGACACACCATAAATTTCTAGGATTTTATCAATGTATTAATCTTGTGTACCTCAAAGATTTAAAGTGGTAGAGTATGGAGTATTTCTTACTCTTGAAACACACTTTTTTCTTTATTTCCTCAAAAGGTCAGAGGTGGTAGGATACGGCTACTCCCGAAACACATCTCTAATTTTGAGGATCATAAATGTTTTCCCCTTTTGCATTTTGCATGTATGTCTCGTTTATGCTTCTTCAGGAGCAATAATAATATCATTTCAGTATGTTTAGATGATAATTTTTACTTCTTCTGGAGTAAATATGTACTTCTTCTGGAATATATAAGTGCTCGTGCAAGAACTTTTCCAGGCACTTATCATCTAACATTCATCTCATAATACTGATGAGATTATTTTCACATTAGCTATATCCGTGCTATCATGTGATATTATCTTATCATACATCAACATTCTCTTGTTGAATAATTTTCATCCACCCATTCAAATTCAGATATTGGTAACTTCTGGTACCATTGGATAAAACATTTTATTAATATTTATCAACCTTTTGGTAATGATAACTTCTGGTATCATTTGATAAAATATTTTCTAACTTTAGTATTGATAACTTCTGGTATCATTTAATGAAGTATCAAATAACAATAATATTGTATATATATATTAACAATAACGATACTGGGGTTATACCACCAAGTATATATGTTGACAACAACCCTCTAATATGTTAGAATTAACCAACAACTGAGGTGTTTATATGTATTCAATTGATATACCGACCATATAGGCGGTGTCAACGTGATGAAATAATTAAACCAGCCATATAGACGGTATCAACGAGATGAAACAATTAAACCGGCCATATAGGCGGAATCGACATAATGAAATAATTAAACCGGGTAAAGCCAACCATGTAGGTGGTAAAACCAACCATGTAGGTGGCAGCATAATATAATTCAATTGATCACATATTAATCGTTAATTTACGATTATTATACTTGTATGTATTATTAAGGGCAAAATCGTCCATATTTTAATATATTGCTCATATGAATAAATTGAAACCGTCAATAGGTTTAAAATTTAATTTAGAACAAACTTACTTTTGGTCCGAAGTTCAAAATCTCGTCAGGATTGCTCCAAAAACAGTTTTTAAGAAAACCGCCATGTTCGACCGCCGGAATATTTTAAAAACTGCACAAAACAGAAAAATAAGATCATAGAAAAATCCAATTCATCAAAACGGACAAACTGCCTTTCGTCATCGCCGGATCCGCCACGCGCCGCCGCCGCCGGCCGCCACGCGCCGGTGATCGGAAAAATTAACCCATCACCATAATATGTGCCTCGGCGTCCTGAACATGCCGGTGGTCTCCGATTTTCCAAAAGATCAACCGTTTGGCCGGAATCATCATTTTTCAGTCCGCCAGCATCTTCTTCTCCGGACAATAACTTCCGTTTTAACCGTTGGATTTGCGCCAAATTTCAGTCGAGTCTTCTCCTAGAAAAACCCGTTGATATGCCGCTGGCCGATCGTCGATCGGAGTTCAGAATCGTCCGGAATAAGCATTTCAATTTTCGGTCAGATATCTGTTTTTGCACAGTTTTTCAGATTTTCTTCTTCGGTCGATATCTTTTGTTTCAGCCGTTGGTTCTGCGCCAAATTTTAGGCGAGTCTTCTCCTTGACAAGCCCGTTCTGATGGCGGTGGTCGATCGTCGATCGGATATCTGGATCGGCCAGAATCATTCTTTTTCAGTTTGAGAGAAAAGGAAACATTGGTTAGTAATAATCAGGTTTCTGATACAGAGGCTCATCATTTAGATGCAACTGTAGAGCATACTCCCGTTATTACTCAATTGGTTAGAGACTCGTGCTGATAACGTGTTATAAAATCATCGAAATCATAAGAACAACATAGAGAGAGAAATGGAGAGAGTTTAGAGGAGAGAATTTCTCTTCAAGAATTGGTGTAATAAATTGGTAAGTATAGGCTCCTATTTATAGGAGTGGACAATGGCACAATCGTAATATTGTAAAGTTTACAGGGATATAATGGTAATGTCATTCACATATATACATTATTTATAACAGGATTCACCATTATAAGACTGGATAAAATAAAATTATAGTGAAGTGAAAGTATCACAACATAACAAACCTTACCTAAATCTATCTATATGACAGTTTATTAGTGTAACAAAATTGCACTGACAATAATGCAAAAAGCTCAATATCATTAAAGCAGCAGAACATAAATAGATTTATGACAGCATGTCCAAATTTATCTATTTTTTTGCATTTTTTGTCTCCATGGTTGATCAACCCTCCTAGGCTCTATGTTCAAGAACATACCTGGCATATAGTCACATTAAAGGGGTACTCATTATAGACATCAGCTTGGCTGAATTGGCCCACTCATTATTGGCTGATGCTGACAATTTCCACATTACTTCCATCCCCTTTTTCTCTGTTGCTAATTCTCTGTCATCGAAAAATTAATTACAAGATGTCATCACATTTAAACAGATGCCGAAGATAAAATTTGTTTCCCAATTCATCCAAAAGTGATGATGATCCTCGATAATTTAGGAATGATGAAGTAAATAGAAATGAAATTCCATAAAGATATATACTTTGATTTTGGACTATAGTGAGAGAGACTGAGAGACTCATTTAGCGATGTTTGAATGCCAGAATAGGGTAAAAGGATCACTTTCTGTTTGTTCTCGAGCTCTCAAATGAAAAACATGCAGAGAAAGATGTAGTGTATCATCAGGACATATAAAGTGACACTAATTATCAGATGCAAGAATGAAATAATATTTAGATTTTGAAGGTCTATGAGGGGAGAATGACGGAGTCATTTATCTTCCAAATCTTATCAACGATGAAAGCCCTATAATTTAATGGTAAATGAGTACCTTGGGTACATTTTGTAAGGATTTTAATCAATCGTGTGGACTTATATGTGAATTATTGTGTATTCAATAAAAGGCTATCAATTTGGTTAAACCCAATTAAAGTGATCTAATAAGGATTTAATAAATATCGGGCTTTAATGCATCTAATTAAATGTATGGGCTTTTATATGTACATACCAGGCCATTACCTAATTCATGATGGCCCGGATTAGGTTAATTGGCAATTCAGTTTATAAAGTCGGTTATGGTCCCTGAATCCTACGTACTGTTCATCTTGTCTGACATCCCATCATCAGAGAAAAAATAAGGATTATGTATCGATTTAGAAGATCTGACCGCCGAATCGTTTATCGTGAATCACGTTTGATTAAGGTACGCTTCCGCTTCAGTTATTTAATTCTTGATAATTCCAACATGATGATTATTTAGATTATAGATAAATTATTTATCTGTAATAAAATTTTCTAACAAGTGGTATCAGAGCCAACATCGTGTTGAATTATCAGATCAATTTGGAACGCATATATGCAAAACCTAATTCTCTGCTATGTATATGCGAAACCGAAAAAAAAAAAAAAAAAAAAAAATCAAACGTTTCTCTCTTTGTGCGTGTGTGTATGTATGTGTATATATATACATATATGAGAGAAATCTGATTTTGAATTGGGTATATATAAAATCTGTTGAATCTCGAAGATTAAGGTATGAATTCAGATGAACAATCTGTATGTATATGCGAAACTTTGGCCTATATAGAATCAGTTGAAATTGGATTTTCGTGTGTATATACATGGCTGTTGGGTTTTTCATTTTGGTTTGGATTATGGCTGTAATCGGTATGGGCATCTGCAAATTGATTTTCGATCTGTTTTGAGAATTTGTGTATGGTGGTCGGATTAGGTTGATGATTAAGATGGTTTTGAGTTGGAGCCGTCGTCGGGCTGGGCGCGAAGGACTGGCGGACTTGGCTGCGCGCGGCGTTGCGTGCGATGGGTTCGCCGGTTATGGCACTGCTTCGCGCAGGGAAGCAGCATCGTGGGAGTTCGCCGGGAACGGTGAATGCGCAGCGCGCGGCGCTGCAGGCGCGCAGCACCGGGGCTGGCGCTGCGCGCGATGCTGCTGGTGAGCAGCGTGGGAGTTCGCCAGTATTGGTGCCGAGTTCTTCCAGATTTGGGGCGGTAATGGGCGGCGGTTAGGGTTAATGAAACCCTAGCAGCTGCGAAATCAGTGTTTGGGGAAGGGACTTGGGCTGGAAATTTGAAGTTCTGAGGGGCTTGTCTGCAATTACGAAATTTGGCTTTATTTAATATTAGGTCCTCCTGGTTTGTTTTAAATATTATTTAAAACCCTAAGATTATAAAATCTTTTAAGTTGGCCCTTCAGACTTCTGAATTTACAAAAGCAGCCCCTACAGTTTTGAAATCATTTAAGTTGGCATTTCAAGTTCTGGAATTTGTAAATTGAGCCCCTAAAGTTATAATTTAGTTAAGTCAGGACCCTTCAAGTTATGAAATTTTATGATTCAGCCCCTGAAGGTTGAAAATTTTCCAATCCAACCCCTAATGTTTGAGAATTTTCAAAATTGGTCCCTAAAGCTTGAAAATTCTCTAATTTGGTCCCTTAAAGTTTGAAAATTTTCATTTTAGTCCCTAAAGTTTGAAAATTTTCTAATACAGCACCTAAAGTTCTGAAATTCTTTAATTTGGTCCCTAAAGTTTGAAAATTTTCTAATTCAGTCACTAAAGTTTGGAAATTTTCAAAATTGGTCCTTAAAGTTTGAATTTTTTTTAAAATTAAGTCCCTAAAGTTTGGGAATTTGCTAAATTGGCTCTTAAAGTTTGAAAATTTTCAAAATCAACTTTTAAAGATTGAAATTTCCATATTTTGGACCTCTAAAGTTTGGTTTTGTTTCAAATTGGGACCTAAAGTTTGGAATTTCTCAAAATTGGCCAATGAAGTTTTGGAAAATTATAATTTAAGTCCTTCAAGCTTAAAATTTTACAGATTTGGCCACCAAAAGTTTAAGAATATTGCAATTAGACTCTCGTAACTTAAGGATTGCTTTATTCTAAAGTTTTGAATTCTATAATTCAAATCCTAAAGTCAAATATAGATGCAAATCAATGGATTTCAGTTTCAAATCTTGGTACATCGGAATCTTTTAAGAGATATAATATTCGAAAGTAAGTTAGTTGAAGCAACATGTTGCCAAAGCAGCCTCTCTTGTGGATATTAATTAACTTTGAATATTAGAAGGTATTTGAATGTGTTATTCATTGCGGATATTGATCAGCCCAAAGGAATGTCAATATTTGGCTCGAATTTCACATGCACCTGTGGTAATAAACACATGGCAATTATTTGGTTTAACGTGTGACCAATAAATCGGTCCAAAGAAAGGTTTATTGGTTAACAAGTCTTATTGCCAGTGTTTCATCACTACACTAAGGGAAAATTAAGTGTTTGTGTGTTATCTCATGCGGATATTAATCGGCCCAAAGGAAGGTCAATATTTGGCCCGAATTTCACATGAACTTGTGGAGATAAATACGTGACGGTTATTTGGTTTTACGTGTGATCAATAAATCGGTCCAAAGAAAGGTTTGTTGGTTGACATGTCTTACTGTCAGTGTTTGATCACTACACCAAGAGTACTACTTACAAGTCAATATTTCTGTCCAAAGACTAAATATTGATGTTATGCTAGGTATCTTGTGATGGGCCCTACCATTATTTGAAAGTATGATTTACATAATAAGGTATTTATGTGAGCAATTTTATTTAAGTGTTCTCTATTTGGTTTCAAATTCTGCTAGTAGTATATCTACAAGCTCAAATTTAATCCCTGTATTTATGGAATAAACTTCAGGGATCAAAACAAGAACATTAACTTTTCGTTGGCTGCATCGATCTAGACCGTGTACTAAGGATTGAGCAACCTTCTCCTCTTACGGATGAAAGTTCATCTAATCAAATGAGGAACTTTGAGAAGTGGGATTGCTTAAATTACGTGAGTCTCACGATCATTAAGTGCGGCATTCTAGAAGCCTTTAGTGGTATAGTATCTGAGGAGGTAAATGATGCCAATGAATTCCTTGCCGAAATTAAGAAACGTTTTGCGAAAAACGATAAGGCTGAAACAAGCACGCTTATACAAAGCTTGATTTCAATAAAGTATAAAGGCAATGGAAAAAATAAGGGAGTACATCGTGTAGATGTCTCACACTGCTTCAAAACTTAAGGAACTAAAACTTGACTCGTCTAATGACTTGCTCGTGCATTTGGTATTGATATCGCTTCCTGCGCAATATAGTTAATTTAAGGTTAGTTATAACTGTCAAAGTAGAAATAGACTCTCAATGAGATCATTTCATAGTGTGCAAGCTTCTTGCATAATTCAGTCAATTTAAGGACAGTTGTAACTATCAAAGGGAGAAATGAACTCTAAATGAGCTCATTCTATTTTGTGTGCAAGAGGAAGAAAAGTTGAAGCAGGACAGAACTGAAATCACTTGGCAAACACCTCTAAAGATAAGGGCAAGTAAACAAATAAAGAAAATAAAGTTGTTAAGGGTTCAGAACAAAAGAAACCACACAAAGACATTAAGGATTGTTTCTTTTGCCATAACTCTGGACATTTAAAGAAAAGATCGTATATATTACCAACTAAAGTTGCTGCTAAAGTACCTTAAGAGCTTTTGACAGGAAGAAAACCTAGTCTAAAGCATTTCTACATTTGGGGATGTCCAGCTAAGGCTAGGCTTTATAGGCCACATAAAGAAATTGGACTCCAAAACAGTCAGCAGCTACTTTATTGGTTATTCTGAGCGATCGATGGGCTATTAAACTTTATAATCTCACACTTAAGTCAATTTTTGAAACGGGAACTGCAACATTTTTGAGGAAGTTGAGTTTGGGGGGAGAAAAAAGGTTAGAGAAATTGTCTTTAAGGAATAAGTTGAGGAAGGATCAGTTTCGATTCCTACTATTGCTTTTGACAACGTGCAAGTTTTTATGCATGTCATTGATCAAGAAGCATATCCGGAACCTCAACTAGACAATGTTGAAGAACCTCCCATCCAAAATAAGGTAAATTTCAAAAGTACAAACTCAACAACCTCAATAACTAAAGCCAGTAAGGAGATCCACGAGAGAAAGGAAAATGCTATTCCGGATAATTAAATAGTATTTTTCCAAGAACATAAGGAAATGATGGAATGGTGGAAGATGGTCTAATCAATTCCATCAGGCCATGCAGGGTTCTAACTCTCAAAAGTGGATTGATGTCATAAATAAGGAGTATAAGCATATGCAAGGCAATAACGTTTTGGATCTTTTCCTATTACCGGAAGGTAAGAAGCCCATTGGTCTTAAATGGATTTTTAAACCAAGGGGGATTTTAAAGGTAATGTGGAAAGATATAAGGTTCGTCTTGTATCTAAGGGCTTTATACTGAATGATGGCATTAATTATAAAGAGACTTTCTCTTCGGTTTCAATGAAAGACTCTTTCAGAAAAGTTAGGTTGTTGCACATTTTGACCTCGAGTTACATCAAATGGATACTAAGGTGGCGTTTCTCAATGGCGACATTGATGGGACGATCTATTTGGTGCAATCAGTAAACTTTGTGTCAGTAGACCCAAAGAAAATGGTTTGCAAATTAAGGAAATCCATTTATGTACTCAAGCCAGCTTCCCGTTAAGGGTAATACAAATTTCATCAAGCAATTATCTCATTTGGTCTTGAGATTGATGTTGTTGATGATTATATGTATTACAAGTTCAGTGGGAGTAAGTATATTTTTCTGGTTTTATATGTTGATTATTGCTTGCCACCAATGATATAGGTATGTCACATAAAATTATGAGATTTTTTGTCAAGGAATTTTGAGATTAAAAATCTTGGTGACGTCTTTTTTGTATTAGGAATTCAGATACACCGGGATTATTCTCGGGGTATTCTTGGATTGTCACAAAAGGGCTATATTGATAAAGTACTTAAGAGGTTTGGCATGCAAGACAGTAAATCAAGGGGCAGCCTTATCGCTAAGGGAGACAAATTTAGTCTCGACTAATGCCCGAAAGGTTATCTTGAAGTTAAAGAAATGCAGAGGATCCTATATAGTTAAGCTATAGAAAGTCTGATGTATGCTCAAATTTGTATGCGTTCGTATATTGCATACGTTATTGGGATACTAAGGAGATATTTAAGTAACCCTGGGATGGATCATTTGGAAAGCAGCCAAACATGGGTTATAAAGTATTTAAAGAGAACAAAAGATTACATGCTCACATACAGAAAATCGGATCAGTTGGAGATCATATGGTATTATGATTCCGATTTTTTCTAGATGCCAAGAAAGTAAAAGATCCACATAAGGCTACATTTATCTGCTGGTTGGAGGAGCTATTTCCGGATGGAGTGCTTAACAGACACTTTAACTTCTTTCACTTGGCAGCACAGTTTGTAGCAATTCTGGGGGCATCTAATTATGGAATATAACTGCGAAATTTTGTCACTGGGCTGCATATTCTGTACGGTAAAGAAAGACCACTAAAGTTATATTGTGACAATAACTCAGCAGATTTATATTCCAGTAACAACATGAACTCAACTAAGTCAAAATTCATTGACATAAGTTCCTGGTTGTGAAGGATACAGTTCAGAGTGGACACGTGTCAATAAGAGCACATTGGGACAAACTCCATAATTGCGGATCCACTTACTAAAGTATTACAACACAAGGTCTTTCATGAGCACAATACTCATATGGGTGTTGTATTTCTTAAGGATATTCGGTTTCAGTGGGAGTTTGTATTTTGGGTGCATTAGACACATTTATTGTCCTTTTCATTCAGTTATGTCGATATACGTGACCATTGAAGGTTTAGTTACGATTAATGTAGCGAAAGCCGCTTTGATCCTATGTTGATATAATTGATGGACCGGATTGTTTGGGGATGCATTCAGTAATGATAGCAAAATTCTGAATACTCATAAGGTTATGATTGATACACAATTGTAATTTTACACATATAGCCCAAGTGGGAGATTGTAAGGATTTTAATCAATCGTGTGGGCTTATATGTGAATTATTGTGTATTCAATAAAAGGCTATCAATTTGGTTAAGCCCAATTAAAGTGATCTAATAAGGATTTAATAAATATCGGGCTTTAATGCATCTAATTAAATGTATGAGCTTTTATGTGTAGATACCAGGCCATTACCTAATTCATGATGGGCCGGATTAGGTTAATTGGAAATTCAGTTTATAAAGTCGGTTATGGTCCCTGAATCCTACATACTGTTCATCTTGTCTGACATCCCATCATCAGAGAAAAAATAAGGACTACGTATCGATTTAGAAGATCTGACCGCCGAATCGTTTATCGTGAATCACGTTTGATTAAGGTACGCTTCCGCTTCAGTTATTTAATTCTTGATAATTCCAACATGATGATTATTTAGATTATAGATAAATTATTTATCTGTAATGAAATTTTCTAACACATTTATCTTCCAAATCTTATCAACGATGAAAGCATTACAATAACTTAACACATTTGAGGTACCTCAGAATTAATGAAAAGAAGGATCTAACTTTCACACATAGCTGTGTGTGGAATCTACAAATCCAACCGCCTCAATACAATCAGCTCAAACAAAACCCCAAGGTAACACCCATTCAACCAACCGAACCACAATACCACTATCATAAAATCCCAGCTGTTATATACCGATATGAGGTGGAAAGTAGAATCAACAGTCAAATAGTCAATGGTCCAGTGGCTACTCCAAATTAACGAAGTGGCCCATATTATTTCAAATCACGAATCTAACAGTACGACCACAGTCCTGCATCATTACCGAGGTGATTTAGTTGGCCGAGGTGATTGTCAGGACCGAGGCGATTTAGTTAGCCGAGGTGATTTATGCATACGAGATGGTTTGGCGTGACCGAGGTGATTGAATACGAGACGACCTCATTGGCCATGGATGAAGAGATTATAAAGAGTATGCAACATTGTCAAATCAGCCGTATTATGTGTCAATAATCATCATTATCTGTAATATGTCAGTGTAATTATTTGATGTATGTCTGTCAGAAGAGTCAATCACCATTGTCAATCACATCCTGCAGAAGTGATATATTGTAATAATTATGTTTGACATTCTCAACTACTATAAATAGAAGGATTAAATGCTCATTTAAGGGAATGTGATATTGAAAAACTTTCTCAACTTTTGTCATTTGAATAGCGTAAACCGACCTGAACATCAGATCAGCACTGAACTAGACGTGGAGTTGTTCCATCATTGTCAAGTAAGATATGTAACTAGATGAATGAAAAATTTAATATTCCAAAGTGTGCGAATCAGAATGGATATTTACAATCAAGACCTTAGTTGATAATCCGTAAGTACCTGTAAGGCAGGATATCATCAACATTACAAGGCAATCCGTCTCAAATACGAGGAAGACCTCCTTGAGAGGCAAATCAAGACCTTAGTTGATAATCCATAAGTACCTGTAAGGCAGGATATCATCAATATTACAAGGCAATCCATCTCAAAGACGAGGAAGACCTCCTTGAGAGGCAAATCAAGACCTTAGTTGATAATCTATAAGTACTTGTAAGGCAGGATATCATCAATATTACAAGGCAATCCGTTTTAAAGACAAGGAAGACCTCATTGAGAGGCAAATCAAGACCTTAGTTGATAATCCATAAGTACCTGTAAGGTAGGATATCATCAAAATTACAAGGCAATCCGTCTCAAAGACGAGGAAGACCTCCTTGAGAGGCAAATCAAGACCTTAGTTGATAATCCATAAGTACCTGTAAGGTACGATATCATCAACATTACAAGGCAATCCGTCTCAAAGACAAGGAAGACCTCCTTGAGAGGCAAATCAAGACCTTAGTTGATAATACATAAGTACATGTAAGGCAGGATATCATCAACATCACAAGACAATCCGTCTCAAAGACGAGGAAAACCTCCTTGAGAGGAAAATCAAGACCTTAGATGATAATCCATAAGTACTTGTAAGGCGGGATATCATCAACATTACAAGGTAACCCGTTTCAAAGACGAGGAAGACCTCCTTGAGAGGCAAATCAAGACCTTAGTTGATAATCCATTAGTACTTGTAAGGCAGGATATCATCAATATTACAAGGCAATCCGTCTCAAAGATGAGGAAGACCTCTTTGAGAGGCAAATCAAGACTTTAGTTGCTAATCCATAAGTACCTGTAAGGCAGGATATCATCAACATCACAAGGCAATCCGTCTCAATGACGAGAAAGACCTCCTTGAGAGGCAAAAGTTGATAATCCATAAGTACCTGTAAGAACAAACCGAGGTGAAATTTTTCCGACCTCCATTTTGCAAACGAGGTGTTTTGGTTAGAACAAACCGAGATGAAAGTTTTCCGACCTCCACTTTGCAAACGAGGTGTTTTGGTAAGAACAAATCGAGGTGAAAGTTTTCCGACCTCTACTTTGCAAACGAGGTGTTTTGGTAAGATCAAACCGAGGTGAAAGTTTTTCGACCTCCACTTTGAAAACGAGGTGTTTTGGTAAGAACAAACTGAGGTGAAAATTTCCCGACCTCAACTTCGCAAACGAGATTACTGGCAAAAAATTGAGGTGAAATATTGAGATGATATCAGGCCTCATTCGTTATTAAATAATCACTTCATTCAAGTATTCACTTCGTTTTTAATTCACCTCTGTTTTCTATTTGAAGTGAATTAATGTTTGAAAATCATTTAAGTGTTAACTTCGTTTTTAATTCACCTCTGTTTTCTATTTGAAGTGAATTAATGTTTGAAAATCATTTAAGTGTTCACTTCATTTTTAATTCACCTATGTTTTCTATTTGAAGTGAATTAATGTTTGAAAATCATTTAAGTGTTCACTTCGTTTTTAATTCACCTCTGTTTGCTATTTGAAATGAATTAATGTTTGAAAATCATTCAAGTGTCCACTTCATTTTTAATTCACCCCTGTTTGCTATCTGAAGTGAATTAATGTTTGAAATTTACTTAAGTGTTCACTTCGTTTTTAATTCACCTATGTTTGCTATCTGAAGTGAATTAATGTTTGAAATTCATTTAAGTGTTCACTTCGTTTTTAATTCACCTTTGTTTGCTATTTGAAGTGAATTAGTGATTGAAAATCATTTAAGTGTTCACTTAGTTATTAAACTCACCCCTGTTTATTATTTGAAGTGGATTGGTGATTGAAAATTTCCCAAGTGTTCAGTTCATAACAAGAAGTCGTCGAAGTGTTCGCTTCAGTGAAATATTTGTCCCTACTTAGATTGGTTCGTTTGGATTTTGAATATTTGCTGCAATAATAAACTTTTTTTCATTCAAAACCAGAGATTACTATTACAAAAGTGCAAATGAGAAAATAGTAACAGAGAGTTCGCTCTAGTCTACTACATTAATGGCCTCGTCAACAGCTGTTGGTTGGGAGTCAGGCATTGGCGAAAGGAGATCCTCATCTTCGTCGTCGACCTCAGTTGGCATCAGTTCAAGATATTTCTTATGTACCAGGTCGAGTTTCTCCTTTAAGAACATGATGTCCACCTCTGGTCGTTTTGATTCCAGGTCCTCAACTATCTCTTTGAATGTGAGATAGTAGGTTTCATCCACATCGTGCTCGTGCTCGTGCTCGTGCTCGTACTCGATGGAGTCTTTGAATTTTTTTACAGCCTCCTTATAAGAGAGCTAAGCAGTGACCTCCAATTCTGATTTCTCCTTTTTTAGGTCGGCTTCGATGCTATTTACGACCCCCAATTCTTTCAGGAGCTCTTCTTTCGACCCCCTCAGCTGAGTCACCTCGTTCCTTACGAGGTTTAGCTCCTCTTTCAATGGAACCACCTCCTCCTTAAATTTATGAAGTTCCTCGTTTGAACTTGACAGTGTCACTAGCCACCTCGCACATCCTTGATTGAATCCTAGTGAGGTAATTTAGAGCTTGGCCGAGGTGGGCCATGCTAGTAGCAATGAGGTCTTCGACCAGCATATCCCCACAATATTTCTCATGTCGAGGTGTCCAAGTTTTAGCCAGGACATCCATTGCTACCTTGGTCCGGTCCGGAAGCTTTATCAACCTCATTAGGGTTAGGTTGGCAGCAGAGACAAAATCTCTATAAATTTTTGGGCGATATCCCTTCAGCGAGCTTACCAATTCAGCTCGAACCCTGTTGATACCAAGGTAGGAGCCTTCGGTTGAATGAGTCCCCCTGGATGATTCCGCCTGGCTGAAAGTCACGGGGGGTGGAGGTGGAATAGAAATATCAAGTATGTCTTTCGGAATCTCAGTTCGCTTGGATTTTTTGTGAGGAGAGGAAGGTGGAATTTGATCCTCTTTGCGAGTGGGTGAGCTCTTCGCCTCTCTCTTCTGAGCAGCTCTCTTGCGAGCCACTACCCTAGCGTTGGCCTCCTTCTTCGCCTTCATGCATGGATTCCATTTTTCTTTTGCCTTTTCGAGCTAATAACCAATACAAAATTTTTTAAGTATCCACCTCGTAATGGCGTGAAATATTGTTCGAATAGGTAAGCACTTACATTTCCAAAGTGGAGGATAATAGTCGGACGGGTTGACGTGAGTAAGGCTTGCTTCGAACAGATGCTCTTCGGTCAACAATTCTTTGACCGACCTATCTGGTTCCGATACATCTTTAAACCCAAAATTCTCTTAATTGTATCCCGGTCCAACTCCGGCTCCTTGACCTCTGCAAAAAATGAGATGATTAATATTAGAACTTTTAAGCTCGAAAAGATCTCAAAACCAAAACTTACTGATCTTCTCTCTATAATGAATTGGCACTATATGGCCAACATTATCGCTTCGGTATGGACTCATCCAGTTCCCTCCAACATAGAACCATTTTTCCTTCCACCAATGCACTGAGTCAGGCAGGTCGACTAATAGTTTTTGCCCTTCAAAAATCGACCTTTGCATGGCGTAAAACCACCCCTTTTTTGCCATCAGCCCGAAACTGATAAGCGTAGTGGAATTCATCAATGGTAGGATCACCATATCCCATTTGGTTATAGAGAGAAATAAAACCTAAGATGTGCCTCCACCTGTTAGGATGAATCTGAGTTGGGGTGACGCCCCAAGAACGGAGAAAATCGATTATTATGAATGGGAGGGGGAAGCGCAGACCTGCTTCGAGGATTTGATAATTAGCGACCACACAACCGCGGGGTGGTTGGTCGGCTCGCTCGAAACTCTCTGGAAGGAAGAAATGAATGTAACTTGGGATTCTATATTTTTTTTTCCACATGGCCACTTCGTTTTCCGTGGCATTGGATCGGAAATGCTTACAGGCGAAATCTGAGCTATAGCTAGTACAAGGATCAGGTCGTGTAAAAGAGGCACTGGAAGGATATCGAAACGAACTGGGAGAAATAGTTCAAGGTGCGGGGACTATAGTTAATGGGTTGGGTGAGGAGTTTCACCTTCCTCCACATCGTCTCGAAAAAGGCATTGAGTTTCCACACTTTCGTTCCAAGACACAGTAGGTTCGGCGCCATTGCCTGAATCGACCGACCTCACTCTACTCTCACCAGAGCTCGGGCCCCCACTCATTTTGAAAAGAGTAAAGAAATATTAAAGATAATAAAAGATCCTCACCTTATCAGATCAAACACGGGTCAGATAATATAACGATCACAAATTCAGTTCGAAATTAAAAGCGATCCGACAACAATTGTGAGAGAATCAGAAGAATTTCGTGGAGAAGAATGCAAAATGTTTTCTTTATATAGGGTGAGGAGAGAGAGAACCGATTTAGCAGCCATTATGACAAGACGCGTTGCCATAATGATGACGGATACACATGATCCAAGGTCTGGCTCACCTATCAGACAATGACACGTAGCCAAAGGTGTTGCATAATTTGGAGAGGCACACGTCAATGTTAAATTTTCGATAAAGGAGTAAATTTCTAGATCCGCTCTCATAACTTTGAACTGATCTAGAGGGGACATTTGTTATATACCGATCAGAGGTGGAAAGTAAAATCAACAGTCAAATAGTCAATGGTCCAGTGGCTACTCCAAATTAACGAAGTGGCCCATATTATTTCAAATCACGAATCTAACAGTACGACCACAGTCCTGCATCATTACCGAGGTGATTTAGTTGGCCGAGGTGATTGTCAGGACCGAGGTGATTTAGTTAGCCGAGGTGATTTATGCATACGAGATGGTTTGGCGTGACCGAGGTGATTGAATACGAGACAACCTCATTGACCATGGATGAAGAGATTATAAAGAGTATGCAGCATTGTCAAATCAGCCGTATTATGTGTCAGTAATCATCATTATCTGTAATATGTCAGTGTAATCATTTGATGTATGTCTGTCAGAAGAGTCAATCACCATTGTCAATCACATCCTGCATAAGTGATATATTGTAATAATTATGTTTGACATTCTCAACTACTATAAATAGAATGATTAAATGCTCATTTAAGGGCATGTGATATTGAAAAATTCTCTCAACTTTTGTCATTTGAATATCGTAAATCGACCTGAACATCAGATCAGCACTGAACTAGACGTGGAGTTGTTCAATCATTGTCCTAGTTCATTATTAATCTGATTCAACATTTACGTCATATCTATTTTAAGTATTTCACTCAAATTTTAGTACACGGAGGAGTATTTAAACAGTTAACCACAAGAATCCAAATATCCTAATCATCCATAAATAGCAGATCTTCAAAGATAACTCCCTTTTATTTGTTGACTGGCTTTGGTACAAAAAGTGACGTCAACACCAGCCATAATCAATGGTAGAAGGTGAAATAGGAGAGACCCAATGCAGATTAATATTGAAAACTGACCTAAAATGCTGAGGCAAGCAGAAAATCAACCAAAGCTGAAGGAGGAGTAGGAATCACGACGTTGCCCAATAGTGAATGGGCTCCAAAACACGAAGTGGATCAAGAATGCAACCCAAAACGCAGGAACGGAGTGGAAGATCAAGGGAGAATCAGAATTTTCAATTGGGTTTGGGAATTTTGGGATTAGAACGTATGAAATACTAATTGCGGTTATAATGCAGAAATAATACAATCCCATTAACCTGAAAACTGCCACTTCAGTTAGCCACTACTTCAATAATAGTGTGAAAACTGAGAAATGGGAAAACCATCAAATGCAACTGTTTTTGCAGAAATTAATATTTAATTTTCAACAACTTATTCACACAATAAAATATTTTGCACGTAAACTCAAAACTTTCCTCCACTTTTAATCACATATTCTTCTAAAAATCAATAATCAATAATTTATTTTTCCCAAATAATGATTATCAAATCGGCCTTAAAGTATATATAGAAAGATTCGATTTTCAAAAATGAGAACTACACACTCATACGAGGTATATTCTACGTTGTATTTGTTGGGATATTTTGTATACAGTGATGCCAAAAAAATAGAATAATTATATGAAAATTCGAGCCTACAAATAGACAGAATAACGGCAAGGAAATAAGAAAAAAAAAGAGAATAAAAGATGCAAAGTTCAAGCAAGTGTTGAACACGTTGTCTTTAAGTCAAATTTGTCCCGCAACAATGCCGGTTTATGACAATCAACTCCCAAAATACAACGACTACCACTTTTGTTTGTAGCACTCCAAAACACAAGCACAATGAACCAGAATGTGGCTTTATACTCCAAAATGTAAATGAAGGAACACCAAAAATTATGCAACAAGAATGTAAGAATTTTATATAAGAGAAGGGGAAAGAATAATATTATGTTTGTATATCATTGGTGTGAGGAATAAGACATCACAACGGTTCTATTTATAGATGATTGAGGGTTGGAAACGAAGTGGTGTGAAGTCAAACCATGCGACACTTCAAAAAGACATAACTTTTCATACTATCATGCGATCACATGGTTATAAGCCACGGAATTGCATGGCTTTGAGCGAAATTGAATATTAAACAAATATAGTTTACATGTAATCGCATGATTTTTATATCATGTGATTGTATGGTCAAACTTTTTGACCCAATTTTGTTATTTTCTGTAATTTCTTATTCATTCGATATTGATTTCGAAACTCAAATATACTATTCAATACATGCAGAGAAATTTGAATTAACTTTTGGGGGTGTTGCCCTCGAGTCCCCACTAGGATTGCTACCCCCTACTCGATTTTGTGCCTTGAAGCGGCGCACCGAAAACTAATTTACCTAAACGAATTGAGTCGAACTTGAATATTTGGTCAAAGTTGACACAAAGCCACTTTAGTTGAGTTTTGAACACTTGATCAATTTGTCGAATTATTAAACTAATATCCAACATTTTCCCTCTATACTTTTCAACCACACATTTTATCTCAAAATCAAATGAAATCAATTTATAAACCGATACAATATTACCAGACATAAGCTTATTCGTGACCAACAACGATCACCAAAATTGCCTTGAGAGTTTTTGGAGTTTACAGTAACAAAACATAGACCATTCACAAAACGTCGAAGCTTCAGCTGCACTTGTATATGAAGATCTAATGAAATCAAACCAAAAACGAGTATCCACATTAGAAGTCCCTTGCCACAGAGGAACAACACTTTGCAAGGAGACAAACTATGGCTCATATTTGCTTACCGCTCCCGTCATGCACTTAGAGTTGTACCTCTCGATCGTATATCCAGCTAAACGGAATTCTCGGTCCTTGCTTGGCCCGACCTTGAGCTCTCTCCTCTAACCGCCTGATTCTCGGAGGCAACCCACAGACGTAATTCTGAGCCTTTTGTCCTTCCGAAGATAGTCCGGTTAGCTTTGTCACATTCCATCTGTCAACCAAATGTTCTAGAATGTCGGCGTAGTCTCTAGCCGTGTAGACGCCAAGTCGCTGGGCAACGGCTGAAAAGTGATCAAAAAGATTATTGTCGCGTCCATCGTACATCAAGTGGGCTGGCATTGAGATCTTCTTCCTCATCATGTCGGCAAAAGCCAGCACTGTTCCATCAGGGTCGATCTCGAACAGCTTTTCAACTATTTTGGTGTATGCAATTTCATGACGCCTCTCGTCTGCAGCAATTATGCCACAGATCTGAGCAAGCTTCATGTCCCCGTGGTCCTTCGCATGTCTCGCCGTGTTACCATGAGAAATGAAAGTAGCCCTTTCTTGAAACGATGTATAGATAAATCCAAGGTAAGGACTGTTTTCCGTCCTTGGATCCTGAAAATATTACAACACAGAGAATTTGAGTCTAAAATTTCAAATATTTATAATTATAAGAAACAAGCCTTTCACATCATCTAAACACCCATAATTTGGAACTGCAAAGGTAATCCACATAAGCATAATTTCTAAGCAGGGTTGATCTGTTGCCCACAGAACACGTGGCAGCTCGGCATTGGAGGACGCCGAGTTGCCCACCGTGGACAACATATCAATTTCGAATTTCTAAGTTCAAATAGTATCCTCAACACATACGCAAGCACGTGTATGAGAGAGAATACCGTAGAGAGGTTCGGAAAAGCTTTTCTTGTTAGCATATTCATTATACTTAAAAAGTCGAGAACCTGTTTATATATTTTTTACTTAATAAGAAGGACTGCAGCCACTCGACATTCCAGGCAAAGATCAACAGATAATGAGGTTAACAGCAACAGGTAAAATTTATTTGGGTGTGGCAAGAATCTCACCATTCCCGAGCCTATCAAGTATTGGATCGTCTTCTCAATTTGTCTCATGTCTACCCGTCCTGAGAGATAGAGATATTTGTTTAGAAGGTCTCCATGCCTGTTCTCTTCAGCTGTCCAAGCTCTGGTCCAAATAGCCCAGGGAGTAAGACTAGCCCCCGTCTCATCTCGCACCCCATCCAAGGTATTAAGCATCGTCTGATACGTTGGAAGGGCTTCTTCTGTGATCATGTCGCCAACTAGAGCAACAAAATAATCGTCAGGTAGTTCCTTGGCTCTCTCCCGTAGTTCCTTGACATGATCATGAAATTCATCGGAAGCAGGATCCGGCAAGAAATCCTGCGGTTGCCAGCATTTTTCGACAGGCTTCAGGTGAACTAATATATTCTGTTCGGCCCAATCTTCCATTGCTTTGAAGATCTCGATCTTTTGTGGTGGCATAGAGTGTGTTACTTGAACGTGAACCTCTCGTGGAGGACTAAAAGGCTTCTTGAGAGTCACACCCTCCCTGAAACATAAAAGAATTAGACTGCATAGCATGGAACTTCAAAGCAATTCATATTTGTGTCCAAGAGCTTTCACAGAGTGACCATGTCCAGAAAATGCTAGTCTGTGTTAACTATCCTTATTGGTTGTTGATTCCTCAAAAGTAAAACAGTCACCATATTAATGTCCTAGCCGTATTCACTTTACAATTTACAAGTTATTGAATTTTGAAGATTTAGGGAAGATTTCGAGGTAATCTATTCAAAATTAGACTTGTTTACCACGTTTTCAGCGTTTTCAATTTTTTAAGCTAAAAACACCGAAAACACTCAAAACATCAAAAAGGTCAAGTTTCCTTTACAAATTTTTTCCTTGTTTTCCAAAAAGCGTTGCGAAAATACGAAAGTAAACGAGTTTTCGACATTTTGTTATAACGTTTTGATGACCACATGTTATCAGAATACTTTTATCAACTATCACCATAACTATTTTAATCTCTTCTCCTCATTACAGAAATGACAATTGTGATAATCAGATAATGCACGACAGCTCTAAAATAAGCAAAACACAAAGATACATGCCTAATCTAATCTCTGTATCAGCCAAACAATTGTATTAACTGTTAAGAAATTAACTATTAAATACTTTTCACAAGCATTGAAAATGAGTTAAAAGAAAAGAAAATTGCAAAAATTAGACATAAAAACAAAAACCCAGATCAAGAAAAAGCATAAAACGATAATTCGCATTAAAGATCCAAGCTTTATGGGACAAATAAAAAAAGGCTCGATGAAGGGTTTAATGGATTATCGCAGATGAATTAAAAATATAATAATTATTATAAAAATGAAAACAAGACTTATTACTTGGAGCCAGAGCGCAGAGTAGAAGCCATGAAAAACTTGGGAGATCTATGGCTGGCCACAGGTGGGAGAGCAAATGAAGGGCATTTTTGGGAATGAAAGTTGATTGCATTCAATTCCAAGGCCATTAGTTCTCCTTGATTGCAATGAAAGCTTCTGGCTTCTGCTTACTTTTTCAGGTTTTGTTTCCTCCACAGAAGTGATGCTGCAAAACATGTGAGTCTGGGAGAGAAACTGTGGGACAGGGAAGCCAGTTGGAGTAGTTTGGAAAAAAAAATAAAAAATGGGGGATGCGGTTTGGGTTGGGATATTAATTTTATAAATGAAGGTTAAATAGCACAAATGATCATCCCAATCTTTGAATTTTTTGTGAAAATGGTCACAACGTTTAGATTTTGATATTTATACTTCCAAAATCACTAAACGTTGTAAAAATGATCCATACCGTTAGATTCCATTAATTTTCATCATTAAAAACGTATAAATAGTACAAATAGTTCATAATTTTTGAATTTCTTGTGATAATAGTCCCTAACATATTAAGGTCATATTTGACATATTTAGTTTGTAACATTCAAACGTTTGGTGTATTTAGTTCCATAACATATTAAATCCCTATACGTTTGGCGTATTTAATCCTTAAATATATTAAGCCCATATTTGAGATCAATTATTTTAAATAATGTGGTTTGCAATTGTAATTTTTTGAAGAATTTGTGATTAAAAAGTAAAATAATAATAATAATAATAATAATAATAATAATAATAATTGAATTTATTTGTAAATTATTTAATTGATGAAATGTTTGGTTGAAAACGAGTTTTACAAAAATTAAATTTATTCTGAATTTTTAAAGTACACAATAAAATATTTAATAAAAATTCACCACATTAACAGTTCAGCCTATAAGTAAAAAAAATAATAAATTCATGGCATATAAACAAATAAATACATTAGACATCATTTTAAAAATTAAATAACAAATATGTTTTTATAAATTCTATTTTCAATTTTGAGAACTGATCAATATCAATTTTCAAAATTTAATTATTTTCAAAACTCGTTTTCTTCTACACATTCTATTAATACTTTTTTGAAAAGAAAATTTATGCATAAATTAAAAGAAAAAATCTTACTTTTTAACCAAAATTCTCCAAACTTACTTTTTAAATCGATCGATTCTCAAAATCGAAAATCGAAAATTGAAAATTGAAATCAAAAGTAGACCTCATAAAAACATATTTGTTATTTAATTCCTAAAATGATGTTAAATGTATTTGTTTGTTTATGTTCCATAAATTTATTATTTTTTTACAAATAGGTTGAAATGTTAATACGGTAATTTTTTGTTAAATATTTTACTGTACACTTTAAAAATTCAAAATAAATTTTATTTTTTTAAAACTTGTTTTCAACCAAACATTCCATAAATAATCTACAAATAAATTCAATATATATTTTTTTTGTTATAAATATTATACTATTTAGTGAATGACATTCATACCCCTGTAACCCTAGGGATAATTACTTTGTATATCCATTTCTTCCCCTATATATATGGGGCTCTAATTCTTTATGAAACACAAGTTTATTTACATCTTTATTTTCTTCTCTCTTTCTCTCTATTTCATAACACGTTATCAGCACGATTCTCTAAAATTATTAGAAGGTAATATTTTTTTTATATAGTCATCTGTCATGTATACCAAAATTAATTTGGTTACACGTGAATTTTTTTTTTATATATGTGTATCAAAAGGATGTCGAATCTTGTTCAAGTTACACATATGAATTTCGTATGAACTCCATCCTCAATTCAATTTCGAATCTGCACACGCAAACCAAGAATTATCATTTTAATCATTTCCAAACCTTGAATTGGTCTCCAATTTGGAATCTGGCAGCTTCGAACTTGATTTTTTTTACTCAAAGTTTATTGCGTGCAATTATCATTAGTTTCCATGTTGAATTATAACCCTAGTGCCATTAATCGTTCAGAGTCAGAATTGAGGCTGGATGCGATAATTTCTCTAATTTCTTTTCGTTTCCAATAATAATTGGTTTATTCATGTTCTAAATTATGTAGATTGTGTACCCATATTATTATGTTTAATTCATGCATTATTCACATACATATTTATATGTGTTTAATTTATATATATTATGGTTATTGTTGAATTTTTTTTACATTTAAATTAATAGTTCATTACGTTGTTACTCCTGAAGTAGCGCAACTGTATAATTAATATTCCTGAAGAATATTAATATGACTATCATGAATAATTTGTTGTTACTCCTGAAGTAGCACAACTGTATGTAATTAATATTCCAGAAGAATATTAATATGACTATCATGAATAGTTTGTTGTTGCTCCTGAAGTAGCACAACTTTATAATATTCAAGAAAGATTATTATTTGCTCCAGAAGAGTATAAATTATAATTGTCAATATTCCAGAAGAATATTTGACCTATTATTGAAGAAATAATAGAAAAATACAACATGCTCCCAAAGTAGCATATATATCGAAGAATATGTCATAATGTTTATCCCTGAAGGAAAACATACAACTTATGTGATGTTGATGATCTGATTTATTATTATGTGGTTTAATCACATTCTTCGAAATTAATTGTATTTTATTTATTTATTGTGTAGTTATACAAATAGCCAACATCACTAAACTCGAATTTGTTGCACTCGACATATCTGGCAAAAAATTGAGAATATTGATTAGTTTAATTTTCAGTATCTGAATTGTTCTTTTTCTTTAAAAGTTAGTATGAATTATGTTTTTTACTTATTTTTTTGAAGTTAGAGACATTTACACTATTAAGCATTTTTAGTTGATTAAAAATGTCGCTAAATTTCTTTTTATGAAATCAAAGTTTTAGAATATTTATTTTGTTTTGTTTATAAATTCAGGATGAATGATCAGGATATCTGTTTAGTCGATAGTGCAACTACACATACTATTCTTCAAGACAAAAAGTATTTCTTGAACTTAACATTATCAGAGAATAATGTTAATATAATATCAGGTGCATCAAAAATCGTTGAAGGCTCCGGAAGAGCTTGTATTATTTTATCAAATAATACAAAATTATATATTGACGATGCACTTTATTCTAGCAAATCCAGATGAAATTTGCTTAGTTTTAAAGATATTCGCTGCAATGGATATCACATTGAGACGATGCATGAAAATAATGCAGAATATCTTTGCATAACTTCTTTTATATCTGGCCAGAAGCAGATAAAAGAAAAACTTCCGGCACTCCCTTGTAGCATGTATTGTACATCTATAAAGATGATTGAATCAAATATTATCACGAACCAGAAGTTCGTTGATCCAAAAAGTTTTATACTTTGACATGATATACTTGGACATCCAGGAACAATAATGATGCGCCGAATAATTAACAACTCACATGGACATCCTCTAAAGAACCAGAAGATTCTTTTACCTAATGTTTATCCATGTGCTGCTTGTTCGCAAGGTAAGTTGGTCATTAGACCTTCGACTACAAAAGTCAATATTGAATCTCCAACTTTTTTGGAAAGAATTCATGGAGATATATGTGGGCCAATACACCCACCATGTGGATCATTTCGGTATTTTATGGTTTTAATTGATTCATCTACTAGATGGTCCCATGTTTGCCTACTTTCCACTAGGAATGTAGCCTTTGCTAGACTACTTGCTCAAATTATAAAATTACGAGCTCAATTCACTGATTATTCAATCAAGAAAATTCGTCTTGATAATGCTGGTGAGTTTAGATCACAGATATTCAATGATTATTGTATGTCAATTGGAATTGAGGTTGAACATTCGGTTGCTCATGTCCATACACAAAATGGATTAGCTGAGTCGTTTATCAAACGTCTACAATTAATTGCTAGACCATTACTCATGAAAACAAAACTTCCAACTTCTGTTTGGGGTCATGCCATATTATATGCTGCATCATTGGTTCGTTTAAGACCAACTGCGTATTATCAATATTCTCCTTTGCAACTTGCAATTGGTCATGAGCCTAATATTTCTCATTTACGAGTTTTTGGTTGTGCCGTCCAAGTCCCAATTTCACCCCCACAACGTACCAAAATGGGTCCCCAACGAAGACTTGGAATTTATGTTGGTTTTGATTCACCATCAATAATAAGGTATCTTGAACCTTTAACAGGTGATGTATTCACTGCACGTTTTGCAGATTGTCATTTTGACGAAATGACTTTCCCAACCTTGGGAGGAACAAAACTTCATCCTGAAAAACATGGTAAAATTTCATGAAATGAAACAACTTTGTCTCACTTTGATCCCCGCAGCAATCAATGTGAGCAAGAAGTTGGAAAAATCATTCACTTGCAAAGAGTTGCAAATCAATTACCGGATGTATTTGTTGACACGAGAAAAGTGACAAAGTCACATATACCAACAAAAAATATCCCTGCACAAATTGATGTCCCTGAAGGACAGTCTGCTATAGCAAATGAATCTCAAATACGCCAGAAGCGTGGTCGACCAGTTGGTGCTAAAGACTCTGTACCTCGAAAAAGAAAAGTACAAGAGAAAAACCAACCAAAAAACTTCAGCAGAAGTAGTATTTGAAAAGATTGATCAATCGGATATTGAGAATATGGATCAATCGGATATTGAGAATATGGTTCCTGCAGAACCACAAGTATCCGAAAATAATGAGATTTCAATAAACTATTTAGTATCTCATAAACTATGGGAAAGGAATACTATTGTCATAGATGACATTTTCGCCTTTAATGTGGCTCTTGAAATAATGAAAGATGAGGATCCTGAACCACTGTCTGTGAAAGAATGTCAGCATAGAAATGATTGACCAAAATGGAAAGAAGCCATACAGGCGGAGTTAAATTCCTTAGAGAAACGAAAAGTATTCGGACCTGTAGTTCGAACACCTGAAAATGTAATCCCTGTAGGATACAAATGGGTTTTTGTAAGGAAAATGAATGAAAATAATGAGATTACAAGATACAAAGCTCGACTTGTAGCTCAAGGTTTCTCTCAAAGACCAGGAATTGATTATGAGGAAACGTATTCTCCCGTAATGGATACTATCACTTTTAGATTCTTAATTAGTTTGACTGTGTCACAAAGGCTTGATATGCGCCTTATGGATGTAGTAACTGCCTATCTATATGGTTCACTTGATAGTGACATATACATGAAAGTCCCTGAAGGACTCAAAATTCCAGGAGCAAATAATACATGCCCGAGAACTATGTTCTCTATTAAATTGCAAAGATCATTATATGGATTGAAACAATCCGGACGCATGTGGTATAATCGTCTTAGCGAATATTTGTTGAAGGAGGATTATAAAAATGATGACATTTGTCCCTGTGTTTTCATAAAGAAAACAAATAGTGGATTTGCAATTATTGCAGTATATGTGGATGATTTAAATCTGATTGGAACTCCTGAAGAGCTCAATAAAACTGCAGATTATTTAAAGAATGAATTTGAGATGAAAGATTTGGGAAGAACTAAGTTTTGTCTTGGGTTGTAAATTGAACATTTCCCAGAAGGATTATTTGTTCATCAATCTTCTTATACAGAAAAAGTTTTAAATCGTTTTTATATGGACAAAGCACATCCATTGGCATCCCCTATGGTTGTTCGATTACTTGATGTGAAAATAGATCCATTTCGTCCACCTGAAGATGGAGAAAAAATTCTTGGTCCTGAAGTACCATATCTTAGTGCAATTGGAGCGCTAACATATCTTGCAAATTGTACTCGACCTGACATAGCTTTTTCTGTAAATCTCCTTGCAAGATATAGCTCTACACCAACTCAAAGACATTGGAATAGTGTTAAACACATTTTTCGATACCTAAAGGGTACTATTGATATGGGATTATTTTATTCTCAAAAATTGGGATCTTCTTTAGTGGGATATGCAGATGCAGGTTATCTCTCTGATCCACATAAAGCTAAATCGCAAACAGGATATGTGTTTACACGTGGAGGAACATCTATATCATGGAGATCCGTGAAGCAAACCTTGACAGCAACATCTTCAAATCATTCAGAAATTATTGCAATCCACGAGGCAAGTCGAGAATGTGTATGGTTGAGGAACATGACCCATCATATCCAAGCATCATGCGGATTAACTTCAACTAGAGACAGCCCAACAATTTTGTATGAAGACAATGGAGCTTGTATTGCACAACTCAAAGGAGGCTTCATCAAAGGAGACAGAACAAAGCATATCTCTCCAAAATTTTTCTACACGCATGAGCTTCAGAAAACTGGGGATATTGAAGTTCAACAAATTCGCTCGAGTGAAAATGTAGCTGATTTATTTACAAAGGCATTGCCAACATCCACATTCAAGAAAATGGTTCATGAGATTGGAATGCGTCGACTCAAAGATTTACAGTGATCAGTATCAGAGGGAGTAGCTGTACTCTTTTTCCTTCGCCCAAGTTTTGTCCCACTGGGTTTTCTTGGCAAGGTTTTGACAAGGCAACATTTATTGTAATACTCCAAAATAACTGTACTATTTTTCCTTCGTTTGATTTTTTTCCCATTGGGTTTTTATCAAACAAGATTTTAACGAGGCAGATATTTTGTAATATGTCATTCAAGGGGGAGTGTTATAAATATTATACTATTTAGTGAATGACATTCATACCCCTGTAACCCTAGGGATAATTACTTTGTATATCCCTTTCTTCCCCTATATATATGGGGCTCTAATTCTTTATGAAACACAAGTTTATTTGCCTCTTTATTTTCTTCTCTCTTTCTCTCTATTTCATAACATTTTTTAACTTTTTAATCACAATTTCTTCAAAAAATTACAATTACAAGCTACATTATTTGAAGTAATTAGTTTCAAACATGGACTTAATATGCAATGGACTAAATACGCCAAACATATAGGACTTAATATGTTAGAGACTAAATATACCAAATGTTTGGATGTTACAAATTAAATAGGTCAAACATGACCTTAATATATTATGGGCTATTATAGTAAGAAACTCAAAGAATAAGGATCGTTTGAGTTACACGTTTTTAACAGTGGAAATTAACGAAATCTAACGGTATGGACTGTTTTCGCAACGTTTGGTGATTCTGATGGTATAAATGTCAAAATCTAAACGTTGAAAACTATTTTCGCAAGAAATCCAAAGGTTGGGGACTATTTGTGCTTTTTATCCTAAATAGAATTTTGTTATTTTTGAGATAAAATATGTAATTGAAAAGTGATTTTAAAAATATATTATAAAAAATAATTTGAAAAATAATTTTATTTAGTATAAGTTAATTTATAAACATTTCAAGTGTAAGTCGATTTTCAACATATTTCGGTTACTATTTAGGCTCTGTTCGGCCAATTGAATTAAATGGGAAAAGATAAGAAAAAATCCAAAATTTAATCTGCACAATTTTTCATACCACTTTTTAACCATTCATATTTTCTCTCTTCAATTTTTAACTTCACATTTTATTTAGAAAATACAAATAAATCAACAAAATAATTTAAATTCTCCCAAAGGTGCCGCCTAACAGTGCCTTAACAAACTCAATACTATAACAAAATCAAAATGATAATCGATTCGAATGCAGTCTAAACATGAATCCCTATCCGAAGATTCAAAGTGAGCGTATAGCATAAGTATTTTGTTGAAGTATATTCTTGGTATTATATTAATAATAAAAAAAATATTGGTTTTAGAATAAACACGGGGAGAAAAATATTGGGTTCAAAAACATTTTTTTTATGTTTTCGAGGTAAAATATGTGATTGAAAAGTGGAAAGAGAAAATGTATGTAATTAAAAAATACTTTAGAAAATTGGGTGACTTAAAAATATGTTTTTAAACAGTTTGCCAAAACAGAGACATTTGATTCTAACTAGCGAACGACATCAGTAATAATACTCTAAAGGAGGACAGGTATATTTAGTACTTTTTTAATAAATTCACACAATTAACATTTTACCTCAAAATTATAAATAAATCAGTTTATAAACCAATCAGTGTTACCAAAAATAGACTCAAAATCAATAATTTTTTCATATTTTTCAACCACACATTCTTAAAAAAATTACTCTCTCGTCACACAAAGATAGACTCATTTCTAGTTTCACACGAATTAAAAAAAAAATAATTAATACTCCATCCGTCCCAATTATATAGGCTAGTTTGATTTTTCACACATATTAAGACAACATATTTAATGTTATCGAAAAAGTAATTTTTGTAAAAAAAATTCTCAAATTACCCTTATTTAAGTATCAAAATTATTATTATTAGAAGTAATGAATAGGGGTACATTAGTAAATAAACAAAATAAATACTTTCTAATAAAGAAAAAAGCCTATATAATTTAATGAGCCCACCTTCACCTTGGATGTGATGCTGACACATGCCCAATATTTTAAATTTCTGGACATGTGTCAGCATCACAATCACGGTGGACACATTAACACTTGTCAACCGCAGGTAGTTAATCAGAACTGTATAATTGGGACAAGAGGAAAAGAAAATGCAGTCTATATAATTGGAACATAGAGAATATTTTTTAGAACTATAAATTTACTTACGCTTAACCTAATATATTTCTACATTGAATAATGAGTAGTTCACATTTATTGATAATAATGTGCATATAAAATAGGGATATATTAAAAAATTAAGACATTAATATACTATATCAATAAAGAAAGTGGTCTATAATTTGAGATAAACGAAAAGGGAAAACGTTCCTATCTTTGTGGGGGACAGATGAAGTACTGTTCAAAACCCCACATTTTCTTTAAAATGAGCATTAAAGATGACAAAAAAATCTGATCCGTTCCATCGATTCATCATTAAATCCAATCTGAAAAAAATCTCAATCAACGGATCATCAGGGTGAATTGGCTCAGATTTGCCCCTTACAATTTTTTTTAAAGAAAAATTAATAAAAAAATTATTATTTTTTATTTTTCTAAGGACTTAGTTTATATTATTAAAAAAATAAAAAAGAAATCGCGGGCAGATCGGGGGGGGGGGGTCGATTTGCCTGACCTGAACCCGATCCGCCCCGAGAATTGATGAATTCGAACCGGGTAAATTTTTTGACGAACATATTTGAATCGACCCCGATCCGACTTGTTGCCATCTGCATGGGGCTAAATGTTGTTTTCACTTCACCAATAAAAGAAGGTGCCAAAATGAAAAGATTTATTAGCCGAATAAATGCATTTGGCAATAAATACTAACTAGCAATAAATATATATAGAGAATTTAACACTTGGCACCCTTCAGGCTTCACCCTTGCATGGTAACATTTGTAACATTCATTGTTTGTGTCAGTCACCCCAAAAGGAAAACTAAATACTAAAGTCTAACTTGAGTCTTGAGAAAATTCGAAATCGATGTCTACAAAATTGTTGTCATTATGACTCGAGCCACTGCTCTATCATTACTTTCTCGTGTCTGATCATAATCTTCATCAACTCGTAAAAGAATTATAAGAACATCATAATATTGATCAATATCAATCCAGATGCTAATGGAGTCTACACTCTTCAATCGGTGATCAAATAAAGTTCGAAAGAAATTGGAGGTTCAGAATTGGGCATCAAAATTATTGAGCAATATCGATAGCGAAGACGACCGTCAAGTTTTCCCATACTATATATAGCTAAAATTACTCGAGTTTATTCTTATCTATTTTTTCAGTTACATCTTAATTTTTAATCTTATTAAATTCCCAAAAATAAAATCACATCGTTTTACTGCAATTTGTGATTTTAAGTTTTAACTCGTAATTTTTTAAGTTATGATCAATTAATTAGTAAATAGTGACTTAAAAATAAGTGGCAACTAGTTTTTATAATGTGTGATCAAGAAAGAATGTGTTACTTATAATATTTGTGATATGTGATCGAAAAATAAGTTGTGATCAAGTTATAAATTGTGACCGATTAATTTTAGAAATTTTGATCGAAAAATAAATTATAACCTATAAATTTGTATTTTGTAATCGAAAAAAGTCGTGACCAAATAATTCTATGATATCTGACCGATAAATAAGCAATATTTGTGATTTGTAACCAAATAATAAACAGTGATTGATTAATTTTATAAATTATCACCTAAAAATAAGTTGTGACATATAAATTTGTAAGTCGTGATCAAATAATTTTATAATATGTAATTGAGAATTAAGTAACATTTGTGATTTGTGACCAAGTAATAAATTGTGAGTGAGAAATAAGTTTTGACCTATAAATTTGTAATTTCTATCGAAAAATAAGTAGTGACCAATTAATTTTTCATAAAAAGTGATCTCTAAATTTTGAATTGTGATAGTTATCATAATTTGTTAAGTTGTGATCAATTAACTAGAAATTTGCGATCGAAAAAAATTGTAACCTACAAATTCGAGATTTGTGATCAAGAAATAAGTTGTGATCTAATAAATTTGTGAGCACGACCATATATATATTATTGTGATCTCAATCTATTTAATTAATTAAATAATAAACTTGGTCATGTGTTCTTCCCTTTTCGACACGGGGTTGACTTGAAACCTTTTTGTGGTCAATAATGGCGTTTTCAAGGTTTCACCTCGTGCCATTTCAGGAGCGACCTATGCGTAATAAAGGATTTTATTCATTGCATGGTTGGAATCGGTCTGGGGTTCATCATTAAGCTTTAAAGCCCATTAACATAGAAATAGGCCCTATTGATGTATGTATATTACATTTTTTGATTAAAAAAAAAGAGTTAAAATCAATAATTAATATTAACCACATTTTTTATTCCAATTTACGATTTTTATCACCTTTTTGGTCACACATTTCATCAATTTTTATTAAAATCTCTAAAAATCTGATTTTAGCTATATAAAACGAGGGCTTAGTGTATATTCTATATAATTATGGTAAATCTATAATGGCTCTTTTGATTCTACAATTTAATTTTTGTAAAAAAATAATAATAATATAAAAAAATTACAAATTGAACTAATCGATTGTTTTCTAGTCAAACAACGAAGTTCGATTCGACTTGTAGATTACAATAGATCAATCCATAAATGGATTCAAATCGATTTAAGTTGATTTTGATTCAAATTTTTAACTGGAGGGTCATCCCCACAACAAGAGCCTTCCACCATGTTAACACCATCTCATCGAGTTCCCATCCCAACAAGAAAGTCGACGACCTCCTAAAAATGGAGTATATCCAAACATAGCCCTATCAAGACCGTCAATACTAGCTATACAAAATCAATATTTTGAAGCACAAGAACATCTTATCTTATGGCACAATAATTTGAGCTATTGAAATATTGAAGTGTTGCCCGTTTTAACTTGTCGGTTTTGATATCAAACATTGAGTAGTTCAAACTCTTATATTCACCGTCATTCATTCTACTAAGATGTTGATGCCTACATTCCAAATTCTATACTACAAACAGGCATTTAGTCCTCAATCTTCAATATCTGTAGTGGTTGAAAGAATTTCGTCCAAAAGAATCTAACACTTAATCCATCCATTACTTCAACCAAGAAAAGAAAAGAAAAGAAAAAAAAAATCGTACATCGCAATGTGCATGGTACAACAGAACGTTGATTCTTACGTGAAAATTTAAGAAGATAACCCTTTTTTTTATTTAATGTCTGATTTAAAGACTGAAGTTCTACCTTAAAAATCCTACTATACATTAAACAAGCACACTTCCTATTGTTTCTTTATTATTGTACACCAGTATACTGTAATCAAGAAATCACCAATTCATACACCTCGTAGGTACTTAAAAAGGAAAAGAAAAAAAAAAGCCTGAAAAATAGTTAATACAGATGTTAACAAACAGTAAACAAACATACAAAATCAAATCACACAAATCTGTTAAATGGCTTTCTTCCTGCTGTTGGCATGGAAACAGCTGAATCCATGCTTAAGTCCCCTATAGATGCAACAGACTGATGTTTCTGCAACACATTTTCACAAGTATCTTTGTTAGATCCTCCTTTATTCCACTTGAACGAACCGGCATTTGGCGTCAAAGGGAAAGAAAACCTCCTCTTCGAATCACTTCCCGGCGTGCCAGGAATTCTCTCCTTTGGATTGCTATTTGCTCGGATTTTGGCTTTGGCTGAAACAGTAGGTGCCATATAACTTCGAACAGAAAATGGAGGGCAGCTCATGAGGCTATCGTCATCTTTCAATGGAACGTTATAAGCTGAATTAGACGGACTTGCTCTTGTACGTGAAGAGTCTTTTGCTGGTGGAGGTGTCCTACTCGGGGTACGATATTGTTTTGCTCTAAAAGGGATAGCTGATCTAGATGACCTTGGAGAGGAAGATTCGTGATTGTTTAAACTGGTGATGTGCTTGTAACTCCTTGGATGAAGTCTAGGACTCGGCTTGTATTCTGAAATAGGCCTTGGAGGGGTTAGAGCAGCAGTTTTTGCAGCATTTTGGCTCTGAGAACTATTTTCCAGGGGCAGCTTATGTTCTAACCAATTCCACCACCAGGGAAATCCATTGAACCGGATGTCCAGAGCAGTGTGGGCTGATCTTGGATTTGCTTTCCACAGCTGGATACAAAAGTTAAGAATTTAGAATAAATTGGACAATGTAACCAAAAACTCAAAGCAATTCCTTTTCCTTTCATTCAAATATGAAAAATCTGTATATGCAGAGGTTAATTGGTTGAGAAAAGGCCATAGCACAGTGTCTTTTTCAAGAATTACCAGTTTTTCCTGGAAATTTGCTTCATTTTGGATAAAAAGATAATGCTCTCTGTTTACCTGTTGAGAGTGCGCATAGGCCATAGCTCTCTCTCTTTTGATTACTGCCTCCACTTTTTTCCGTAACCTGGCTTCTTCTTCCTCTTTAGTTAGCAAGCTATCATGCCAATCTTCATGATCACCGGTCTCAGACTAGAAGTGTGGCAAACAAGGAAATAGTAAATTCTGTTATTAGAAACTCGTAAAAATTGTCACGGTTTATAATAGAATTTAGCCCATGTTTGGTGAAACTTAAAATCAAGATTTTAATCTAAGTCAAAGTCAATAATCAATTTTAGCCATATATTTCATAGGACCCACAATTTTTCAACCACAAATTCCATCAACTTCTATCAAATCTACTTAAAGTATGATTCTAATCCCTACCAAACAGGGGCTTATATTGAAAGGCCAGGAAAATGTCTTTGGTACCCTTTTCTCTTTCCTGCTCCTCCATTTCTACTAAAAAATTGACGCTTTCTTCATCATTATATAAAACAGAAGGCCACTCCATGTTGGAGTAGGAAGTTTCAAGATATTGCAGATTCTAGTCACTCTACAAGTACTTCAATGCAATAATATGTTATGCTTATTTAGTGAAAATTATTACAAGTCTTCTTAAGAAAAGAAATTTATTTATATATTGGGATCGCAAAAGGGCTCGGAAACACAAAAACCATTGCACAGAAGTGGAGAAGAGACGTAACTGTAGTTTGAAATTTCTAGGCTGGACAATCCTATTTCGGTTACGGGGAGTCGAATATTTAGCCTCCACTTGGTAACCTGTTTATAAACACATTCTCCGAAATCACTTTTTAACCATATATTTTACCTAGAAAATATCACATTCTCTGTTTATAAACAGAAATCTTTTACCAAACAGAGGCTTTAATCCGATATTGACCATTATTTTCATACCCTTGATAGTACGAAGAGAAGGTCAGACTCCAAGTTGTTCAACAGTGGCAATGGAGTATTATTATATCCTTTTACACACACCCACACACACACACACACACACACGTTGTTGCAATTAATCCCTGTAGATGCCTGGGTTTTGAGGAGAGAGAAGGGGGGATGTGACATTTGCAGTTTGCCTATACATAACAGCATGCATATAGCTACAATTTAATAAAATGAATAGAAGTAATTTCCCAATTCCTGCAAGGAAATGCATGAGGTTGACATGAAATGACAGAAAGTGAAAGGCATTAGAGGAATTCTTGAGTAAAAACTCACCTTGTTTGATATCCATTTGCTCAGGGTACTCTCCACTTCCTTCTCGTTCCTATAAGCTTGGTGCTGGAGTGCCTGGTTTTCTAACGTCTGGATCCTTCTTGACTGAATTTGTGTTTGAACCCGTACCAAGAGCTGCATTTGTTTCATAGCATTCATCGTTTGCCGTCTCACATTTTGGCCTCTCACCACTCCTTGAAGCCTCACTAGACCCCTCAAAGCTTTGAAACTCTTCCTTGCCTATGATAGCAACATATAGAATCACCGGTGATCATCGTATTTCCAGAAGTTGGGAATCAATATTTGTCACAAGTACCAAAAGAATAATAAAGACAACTAAAAGTGAAACTTATGGCCCTAGTTCAAGTTTGATGCACAATACTAGACGTGACTGTATAGTGTAGTGAACAAGATTCTAGTTTTTTCTTCTTTAGTATTGTCCAATCCACCCTCGTGGACATGCCATTAATAAAAGAAACAACCAAGTATAACTTAAGCCATATCAATTAGCACCAGTTTCCTGTCATAGTATGCAAAAATCTAACTCGGACGTTTTTCTTCAACCAACATTTTAAAAACAGACATCTAATTGGTTTAGTATAACAAGGTTTATGGTAGAACATTTTCCTCTCATATCAGTATCAGATAATTTGTCATGCTGGAATGAGAAAGTTCTAGATGTCACCCCCGGGGGATTTTTAATTTTGTTGTTTATGTGGTAACATGAGGAGCTCCATTATCACTCTGCACCAATCAACTACACAGAAAACAATTGCTTACAAACACAATTGCTTACAAACAGAGCATGTTTCTTAAAGCTGTCTACTTCTAAAATCTTGCACAACCATGGCACTTTGCTGAGGTGGAATAAGTTTTGTGATGTCATTCACACTTTTGAATCTGTAACTTTTTATGATTCACAAATATATAGTTTCCGCCAAAATCCCAAAACTAGTATGAAGTTGCAAGACAAGACAACTCAAATCTATACAAACAGTTAATAAACCTAAAATTCATGCAAATTCAAGAACACAGGAAGTCTCCATCAGATACTGATAAAGTGGCTGAGTTAGAAAATTACCAGGTAACCTCTATATGCTGCCTGAATCTTAGTGGCGAAAAGGTGTTGGTTACTTAAAGTCAGTTCTGGATGGACATTTTTTATTTCCTTTCGTTTCTGATTTATCTTAGGATGAGACAGGGCCTTAGAAGATGCAGCCTTTGAAGAAGCGGCCCTAGGAGAAGCAGCCTTGGGAGAAGCAGCCCTCGGAGAAATGGCCCTAGGAGAAGCAGCCTTGGGAGAAGTGGCCCTCGGAGAAACAGCTCTAGGGGAAGCAGCCCGGGGAGTAATGGCCCTAGGGGAACAAGCTCTACGAGAACCAGCTTTAGGTGAATTGGCCCTTGGAGATGCTGGCCTTTCAGGTAAAGCAGGTGGCGTTATTTGATGTTCGAAAGATGTTGGAGGCCTAATGAGCAGTTCATCCGCTTCCCCTAGAATTTTCTCAATGCTGCTCGGCTCTCTGAACAGGGGGGGAATGAATGATTTGGTTTCTCCATGCCTTAATGCCCCTTGCCCTTTCTTCTTTTCCTTGCCATTTTTCTTGTTTGATCCCTGCACCAATGGATACAAATTCTAGTAAGTTTTCAGTGCAATTTCAGAGTACAATAACATTAAATTTATGTTTAGATACTAGGTATAGACACTTAAAAATTCTGAATTCTTTGTCTATCATGACGAATTTATATCAAAAGCACGTGCTTATTTCATGAATGAAATATTACTAACTATTGAAGGATTTCATGATAAAGGGATTACATTGCTAGGACTTACCTCCGAGTTGTGTGTAAAAATCCTCTTAATGGCCGAAAACCAACTTCCCTTCTTTCCCATATTGCTAGCAGTACCTGAATAAGCAAAAACAGAGTTGGCAGTTTAACTTTTGCTATCCAATATTTGTTTCTTGACTTTCATGATATCATAATTGTTTCAGCTATACGAATCCTTTTCTACCCTTGTGTTCGGCTCATCGCTGCATGTTCTAAAAAATCCAAAACAACTACTTCTCTAACCACCACAAAATACGATGTTAGTTTTGGTCTACACCTCCATCTTCTAACATGTTTTACTAAGATTGCGTCGATTTTATGACTGTTTAGTTCTATACACGACATATCATCATAGAATTCGTCAAAAATCCATTCAAATTTCGATGAAAATTTTTATAACTTCAGTTCAAAGGCCTCAATTCTTCATTACCAAACATGACTTCAGTATATAAGATTAGGTTTAAAAGTTGAAAAATACACCTGCAGACCTATATGAAGCAACTATATTCAATCAATTCCATAGAAAAATTGATTACATACTATTATCTATTGTTTTGTCAATTGGAATACACTAATATTAAACTACTTTTAAATGGGGAATTACTAGCCTAACACAATGATTTTAAAGAAGAAAATATGTTTAGCCAACATGCCAAAATCAACTAATTTAAGAATTTAACACAGAATAATTTGCTTAAGATACAACAAATAATATCAAATAACAAGAAATATTAATGACTTAAATCTGGGACAACAAATTCTACACACTTAATTAACCAAGAAAAAAGAAAAAAATTATAATACCCCCACCCCACCTAGGGTCTTACCCAGTCACCCAAAAACACGCACTCACACAGACAGAAGAGTTTGGGAAGAATCAATAGTTAACAGTTCAAGAATATATGTTTGCCTAGAAAAGAGGAATGACTAAATCTTCTAAAAAAAAAAAAAGGTAAAAATATATAGTATAATATTTCAATAATTTGTAGGCGGAAGTGGCCTAATCCCAAGAGATCCTAGGTTATATTCTAATAAATCCATCAAGAAAAATATTATTACCTTAACTATTGTTTCTTCAACCTTCAGAAGCCTTTGAGAAAAAGCTGCACCATCACTTTCTCTCTCCCTTTCTCTCTCTATACATATATATACATATGTATATGTAGACTTCCCACACTAGAATCCTCTATCCTAGCTCTGTAATAGCATACCAAAGCTCCCAAACATTCTTCTTCCCCCTTGAGACTAGCTTTTTCTTGGGGTTTCCTTGATTCAAAATTGGCTACACACAACTTTCCAACTGTGTGTGTGTGTTAAAAACTTTGAATATGGTTCTTGCTTGCAAAAGATTGCTACTTCCTTTTCCTCCCCCACCTTTTTAGCTTTTTCGGTTTTTGGTTATTCTTTAAAATGATGATCAATGATGAAAGATGTGTTTATATGATACATTTTGTGTGAAAAAAGGTCGGGGCGGGGTTGGGCGGGGCGGGGTGGGGTGGGTGGGTGGGTGGGAAGCAGGCAGGACGTTGCCCACTTTTGCACTCAATTACTTAGGCCAATGGCCACCTTCAACTAACTCGAATGGAAATTATTTATACTTAGACAATAATCTTAACCACTTACTATTAAACAAATGTATGGTTCATCTTTCTCACTTGTCTTATAGTATATGTTATAATTAAAATTGGGAAAATAGTCACCGTCACCCACTTATAAAGTCATCGTACGGTAAAGATTAAAATCAAATTTTTAGTAAAATTTGATAAAAGTTAATAAAACATGTGATTAAAAAGTTACGAACCCCATAAATTATGGGGTTAAAATCAATTTTTAACTTTAACTTAAATTAAAATTTTAATTTTAATTTTAATTTACATCAGAGTAAAAATTAGTGCAAATTCAAGTAGTTTTTTCCCTATCAGATACAATTTACCATTAAAAATTTATATACAATGAACACAATTGTGAAGGATATAGAAATACCAACGAGCTTGCACGCAGCCTCACCTCCCTTAATCTCCTAGTCCAACCTAATCGTGACATTTCGAAGTCAAAAATTAATGATGAATAAATTTGAAAATGCTTATTTGAGAACATTCGAGAATAAAATTCATATGGACCGAACTTTAAAAATCTATATACATTGAACACAATTGCGAAGGATATAGAAATACGAGTGTGCGCACGTAACCTCGCCTCCCTATTCTAATCTCCTAGTCCAACATAATCCTGACAGTTAGAAGTCAAAAATTAATGATGAATAAATTTGAAATTGCTTATTTGTGAGCATTTGAGAATAAAAGAATTAATCTAAGTGCATAATTCATTTGACAATGTAGATGTCAATTTGATGATGTGAAGGTGTTATTGTTGTTGATTTAAAAAATGATGTGATATGTGAAAAAAGAAGATTGCGCTACGTAGGTAAATTGTGATCCTAATTGTGATCCTAATTGTGATTGTAGCAAAACTGAGAATAAAACTCATATGGACCAAACTTTAAATGACATCAAAACTAGGTGAAGTTTTTATTTTATACAACATAGATTACATTTTGGAGGAAAACTCTATTAAAATGCACAATTTATGATGTTGAGGACATCCTTGAAAGCGCATTTTCAATATATGCAATTTAATTCTTAAAACATTGAAAATTTGAAAAATAGCTCGAAGCTTCCAAAACTTCATTGTTACCCTATTGTGTCCTAAACCATCGTCCAGTCCAACTTCCGAGTTTTTCATCGCCCTTCTTGTGGTTTTCGCATCTCTTCCTCAACATATCCTCCAAACTAAATTTCTTTTATTGCTACCAACGTATTGAAAAAATAAACTCAACTCCAATGATCATGATAGAATAGTTCAAACATTTGACAAAGTCTTTTTACTCACTATTTATTTTATTTTTATTTTTTTTGGCAAAACGGGTTATAAATGTTCAACTTTTATGTAGTTAGTACTTCTCTAATCGTTTTTTTTTCCAAAAGTTAATAAAATCTTATGTGATTAGAAACAATTATATCTTAATTGAAAATTCTAAAATACTTTAAAGTAAAATTTGGTGCCACTAACCAGAACACGTTTTCACTTTTAATTCTTCATTAATCCATTATCTATGATACCAAGTGAACTATACAAGTAAATAGAATAAAGAAACTCCTCATATGACTAGGTCTTGCCATGGCGTGTTGAATGATTGCTTTAGATTGTAGACTGGGGTAGATGTTCCCGGGGAGCTCTCTATATATAATATATAGTGCTCTCCGAACCGTGCGAGCATTTTAATGTCTCTATGTACATGATCGATCTACAACTTTTGTAAAACATGCTGAAACTTGAGAAATTCAATTTAATATAATTTATATATAACCAAAAAAAAAAAAAAAAATAGTTGGACGACATGACATTATTTAAGTCGTTTTCGTCGAGGATTTGGAACATAATTTTATCTACAATAGAACTTAGATGTACTTTCTCAATAGATTCTCGTTTATGAAGTGTTGCGGACAACAATTGAAGGTTGATTTTGATCGATTTCATCATGAAGCGTACAATCGCTAGATTGATTTGTCTTTTTAAATAATGAAAATTATCCAACAATAGAAAGTTAATGCAACAACTAAGTCGATAAGGCAACAACAATATAAATTATTTAATAATAAACAGACAAAATAACATCAATCTAATTTAGATTGAAGTGGGGTTGCAAATTCTGAATCCATCGTGTTCGGATTCTCTTTGTTCAACAATTAATTAATTGAGTTGAGTTGCGTCACACGTCTAAGTTAAGTTATCAAATACACGAAAAAATTTTACACGCTTATTTTTCAAAACATTTAAACCGCAAACAACTTGAATCTTATCTACGATAACAAAATTTTCATACTTCAATATAAATATTAGTTTTCATTTAATTTTTATTCGATGTATTTTTCTGGATTGATATGTTTCATATCGCCAAGAGTACAGTACACCATATTTTTATATTATCCTGTCGGCTGGTAGGCATTCTTCTAATATAATCAAATATATATAAATATTTTCCTTTTACATTTTCTTGATTTCATGAAAAAACGACGACTCATTTACAATTAAAATATACAATAATTAAAATTTTAATGATTATCCTTCATTAATATAGTTTTAGTATACAATTTCCATATCAAACAATTCAAATAATATTCCATCGAAAGAGACGAGCTATAAAAGTCAAATGACAAAAAGGGTAGACGTGTTTTATGCACACAAATGAGCCAAATGGCAAATATGGTCGACATGTTTGGTACAAATTGTAAATTAAATAGTAATATATATAAGATTTTAATTATTTTCTTTTTAGGATATGTTTGACAAGTTTTTACTTTTGCTTCCATTTCTATTTCTTATAAAAGAGTTTTGTAAAAAAAAAAAATACATCAAGTCGGTTTTCTTCAAAAACTCTTGTAATCAGAAGAAACGTTTCAAGAACAAATTATTCAAATATGTTTAAAAGTAACTTCTTTGACTTTTCAAAATTTCACCACGAGAACTCTTATTATTATTATTCCGTATTGTACAATTCACGGTAACAAACAACCATTATATTCATTGGAAAGACACAAGGCACAATAAGCAATTATTCTAATGATAAAAAGTGAAAAAATGAAAGCAAGGAAATAAATTTGATTTTTAGAATAAAGTAATAAATGTTATAAAACTATCAAAATCTAAACAAGAATTAGAGATGAAGAGATGGAGAGAATAAAGAGGAGAATTCTCATTCCATTAGGTGTGTGAAATACAACAATGAATGCCTCTATTTATAGGAAGATAAAGTCATTCACAATAATTCTTTACAATATTAATTAGGTGGGAGTTAGGTAAGAAATTAGGTAGAGATCTACAAAGGAATTTCTTAATAATTTCTAATAATTTATAACACTCCCCCTTGAATGACTTATTGCTCAATTGTCTTCCTCGTTAAAACCTTGCTAAGAAAACCCAGTGGGATAAAACTTGAGCAAAGGAAAAAAGAGTACAGCTGCTCCCCCTGATGTTGGCCATCATTAATCATTGAGTCTAATATTCAAAATGACATCAATGATAAGTAGTACAAATCATGTACTGAAATCTGAAGTGCTTCGCTGCTTCAGTGTTTTAGTGCTTTAGTGCTTTAGTGCTGCCTCGTTAAAACCTTGTCAGTAAAACCCAATGGGACAAAATCTGAACGAAGGAAAAAGAGTACAGCCGCTGCCTCGTTAAAACCTTGTCAGGAAAACCCTGTGGGACAAAACCTGGACGAAGGAAAAAGAGTACAGCATGACAGCATGATTCTCCCCCTGAAGTGTGCAATCAAGTATTCATGAACCTTTTGAATAATGATATCATCTTTCTTCTGGAATATATATGAAAATCTTCCTGTGTGTAGCCGATATCATAACATTCTTCATAAGATGTGTATGATTTTCTTCATTTGTTGATATCATTCCAGTATAACAATGTGTTGCTGAATTATAGCTTGTTGATAGCTATGATGATGCCTCAAAAACCTTGCTAGGAAAACCCTGTGGGACAAAACCTCAGCGAAGGGAAAAAGAGTGCAGTATTCTCATTAATTTTCATCAATACGCCTCAACTGTTGCCTCATTAAAAACCTTGCTAGGAAAACCCTGTGGGACAAAACCTCAGCTAAGGGAAAAAGAGTGCAACGCGTATTTATTCCTTTTCATGGAATATCACAAGTATATTGATGCAATCACGAATCTTTTCATCTTATAATTTATGATGAGCTTTATATAAATCGTTCATAGCTCATGATGTCATAACATGCTATATTAAGCAATGTTGTACTAATTTATTGATTGCATCTTTCACTTCTGGTGAATAATCAAATATTGCATCTTTCACTTCGGTGAATAATCAAATATTGCATTTTTTACTTCTGGTGAATAATCAAATTTAGAATTCACTTTTGATGAATAATCAAATCTAGAATTCACTTCTGGTGAATAATAAAATCTAGAATTCACTTCTGGTGAATAATTAAATATATTCATTTTCATATTCACTTCTAGTGAATAATCAATTTCCCAGATGTCATAAATGTTACACTCCAATTTTACTTTCAACATATTATATCATGGAGTCATTTGTATCATTCTATAGTGATACTAATCTGGGCATATTGAATATTTCAATGATTTATACATGTATGTTCTTGCACTTTATAAACTGCAATTTCTAATTTGCAGGAGCATAATCAATCATTGAAATAGATATCAATTTTGACATATAATCTACAATCATTTTACTTGAAATCCCAACGTACCGCGATCAACTGGTACATCAAAGAATACTCCCAAAGTACCGAGATGAGAATCATACATTTTGATCTCACTCATTGGTATATCAAGGAGCTCAAGCTAGTGATTTAGACTATAGTCTATCCACCATATGTCATGCCAGTTCTATGAAAAATTTCGCGCGCAACGAGTCGTCCTTTACGACTGTGAAATATTTTTCATTTGTACATATAATTACTGGTTTTACACATTTAAGCATTTGGACTTCAGGTCCTTGAACAATAATCATTTGGACTTCAGGTCCTTGAACAATAATCCCTACATTGGGGTTATATACTTGGCCAAAGTATTATAATTTCATCAACCTCATTTTCATAAGAGGGTATGCAGTCGACTTATTCATAGATTCCATTTCAATTCATCTCAATATAACATATAGAGATCAAGTACATAAATCTCTTATTAACTATGTCCCTTTTACTCACCAAGAGTATTTAGTCTCAAAGGGATCATTTCAATCATTCAAGAGATATTTATTTTATTTGGAATCGATAGTTATTATGCTTCAGGCATAATTACGCTTCAGGCGTGTTTTCCCCATAATGTTCTCAAACATTATTAATCGGCTAAAATGCCATAACACATGTCATTCTTTTAGAGATATAATCTCAATCATATATCTAAGTGCGCTTTTGGTGGATTGTATACATATCGCACTTTTACAAATAATAAAGCTTCTTGAGCTAATCCCTGTTTGACATAGAATATTGTTGTATGATAAACAATTTCTGAATAAGTTATTCTCATAGAAAATAATTTGAAACCTTTGATAATCTAACCGTTTATTATAGAACTTCTGGTTCAATACGGTTTTATTTCATTTCTATGTATGAATATTTGATTCAAAACAATATCGCTAAACTTCTGGTTCAATACAATGTATATTTCATTTATGAGCTTCTGGTTCATACTATATACATATTTCACTTGTACGTATGAACTTCTGGTTCAATATAATGTATATTTTATTTATGAGCTTCTGGTTCATACTATATACGTAATTCACTTGTACGTATGAACTTCTGGTTCAGCAAGATATTTCACTTATACATATGTATGAACTTCTGGTTCAATACAACATTTATTTCATCAGTACGTATTTCTGTACAGTTTAAATCAGTATACCTTTATTACTTTTAGTATACCGAAAAATCAGGTACAATATCCAAGGAAATATCTCATAATCTCAATCTTGTCGCCAAATCTTCCCTTATATCGAAAAAGGTAATGACACATTATCTCACCTTTTCAATAATTTATTCCATTATTTCTTGATGGAATCCATATCACTGACACGCGGAGCCACCGCTCTTTTACGCGTTGAATAATGCTTTTAAATAGATGACTTGGGAAGAAGGCTAGATCCATCAAAAATGGATATCATACTTTCAAATATTCGCAAATATTATTCCAATCTTCCAGTAAATGATTTGAGAAAAATTTATCGAATTAGGCTCGAAAGATTGAGGTTGCTGATGGATCATGGCATGCCAGAAGATGTTCGCTGGTTGATCGAAGCAAAAGTTCGATTAGCTGGTGAATTACCAGATTCATTTTCTAAGCACAAGCCTGGCTTAGGTAAGAGTACTTTTGCAAAGAAGCGAAGAGCAAAAAGATTAAATAGTTGCTACAAATGTGCTCGATGGACATGTGATACCCGTTGTAAATCAATAGGATATTCATCCATAAATCGAGATGATAAGATAGACTTCATTAAGGGTGGACTGAGTAAGGAGTCATTGGATGATATTCGATTGACTCTTGAGACGCACCCTAGTGGGTATGTGCAGCGTGAGCTACTATCTTTATGGGCTAAATTCATCAGCGATAAAGAGAGATATAGTCTCAAAAATATAATAGCTAAAGATCCTGTTTGCCAGGCTGTTATAAACAATGATGCTTTGGCTATGCAGCATTAATACAAGGTAAATCATTTGATATATATGCACATATAAAATATTTTTCTGTTTCTTTTCACGAGTTTTGATAAAGGCTGGTTAAAAATATTAAATCGCCGAAAGGTGAGTAGGATGATTTTGTCAAAAGTAAATCTTCACTTTTTCGAAAAACGACCAGTAAATAGTGAAGCTTTTCGGTTTTAAATAGCCAAACATTTTTCATAGTTCATGCATCCCAAAATAACATTTTCCCATAAGTTTTTCCTTCTTTACTTTCAAAAATGGAAGGACCAAAATTTCGACAGATCAAAACTATCTGTGTATTTTGTGGATCAAAAGTGGGAAAAGGTTTTGGTTATCTAGAAGCAGCCGTGGATTTAGGAAAGAAATTGGGAGAGAAAGGTATCACTCTCGTGTATGGAGGAGGTAGCAGTGGATTGATGGGTTGTGTTTCACAATCCGCTCTAGTAGAGAAAGCAAGAGTGATAGGTGTTATACCTACTCCTTTAGCTGATATTGCAGGCAAAACACGAGGGCATGAAGTACAAACCTTATCTATCCATGAACGCATAACTTGCATGTTATATGGTTCTGATGCCTTCATAGCCCTACCTGGAGGTTTTGGTACTTTAGAAGAAATCTTTAATATTACTTCATGGGCTCAACTAGATCTCCATACTAAGCCTATAGGGCTTTTAAATGTAAACAATTTCTTTGATGGTTTGCTAACATTTCTTGATTATGCTGTGGAACAGGGATTCATATCTCCATTTTCTAGGAGAATCCTTATTTCTGCTCCTACTATCGAGGAACTGCTGGATAAATTGCAATCATATATTCCAATACAAGATCCAGCAGGAGTAAAGATAGATTGGTCGCAAGGAAGGGGAATCAAGCGAAAATGGAGTCCGGTTAATGTAAATTTATCTTTGTGAACTCTAGAATAGGTGGTGGTAGAGTACGGAGTATTCTCACTCTTGAGACACACCATAAATTTCTAGGATTTTATCAGTGTTTTAATCTTGTGTACCTCAAAGATTTAAGGTGGTAGAGTATGGAGTATTTCTTACTCTTGAGACACACCTTTTTCTTTATTTCCTCAAAATGTCAGAGGTGGTAGGATACGGCTACTCCCGAAACACATCTCTTATTTTGAGGATTATAAATGTTTTTCCCCTTTTTCGTTTTGCATGTATGACTCGTTTTATGCTTATTCAGGAGCAATAATAATATCATTTCAGTATATTTAGATGATAATTTTTACTTCTTCTGGAGTAAATATGTACTTCTTCTGGAATACATAAGTGCTCGTGCAAGAACTTTTCCAGACACTTATCATCTAATATTCATCTCATAATACTGATGAGATTATTTTCACATTAGCTATGTCCGTGCTATCATGTGATATTATTTTATCATACATCAACATTCTCTTGTTGAATAATTTTCATCCACCCATTCAAATTCAGATATTGGTAACTTCTGGTACCATTGGATAAAATATTTTTATCAACATTTACCAACTTTTTGGTAGTGATAACTTCTGGTATCATTTGATGAAATATTATCTATCTTTAGTAGTGATAACTTCTGGTATCATTTAATGAAGTATTAAATAACAATATTTTATTAACAATAATAATACTAGGGTTATACCACCAAGTATATATTAACAATAATATTGTATATATATTAACAATAATAATACTGGGGTTATACCACCAAGTATATATTAAAAATAATATTGTATATATATATTAACAATAATGATACTGGGGTTATACCACCACGTATATATGTTGACAACAATCCTCTAATATGTTAGAATTAACCAACAATTGAGGTGTTTATATGTATTCAATTGATAAACCGACCATATAGGCGGTGTCAACATAATAAAATAATTAAACCGACCATATAGGCGATGTCAACATAATGAAATAATTAAACCGACCATATAGGCGGTATCAACATAATGAAATAATTAAACCGACCATATAGGCGGTATCAACGTAATGAAATAATTACCTTTCATGAGTGAGTGAATCATATCTTTCAGTCAAGGTATTCATAATAGTCCAATCCGTTACGGTGCGTGAATTTGCTTTGAAAGTTTCGGGTTACACAATTTCTCCAATTTTTTCTATGGACTTGGAATTGATTTTCTAATCTATGATGTATAAATGATTTTCTAATACCAAAAACACTAGATTTGAAATATGAAACGTTGATTAATAATAATCTGGTTTCTGATACAGAAGTTCATCATTTAGATGCAACTGTAGAGCATACTCCCGTCGTATTACTCAATTGGCTAGAGACTCGTGCTGATAACGTGTTATAAAACTATCAAAATCTAAACAAGAATTAGAGATGAAGAGATGGAGAGAATAAAGAGGAGAATTCTCATTCCATTAGGTGTGTGAAATACAACAATGAATGCCTCTATTTATAGGAAGATAAAGTCATTCACAATAATTCTTTACAATATTAATTAGGTGGGAGTTAGGTAAGAAATTAGGTAGAGATCTACAAAGGAATTTCTTAATAATTTCTAATAATTTATAACAATAAACTCATTATTAGTCATTACTATTCCTCTGCCAATACCATTCTACTCAAAGGACTTGGCCCAAGGTTTTTCCTTCTCATCACACTTCTTCTCCTAATAATTTCCATCTCATTTCTTCTCCTAACTTGCATAACACCTTCTTCAATAACAAATCTCTTCATTAAAACATCATCTGTCAAAGATTTCCCGCGAAAAATTTTCCGTCCTTCAATGCTTACTCTCGCACTCGTAATTTTTTCTTGAGAGGAGGCAAGAAAGGACTTCGATCGTGGATAGCTATAACTTCGTCTAGATGGAGCCTCGTCTTGAAATACGTCTACATAGGAAGATATCGGCGCACATAGACAAACTCGAGTAAACGTGGTAGCCACCCTTAAAGATGTGCATTTTCTAATCTTTTGGGATTTTTTGGAATTTTGTGAGGAAATCTCTGTTGTTTTGGAAACTGTTTTCCATAATAAGTCATTTGTTGTAGGAATCTTAGTAGATTTTGGATTAGCTTTCCATAGTGTGGCCATCTCCATTGCTCTTTGATACCAAGGTTTCCTACAAAAATACATGAGTACCCATTATTTTTACTACATTGATAATGTAAATATATTTAATTCGGCTTGAGGTTAAAATCAAATTTTTTGTAGGCAATATTTTTTTAAATATCAATCAATCAATCTTGTAAAATAAAATTCCGACTCCGCCCCTGCTCATTTCTATATTGACGCTAATACGATTTTCTCGGTCGTCGAGTCAACCTAATGGAATAGAAAGCACAACCACTAAAGCCAATTGTTTCTCAAAAAGGTCAACAAGGCTGGGACAGATCCAAGGTTATCTCTTAATATTCTTATTTATTTATTTAATCCTTATAATAGAGGAGTGGTCAACACCAGATAGTAGGTCTAAAGATTGAAGTCAAGATAGACGGTGCAGATTTCTTACAGTGATGATTGGGGCTAGAAAGTCAACTGCACGTTTCAACCTCACAAAAAGCCACGATTCCCACATCATAAGCAGGAGTATAATTGGGTTCATATTTAATTTCATTTTTTAAAAGGAAAATTATTAACTTAGGATTCATTTGGCATTATTACTTCGAGAAGGTAAAAGAGTTTTTGAAACTCAAAAGCAATTTTTGAGAAGTTCAATGTAATTTTAAAAATCATTCGGAAGATAAGGTATTTTAGATATTAATTTTTGCGATATTAGCACAAATATTCAATTTTTGTATCATAATTGAAACTTACGTCATTTTAAAATATCATTTATTAATATTATAGCCTCTGTTTTGTTTTAATTTTAATTTCAAGTCAAAGTTAACAATTAATTTTAATCACACATTTTATGAGATGCACAACTTTTCCACCACATATCTCATCAATTTTTATCAAAATTTACGAAAATATGATTTTAATCTATGCCAAACAGGGGTTTGATTTATTTATTTTTTTAACTGAGATTTACGTTCTTCAAAACAAGTATATACTATATACTATATAGGTATGATAATAATGATATTTTTAAACTATCACAACATGATACTTACTATACTTTTTCAAATTTTTATAAAACTTATGAAGTAATTTTAGGATCTCACCTCGACATTTTCAATTTTTTATAATATTTTCAGTTAGACACGTTATGTAATTGATAAAAGTTAAATAATGATGTCTTCCAACAATACACTCATTCTAAATAGGTTGCTGGATCCTCGTCGGATAAAAATAGAGGTGGCACAATGGTGGTGACGCGGTGTTAATAAAAATATTGTTGGGTTTGAAAATAAAATAAAATAAAATAAAAATCGGTTAAAATTATAATGCAAGTAAATTTCATTGTGGGTAGGGGTGGGCGTGGGTTGGGTTGGGTCGGTTTTTTGCCCAACCCAACCCACTATGATCGGGTTGATAAAAAATCAACCCAACCTAACACAAACATGAGTTCAAACTCAACCCAATCCAACCCAATCAAGTTTCGGTCGGGTTGGGTTGGGTGGTTTGGACTTTGGTCCAATTAAATAAAATTCTTAGAAAATTAAAAAATTATGCCCATAAATCAAATAAATTTTGTACAATACAATAAACTCAAATATAATAAATTGAATATTTTCTAATAAAACTAAAATATGTTCAAATTATATTTGAGTTTTATTCAAATTAAAAATGGATTTAAGATTCTTGAAATTTAAATGGTCTTATATTTTTAAAATTTTGATTGAGTTGGGTTGGGTCGGGTTTGTCATCTAACCCACAACCCAACCCAACCCAAACAATTTTTTTTTTATAACCCAACCCAATTTTCATCAAAATCCAACCCAACCCGATCGGATTGGGGGTTGGGTTGGGTTGGGCGGTTTTGACGGGTTGATGCCCACCCCTAATTGTGGGATATAAAAGTGGCATTTTTAAGTTCTAAGTAACACAAAGCAGAAACAAAAAAAAAAAAAAATTGTCAAACGTGCCCTTGAGGTTAAAATTCTCCGGGGCTGCTTGGGCCTTAGGCCCAAACTCAGTAGGCTAAAGGCCCATGAAACCATGGTTCACAGCCCACGGAAATGGGAGACTCAAAAACTATGTAATATAATTTTTCTGATTTTAACAATAAACTATAAGAATTAATATTATTAAAATTTGGTAAAATCCCGGGTAGCATATTCATATAAATTATTTTACTTGGGTTGCGTTTGATACGCGAAATTTTTCATGAAAAATATAATTTTCTATGTGATTTTTCAACTTTGCACTGTTTGACTGACTAAGTTTTTCATGAAATTTATTTTTCCACTTGTCTCGAAATTCGGTATTTTCCTTATTTTGGATGAATTCATTTTCCAAGGGGGGAGGAGGTTTTATTTTTCATGAAAAATCTTATACCATTTTCGTTACGTTTGATCCTATTTTATTGTTGTTAATTGATTTATTTTTTTTCTAAAAATAAACATTATTATTATTATCAAGTACAAATTTATGAAAAAATAAAAAAATATTTTTTTTATTAAAATAGATAAATTTTACTTTATTTTCCATGAAAAATAATGTCAATTAAAAAACAAAAGTTGAAAAATTCCCTATTTTTTCCACCTAGAAAATTAAACTAATCAAACAGATTAAACTTCCAATTCTCAGGAATTCAATTCCCTGAAATTTATTTTATTTCCACCCAAATTCCACCATCGCTATCAAACGCAGCCTTAGTTATAAATTCCAAATAATTTGAGGAAAAAATAATTCAAAAAATCCTTTTTTTATTTTTTTCATTAATAACGTGACAGGTAAATACAAAATACAAAAAACTAGTTATTAACCTCTTACAACTTCAAATCTCAGATGTAGAAATTTAATGCTACAATCCTCGAAAGCATATGCAAATGCATAGTTATCCAAAAGAGCATGTTTGGTATATGGTTGTATTAACCAAGAACGAACAAATGGACTAAATGCCATCGTCACCAAAAAAACCACCAAATATCTACTCCATGTATACTAGGAAAAAGAATCTTCAAATTTTGAAACTACGTAGCAAAATATTAGCAAACCAAAATCCATTCTAAATTAAATAACCAACTTATTAAACAAAAGTAGTATAATTATTGTACATGAAATAAAGGGCGTAAGAAAAATTTATTAGTTGAAATTTTATTATCGATTTTCATATTATCATTCTTCTTCCAGACTTGAACATACAAACTAACACTTGAGAGAGAGAGAGGTACCTTGAGTGAGAATTGTTTGGATCTTGCATGAACAAATTAAGCAGATAGTTATGAGTATTACAGAGGTTGAGAAATTCAATTCTTATACATGTCCTTTGGTTTTATATAAAGAGCTTTTTATTTAATTCGTGAGTACTCAAAGCAAAGATAGGTTGGCATTTGGCAATGTCTTTTCTTTCTTTATCTATTACCCTCTCCTTTTGCTTTTTGCAGGCATGATTCCTGCTGATTGAGAGAGATAAAGTGAGGACTCAACATTCAAAATATCAAACTGTAAAAGTAAATATTCACCCTTTTTTTTTTTTTTAATTAAACTAGTCCCCCCGCACCCCACCTCCACGTGCTTTGTACGTCTTATTTAAGCGATAAAATAATTTATATATTATATTTTTTTCTATCTTAAAATGAGAATAATTAAGATAGATAATATTAAGGTAAATTAGTGATAGTATTACTAAATCGTAGAAGCGGCCATAAGGGTGTGCAAGATGTGCAATCGCACATAGTCTCAACGTTATGAGGGTACTATTTTTTTATTATTATTATAGAATACATAAAGAAAAAAATTAAATATAAGACACAAATTTTTTTTATAAGTCGCTATTTTAAATTATCGCACAGGGCATCCAAAATATCAGGATCAACCTTGCTAAATCGTGTTTGTAGAATTTGGTTTAACTCTCACGTTTTTGTCAAATAAAGTAATTTTATCTTTAATAAAAAATAATTATTTATATGAAAAATACTCATTTACTCATTTATTTATCAATATTTATTAATTTTTGAGTAAATTTATAATCGACATTTTCAGTTTTCCCAATTAACTCACTTTATCTTTTAATTTGATTATTTAAAAACTTATTGGTTAATTCAATACATAGTTTACCAATTATCAAAATCTCATATTGGATAAAAATCATACGTCTATGTCTAAATGAGTTATTGAGGCAATAACATAAAAGTGAAATTATATAAACTAAAAATATAAACTTTCAATGCCAATTTATCATTAGAAAAGTTATATTTTGTTCTTAAGTATTAAATATAACGAATCATACAAATTTTAATTGATTTAACGTCGTAATAATACAATTTGAAGAACCGCATAAACTTATGTGTTGAATAAGAATTTGATAGAAGATTAAAATCAATTATTGATCATGTTGATTATTTTAGTCCAGTTTTTATTATTTCTTTAATATCATATATTGGATAAAAATTATACATCTATATTCAAATGAGTTATTGAGTCAATAAATAAAATGAAGTTAAATTAACTTTCAATGCCAATTTATCATTAGAAAAGTTATAATTTGTTCTTAAACTTTAAATATGATTAATCGTACAAATTTGAGTTGGTTTGACGTCGTAATGATTAAATTTTGAAAAACTTGATAAACATATATGTTGAATTACAATGTGGTGAAATATTGATTTTTATTTATTTTTTTATCAGTATAAGTTATATTATTGAAGGATCTCATGTTTGAAGTTTAATTTATTATTTAATTATATCAAAGGCATTTGAAAAGTTACTCAAAATTTATTTAGGGTAATTGGCGCAAAACGTCCCTACCTTTGGACTCTCTTGCGAAAATCATCCATACCTTTGTTTTTTTTTGACAATTTCGTCTTCACCTTCACCTTTTTTTGAAAAAGATGTCCCCACAGTAAAAAAATCTGTTAGTTGACTAAGAAATCATCCATTGACCATTATAATGAAGAGTAAAAAAATCTTTTTATGTTGTTTAATTTAAAATTATATAACAAAAACAAAAAATAAAGACTTAATTTCACTAATGGTCATCAAAGTTGAAACAATATTTGAAAACAATCAATGATGTTTTAATTTTGGCCCCAAAAAAATTTGCAACAACCTTGAATCTTCTTCCAAATGACCCATAGTTGACCTGGAGCTCCACAAACCTGCACTTCAAAAATTGTTTTGCTCAAATGATTGATTTTCTTTGTCAAGCCTCCTATGATTCTCATCAACGTGGTTCTCATTTTCGATCGTGCGATGATCAACGATTTCAATCCTTCAAAATATACTTACAATGCATAAATTTAATACTCCATCCGTCCCAAAAAGATAGTCATATGATTATTTTCACACGGATTAAGAATAGTAGTTAATATAGTTAAGATATTAAATTTTATCAATGTTTTTCATATATACCATTTATCCCTTATTTTTATTATTTTAAGTAGATTCACTTTGTTTTCCACAAAAAATTTGAAAATGCAATAGTTAAGCAGTTGATGTATATTGTACCAAGATATATTAAATAAGGGTATATGTAAAAATGAAAAATTTAATACATGTTCAATATGGAAACACGACTATCTTTTTGTGATAGACAAAAATAGTATACATGACTATCTTTTTGGGACGGAATGAGTACAATTCAAGAAATTAATTTGGTTATCCACCATAGTACGTGATTAGAGATATTTGGTAACGTAAAAATAATTCGGGCATGAAAGATATTTCGTCTTGAGTAAAAGAAAGAAATGCCCAAATGCTTATTATTATATTTGTACACTTATATGTTATGATGTGAGCATGTTATATCGGTTGGTACACTTATATAATAAATGCAGTGAACTTTAAACAATTAATTAATAATCTTTGTAATGAAATTAATAGTGCTTTGGATTATGTCTCCACCCACTACATAGTGTGATATTAGTCATGAAACCTAGTTGGATTTGGACCACATTATATACTAATTTTTATTTTATTTAATTTTTAATTTTTTTAAAAAAAACTTATTTTAACTGAATTTTCATATTTTATTGAAGAATCCCGTCACTTTGGAAAATCTCGCGAACTTGTACTAAGGACACGTTTTGTTACAGTAATGAACGATATTAACTCTTTTTTCTTAATTATGTCTAGTCCGATCGAGTATACAATGGACAAACATGTTACAAAGGTCAAGTCTAAAATGATGTAAATATGAATTAGTTTCACATAACAAAAACATTAGATTTGACATAACTACATATAATTAACATAATGTTGTGTGGAAAAGGCATGTGACAACTTTCCTTAATTCCATGCTAATGGATGGCATCATGATTAATTTTATTAATGGTGTTCAATCCCAGAAGACAGGATTATTACATATGTGGGATTTGGGATTGCCCTTTGCTCTAAATAATTAAAGCTTTTATAGTAGCTCAATTTTCTTAATGCATTATTTATCTTGTATCTAATTGATGTGGAATTTTACCTGTACTTCGCTAAAAATTCTCTCGAGCAAAGTACCATGTCGTCTCAAACTCTCATCAATTGATAATCTGTCAGTTCATGCCTCAAAGTAGAAAAGATCACACGCTTTCACATGTTAGTGGTCATCGCCTTAAAGTCACTTATGGATTTTTTTCAAATATCGTGATGAATTGAGTGTGTACCCTTGTTTTGCTATAAATGTAGATTTATCGAGTGCTTCCATATAGTCAAGATTAAGCCCACGTCTGGTAACGCTTTTTTTCAAGCCAAACTATCAGATTTTGCTATAAATGTGGGACCCAGCAAGTCATTTTCTTTTTTCAACAAGAATGGCCATTCATTTTGACCAAAAAATGAATATTTTAATCCTATTTTCCCAAATAACCGTCATTTTTTACCAAAAAAATTAATATTTTAATATAAAACTATCAAAATCTGATAGTTTGGCGTGAAAAAAGCATAACCAGACAGGGGCTAAGTCCTATTCGATCCATTCCAAAAGGTTAACATATCTAGTGAAATAGTTAAATTCTATATGGTGAAGTAACTCAACAACTTAAAAGTCAAATTATCGAGTAAAGTCCACTAGCTATCTCATGTCATTGATTTTGATCTTGGCTCTAGATCGAGCTTTGCTCATGTCATATCAATGTGAGATATTTGATATGTAAGTAGATGCTTTAAATGCAAATAAATTTTGTGGATTGTTTTTTGAGATTCTAATTCACTGAATGACGACATAAAAAAATAAACACGTTTTAGGATTGATATTGTTTCTCATAAAGGCCCTTTGACTTCCAAATCAATAAAGTATTTTCTCGTCATTATATGAGAGAATGTAATGCCTTTAGAAAAACATTGGGTCATTAATCAAAGCATACATATAATTTGTCACAATTAGATGACCTAGTGGCAGTGTTCTAAAAAAAAAAAATGCATGACAAAGCGACGATATCGAGTTTCAAGCATAAACGCGTTTAGGTGTGAAAAAACCAGACAATGCGAGAGTGAAGAGCGAAACGTGACAAAGCGTAAAAGCCAAGATTCGAGCCTAAGGGCGCTTAAGTGTAAACGAAAGCGAGCTTTTTAGAGTAGAGCCTAATGGAGTGGGAAGGAGAGGAAAGAGGTAGACGAGGGGCGAGAATCTCAAGGGAAATTTCCAGAAGGATCAAATCCTCGATTACATGTATTGTTTCACCATAATAACAAGAACATGTGAGTTATAGGACAAATTTATATAGTACCTATTTGGTTGAGATTAAAATTTGTCAAAATCAATAATTAATTTTAACTACACATTTTATGAAATTCATAACTTTTCAACCACATATCTCATCAACTTTTATCAAAATTTATAAAAATTAGATTTTAATCAATACCAAACATGGGCATAATAACCGTTACAAATTTTGGACATTAGGGTGACAAAAGGCCTGTCCTAGAGCGTGTCCACGCCCACTACAAATTTTTCCTCGCTGTGACAAGTACATTGCAGAAATCTATGAAACTAAGAAGAGAAAGCAATATTCAGAATCTATACCAGGAAGTTTATACAGAGACACCTAGCAGTCAAGTTAACATACAAATCTAGAAGTACAGACAATAATTTTACAGACACTGATTGTCAGATTCATAGAACAGAATTTGACTCTTATCCAGGTGGACAACTGGACCCTATTGAAACCCGAGCTGCCATTTCCTCGAACGACATTGAAAGACACCATCAGTCATTGGCTGTCAGGTTCTCTAGTCCTCGGTCGACTCCAATTCCCAGTTCCAGCTTTACGCTCTCCTCGTTTTCTTTTATTTTTCGGAAAATGTATCTCTGAAGCTAAGCATGATCTAAGAATTGATTGTTGTTCTTGGGATGCACCAGTTTTTCCTCCTGCATCAGTATATGATTCTGGAAGGGCTGAGTTATTGCTGTCTTCTTTCTCACTATTTTCACCATCTTGAGGCTTCTCGGCAGATTCACCATGATTATTTTTGGAAGGTGGCCCCTCCACTTCGACCCCCTCGTTATGTACTATGTTATCAACAATCTGTAGAAACCAGACAGAAAATGTCGAAAATAGAAAGCCTAACACTGTTACACTAACAGATAACTTGGACCATAAATTGCGGGTCGAGCTTATTCTGACATAATTACATTATGTAACAGAGTACCATGCAAATATTACTGATAAACAGAGGATTGTTTCTTACTCTTTCAGACGAATCGCCAATTTCTGCCTGATGCGAGGTGACATCAACAGATGACAATAAGCCAACTGTACTTTCAATTATATCAGGAATATGAATGGCCTCTCCATAGCTCGACGCTGCACTTCCAGGCATAATGAAATCTCCTAGATCATAGTATGACAAGTGCTGATTTGGCATAAATAGTCCTTCAACTGAAACAGTCTCTCCATTACAAGCAGAGAATGTAGAGCTATGGACGAAGCTCGTTTGAACATCACAAGCCACAAGCTGGCTCAAGTTTTCAGATGAAGAAAATTTTGCGACGGTTTTTACCATCGTAGAATCAAGGCGACCCTTCATTTTATGAACCCGATTCTGCATTAAATCAATCTTGCGAAGGATATGCTCGAGGTCGTTGCCCTTGTCTTCAAGAAACATATAATTATCATGAACTCCAGACTCATCATAGCCACTGTTATTCTGATCTGTAAACATGGATAAAGAGAAGCTACACTCATCCCGCATCACAAACAAAGTGTTTTCATCATAGCAACAGAAAGAAAATAATACATTTTACAAGATTAAGATATTTGAAGAAATAATCATCTCCCCATGTAATGAAATACAAAACACCCTTATTGTAAAATTTCAAAAGCAACAAAACTAGAAATGACACAAGTAACCTGGGAAAGTGGCATTTTGTACATGAGTTTTTTTTCCGATCATGGTAGGAATAAAAATTATACTCGAGTCATTCATTTTAGACAAACTAGAAATGTCACATTTTGGCATAAATTATAATTGTGTGGACTGTTAGCAACTCTATAGTACGGACACTTCAATTAGGGTAGCGTGTCTGTGACCGACACGTGTCGGATATAACACTCCTCCGACAATCTACTATGGTCATTCTTTTTTCTTTTTAAGAAAAATCATATATTTTTTAAATTAAAATTATTATAAAATAACAAATAGTTACTAAAGGTTAAAAGATTTCACAAGCAAAATTAAAAGCAAGTATAAAACTAAAATTTATACTATATAAATGTAGAATTTTAAATATTTTATTTAACGTGTCGTGTTGGTACTTTTTTAAAAAATTGCGTGTCGATGTGTCCGACACGTATCCGTGTCGGTGCTTCATAGGTGAGCAAACATACCAATAATGAAAGTCTATCAATTTCAAAAAGGTATCAAATGAAGAAAATTAGAAAGAAAATACCAACAATGTCAAAAAAATACTAACAATGTCCAGTATCTTATGGGCATCATCCTAGGCTTCATACCATCTGGTTAAAAATGGTTTCAGAACTTGGGAAGTTTGGAATTTAAACTAATAGAAAGAACATTTTAAGTTGATAGAAATTTCCTTGCATAAATCAAACCTGACTTGAACTAGAACTTATTAGGAAACATGAGATGTGTGTAATACATTCTCGTATCCAGCAAAAAAAAAAAGAGAACATTATCTACAACTTTAACCATTAAGTAAAGAGACGAGACGAGACGAGACTAAACTAAAAATAAATATAAAATAAGTGACAACCAGACTGGAAACTGGTTAAATGCCTCCAAACAATCCCCTTTTCTTCATTCTAAAGTAGGGCAAGGTTAATATGGACTCAAAATGTTAGAAATGCTGACCAGCCATGAATTTAATAAAATTTCATAAAAGATCTGTCATTTTAGTTAAATCATCAAACTTCTAAACTTAAGTGAAGATAATTCACGGTGCACAATGATTCACATCAAAATTCAATCCCCTAATTGAGATTATGCATTCTCACAACTTGTAAAGTGAAGGACGAAAGCATCCCAAACATATAGGTAAAATACACAACCAAAGCAAAAGAAGTTATTAGGCCATCTAGGCTTTAGTCGTACCTGGGATACCAAAGTCATCCCATATAGGAGTTCCATCCACATCAGACCACTTATTTTCTGCAATATGTCACATCAAATGCGTAACTCTATACAACAACCATGACAGAAAAATAGAGACGGCAAACATGCCAGATTGGACAGTACATGGTATTATAGAATAAATGAAATTAAAATCTTTTTGTCAACACGGTCCAGAGGTATAAAGAAAGAATACATACCATGACCAGAAAAAAGAATATGATTTGACATATATGATGTAATATCAGTTGTATCTTCCACTCTCTTCCGTTTTCTTCTCTTCAATGGCCTTTCTCTACGATATTGGGATTTAAATGGTGACGACCTTGAGCCAGATTGTTCAACTGTTCCTTGATCTATTGACATACGTTTTTTTTTATCATGTGCTGCGATACACCTGTCATACTTTGACGCCTGTGACTCTAATTCCTTTATCCGTAATTCTGTCCATTTGCACCGCCACATCAGAGGACGTATAAAGTTTCTCCAGTGAGTAGTTATCTTTTTCTTCCTGAAAGAAGTAAATAAAATCAGTTGAGAGCATTTATTTGTTATTATTTCTCGAGTGCAGGAAAACCGGCTCTTTTTAAAATTATTTTGCTTGATCCTTAGACTTTAGTGATATATTTAATTAGTGAATGGATCGACTAGACCTAAACTGGTATGCACATAAAAGAGAGCCACCCTGTATTTCAGCATTATAACCAATACAAGCTAAACATTCCTACTCTAGTGGATGAATATAAAATAATATCTCTATGCTAGACGTCAGACAAAATTAAAAATTTGGAAATAATTAAAAGGAACGAGCGAATGGAGAGACCTATCCAGTTAAACTACAACCACGTGGATATCATTTCCGATGTATCACTATCTTTCAATATTTAGAAAGTTTGGTTTATGAATTAGTTTAATCTTACTACTTAAAGTAAGGCAAAATAGTTATTTAAATAACATATGAATCATATATAAAGCATGATTCACAAATAATTAAATGGTGTTTTTTTGAAACTAAAAGAAAGAATAGATAAATGGAAAACCTCGCACCTCATTGGAAATATACTATTAAATCCAAATGTAGGCATCAAATCATTGTCACCAAAAAACTGCGATTCAACTTCAGCATCACTCAATTCAGAACTACTCCCATTTCCAGAAGTGGTGTCAGCGAATGAGCTTGAATATTCAGTTGCATCTGGATCCTCTTTCGCAACAACTCCTTTGTCGTTGCCACGTGTATATTCAAATACATCAATGGAGACATTTTCCATATCCTTTGGATTTCCAATCTTTTCCTTAGACATACTTCCCATTTGATAGTTGGTCTCTTGAGGAAACTTGTGCCATTCATAAATAAATATATGAAGATAATAATATTATTAGACACCTTTGATGATCTACATGGAGACAGAGCCCTTTTGTATCTCTGTCCAAAATAAAAAGACAATTGTGAGGACCAAATTTATATAGTGCCGAAGCTAAAGCAAATATGATGAGAAAGATGGGCACATATCGTAACTTCCGAAGAAGAACCATTATAGTCCATTAAATCATGAGAATAAATTATGATAAGATAAAGATTAACCACACAAGATTGTGCACATATCGTAACATCCAAGGAAGAATCAATATAATCTGGTTAATCTACATGATCAATGCCTGATTTAGTCCAATTCAACTAGAGTTTCGAAATCCATTCCTAAATTACAGAAACAACACCCAAATTGATTAAGAGTTTGTTTGTCATAGATATTTTGAGAATAGATTTTGTAGGAAATAATTTTTTGGGAGAATATGTAGTTAATGAGTAGGAAAAAGTTATGGGTTTGCATACAAAGGTATTTTATTAGAAGAATGTGTGCTTGAAAATTAGTTTACATTGTATGTACAAAACAGGGGCTAATGCCTCTATCTTCACTTGTAAAACTGGAAATTTTGACCATCAAGAAATGTGGTTGAAGTAAAGCTACATAGAACAACTTTATATAGCCAGCTAATCATACACGATAACGAAGGAGATGGCACCAATTGAAAATAAATTAAGACGAATCGACAACTTATATGGTTAAGTTGTGTCTTAAGTATCCTTAGAGAAGGTATGTTCACAAGAAAACATAAACCAAAATTCTTTAGTATAATTGTAAAATTTGAATTATTTCAACTTTCATTAGCTTCAGTCTGAATATAATTGGAGTCACAAAAAATTTCATATAGTATCCCAAATTTATTAGGAAAATGGCTTATGTTGTAGTTAATAATTTAGAATGTTTGAATTAAATCTCCTAGTATCAAAATAAACCGAATTAAATATTCAAAAACCTGGGGGAAAAAAATGATCCCTCAACTACTTAGATAATCAATTATGACTCCAGTAACAAAACCCAAACTATGAACAATCATAACCGCGTAGATTTAATCAAATAAACCAAGAATACATGATTAAGTTCCCAATACAACATTCGTGCTACATTTGAAAAAAGATCATTCTCAATTTAGCAGTTGGATTTTGTACTGCGCGTGTGTGAGAGCGAACGAGAGCGAAGCTGCTCCGGAAGCATGCATTACAAGACAAAAGTATTCCTTCAATTTTGCATGCAAAAAAAAAAAATCCGAAATTCAAGAAAGATGGTAAAAATGCATAATTGGAATTCATAGCTAAAACTGTGCAGAAGGAACAACTTGAAATCTTGAGCTTCAGAACAAGAAACCCACAAAAAAATAATCATAATTCATGCAAAAAAAGGTGAGAGAAAGAAGGGTTTTACCAAAAGGTGGAGTGAAGTCTGTCTGGTTAGAGTAGGGAGAAAGGTTCGGCGGCGACTGAACAAAGCGGCGTTTTTTTGAGTAGAAGAAGAAATGAACGTCGTTTTTTGATATATTTTATTATTAGAGTGCGAGTGTATAACCTAAACATTGTGCAACTTATTTTACATGGAACAATTCCGGCTTTTGGCTAACGCCTTAAGCGCTTCCCATATGTTTGAGTTGGATTACCATATTAGGCCTTGTTTGTTGAAAATTAAAATCAGATTTTTAATAAATTTTGATGAAAATTATTGAAATATGTAGTTGTAAAGTTATAAAACACATAAATGTTTGATTAAGGTTTATTTGTTGACGTTGACTTTAATTAAAATCTAATTTTAATTGTCACCAAACAAGGACTATAGTGTAAAATACTAAAATATGTGTTTAAAATTTATTCTTGACATTGATTTAAATTAAATTCTGCACGTAAATTCGTACTAAGCAGGGGCTAAAATTTTTTTCTAACACTAAACAGGTATATTAAAAAAATAATTAATTATTTTATTTTACCTTTTCTTACAAACCTAATTGGACCTAGGGGCGTATCTGGACTCCCCTCCCTCTGCCCCTGGGTCAGACATGGTTTATATTTTTTGTCGGCTCAACACGGGTGAAAGAATGATACATTATACGAAAGGGGTTACTAGGCACTAGCCTAATATATTATTATTTTTTTAAATAAAAAGGATTGTGTGATGGAAGAGGGTGAAACAATCTATAGGGTTAGTAACATGATGGAGACCCGAGGCGACCCTTCTCATCTCCCACTCCATCGAAAGTTTTTTTTTTCCTTTTCGAATAGAGAAATGTTATTCATTCATCAAATCAGCAAGAATGACATTAAAGATAAATAAATAAAGGCGGGAAATAAGAGCAATCAACTCAATCATGTAAGGACCTGGTTACCTTTAGTTAGTGTGTGAGTAACTTGATTCGCCGATCTCCTAACCCAGTTGAACTTGAGGTTCGAGAAATCTTTAGCGAGAAGTCGACACTCCATCGAAAGTTTTAGGTGGCGTTCTGTTTGTATTTTATTTTGTATTTTCATTTTCGAAAATGTTTTGTGTTTTGTGTTTTCATTTTTGTTTTCAAATTTGCTGAAAACGCGTCTGGTTTGTCATTTCTGAAAACTGTTTTTGAAAATGAAAAGTTGGAAAACACGTTCTGTTTGAAATTTTGCAGAACACTATTTAAACTATTTTTAATTAATTTACTTGCAGAATACTACTAACTCCAACTCAAATTTCATTTCACAATACACTAAAAATATGGTTACATGCAACACACTAATGTGAGCATTAAGAGTCTATATTAACACAGCTTGGTCAGGTTCGGGACTTGAGAAAACTCTACTTCTATTAAAATCCAGAAAATACAAGTTCTTTCAAAACCACCAGAGTCCATTTATCATTGCATTTTTTGAAATATAACAACAAGAATTCTCATTTAATTTTTTTTTTGTAATGTTGATATTGAATTCAATAAAACTTTATTTAAACTAAGTTCCAAGTTAGGAAAATTCTCAAAAAAAAAAAAAAAAAAAAAAAAATTCTTTATTTAGGCTTAGTTCCAAACTAGGATAATTCTAAAAAAAATAATAAAAAAATAAAAAATAAAAACTTTATATTAAGCTTAGTTTTAAGTTAAGATAATTTTATAAAAAAAAAAAAATTCCCAAAACGCGTTTTCCGCGTTTTGGACATTTTTTGTCGAAATACACACAAAACGCCCAAAACGATGTTTCGGACGTTTTCCGTTTTGTGTACAAATTTTTTTTTTTGTTTTCCAAAATGCGTTTTCGAAAATGGTAAAGAGAACGCGTTTTTAGCGTTTTCGAAAATAAAAACAGAAAACGACCTCAAAACAGCAAAGAGAACAAGGGCTTAGTTTGTCAAGATGGGGATAAAATATTCGCACTTATCTATATTTTTAATATTAATTTTTTTTAAATAATAAAATGAGCATTAAGACAAATACATTCTTTGTCCCAATTTCTAAAAGCGTAGAATTTAGGTATTTTACCAATCTTGATAGCTTTTTTCTTAGATAAATTATCCATGAAAAAATTCCATCCCAAAACAAACAAATGGTCGAGTGGACAACCCTAACTCATAACATTAACTTAGCTTGACTGGTGCATATAATAAAAGTATAGAGTGGGATGAACGTTTAATGAAAATCGATAATGCTATGCATTTCTCATCTTATCAAGCAAGAGTATAGTTTATGGACCCACTAGGACCACACGCTACCACACACCGCTACCACACCGCCACAACCACTACACAGAATGTCACACCACCATAGGTCGCGAACCACACCAATGCCAACAAGAAACCACACTACCGCCACTAGAAACCACACCACATGCAGGTGATCGAAGCATGCTAGATGCAAGTCACCACTAGATTACTGGAGGAAATGAACATAGAAGCATGGACGATGATCGGCACGCAACAGATGACGACGATTAGCAGCGGCTAGATGCAGTCGACAGCTGCGTGCGACGCTGCGACTAGATAAATTCGACGATGACGACCGATGCAGGCAACAACGACTAAGCTCCATTCTTCAAGAGTTTGGAGTAGAAATTAAGGAAGGGGGTGGGGGTGGGGGTGGGGTTGATGAAATATGCTGAATTAGGAGTTGGGGGTACCGTGGGTGTATTAATTTGGGTTAATAATATAATTATTAACATACAAAATCTCGGTAAACACTTGATTTGTATATCAATATATTTAAAATCTATTTTGTGGATTTGAAAATTTAAAAGCAGGTTCTCACGTAATTTTCACTTCCATTTTTGCATGGGAAAATTATATTGAGGCCTACATTTTAATTACATAATTCAAAAATAGGATTTAACACTTTTTAAATCTAAAATCAGGTGGTAATTTTAGTTTTAATATTAAATAATAATATTATTATAATATTAAATTAATTCACATATTCATAAGTCTATTGAGTATTTTTATGAAATGCTCATTCATTTTTAACAATATTTGCAGATTTCGGAGACGGTGATGACACTAATAATTAAATAATTGAAATTTTTTTTCCAGTTTGAACATTTATATGTTTTAAATGTTGAATATTTATTTGAGATTTTCAAACAATTGAGAGTTTGTGACATTGCCAAATATTTTCTTTAATTAATGGTTTTAATTTATTATTCAAGTTGTTTCAGGAAGTTTTAAATTTTATTGACCTTTTAGATTATTATTAAATGTTGCCATTTAAGAAGTTCAGTTATTCTTCCGCTAAAATGTTTAAAAATTAGATGAGACGATGACGTGATATACTGGATATTTAAAATTCAGGACATTAGAGCATGGTATGCTCAACTCATTTGAAATCAACTATAATTCATATTCTCAACCTACATCTCTAGACCATCTCTCTACCTACTATGTCCCCACCCAGAGACTAACGAATTAGCGACGAGACCAATGCCTTCGAGGGACAGCAGCGACGATCTATCCGCTCCTAGCAGTAGCGGGATGTCGTCGTTTCAATGGCAGAGGCGATCTCCAACTGCAAGATTGTAGTTGTTGGTAGAGTTGAGATCTCGTCGCTACAGCTATGATCTCAAGTGACGACCCTCGCCGTTGCACTTTCGCCTATTAATGGTGTTTGTTGTGCTAGTGTTTGTGTTGTTGATAGTGGTTGTTGATGTGGTGGTGGTGGTGGAGAAAGTGGTGGTGGGGGTGCCCGACGGCGGTGGTGGATGAAAAATATTAGGTTGGCAAGAAGGTGGGTTGGAGTGTGTGACTTGAATAGTGTTTGTAATCAATTAAGGAAGATTATGATTGATAAAATATACAAGTTGTGATCAATAAATAATTCGTAATTTAAAATATTTGAGATTGTGACTACATTTATGATCGTGACTCACAAGTTGTGAATAATTAATTTGAAATTTGTGAGTGTAACAAAAGTTTTATTTATTTTTTCTTTTCTTTTTTAAAGCAAATATCACTACCATTGCTTATTTTATAGCATAAAAAGGGAAGGAAAAAATATAAAAAAGAGTCGAGCATATACCTGACCTCACCAAATGGAATGAAAGGAACACATGCCTACATATACGCCCATTTGGATGCCAGCCCTTCAGTGGAGAGGTGACTATTTTTCAGCCCTCCACTTTGAGTTTAGTAATAATAATAGAAAAAAAGCAAAGAACTCGACCAGAAAAATTCTAAAAAAAACTCGCCAACGGGTTGGTTGGTCGCATTGGCCGGATTGGCAACATTCGAGTTTTTCACGTGTCATGACCCAATTTTTAACCGGGTCGCGGGTTCACCGATCGCTCTGATCCAAGTTTAATAACATTGGTTGTAAGTGATCACGTCCTTCGAATTTCATTTTTAACCTATTGGGTAAGGTTTATATTAAGAGATATTTCTTCGTACTGGAAACATCTATTGTGGATCACGTATAATACTGATTCAACTGGAAGTGTTGAAAAAAATTTGGAAGATGAAGTGGTTAAAGATGAAGAGGATTAGATCATAGGAACTGTACCATGAAATGCAGGAGCTGGACATGTTTGAAAAATATTCGTCGTAAGGTTGAAGAAGATGATAACTCGAATACTTGAACGATGCATTCGAGCCCAACAACTCCATTACTCAACGAGCTATTTGAGGAAATCTATCGAGATCTATATTTTAAACTTCTATACTTAATGATATGTAATGCTTTAAAATCTAGTAGAATGATTTGTCTCCAAAATAAATGTTCAATTGTAATAACACCCAAATAATAATATAACTTAAGCAATAAAATTATCTTTGGAATGTATAACATATTGCATGGAACATGAATTCAAACTTTTGTGTGTATGCAATGTTAGAAAATTTATTTCACAGATAAATTATTTATCCAGGATCCAAAAATCATCATGCTGAATTATCAAGAATTAAATAACTGAAGCGGAAGCGTACCTTAATCAAACATGATTCACGATAAACGATTCGGTTGGTTGGATCTTCCAAATCAATACGTAGTCCTTATTTTCTCTCTGATGATGGGATGTCAGACAAGATGAACAGTACGTAGGATTCAGGGACCATAACCGACTTTATATACTGAATTGTCAGTTAACCTAATCCGGCCCATCATGAATTAGGTAATGGTCTGGTATCTACACATAAAAGTCCATACATTTAATTAGATGCATTAAAGCCCGATATATCAAATCCTCATTAGATCACTTTAAACGGGCTTAACCAAATTTGATAGTCTTTTATTCAATACACAATAATTCACATATAAGCCTACACGATTGATTAAAATCCTTACAATCTCCCACTTGGGCTATATGTGTAACCTTACAATTGTGTATCAATCATAACCTTATGAGTACTCAGAATTTTGCTATCATTACCGAATGCATCCCCAAACAATCCGGTCCATCAATTATATCAACATAGGATCAAAGTGGCTTTCGCTACATTAATCGTAACTAAACCTATCAATGGTCACGTATATCGACATAACTGAATGACATGGATCAAGTATGGATGTGTAGCATGGAAATTACATGTAATGTGATCTTCAACATGCCTATTTCCAACTGGTCCAACTTTAGTGAGATCATCCTCAAACGAGTTCAGAAATAATAAACCTGAAACCTTTACAGCTGTAAATAACTTTAACTTTAAACTGTATCCAAAAGGACAGTAAATGTGTCTAATGCACCCAAAATACAAACTCCCACTGAAACCGAATATCGTTAAGAAATACAACACCAATATGAGTAATGTACTCATGAAAGACCTTGGGTTGTAATACTTTAGTAAGCGGATCCGCAATTATGGAGTTTGTTCCAATGTGCTCTTATTGACACGTGTCCACTCTGAACTGTATCCTTCACAACCAGGAACTTATGTCAATGTATTTTGACTTAGTTGAGCTCCTGTTGTTACTGGAATATAAATCTGCTGAGTTATTGTCACAATATAACTTTAGTGGTCTTTCTATACCACACAGAATACGCAGCCTTGTGACAAAATTTCGCAGCTATATTCCATAATTAGATGCCCCCAAAATTGCTACAACTGTGCTGCCAAGTGAAAGAAGCTAAAGTGCATGTTAAGCACTCCATCCGGAAATAGCTCCTCCAACCAGCAAATAAATGTAGCCTTATGTGGATCTTTTACTTTCTTGGCATCTAGTAAAAATCGGAATCATAATACCATATGATCTCCAACTGATCCGATTTTCTGTATGTGAGCATGTAATCTTTCGTTCTCTTTAAATACCTTATAACCCATGTTTGGCTGCTTTCCAAATGATCCATCCCAGGGTTACTTAAATATCTCCTTAGTATCCCAATAAAGTATGCAATATCCGAACGCATACAAATTTGAGTATATATCAGATTCCCTATAGCTTAACTATATGGGAGCCTCTGCATTTCTTTAACTTCAAGATAACTTTTCGGGCATTGGTTGAGACTAAATTTGCCTCCCTTAGCGATAGGGGTGTCCCCTGATTTACTGTCTTGCATGCCAAACCTCTTAAGTACTTTATCAATATAACCCTTTTGTGACAATTCAAGAATACCCCGAGAGCAATCCCGGTGTATCTGAATTCCTAATACAAAAGAGACGTCACCAAGATTTTTAATCTCAAAATTCCTTGACAGAAAATCTCATAATTTTATGTGACATACCTATATCATTAGTGGCAAGCAATAATCAACATAGAAAACCAGGAAAATACACTTACTCCCACTGAACTTGTAATACACACAACCATCAACAGCATTAATCTCAAAACCAAATGAGGTAATTGCTTGATGAAATTTGTATTACCCTTAACGGGAAGCTGGATTGAGTACATAATGGATTTCTTTAATTTGCAAACCGTCTCATTAATGTCTCCATTGAGAAACGTCGTCTTAACATCCATTTGATGTGACTCGAAGTCAAAATGTGCAACAACCTAACTTTCCTGAAAGAGTCTTTCATCGAAACAGAAAAGAAAGTCTCCTTATAGTCAATGCCATCATTCTGTGTAAAGCCCTTAGATACAAGACGAACCTTATATCTTTCCACATTACCTTTCGAATCCCTCTTGGTTTAAAAATCCATTTAAGACCAGTGGGCCTCGCACCTTCTGGTAATGGGACAAGATCCCAAACTTTATTGTCTTGCATATGCTTATACTCCCTATTTATGGCATCAATCCACTTTTGAGAGTTAGAACCTTGCATGGCCTGATGGAAACTGATTGAACCATCTTCCACCATTCCATTATTTCCTTATATTCTTGGAAAAATACTATTTAAATTATCCAGAATATCATTTTTTCCCTTTCTCTCGTGGATCTCCTTAATGGCTTTAGTTATTGAGGTTGTTGAGTTTGTAATTCTGAAATTTACCTTATTTTGGATGGGAGTTCTTTAACATTGTCTAGTTGAGGTTCTGGATATGCTTCTTGATCAATGACATGCATAAAACTTGCACATTGTCAAAAGCAATAGTAGGAATCGAAACCGATCATTCCTCAACTTCTTCCTTAAAGACAATATCTCTAACCTTATTTCTCCCTCCAAACTCAACTTCCTCAAAAATGTTGCATTTCCCGTTTCAAAAATCGACTTAAGTGTGAGATTATAAAATTAATAGCCCCTTAACAACTTTATTTTCTTTATTTGTTTTCTTGCCCTTATCTTTAGAGGTGTTTTCCAAGTGAACACTTTCAGTTCTGTCCTGCTTCAACTTTTCTTCATCTTGCACACAAAATAGAATGAGCTCATTTAGAGTTCATTTCTCCCTTTGATAGTTACAACTGACCTTAAATTGACTGAATTGTGCAAGAAGCTTGCACACTATGAAATGAGCTCATTGAGAGTCCATTTCTACTTTGACAATTATAACTAACCTTAAATTAACTATATTGTGTAGGAAGCGATATCAATACCAAATGCACGAGCAAGTCATTAGACAAGTCGAGTTTTAGTTCCTTAAGTTTTGAAGCAGTGTGAGACATCTATATGATGTACTCCCTTATTTTCCCATTGCCTTTATACTTTATTGAAATCAAGCTTTGCATAAGCGTGCTTGTTTCAGCCTTATCATTTTCGCAAAACGTTTCTTAATTTCGGCAAGGAATTCATTGGAATCATTTACCTCTTCAGATACTATGCCACTAAAGGCTTCCGGAATGCCGCACTTAAATGATCACGAGACTCACGTAATTTAAGCAATCCCACTTCTCAAAGTTCCTCATTTGATTAGATGAACTTTCATCCATAAGAGGAGCAGGTTGCTCAATCCTTAGTACACGGTCTAGATCCATGCAGCCAACGAAAAGTTAATGTTCTTGTTTTGATCCTTGAAGTTTGTTCCATAAATATAGGGATTAAATTTGAGCTTGTAGATATACTACTAGCAGAATTTGAAACCGATAGAGAAGACTCAAACAAAATAGCTCACATAAGTACCTTATTATGCAAATCATACTTTCAAATAATGGTAGGGCAGATCACAAGATACCTAGCACAACATCAATATTTAGTCTTTGGACAGAAATATTGACTTGTAAGTGGTACTCTTGGTGTAGTAATCAAATACTGACAGTAAGACATGTCAACCAACAAACCTTTCTTTGGACCGATTTATTGATAACACGTAAAACCAAATAACCGTCACGTATTTATCACCACAAGTTCATGTGAAATTCGGGCCAAATATTGATCTTCCTTTGGGCCGATCAATATCCGCATGAAATAACACACAAACACCTAATTTTCCCTTAATGCAGTGATCAAGCACTGACAATAAGACATGTTAACCAATAAACCTTTCTTTGGACTGATTTATTGGTCACACGTTAAACCAAATAATTGCCACGTGTTTATCTCCACAGGTGCACGTGAAATTCTAGCCAAATATTGACCTTCCTTTGGGCCGATCAATATCCACAATGAATAACACACACAAATACCTTCTAATATTCAAAGTTAATTAATATCCACAAGAGAGGTTGCTTTGGAAACATGTTGCTTCGACTAACTTACTTTCGAATATTATATCTCTCAAAAGATTCCAATTTACCAAGATTTGAAACTGAAATCACTGATTTGCATCTATATTTGACTTTAGGATTTGAATTATAGAATTCAAAACTTCAGAATAAAGCAATCCTTAAGTTGAGAGAGTCAATTGCAATATTCTTAAACCTTAGGTGGCCAATTATGTAAAATTTTAAGCTTGAAGGACTTAAATTATAATTTCTCCAAAACCTTATTGGCCAATTTAGAGAAATTCCAAACTTTAGGTTCCAATTTGAAAGAAAATCAAACTTTAGAGGGCCAAAATAGTAAATTTTCAATCTTTAAAGGTTGATTTTGAAAATTTTCAAACTTTAGGAGCCAATTTAACAAATTCCCAAACTTTAGGGACTTAATTTAAAAAAAAAAGTTCAAACTTTAAGGACCAATTTTGAAAATTTCCAAACTTTAGTGACTGAATTAGGAAATTTTCAAACTTTAGGGACCAAATTAAAGAATTTCAGAACTTTAGGTGCTGTATTAGAAAATTTTCAAACTTTAGGAGACTGAAAATGAAAATTTTCAAACTTTAAGGGACCAAATTAGAGAATTTTCAAGCTTTAGGGACCAATTTTGAAAATTCTCAAACATTAGGGGCTGGATTGAAAAATTTTCAAACTTCAGGGACTGAATCATAAAATTCCATAACTTGAAGGGTCCTGACTTAACTAAATTATAACTTTAGGGGCTCAATTTATAAATTTCAGAACTTTAAGGGCCAACTTAAATGGTTTTATAAATTTAGGTTTAAACATTTAATTCAAAACAAAAGAGAGGACCAGAGGTGCAATTAAACAAAATTATCCAAAATTGCAAAAGAGGCTCTTGGAGACTTCCAATTTCCGGCTCAAGTCCCTGCTCAAATCGCAACAGCTAGGGTTTCGGATTAACCCTAACCGCCGTCGTTACCGCCCCCGAGAGCGCGGCGCCATCACCGGCGCCGCACACCACCTGCAACGTTGTAACCAAGAGACCCGCCGCGACGCTGCGCCCACCGCAACCCATCGTGCGCGGCTTCCCAACGCTGCGACCTGCAGCATGAATCCCGCCGCTGCGTGCCCCATTACCGGCGATTTAATCCAACTCAAAACCATCCAAAACCGAACCCTCACGGATTTCAAAACACCATATTCAACAGCAAAATCCATACCCAATTTCAAGAAATCATCCCTTCTTCGTCCATAAATCAAAAATCGAACAACATTTTTACATATTAAAATGCATAATTCATCAGCCAAGGAATTATTGATGTAAAATACATATGCCATATTCGATCCCGCGCGAAAATACCGAATACAAAATCCAATAGAAACTTTTCAGATTCACATTCAACAATCTTAATAGGATTTAATAGAAATCCTATGCTTTAATCTCGAAAATTATATACATAAAGATTCTATATGTATATATATGCAACACGAAAAATCAGATTCAACAAAAAAAAAAAAAAATTCTACCTGATTTCGAAAACCACATACACAGGAGTGAATATGTGTGTATATATATATATATATATACCCACGAAAATCAGATACAAAACCCAACTTTAACAGATTTTATATATACAAAATTCAACTGAAATTCATACATATACAAATAGATATATATGTTAGCAGTTTGGTTTCATATATATGTGTTTGAAATAGATCTGATAATTCAACACGATGTTGGCTCTGATATCACTTGTTAGAAAATTTATTTCACAGATAAATTATTTATCCAGGATCCAAAACTCATCATGCTGAATTATCAAGAATTAAATAACTGAAGCGGAAGCGTACCTTAATCAAACATGATTCACGATAAACGATTCGGTTGGTTGGATCTTCCAAATCAATACGTAGTCCTTATTTTCTCTCTAATGATGAGATGTCAGACAAGATGAACAGTACGTAGGATTCAGGGACCATAACCGACTTTATATACTGAATTGACAGTTAACCTAATCCGGCACATCATGATTTAGGTAATGGCCTGGTATCTACACATAAAAGCCCATACATTTAATTAGATGCATTAAAGCCCGATATATCAAATCCTCATTAGATCACTTTAAACGGGCTTAACCAAATTTGATAGCCTTTTATTCAATACATAATAATTCACATATAAGCCCACACGATTGATTAAAATCCTTACAATGCAATCAATAATTTTTCGAATGATTTTTGTCTCCAAAATAAATGTGCAATGGTAATACCACCCAAATGGTAATATAACATAAGCAATGAATATTTTTTTGGAATGTATAACATAAATAATGAATGTCATCAGTGCATGGAACATGAATTCGGACTTTTGTGTGTATGCAATCAATCATTTATCCAAAGTTAGTTTATTCTAGTACACAACGGAGATGAAATGTTGAGAAAATCAACATGCAATCGTAAAATAAATTTGAGGGAAAAAAAAAAGTGAAAAAAGGACATGGAAGTTGGAGCAAAACTCAAACCCAATAAATTATGGAAGAATAAAACCAATACAAGCCTATTCTTGTCATCTCAATTCCCCGCGTGATGTCTCCCATTCTAGAAAAGAGAAACATTAAAGAAGATTATGTTGGATTAGTCTCACAAAAGTTCAATTTATCTTAAGACATTTGTAACATGACAAAATGGACATGATATTTATCTTTATCTAGACAATGTACAAAAAACAATTTTACAATAATAATTACCTAAGAAATACAATCGATTATCACACAAATGAACCCCAACTTAAAAATTTCAAAAACTTAAGAAATCTTGTTTAAGTAAAATTACAATCACGTGGGTTTAATTTTTATTGAAAACTAATTGTTCTTGAATAGTTTTGTGAAAATAATTAAATGGAAAGATTCAGATGATATGTGTAGGAATAACCATCTTGAAACGAAGTCCCAAAAAGATGTGCAATTGAAAATACAAATATTGCCTCCAAGGGACTTAAACCCACATTTACAGAAAAAGTAGAAATATGCTGGAAAGATAAGGTAAAAGAAATTACATTTGTTGAAGTCACTTTTTGACAACAAGCTAGTTAACAAATATGTTGATATGACTCTAACTTTTCACATTGGAATAACTTGAATTTGGAATTTTTTGGTTAACTATATAGGTCCTTCGTTTATAATTTGAATTATATAATAATATAAAGTTTACATAAACAGTTAATCAAATCAAGAGCGGACTGAATTTATATCAAGATAAATTCGTGTTCAGTTCGATGCTGATCTGATAGTCGGTCGAGATACAATATTCAAATGATGAAAATTGAGAGAGTTTCTTGTATATAATGAGCATTTATGCCTCCTATTTATAATAATATAAGAGGTGAGACATAATTATTATAATACATCACATCTTCAGGATGTGATTGATATTGATGACTGACATTTCTGACACTCATATCAAATGATTACACTGATACATTACAATTAATGATGATTATTGACACATAATACGATTGATTTGATCATTCTGCAGAGCCTCCATTTTAAACTCGGTTCGTACCCTTCACCTCGGGTCAAAAGATTTCACCTTGTGCACGTGAAATCACTTCGCCTGTTGAGTTCACCCCGACCTCATAAATCACCTCAGAATGGTAATTCATCCCTGCTATGATTGGGCTGCGGCATTGGTCTGTCACATTTGCTTTAAGAATCCAGGTCACCTCAAAATGTTACAGTTCACCTCGTTGGCTAGAAGATGCATTGACTATTGACTTTTTGACCATTGAATCTATTTTCCACCTCAGCTCAGTATACAAAAACATTCTTTGATTTCAGAGTTGATTTGTTTGTCCTTCAAAATGTCCTCATTTATTGTTTTTATACGTCTTGTAACTGCTCCGCCGATACTGTCATCTAGTTTCAAAGATGTCATGTCTTTGTTTGAGTGACCCTGCTACTTGCAGCTTCTTGACAACCACTTCACACGATTAGCCTTGTAAGGTCTTTGCCAATAACCACCAAATCATGGATGATCATCGATAATAACTACTCCATTATCTTGCTGGTTTTGTACAGTGGTCTTCTCTTTTCCTAGAACACGTCCAGCTGAGATCTCACCCAATATATTGATTCTCTTTTGCTCTACTGGTTCCAGTTGAGCGAATATTGTCTCTCCTTTATTCGCCTTGATGGGGCATACTCGGCTTTCATGTCAAGTGGCATTTCATTCAATGCTGACTACTTTTAATGTCTGGGTGTCAGCATCGCATTCGCTTCTACTTTGGTTGATTTTGTGCATCAACGATTACCCACAATACGACTTAATTAACGTTTTTATCATTTAATTTAATTTTATTAATTAACAAGAAATGCAAACATTCCTTTACCTCTTTAGTTCTCAAGTTGTCTTTTTAATGTCCTTTCTGCCGCAACTGTTTTTAATGCTTTCAAATCCATGAGACGTCATTATCATTCCCTATGCACCTTTTGGTGTTCCCATTTTGCGTATTAACTCTTAACTTTAACCAGATATAATGCTCGTAACTCTCATTTCCAACTGGAGATGATGCTCAAATCTCAATAGTTGGGAGTGTCCTTTGGCCTTTCATTTACCCTCCAAACCTCTATAAAGGGACCTTCGCCTTCCCTCATTAGGGGCTTTAGTTTTCTTCTCTGCAACCTAGGGCATGATTGTCTATATTTATGCCTTTTAGGGATTATCCATGCTTATTTGCATAATCCTTTGTAACAATTGGTTACTTCATACCTCTTAACTTTGACAGCAGTCCTCTTGACTTGAGTCTTTAGTGGTGAAAATATATTTGGTAGAGTTCTCTGTCGTTTAAACTTTTTCTTATTTTCAGGCTCCAAATTTTTCTGCTTCAATGGTAAAATTTGTTCTGTGCGGGGGCCTTCACTCAATCCAGTGACTTTATACTATTGGTTGGTAGAGATCATAGTTGTCCTTATACGAGTCCTCATTCAATCTAGATATTTTATGTTCTTTGTTAGTAGGGCTCGTTGTTGGCCTCAAACTCTTTGGGACAGTTTTGTCTTAGTCCAACCAATAAAAAGGGATCCTTCACCTTTTTTTTGCAATAAGATGGTCTATTATAGGGTCCAACCTAGTTAGAGATCCCAAAAATCCCGAGCCTTCTTGGGAGTTTTTAGGTTGACACTAAAGCATTGATGGTTGATATCGCCTTTGCCTTTGCCTTTGCGGTCATTCATTTGTGTGACAATTGGGGGATTTGTAAGAACTTCTAGGTGCTATCTATTGGAGAAGCTATTTTGAGTAGTGGCTAAGATTTGTTCAAAAAGTTCTCATCTTATTCTTTTTGTAATTCCCTATTTCACTTAATGAAATGAAGTATTTTAATCAAGTTTTTATTGTGTTATTTGAGTTTTTTTATTGCTTTTTATTTGGACGCTTTTGTCCTATTTGGAACTCACTTGTTGCTTTTTAAGATGGAAGGAAAATATTTCTTTAAATACTTTTCATTAATCACTCTAACATGCAATGTGCCATCTAGATCCCTTAAATGATAAACTCCAGTGGGTAAGACAATATCTACTTCGTGTGATCCTTCCTAATTGGACTATCATTTTCCAAACTTAGGATTTTTGCTGTCAAGAGGCAGTATGACTTTCAACGCCAATTTGCCTTGATAAAAAACTTGGCCACTATTTTCTTATTGTAATAATTGACATGTAACGACCCAAGTCCCACTTAACGGGCTGTCCCAGCGGCTAGATGACAACGTACTGTCACCCTTGTACCAACAAGAATCTTTTCAGCATGCTTTGTCCTCAATCGTACGCTTCCTAATAAAACCTCTCAGGGGTCACTCATCATAGAATTGCTCATAGTCAAGCATGCTTAACCATGAAGTTTCTAATGATGAACTTCTGGAAAAAGGTGTACCTTGTTGGTATGAGTAGTACCTGTCAAATCTTTTAAGCTTTCTTGGCTTGGGTGTTACATGAAAATTTTCATTTTCATTTTCTAAGCTTCTAACTTATTCAAGGTATCTAATTTTGTTTCCTACTAGTCTAAAAATTTTGAACCATGGCCTTAGCATAAGTCTCATGGTCTAGGATGTTTTGCAAAGTTGTTCTGATGGATTGAATATTAACTTCCATAGGAAAAACCTCTTATTGCTCACACGCTAGCAAAAAATGTGTAATTTTAGTACTTGAACGAGGGGATGTTTCATAAGCCGACAAAACCTGGTTTAAACATTCATGTCACTGTCTGACATTGCCATCAATCATCTTTCTGATAATATTTTTAAGCACTTTGTTTGATGACTTGCTTAGCCGTTGGACTGGGCGTAGTAAGGTGTTGAGTTTACCAATTGAATTCCAAACTCGTCCAAGAATTGTTTTTCTCTTCTATCATTTAAGGACGTCCCATGGTCTATCATTACGGTCTGAGAAATTCCAAACATTTATATGATGTGATCTCTAATAAAGCTAATAATGTGCTCTTTTTTAAATTTCTTTAAGGGAGATAGCTTCTACTTACTTGGTAAAGAAATAAATGGCTATTATGATGAAAGTGTGTTTCTTAGACGAGGATGGATAAATTCTCCCTACCAAATCCAACATCTATACTATAGAAGGTTAAAGTTTGATAGCAGGGACCATACCTATTGCAGTGGCTCTTTGGATTGGCCTGTGCTTTTGGCATGCTAAACAACTTTTTGCATATTGAGCACATGTCCCCTCCAGCTTCGACCAAAAATATACACTTCTGATTATCAGCAACCTCGTTTTGTTTCCAACTTGATGAGCTCCACATACTTTCGTGAACCTCGATCATTATGATTTTGGCTTTAGATAGACTAACACATTTTAATAACACACCGTCTGAACATTTTTTGTATAACATATCCACCAGTAACACGAAATTTAGGGCTTGCAGCTTCAAATTAACCTAGAATTGTACATAGTCGAAGTAACAATAAGATACAAATATTGTTGTTACAGTTAAACTAGCATGTGTTGCATTTATTTCTTATGAAGAAAGTAGCTTATCCTACAACTAAAATGTAGATGGACATTTGAATGAACACATGGATGCATTGTCAGATGAACAAATTATTTGATGATCTGCTTAGATTTTTCACGTGGATCACTATCCAAGTGTCATTGGTGAATCTCTAATGCATGGTTATGGAATTGGTCATTTGACATGAGGACTTCATAGAATCTTATTTGAAGATTGCTATGCTTTGGCGAATGTTGATGTTGACTCTTAGAGAGAGAGAGAGAGATGACGTCGTACGTGTAATGTGAAACACATATGAAGATTGTGTATATCCAAAATGAGGACTCGTCACTCCTAGGTAGTGTATATCCAAAATGAGGACTCATCACTCCTAAGTAGTAGGAGACTATAATATGCATTTCTTCTTCTACTTATGTTGATATAAAGTCCTCAATCAAGGTGGTGTTATGAATTGAAAATGTTTCAGTTATGTCTAAATCTACTAAGACTAAAGGTGAACAACATAATTATATTTTTTATCAGGGTGGTGATTTCGATTTCTCTTATTTCAATCAGATTGGAATAATAATATCACGATATTTTCCATTGTGAAGGCAAGAATTAAGTATCTGAAATTGGATCTTGTACAAGTGAGAGATTGTTGGAATCGATATTCAAGCCCAAAATGGTTGGGCCATACTTGTTGGACAAGAATAGCCCAAGCCCGTTAACAAAACCCTAATAAAAGTACCACTTAACCCCCTAAGTGCTAGGCTAATTACAAAAGATATAGAGATTTTTAGTTGCTAGCACAATTAGTTTCAAATTCTAGCTTACTATGTGGATCTGTGTTAGAGACTGAAAAATTGGAAAGCTGTGATGATAAGAAGTGCAGCTCATGTTTTAGATTTCAGATCACATCATTCATCATCAAAGGTATAGTTTACATCACAAACTTTATCTAAGTACAAGGTTGATTCGAGTTATTATTTTAAATCTATTTAATTTCATTGTATATGTTTGATTCAAAACCTTACATCGGAAAGGAGCTTCTGGAATACCTTATGTTTTTCCTATATGACATTGACCTTTTTAATGATCAAATGGGAAAAAACCATAAAAAACGATGAATTTTACACATTAAGAGCTTGTTTGATGTAAGAGAATTTGAAGAAAATTTTGAATATGTGGTTGAAAAGTTGTTAAAAAATGTGTAAAGTGATGAATCATATAGAAATGTGTGGTTGAAAATGATTTTGAGGAGAAAGTTGAATTTTTTCTGGACCATATAGGAGCTAAGTAAAACTTTGGGAGTTTGTTTCAATATTTGAATGTGAAGGACTATTTACGCAATAATCCTATAGGTTAGGGACCTTTACCTTTACAAGTTTCAACCTTTCCTTCTCTCAGATATAAGTATACCAAACTCTTTTTGAACAAAATTAGAAGTTCAACGCAAAAATGTGCACACTTTTCCTCCTCTGACGACTTTTGTCTCTTTCTCTTTACGGTCCCTTTTATATCTGCATAATAATTAGAACCTTTAGAGAAATCATACATGAAATGAAATCAATATATTTTTATATTATAACTAGTTTTTTCCATGTGATTCGCACGTTTTATTTACACTATAAAATAATTTATACTTTGTGTTTTCAATGTATGAAGTATAAAATGAAAATCATTAAAATTATCTAACTCTCATGTTTATGTCTAATTAAGTAAATTAGTTTTAATTTAGAGAAATAATTATTTATATGAAAATTACTCATTTACTTATTTATTAATTAATTTGTTAGTAAATTTATAATAGTAATTTTTTTAGTTTTCCCCAATTAACTATTTGTATAGCAGGACATTTTATGAAAATTCGAGAAGAGGTTGAAAATACATTTCAACCGTAAAATAAATTCATTTTTGTTCAAATTTAAACATCCAAAGTGTTTCATTTTTCATTTTACTATGTCCATCATATAAGTGAAGATTGAATACTTAGTTATCTATAAATTTGTTTTAATAATTTACATCTTATTGCGCTTGAGGGAAAAAAAATTATCTTTCTTCAAAGTAACTCTCATGTTAGCGTCCAAATAAATAACTCACTTTATTTTTTATTTTGATTATTTAAAAAGTTATTGGTTTCGTGAAATTATCTTAATTCAACTATAATATTTCCAAAATATAGTTTTGGATAAAAATTATAAGTCTATATTTAAATAGATTACTAAGTCAATAATAATAATAATAATAATAATAATAATAATAATAATAATAATAATAATAATAATAATAATAATAATAAAGAACAGAAAAATGAAGTTAGATAAACTAAGAATATAAATTTCAATGTCAATTTTTCATCAATTTGCATTAAATATGATTAATTGTACAAATTTGAGTTGATTTAACGTTGTAATGATTGAATTTGAAAAACTATATAAACATATATGTTGAATTACAATTAGTTGAATATTTAAAAAAGTTTTATCAATAAACATGTTTTGTAAGTTATGTCATTGATTATAAAGATTTTATATTAGAAGTTTATTTTATTGTTTAATTAAATTAAAGTCATTTGAAAAGTTACTCAACATTTATTTATATGGATTCACTTTTTAATTATGAGTATTATAGACAAAAATAAAATAAATATAGGGACATTATTAAACCTGCTTAAAATGTTTTCAAAGTATAGACAATAATGTGTATCGAGCACAGAGTATCTAACTATTTATTAACTCAATTCCATCGCTATTGAACTTGCTTAAAATGTTTTCAAAGTACTTGTATAGATGAATCTCACTAAAAGTTTCAAAGTATCTGTATAGATTGATCTCACTAACAGTGCACTTTATCTAATTTATGCAAAAAGAGATGTCATCAAAGATGTTCACAACCCTTGTGTTAAAGTAAGATCGAGCTTTGCTTGAAAATCGATGAGCTTCTATTTTCCATCTAGCGATCAACGAAAAGGTTAAAACTTGTATATAATTTGTCAATACTGAATTGATCGAGTATGGACGGGATAAGTTCGAATATCGCCACATTTCTTGTGGTTTATCTTATGTTTACTGAATAATATGTTCTAGATAATTCAACAAGAGAGTTTGATCACTAACTTTTAGAGCTTGTTTGATAATGTGATTTTTAGAAATTTTTGTGATTTTTTTTGAATTTTTTGATCAATGTGTAGTTTAAAATTATTTGAAAAATAGAAAATTGTGGACTTGACTGATAATAGATAATTAAAATTGAGTTTAAAAGTTAAAATTGAATTTAACAAGTTGAGGTGAAAAAAATCATTTTTGGCTATTGATCTTTCCCTTTCCCCGTTTTCCCTAACAAACTTATCTTGAGTTTTCTGTTATGCCCCAATGCATATGTCGCCCTCTCTTACCTCTATTTCTTATATATATTATATATTATTAGCTAAAGACAAATACAATTCTATTTCAATTCATTTCCATAAATACCCTTCATTTTCACTCTTATTTCAATTTAACCCCCAATTTATAACTCTTAACTGTCTCAGGCTCAGGCCAAGGCCATTTTTCTCTAATAATTCATAATTCATTATTAAATTAAATTCCTCAAATGTCAATGCAAATTGTTCAACATTTTTGTATTTTTCTCTCAATTTCTTCCCCATTTCTTTGACTGTTTCTCGAGTATATATAAACGCCTGTGTGTACACATTATAATTGAATAGTTTTACGCGCAATTTGAATACAATTGGAAGAGAAATCGAGCAAAAAGAAGAGAATTTTGAAGAAATGAATCAAATGATGGTAGTGGAAGCGGCGATGGAGTTTCTGATGCCGTCATGGTGGGAGGTGCAAGTCACGGTTGCGGCAGTGGCCTTTGTGTTGGTGTCGTACTGGTTTTTCTCTCTAGGTGGCGAGGCATCCGGCGCCTGCTTTGATCGGATGTCAGTTGATGGCTCCAGTGGCAGAGGAGATGTAATTGACGATAAAGACAAGGTCATATTTGTTAAATACGCTAATTTGGATTGATAGTTGCAAATTTGACGTTGATTTGTTTTTTGATCAACAAACTATATTGATTTCTCTTGAAGATTTCAATTATCCTCGAGAGGCAGTTAAAGGGGGAAAAAAGATTAAATTTTCTTATTTTTATGCTTTATCTGTAACTATTAAGAATATGTATATTCGAAAAATTTATAATTTTATGTTTGATAATTGATAGTAATGGATCACTTTTTTATTTTATTTTATTTTATTCCATTCACTATTATTAGTCCCCGTTAGTAATTTTATCACTTGTTGACATGCAGTTGTGCACTTATTTTGTAGATGGGCCAGTATAAGGGAGACCCTGAAACTAATTCCGCATATTTAATCAAGGTAACTTTCATTCTTATGTTCTGGCAACTATTTCTTGTACTGTTTTTATGTATAAGAGCGCCCTTTGCAACTATCCTAGTCCAATTGACACTTGAGATATTATTTCACGAGTTTCAGGTGGAACTTTTAGCAGCAAAGAATCTTATTGGTGCAAATTTGAATGGCACATCAGATCCTTATGCAATTATCACTTGTGGTGCAGAAAAGCGCTTCAGGTGAATGCCATTGATTCGATCTTGTCTTGGCCTGAAGAATTGATGATTTTGAAGAGGCATACTGCATTCCACTTCTAATTTCAAGTTGATTAGACTTAGGATGAAGACGATTATTTGTGTGCATCAATGTCATTTGATATTGATGTTTGTCTTTACAATTGGTTTATATTAGTAGTTGTTTTCTTTTATGAAATTCTAGTGGAGTATACTTCTCATTCGGTGATGCATAAGGGGCATTGTTAGTGTCGATTTTGCACTCATTCAAGTTCAGGGTTTGTTGGCTTTTCCTCTTTTAGAAACCTAAAAAATTTCTATTTTTCTGTATTCTGTGATTTCTGAACGCGTCATGAATTTGTAGCTTAGATTTAGATCTGTGCTTAGTTTTCTTTGTTTACTTGTCTTATTAGTCAATTTAATGAAGTGGACTGATTTTGTTTCCATCTTGTTAGTAACTTCGTGAGCTGTATACCTTATTTCTTGATTATACACAATTTTTTAAGTTTGAGTTTGCCATCTCATACGAATAGAGAAAAGAATAAATTACTTAAAGAAATTTGTCTGCATGATGACTATTGCATTAGGAACTGCAGTTCTCTCTGTGCTTTCTACGATGATATGATGTCCTTTAGAATGGCATAATTGGATGCTTTAAAATTTTGAGCTATGTAACCTAGTGCTTGTCGGGTATACTTTTAATTTATTTGTTATTTTCTTGTATGCATGGTTTTTATGTCTCAGTATGATCTGATGTACTTTATTGCGTACTAATATAAAGATATGTATACATATCCTTAAGATTCATCTGGTGATTTTTTGCAGTTCAATGATTCCTAGCTCTAGAAATCCTATGTGGGGAGAGGAGTTCAATTTTTCTGTTGATGAGCTTCCTGTACAGGTGTTACACCCACACTTCTTCGATTAAAATTGTGAAATATGACTTGGCATTCAGATCACATTATGATTGGGTTGCAGCCAATTTTGCTTTAAAATTTTAGTTACCAAAACAATTTTTTTCCCTTACTTTGTCCGTAATGTTGAAATGTATATACTTATTCTATTATTGTACCTATATAGTACCTAATAGTTGTTAAGGACTAGGTTTGTAATTGTTGTAATATTCTTGTATATACTAGTTCAAGTGAATGAAAAATTAGAATTCTACTCTCCAAATATTTTACATGGTATTAGAGCCTGAGAAAAAAAAAAAAAAACCCTAGCTTCCAAAAAAAATTACTCAATCAATACTTACCAGTGATTGTTTTGTGATGTGCCGTTGACCCACGCAACTCCGACGCCGGCCGACCATTGCCCAACCACCGGTGACGCCGGACGACCACCGGAAAGGCTCGCGACTCAGATCGCGAAATCTGCTCGCGATTCAGGCCACATTCTGACTTTTCCGGCTATTCCGTCACTGACTCGGCCATTTCGAGAGCATTCCGACGCCGACGCCGGAACCCTAGTTACTGTAGCTCGTGATTTCGAACTTCAGGCATTTTTTGCTTGTGTTCCAGCTGCTTCAACCGACCTAGCTCAATCAGACCACTTATGAATCATGACCAGTTTGAATTGCTTAATTTCCATTAGTTATCATTACTTGCTAGCTCCATCTTAGAATTCCTGAGGATTATATTGCGGTGGTTGCTTGTGATTTGTAAAATCTGTGGATTAGCTTGCGTTATATTGTCTTTTTAGAGTTGGAAAATGGATGGTTCTATTCATACCTCTGTTGCCTCACATGTTGCTCGATTGTCTCCTGGGGAAGATTCTTTTGGTTTAGCATCAATTTCTACAATATCTAACTATTGGGTTATCGATTCTGGAGCTACTGACCATTTTACTTGCAATCATTCTACACTTGACTCTCTAACTACTTCACATGTTAAATCCGTTCAGGTGGCTAATGGAACTCCTGTCCAAATTACCGGGGCTGGAAATGTTTCATTTTCACTTACGTTATCTTTATCGTCTGTCTTACTTGCACCTACATTCTCCACCAATCTGTTATCTATTAGTCAAATTACATAAAATCTTGATTGTTCTGTCACCTTTTTCCCTTCTCATTGTATATTCCAGGACAATCAAACGAAGAAGACGATTGGCACTGGTATAGAAAGGGGAGGACTGTATTATTTGGAGGAAGAAAGTAAGTTGCACACAGAGACTAGTGCTGGTCTTCAAGTAGTTAGTAGATCTTCTCCTAGAGGCAGGATCCTTTTGTGGCATTGTAGATTAGGACATCCATCATTTTCTTATTTAGAGCACTTGTTTCCAAAATTATTTCAGAATATTCCTATCTCTAGCATGCGATGTGAACAATGTATTTTTGCCAAAAATCATCGTGTACCTTTTAAAATTAGTCAAAATAGAAGTCATGTTCCTTTTGCTTGTGTTCACACCGATGTTTGGGGCCCTTTCTCTACTTCGTCTGTCTCAGGTCAAAAATATTTTGTTTCTTTTATTGATGACTGTAATAGAGTGTGTTGGGTATACTTTCTAAAATCTAAGAGCGATGTCATGCATGTCATTCCTAAATTCTCAAAAATGGTTGAGACACAATTTCATTAGGTTAAGGTTTTCCATTCTGACAACGGCCGTGAGTTTGTAAACCAAACCCTTGCTAACTTTTTCGCAACTCACGTCATTCTCCACGAAACAACTTGTGCTTACACACCCCAACAAAATGGCATAGCAGAGCGAAAAAATCGGCACATCCTTGAGGTAGCTCGAGTATTATGCTTTACTATGCGGGTTCCAAAACGTTTTTGGGCTGAAGCTGTGTCAACTGCTGTCTATCTTATTAACCGTATGCCTTCTCGTATAATTGATTTCCTAACTCCTCTAAGGATGTTGTCAAGGTTTCACTCTATTCCTTCTGTCTTGAATATTTGTCCTAAAATTTTTGGTTGTGTGTGTTATGTCCATGTACATTCCCATCTCAGAGACAAACTTGACCCTCGTGCCTTGAAATGTGTTTTTCTTGGTTATTCCAGTTCCCAAAAAGGTTACAAATGTTTTTATCCTCATACTGGGAAATATTATATATCTATGGACGTTGAATTTTGTGAATCTGAGTCTTTTTTCTCTGATGATGTGTCACTAGTTCCTCTTCAGGGGGAGATTTGTAGTAAAGAAGAGGAACAAATATGGTTAGAAGAAAAGAAAGTGTGGATTTCTAATGGTAAGGGGGAGTCTGAAGTCAAGAGTGATAGATCACCTAGGTTGTTCCAAAAGTGCTACACCAGGAGAAATCTAGATACTCCTTGCACTCCAGCACCGGTTACTGAAGGCACTATTGGGCCTTCTTCAGACTTTGATAGTTCTTCAGATGATACTACTGTGCTATCAGATTCTTCTATGATTGAAAATGAGGTACATATTCCACCTTCTAACTCTCCCATTTCTATTCCTATTCATATTCCTGCTTCTAACTCCAACCCTGTAGCTTTAGACAATGTTGACACCCCGATTAGGAGATATCCCCTTCGGAACCATAATCCACCTGATAGGTTAGGTTTCTCAACATCTTCTTCCAATGCTATATTTCCTATCTCTGACTATATTTCTTATCATCGTTTATCTAATACCAACATGGCATTTGCCCTTCAATTGTCTTCTGTGTCTATTCCTAATCATTTTCAGGAAGCTCTTGATCACCCTAAGTGGAAATCTGCTATGGTAGAAGAAATGAATGCTCTCCAAAAGAACTCTACTTGGGAGATGGTCTCTTTGCCGTCGGGAAAAAGACCTGTTGGGTGTAAATGGGTGTACTCATTAAAATACAAGTCAGACGGGACCGTGGACAGGTATAAAGCAAGACTGGTTGCTAAAGGTTACTCACAGACTTATGGAATTGATTATCAAGAGACTTTTGCTCCGGTAGCTAAGATGAACACAGTTAGAGTCATATTATCACTGGCGGTCAATCAGGACTGGCCATTGAGGCAATTTGATGTAAAAAATGCATTTCTTCATGGTGATTTGATAGAAGAAGTGTATATGGATCCACCACCAGGTTTCACTCCTCCAGGGGATAAGGTATGTAAGTTGAAGAAGGTTCTATATGGACTAAAACAATCACCAAGGGCGTGGTTTGGAAGGTTGAGTTGCTCAATGAAGAAGTATGGTTTTAAACAGGCTTTAGCTGATCATACCCTATTTTATAAAAGGGATGGTCGCGATATTACCTTACTTATTGTGTATGTGGATGACATGATTGTTACTGGTAGTAACCCCAGTAAAATTGAAAAACTTCAGATTCATCTTACGAAAGAGTTTGAAATGAAAGACTTGGGTGCCCTAAAGTACTTCTTGGGCATTGAGGTATCAAGATCCAAGCAAGGGCTTGTTCTTTCCCAACGTAAATATGTCCTTGATCTTTTAGCAGAAACTGGTATGTCGGCTTGTGCACCTGTAGATACACCTATTGAGGTGAACCATGGTTTATCTATTTACCCTGATCAGATTCCTACAAACAAAGAGAGATATCAGCGATTGGTAGGAAAATTGATCTATTTGACTCACACAAGACCTGATTTGTCATATGCAGTAAGTGTTGTGAGTCAGTTCATGCATAACCCAAGTGATCAGCACATGATTGCAGTTAATCGTATTTTGGCATATTTAAAGTTTTCTCCAGGTAAGGGCATTTTGTATTCTAAAAGGGAGCATCTAGACATTGTGAGCTACACAGATTCAGATTTCGCTGGATCTAGATTGGATAGAAAATCTACGTCGGGATATGTTTCATTTGTTGGAGGAAATCTTGTTACTTGGAGAAGCAAGAAACAAAATGTGGTTTCATTGTCTAGTGCAGAGGCAGAATATCGCGCTTTGCATCATGCAACTACCGAGCTTACGTGGTTGAAAATCCTTCTGAGTGAACTTGGCTTTGGTCCGAGCAAGCCTATGTTACTTTTTTGTGACAACACTGCAACTATTGAGATAGGAAACAATCCGGTACAACATGATCGAACGAAACATGTTGAGCTGGACATAAATTTCATCAAAGACAACCTCGACTCCAAGAATATAGAGATTCCATATGTTAAGAGTGCAAATCAACTAGCTGATATTATGGCACATGGAGTGGCTAGTGGTTTATTCTATACATCGATATCCAAGTTGGGCATGTGTGATATCTATGCACCAACTTGAGGGGGAGTGTTGAAATGTATATACTTATTCTATTATTGTACCTATATAGTACCTAATAGTTGTTAAGGACTAGGTTGGTAATTGTTGTAATATTCTTGTATATACTAGTTCAAGTGAATGAAAAATTAGAATTCTACTCTCCAAATATTCTACACGTAACAAATAAAAAATTAGTTAATTCCATATGGAATAGACCTAATGCATATTTACACGTAGTTCTGTGGTTTAGGCTATCAAATATCTATGAATATAATTTCGATTGCTGAAAAACTTCACGGGAACCTTTTTCTTTGGAATGCTTCTTTGGGCAAGTAATGTTCCAATCAGATCTGTTACTTCCATATACATTTCAGTTATACCCTAATCCTAAGGTTTTATGTTATCCCCTAAAACTATGGTATCTAGCTCAGATTAAGCATAGAACTGGTACTATACGAGCTTTTCTTAAAATAATATATATCAATTTAAGGATTTTCATCTGAATTTGAAAATGGGGAAGGTTTGATAATTATAAAGCAGATTTATAAGTAAAATTTTTCTTCTTCTTACGTTTCTGAAATTTGCATGCTTAAGTATTATAGCAGGTACGTGATCTGTAGTTCTTGTTCTTGAACTGATTCTTATATGAATTTGTCATTGGCAGATTAATGTGACAATATATGATTGGGATATAATTTGGAAAAGTGCAGTTCTTGGTTCAGTGACAATTCCTGTGGAAAATGAAGGACAGACTGGTGCTGTATGGTATTCTCTGGACAGTACATCAGGGCAGGTACCATATCGTTCAAATTCTGCTCTCTGAATATTTATTACACCTTGATTGATAGTTATTTTGCACGCTACTCAAGTCAATTCTTTGTTTGCTATTCAGGTCTGTCTTCATATTAAAACACTAAAGCTACATGTGCTTTCTCCCAGGTATAATTTTGTTTAATTCTTTATCGATAATTATTACCCTGTCATTCTTATTCTGCTAGTCATGTTGATTGTTAATGAGAATCTAACTGGCTGTTTTGTTTACACAGCTATAGTTTAGGTTCTTTTGGTATGTTTAGCTATGACTCCCTCTAGTCTGGAAAAATGCTTATTTTTTTGCATGGGGAAACCTAGGAACTTTTTTTGGTTTAGTAGTATTTTTTTATCTGAACTTTGAAGCTATGATATTTTTTAATCTTAGAGCTGTGTTCTGCAAGCGCTAACATTTTCTATTTGTTGTTTTAATACATTATATCAGTCTTTGAAAAAGTAGAGTAATCCATTTCATGCAATATGTTTCTATATATATTTCTGCCAGCACTTAACAAATGGATCTGTTATTTTCTGTTTCAGTTATGAATGCTAACCTTAAAAACCATGTCTTTTTCTCGATGACATTTCTTTTTTTAGTAAGCTACTGATATTCCTGAGCCTTTGTTCTTGATTATTTTATAGGGATTTGAATGGCTATGCTGGTGCTAACCCGAGAAGGAGGCCTAAGGATAAACAAGGGCCTACAGTTGTTCATCAGAAACCTGGGCCACTGCAAACAATATTTAATCTTCTTCCTGACGAGGTATGGTTATTAACTTATTTTGAAGATGTGCTTAATTATTGACATCTCATTGGAGTGATTTCAGTCTAGGTTTGGGAAAAATGTAATCACTTTTTTATTTATATTAGTTGAATTGAGTTGATGATATTAATTATGGCGTTTTCCAGGTTGTCGAACATAGCTATTCTTGTGCGCTCGAGAGGTCATTTTTATATCATGGCCGTATGTATGTATCAGCATGGAACATCTGCTTCCATTCTAATGTATTTTCGAAGCAAATGAAGGTCAATCTCTGAACTATGGTTGACAAGATAATTAGCTTCTGCCGAGAATTCATTCTTTTCAAAAAGAAATCCTTTTATATTTTCCAAAATATTCAATTTCTGGCTGATGTTTTCAGGATTTAGCCTCTCTTTGGGACTAGAATCATAGTCTTAGTAGATTTTGATAGAAGTTGATGAAATGTGTAGTTGAAAAGTTGCAAGTTTCATGAAATGTTTGTCGACTTTGACTTGAATTAAAATCTTGATTTTAATTTCTACAAACAGGAGCTTAATGTATAATAGTCTGTGACATGTTTATTATTGTCTGGCACATGTACTAGGTCCTCATATATAATATTCTCAAGAGCTCTGTTGAAAAGTTAATCGTGTACCTTATACACGATTGGAATTATAAATTCAGCTGTTTGTTTTCCCAACTTTTGTGCATATAGCAGGATCTCTACATCTTTTGTTATCAAGAGATTTTCTTAATTGTTCATGTTGCTCATTTTACTATTACATGTCCTGAAATTTGGGTTACCAGAGGCATAGAATATATCTCAACCACTTGGTCTAAAAGCTTAGCTTAAGATGTCTGATAAATTCACATGCATGTCATTTAAATCTTATCTTCAACACAACCCTCAGGTGTAGGCTGGATTTATTTTTCCCCATAAAGCCTCACAATTTTTAATAAATGAGTGGGAATATTGGAATCCAAGACGTTTTCCGTTTAGCCATATTGTCTAAAAGCTTAAACGGTAAGTCTCATGTATATCATTTAAATATTATCTTCAATAATATATACAACCGAACTAGGATGTGACACTTTGATTATAGACTTCTAATGATACAATTTCCTTTGCGTAGAGCCATAAGCATTGCATTTCATGAAGTTAATTATGTAAATGCTTAACAATAGAATAATATTAATAACATAGCTCTAAAACTAGTATAAATGGACAAGTGCTAGTACCTCGAGAAAAAATAAATTAGAGGGTGGAATGGACAAAAACCATCATTTAGAAGATTTATGAACTTCGAAGTTGAACTCTACTTAAATTGATTCTCGAGGCTTATGCATAAGCATAGGTGTTATGACTTCTTAAGGTTTGCCTTGATCTCAAAGTTGAACCCTTTGAAAATTCACCCCAACTTGACTACCTCACTCCAAAGGTTGCCTTATAGGTACCTTTCACTGTCATTACTCTTTTGATACATGAAAAGGAATTTTCTACACCCTTTCTTGTGTCGAAGACAAGGAATATGAACTCTGTAAAGAACAATTTTGCAGTATGGCGTACACACATTTTAGTTATACAAGAAAGAAGTCTTGGAAGTTAATTACAAATTATTTATAAATTTTGTTTATAAATGGCCACATGACAACATCTCACCGTGTTCATTTTTTTGAAAAGTCAACAATTTCGCCCACCATTTTTGACTTTTCAAAAAAAATGTACCGATGAAATTTTGACACGTTGCTGTTTAGTATTTATAAATAATATTTATAAACAATAATTTATAAATGGTTTACCAAACGGAGGCTCCATGATAGTTTACAATTTATCCTATTTCCAATTATCTACAGTTGGAAGTATTTTTTGGTGCTTTTTGGGGAATTCACCTTGACCACACCATCTCTATACCGAATTGCCTCACCTAAGCAAAATCCATTGGAAATACTCGAGTGTAGACCTCGTGACTACATAGTTCTTTTCTGTAATAAGCCGATATCTGATAAGTAGTTTTGGTGCCAGCAAGCACCATGTGATGCCTCAATATGTAAACATCATGCCAAGGAAACAGTTGTCTTATTTTCTACACTGCTTTTAATAGAATGTTGATTCGTGTTTTTCCCCAAAAACTAAGCTCTAGTCTACCTCTTATTGAAGGCATTTGCTTATTGTTGCATTTTTTCTATTGGATGTTTGGATCTATGGTGGAATGTCTATTTTCTTAGAAACTATCCAATAAATGAGTCAAAATTTTCACAGACCTATGTTAAGATAAATATTGAAGGCCATACTATTTTCAAGCATCTATTTTGAAATGAATAATAATTCACTTGCTAAGGCTTGTGACTGTCCTTTCGGTTTTGGACTTCAGCTGTATGCTACTTGATCTTTCCAGGTATTGCTTCTTTATGCTTACATTTCCATTTTGACAGGTAATTATTCCAATTGGAGACATAGATGAGGTAAATGCTGCTTCCATGTCCTCTTGTGATGTGAACTTTTCATATTGCCCGTGGGCTTTAAATGTATGGATAAAATTAACTGAATCTTTATAGTTTTGCCATTTCAGATACGGAGGAGTCAGCACGCGTTCATCAATCCAGCTATTACTATAATTCTTCGCATGGGTGCTGGTGGACATGGCGTGCCTCCTTTAGGAAATCCTGATGGTTAGTTATTAGGTTTTCATCTAAGTTATTGTGATGATATATTATCTATAATCTCATGTATTTGAATGGAGCATGTGGTCAACTGCTTTATAAGCGTTTTTAGAATTCTTCTGGTCATATGCACCTTTCAAATTTTGCACTAATAGAAAGTATACTCTGATGTGATGTCACAAGATGAAAAGAAGTTTGTATCACCTTTGAATTTGGCATTAGAATAAAGTTACTTTTAGCTGCGGAAATTTCTTTTTTTCCCGCAGGGCTACTTTTTTTGCTTTCTGCTTTGAAATATATAGTGATGTCCAGATTACACAGCACAATCTTTGCTGGGCACACTCTAGGATATTGTGCCATCATAATGCTGCATTTTTAGTCAAGCCCTGGAGTGATGTGCTCAATTCTAATTGCTTTCTTTTTTGAAATATATAATGGTTCAGTGACAGGTAAATTTGTCGACTCCAATGTAATTGTCTCTCTTATTGAACGAAACAAAGTTGTGGTGTTAGTTAGAGCAGGTTTAGAAAGGGTTCTCCTAATGTTATTTGTCATTTTCCAATCCTAATGGTAGTTGGCACACGCCCATTTTTGTGGAATTGGATTTGGATAAAAACGAAAAAAAAGTTCACTTCCAGTCTCAAGTGCTCAGCAATTCTCATTTTAAATATTTATTTATAATATCTCCTTACCAACGTTTAGCTTCAAGTTAATTGGTCAATTTCTTTCCCTGTTGTCATTTATTTTTCTTGGCATATATGTAATTTAACTGCAGAATAGAACTGATCTCATGCATAGTGACTTCTGTACATTGGGTCGCCTTCAAATTGTGGATTGTGAAACTGATATCCCATTCATGGTTACAGTGTACATATGAGGAGGCAGTAAGTGGATGTGGTTAGCACTTGACTCACTGTTTATGGATCTAGGACGTAAATACGAAATAGTGGAACTTAATCTGAATATTATGTGTAGGATAAAAATTGAGTATCCACAGCATCATACGTCATGAAGATAGTATGTTAGATTGAAACCTACAATTCCAAGATAAAGAACGACATTCAACAAATAAACCTGAAACTAGCAAACTTTGAAAACGACTTGCAAAATCATGTACTTTAAAAGAAGGAAAACAGTAAATAGGATAAAAATTAGGATTTATAGAATGGACCAAAAATCATGTACTTTAGAGTAAGGTGTTTCTATCTCTTCGGTAGCCACAGTAACATGTTTAGACGTTCATATAGCATTTGAAAAGAGTCTCTTTTCTTTATTATAGATTATTTAATGTAACAATCATAGCAAAAAAATTCTAGGCTATACCCATTTTTATATTTATTGCGAGAGTAAGTGGTAATAGAAGATCTGTTTCTGGAAGCTTTGTCCATGATATGCGACGCAATGCACATTTAATCTTGCAAGAGAAACTGATATTCAATGATCAGTTTCACTTCAGAACTACTCCAATTTGGTATTTCCATCTGCAGATAATAATTTTTAAGCCAAAAATATGTATTGATTTTGTCTATAGCCTTTTCCATTTATGATGTGGACTCTTTTGTGCATGTATCAGCCTTGTCATCCATTTCTTTCCTACAGGTCGAGTCAGATATAAGTTTGCCTCATTCTGGAACAGAAATCATGCACTGAGAGCTTTACAACGTTCATTAAATAACTATCATGCAATGTTAGAAGCTGAGAAGAAGGTATGATCCCCTGCTTTTGTTAAGTCTTACTTTTTCATTTTTGATAAATTAATAGGAATATTGTTAATAAGATTACAAGAAATGTGATCTTAGAGCGCAAAGTGTCCTCTTCAGACTTGCAAAATTGTTGGAACAGAAGGAACAACTTATGATCCAGCAAGAGCTCCTCGAGAAATTTGGTTCTGAAAATGTTTGTAATGTCTTTGGGACCCAAAAAAATCACATTACAGCAAAATGCTGCACTTATTAAAAATTTCTTACAATATTCAAATCACAGCGGATAGTATATAAAAATTCCTTAACAATGTTACAATTAAATATTCTTGTATTACTGTAAACATCTGCACCACAAGCTTCAAGCAAAAGCAGAGAGGAAAACAAGATGATTATGACTTTCCTCGTGTCTTCACATTGAAGTGCAAATATCAGGTTCTGTTGGGCCTTTATTTCTGCATCAAATCTTATTAACCACCTTAAGAACCATTAACCAAGTAAATATTTTATCATAGAGGAATTTTCTAAATAAAAATAAAAAAACACAAAAAGAAGTCACAGGAATCTTTCTAGAGGAAGTATAGCAATCTACTGATCTAGGGAAGATAAAAAATATTTAGAGGAAAAGATCTCGAGTCCTAGTTTCATTCACTTTCAGTGAGATAGTGTGGTACTGGGGTTCACCATGTAGGTATTTTGGCTTAACACTAGTTGGCAATAAATAAAGAAGCTGTCTAAGGTCCTGTAGAAGGTGATGTTATACAGATGTCAATCTTAATTTACAAGGAGAGATTACTAAGAATGATGTGCATTAGTTGCACAGCCAAGAAATTGTGCATTTCCAGTACAAGGAAAGTGGTTTCAGACTCGTGATACTGAAATAATTTGATCATACCTATGTTGGATCTGTTTTTCCCTTCTCCATTGTGGACAAGTCTTTGGATAATAAAGGAATAAATGTCTTGCATGTTAAATAGACTATACTACTTGTTACTGTACCAAGTACTTCTATCTGCTTCTATAGCTTCTGCTCATAAATTGTTGCTGGACTAGAACACACTACAGAATAATCAAGCTCCCATAATTGTTGCCTAATGAGTATATCATGTAGCAGCTTATTTTGACTGTGGTGGGTTCTTCAGTAGAAAATTGATTCTGTTACTAGGAATATGATTTGGGTCGGGGTCTTCTCATCTTTGCTAGTGTACACTTCCTCTGTGTGGCACTGTTATGATAAACAATCCTTTGATTCTGGTGATTTGATGACATGGACCGTTTTCAAGAAATGTTGTACCTTTTCTATTTCCGTCCTTGATTCATGAAAATATCGGGTGGTATATTTTGAATGTGTAGGTTTCTCGTTAGAATATTAATTTGTTTCTAGGAATTGAACATACAGAGATGTTCCGTAGTGTTAAGATGCTTGCACATTTTCTATAGTAAAACTTTACTTGGTAGTATAGTAAATAGTAATAAGAAATGACGCAGCATTTGTGATTTGAAGTCCTGGATTCGTTTCTAGATATTGTGCTTTTCCAAAGGACTTAGTCGAATTTATGACAATATCAAATCCTCACACATATGAGTAATTTTAAATTGCTATGCTGCTGAGCAAACTAGCAAAATTTGACCAGTTATTAAAGAAGTCCGATCATGTGATTATATTTGTGCCAGTAATATAAGATGAATAATGCATTGTGGTGGTGAGTAGCTAATTTCTCTACCCCGTTATTACATTTTAGATCTGATCCTCCAATGGTTTGAATATCTCCTAAACTGATTGATTTTTGTTGGACTACACAGGAAAAAGAGCAGTCAGCACTGCGTGCTAGTAGCAGCTCCATCAGAGGCGGTAGGGGCCAATCTAAGGTTTCAGAGGAAAGTCCACCCAAGACTGAAAAGTTTCAACCATTCATCAAAGAGGAAGTGCTTTCTGGCATTTACAATGTATACATGACCCAACCCATTTTTCTTTTTGTATCCAAATATAGCCTCATAAGGATTAAATTGGTTCTTGTTTAACAAAATGATTTTGCAGGATGTCTTTCCATGCACAGCTGAGCAATTTTTTAAATTTTTGCTGGATGATGATTCAAATTTTACAAATGAGTATCGTACAGCACGAAAGGATACTAATCTCACTGTAAGTAACAAAGTTTGGCTTGAATTGTTGAATCATCAGCTTTTAGAGTTACTTTCTCAATCGTTGTTGTCATCCAATTCTTCTAATTATACTCTGAGGTATATAATTTTATAATGATTTTTTAAAATGGTTCATACTGTCTGAATGATCTGGTATATGAAAATCATTCAAGCTTTACATTGTTCAATAAGAAAGCTGGACATTTTTATACCAGATTTGTCCATGTAAACATTAGCATGCCAACTACTCAACAATACGTATCCCTGAAATTGTGAAAGCAAAAAAAAAATAAAAAAATAATACAGATTTATCTAGTTAAAAATTGCTCGTGACTCACTTTCTATTGCCAATAAAGCTTCACCAAAGACCAGCATAAAATTAAAGGCCTAGTGTTAAGCACTCCTTGGTTCTGAAGCCTAAAGCTTAATGCAGACTAATGGACTGCAATAGATGGCTGGCAGATGGTCACCATGATCAAAATCCCGTAGGTAGAAGAAAAGATAAACTATGATCTTCATCCAACTCATGAAGATTTGATAATTTTTTTTATTAAAGAATATATTTTTACCCTTCCTTAATTTTATCTACAAACAATGCAGAGGTCTAACCAACTCTTATGTCAGCATTTTCTTATTCATTGGATTTAGCATCTTCAAGAAACCATCTCAAATTTACTGTCATGCTAACTTCAGATGGGTCAGTGGCATGCTGCTGATGAGTACGATGGCCAAGTTAGAGAAATTACTTTTAGATCCTTGTGTAACAGTCCTATGTGCCCTCCGGATACAGCAATGACAGAGTGGCAGCATGCTGTCTTGTCAGAAGATAAGAAAACTCTGGTGAGACCATTCAGTTCTTATTATTGATTTATTCGGGTAGTTTCTTGTTCCGTCATGTTGATAAATTTCTTTTACATTTTAAAAAAAAAATTATTAGGTATTTGAGACTGTACAACAGGCACATGATGTTCCATTTGGTTCATACTTCGAGGTATGTAATGCATTTATTCAATCTGTTTTACATTTTCGTTACTGTTAATATATGAAGTTCAAGAACATTAAAATATTATCCATATTGATCATCTCTAACTTCAGGAGCAGGTGGTGAATGATTGTTTTTCTTTACTTCTGTTCTGTGTGTGATATTCACCTTTTCTTAATGTTTCTGCGCTTCTTGATGTATGTCTTATGTAAATATGTTTACTGTGTCAGGTTCACTGTAGATGGTCTTTGGACACAAACTCTGAGGCCTCGTGCACTTTGGACATTAAAGTTGGTAAGTTTCTGCTGTTTCTAGTGTTGTAGTTTTCAATTCGTGTAATGCTACATATACCAGAGGTTTACCAAAAACATATATAAAATATGGCAAATACGTAGAGGCTGCTTATATTAAATGAGACATGTGCATCAAAATCCACACATTTAGCCATTGAAATGTCATTTGGTGGATGCCATTCGTACATATTTATGGATAATAAAGTATTTGTCTGTTAACTTGGCAGACTTACAGCAGTAATCTACACAATTATCTTTTGTTTCTTGTCTCTCTCCTTCCTTTTGTTTCCCTCAAAACAAGAATAATTTTTGTCTTCATTACTCCATCAGCTGTTACCATCTTCACCCATCAATGGGTGAATTTATGTTGCTTGGATTTAAGTCCAGCTAATTCATCTTGGTTAGACTAGTTCAATTATTTAAACAACTTTCGGCTTGGGCGCTCTAGACAAGTGGCATATTACCTTTAACAGTTCTGTCCAAGCTGTTAATTCTCTGTATCTAAAAAATGTTAATGAAGTAATGATTTTGACAGTGTAGTGAAACAAAATTAACTCCTAGCTGAGATCAAACAACACAAGAATAAATTAAATTTTTTAAAAACAATAATAATAAAAGTTCACAGTCAATTAGGTATAATTTACACGACTTTTTACATTAACCATGAATAAAAATGTGATATTTTATACTGTGTAACAAATCCATGATTCTCGTCACCATAACATGGCACAGGAACAGCAATAGGATCAGGTCATTTAACTTGAAAGCTAAGGTTTTGTTATTGGGCCCCAGCTAAACTGTTTCCACATTTTCTAAATCAGGTCCAGTATGCTAACGACATTAAAGTCTTAAGCTAAACTCTAATCTCCAGTGAAATGATTAAAACTGTGAATGAAATAAAACTCAAGAAATATATAACTACACATGCTTTTACTATTTTTCATTATGACTAAATACCATAGATATGAATTGTATTTTTCCTCCCAAGATTAGATCGATAAATCCATTGGGTGGGCCACACGTGCCTTCTGTATTCCCAAGATCTATAAACGCTTGAATACATGAAAGAATTCAGTTTTAGTTATACCGTACTTAATTGCTGAAATATCCTTTTCATTGCACCATGCTTTTAGTTAAGTTTCCGTGGATGAACTCGTTCGCTTTGGTCTAAAGCCATTGGATTTTAATTACTCAAGCTATTTAAATCTATCTGCCGTTCTTTTTCTCCATAACCAAGTTCAGTGGATCATTTCATGATGACGCTTTGATCAACTTCATCCAACTAAGACCATCTCCAAGGGGTACCCAAAATTGGGATTTTTATCCCAATTTGGGGATAATCCTTCTCCAACCATCCCCAAATTTGGGATACGCTATTTTATTACAAAAATGTCGTCGTTATATTTACGAAATTGTCATTTTTTATTATTTTGTATAAATAAAAACTCCCAAATTTGGGATAAACCGTTGAAGGCAAAAAAGGGTTTGGACAAAACTTGGTCTGAACCCTTGGAGATGCTCTAATTAAATTGGTGTTCAATTTCTGTCTATTTCAAATTATCTTTATGCATGGCATTGTTCATTCTAATCCCATAAAACGCTTCTGCTTGATCACAACCATTTTTATTAATGTTAATGAATATACGGAGATTTCAAATTCTCACAATCCCCACAGGTGCACATTTCAAGAAGTGGTGTGTGATGCAATCTAAAATAAAATCTGGTGCAATCAACGAGGTATGTATTGCTTTTGTTATTTACCATTTTGGCACGTTATTGTTCTATGGATTAATTTTCTGGAACAATTTCATTAGAATTTAGAATGACTTCCAACCTTGCAGTATAAGAAAGAAGTGGATGTAATGTTAGAGGTAGCTCGTTCATATATTAAGTCGAAGACCTCTGGTGGCGATAAGGATACTATCGCCTCTTCTCCTGTTATTCAAGAAAATAGATAACCAACGATACAATACTCTTCACGAGTTCCCGATGCTAATGACTTCAAGTTTGAGTTTTTCCCATACGTCGTTTATACATATCACGTCTTGAGCAACTGAGTTCGATGGTAATTCGCTCAATCCTTTGTATGTCTGTTTTGTGTGTACTCCATTTCCACCCTATCTCCTTTGTAGAGAAGTAGCGGTGTGCTTCTGTAATTTATATAGAATATACTAATACTAGTACTAGGTTATAATAATAATAATAATACGAATTTTTTGTCTTCCTTTCTTGTAGTACTATAGTTCGTGTAAGTGATTATTCAGAATATATAACTTCATTTATTTATTTCAATAAGGCCGTTACGTTATATCATATTTGTTCCCCCTGGGCCTTTTACTTAACAATTGGATGCATTAAGGGACGTGTATTTTTATTGAGTTTTGAAGATGTTTTGAAGATTATTTTAGTACCAAGTCCAACTACTAGTTTGAGATGGTTAATAATTTGCATGTGTCTTGTTCTATTTGCAGAGAGAGAATGAAAAATAGTCTTCTTTTACCATTTTTTTTCTTTTTACAATTAGCCCGACGTTTGGATCAAGGTGGTCAGCCACCTTGATGTTGAAAAATGGAGCTAAATGTGGAAAATAAAGCCAACTTTGTTGAAATTGGCAAGCCACCATTAATAGTCCATGTTCACACCTATTTGGTAAGACACCATTAGCCTACAATCCTCATATGTTCACACCTATTTTATTCCTTCCATTGTTGATTCTTTGTCCAAACTTTCCCTATAAATAGAGGGCAAAACCTCAATGAAAAACACACCACCACAACAAAGAGTGATCTTGTGTAGAGAGCAACACAAGAGAGGCATTTCACAAAATAGGGAGAAAAGTGAGTTGGAGAGAATAGCCTTTGCATAGGCAGATAAAAATACAGTGTAGTATTTTTGTACTCCTCATATTTCGAGTTAGTGAAATATATTGGTGTGGGTCCGTGGACGTAAGCAAATTGCTGAACCACGTAAATCTTTGTGTTTCGTATTTGCATTTTATTTTTGCGTATTTATATTTTCTCAGTCCAATTTATTTGTGTCACATCGATCCTGGGCGGGATTAGTTGCGTCCTAATTCCCAACAATTGGTATCAGAGCTTTGGCTCATTAAAATCTTTTGAAATTCTTAGTATGCTCTGTGGTTGCAGCTTTGACTGATCTTCCACATCAGAAAAGATTTCTTTAGACTGTTTTGTGATCGAGTGGGAGCAATGTCGACAGATGAGAAAATATCCAAAATTGACAAATTTGATGGTTCAAATTTTGGATTTTGGAAAATGCAAATGGAGGACTATCTGTACCAGAAGGATCTATACAAGCCACTAAAAGAAAAGCCAGAAGATATAAGCCAGGGGGATTGGGAGTTGCTTGATCGAAAAGCACTCGGCACAATCAGGCTGACGTTGTCAAAGTCAGTGGCCTTCAACATAAAAAATGAGAAGACGACAGAGTCTCTCATGGCAGCCCTTTCTAGCATGTACGAACAGCCATCTGCAGCAAATAAAGTCCACTTAATTAAAAAGCTGTTCAATATGAAGATGGCCGAAGGCGGAAGATTTGGGGAGCACCTAAATGAATTCAATGAAGTGACGGACCAGCTAAACACAGTCGAAATCACTTTTAGTGATGAAGTTCGAGCTCTGTTAATTCTTGGGCAGTTGCCAGACAGCTGGAATGGTACAGTCACAGCAATTAGTGGCTCTGCCGGAAAGTCAAAATTGAAGTTCGATGATGTCGTAAGCATGATCTTAACGGAGGAGATCAGACGACAATCAGAAGGTGCCTCAACTTCAGGATCGACGTTGAACGTGGAAAGCAGAGGCAGAAGTTCCAACAGAGGAAATGGGCGGGGTAACGGTAAATTCAGAAGTGGCAGATCGAGGTCCAGAAATCCAAACAATTCCAACAAGACAAAGGTTGTGGAATGTTGGAAGTGTGGCAAGACCGGTCATTACAAAAATCAGTGCACAACACCTCCAAAAGAAAAGGAGGACAGGACAGAAGTCAATGTTGTGGAAGAGGAAGCAGACGATGCTTTGATATGCTCTTTGGAGAGAAAAACGGAATACTGGGTGATTGATTCCGGAGCATCTTTTCATGCTACCTCAAACAAGGAGTTTTTTGTAAACTATACGCGAGGTGATTTTGGTAGAGTCTATCTCGGTAATGATCAACCGTGTGACGTGGTCGGAAAAGGTGATGTACAGATCAAGATAAATGGATCTGTGTGGAAGCTGAAGGACGTGAGACATATTCCAGAATTGAGGAAGAACTTGATCTCCGTCAAGCAATTGTCGGGAGAAGGACATGTCACCACCTTCTCTGGTGATAACTGGAAGATCACCAAGGGCGCCATAATTATCGCTCGAGGCAAGGATACTGGCACCCTCTACACAACGGCGGATGCTTGTGTGACAATTGCAGTTGCTGAAAGCAAGGAGGGCTCAAACTTGTGGCACCAGAGACTTGGGCATATGAGTCAGAAGGGACTCAAGTATATGCATGCAAAGGGGAAACTACCAGAGCTTCAGTCTACTGATATAGACTTATGCGAGAGTTGCATCTTTGGGAAGCAGACCAGGGTGAGTTTCAACACTAGTGGTAGAACTCGGAAGCGAGAGAAGCTTGAGTTAGTCCACACAGACGTTTGGGGACCAACCGCAGTTTCATCTATTGGCGGAAAGTCATACTTTGTGACTTTCATTGATGACCACTCGAGAAAAGTGTGGGTTTATTTCTTGAGACACAAGTCCGAAGTATTCGATGTGTTCAAGAAGTGGAAAGCCATGGTGGAAAATGAAACAGGATTGCGAGTAAAGAAGCTGAGGTCCGACAACGGAGGAGAATATACGGATATAGCGTTCAAGAAGTTCTGTTACCAGAATGGCATCAAAATGGAGAGGACGTTGCCAGGGACTCCACAGCAAAATGGAGTTGCAGAACGTATGAACCGGACATTAACAGAGAGAGCCAGAAGCATGAGGTTACATGCAGGCTTGCCCAAACAGTTTTGGGCAGAAGCAGTCAACACAACGGTGTACTTGATCAATCGAGGACCCTCGGTACCGTTGGAGTACAGGATACCGGAGGAAGTATGGAGCAGAAAAGAAATAAAACTTTCCCACTTGAAAGTTTTTGGATGTGTCACATATGCACATATTAGTGACCAGGCAAGGGGCAAGTTAGACCCCAAATCACTAAAGTGCACATTCATTGGATATGGCGGAGATGAGTTCGGCTACCGCTTATGGGATGACCAGAACAGAAAGGTCATCAGAAGCAGGGATGTCATATTCAACGAGAAGGTTATGTACAAGGACAGAAATGCAGTGCAGTCCGATGACACAGTACATGATGATCCAACATATGTTGAGTTGGATGCTCCAGAAAGTAGTACGTCGCAGCAGACAGAGGAGGATCTGCAGTTACAGGAGCCTGTTCTAGAGACTGATGCATCACAGTCTCCAGTTCCTGTTCTTAGAAGGTCAACCAGACCTCATGTTCCAAATAGAAAGTACATGAGCTACATGTTACTTACTGATGCAGGTGAACCTGAATGCTATCATGAGGCATGTCAGGTCGGTGATTCTGGCAAGTGGGAGCTTGCAATGAAAGATGAGATAAAGTCTGTCATCTCTAACCAGACGTGGGAACTAGCCGAGTTACCTACAGGAAAGAGAGCTCTACACAATAAGTGGGTGTACAGAATCAAGGAGGAACATGATGGATCAAAGAGATACAAGGCGCGGTTGGTGGTCAAAGGTTTCCAGCAGAAAGAAGGAATTGACTACACGGAAATATTTTCGCCAGTTGTGAAGCTGACAACAATCAGATCAGTCTTGAGTATTGTTGCAGCAGAGGGTTTGCACTTGGAGCAGTTAGATGTAAAAACTGCTTTCCTCCATGGTGACCTTGAGGAGGAAATATATATGCAGCAGCCAGAAGGCTTCTCAGTCAAAGGAAAGGAGAAGCTCGTTTGCAAATTGAAGAAGAGCCTGTATGGCTTAAAGCAAGCCCCGAGACAGTGGTACAAGAAGTTCGACGGATTTATGCAGAAAAATGGCTACTTCAAATGTAATGCTGACCATTGTTGCTACTTCAGGAGATTCGAGTCCAGTTATATAATTTTGCTACTTTATGTCGATGATATGTTAGTAGCAGGCTCAGATATGGACGAAATCAAGAAGTTAAAGATGCAGCTGTCAGCAGAATTCGAAATGAAGGACTTGGGTGCAGCGAAGCAGATTCTCGGAATGAGGATTTTCAGAGATAAGCAGAAGGGTATCTTGCAGTTATCTCAGGCCAAGTACATTAGTCAAGTCTTGCAGAGATTTAACATGTGCAGTGCGAAGGCAGTCAGCACGCCACTAGCTAATCACTTCCGTCTATCTAGTGATCAGAGTCCTAAGACAGAGGACGAGATAAACTTCATGGCTAAAATACCATATGCCTCAGCCATTGGAAGTTTGATGTATGCCATGGTTTGTACCAGACCAGATATTGCTCATGCAGTGGGAGTTGTGAGCAGGTTTATGGCAAATCCAGGAAAGCAGCATTGGGAAGCAGTAAAGTGGATATTAAGATATCTACGGGGAACTACTGATAGATGCTTATGCTTTGGACGAGGCGAGGTGACTCTACAAGGCTTTGTAGATGCAGATTTTGCTGGCGAGGTAGATCGCAGGAGAAGTACTACTGGTTATGTTTTCACAGTAGGTACTACTGGAGTTAGCTGGATTTCCCAGATACAGAAGATTGTTGCTCTATCCACTACAGAAGCAGAGTACGTGGCAGTAACCGAGGCTAGCAAAGAAATGATCTGGTTACAGGGTTTGTTGGCAGAATTGGGATTCAGTCAGGAGAAGAATGTTTTGCACAGTGATAGTCAGAGTGCGATACATCTGGCAAAGAATTCAGCATTTCATTCTAGAACCAAGCACATTGGACTCCGTTATCACTTCATCAGGTCTCTTCTAGAGGATGAAGTATTAACACTAGAGAAGATCCAGGGTAGCAAGAACCCAGCCGACATGATGACTAAGACAGTAA